>OV884040.1:2499375-3749062 GCA_930367265.1 Catocala fraxini | reverse complement strand
TTTACGTAGCTGTAAAGAATGCGGGTTCGATTCTCGGTTGTGTTTATTTATGCACGGTAATGTTTGCGTGTTTGTGGTGTAGGATAAATTGGCAATAAAGGGCGAGGTAATAGGGATTATCTTTGGGTTTGAAGTTATATGTTAGCTCTGAAAGAAGGCTTAATGTAATTAGGATATTTATCCATTGTGTTATTAAGTACTGTGCACTAAAAGAGGGAGCATCTAGAGTATTTTATTTTTTATTTCAAGTTGGAACGAATGCTCCCTAGCTCACACAATCTGAGCCAAGCGATTATTGGAACGACACGTTTGAGTGCTATGTAAATTAAACACATGATGGCATGTTTTAAATATTAACATTTTGCATTCGAGCGTGTGCTTGCACTAATCGGTAAGAGAGTTAGACAGCATGCACATCACGCCTGTTACAAAAAAATACTTGAGACGTTGCCTCTAGTACGTAGCCTGCGTTGTTGGTATCGCGCATATGTTTATGCGTGTTTGCGGACGATCGTGTCTTGTGTTCAATTCTCGAATTAGGCAAAGTGTGAGCTTTTTGGATAGAGAATTCTTAGTAGCATCTGGCAATGTACCATCTGGACCTGTGCTTGGGCGACGTTTATATGTGGTAATACTTACGTGTGACCTCAACACAGCTAGCGAAATGTGAGGGTTTTGTACCACGGTGTAACTGCTCGTGTATTTATGTCCGTGATCCTATGTTATGTTACCAAATACATTAAACATATTAAAAAAGACTATCTCGTTATCACAGTTGTAATGTATGCGAACGCTATGCATGAAGCGAGAGCTTGAGAGGAACATTATTTCTAAAAGCCAGAGGTGAGTACCAGCGGATCGAACTTTAAACCTCTGCATGGTAGTCCAAAGGTTGCTTCGCTGTAATATGCATGCCGCAAAAACATAAATAACTTCTGATACCAATCCTAATCCTGACTAATATCATAAATGCGAGTGTGAGTTTGTTTGTTTGTTACGCTTTCAGCGTTTAACTACTCGACCATTCTTTAAGAAATTTCGCATACAGGTTGTCAAGCAAACAGACAAGAATATAGGGTACCTTCAATCCTAAAAAAAAGTACTGTTACTAACCTACATTTATGCGAGTAATATTATAATGCTAATGTGAGTTTGTTTGTTACGCTTTCACGCCTTAACTACTTGTCCGATCATCATGAAATTTCGCATACACGTTGTCATGAGAACAGAAAAGGACATAGGGTAACTTTCATCCAGGAAAAGTAGTAGAAGTACTGTTACTAACCTATTCTGCGGGCAAAATCAAATAAAGTTGTAATAGCCTCGATATAAAGCGCCGTTAAAATCAGGCGATATAGTCAATAATATGGAGGATATAAATAGAATATTCAAACGGTTCTTAATTGAAACATATTCTCGTGAATTTGAGTAAATGAAGCCATTTAACTGTCAGATCAAATACTATTATATAATACTAGATGTGCCCGCGGTTTCACCCGCGCTTATACTCCGCCCCGTGGGTCGTAGCGTGATGTTACGTAGCCTATAGCCTTCCTCGATAAATAGGCTATCCACAACACAAAATAATTTTTTTTCATTTCGAACCAGTGGTTCCTGAGATTAGCGCGTTCAACCAAACAAACTTCAGCTTTATAATATTAGTATAGATAAACGGCAAACAATATTTACGTAACTACTAATAAAGGAAACTTAACACCGAATTTTCACTCACGGTAGCCATTTTGTACGGCGTCTAGGCATCTGCGCAAAAGGTATAATACTACACAAGAGTCTGCGCAAACACAAGTACACTCTCCATTACGTGACTCACATCTAGTCAGATAGGACGGCAATTCGACACGACCAAAGACCGATCAGGACCAACGGCATTGCGTTCTTTTCGAGTAACAAAGGGTTGCAAAACCGCCAAATGCCTTACTCTAGGCTGCTATTGATCATTTCGATTATTTCAATATACCTATCATATATTTTTATACACAGCCGTCACATTCGCTACTACTGCTTCACTTATTAACTATCTTGTTGACCAGTAGCTTAAGTTTTTGCTAACGTTTCGAGGTGATCGTAAATGTAATCGAAAATTAAGATCATCATCCTCTTGCCCTGGTCCCAATTTACTTGGGGTCGGCGCAGTATGTCCTTCGCCTCCACACTTTTCTGTCAACCGTCATCTGTTAATTTACCACTTTCCCTTTCATATCCATCCTCACACAGTCCATCCATCTTTTCCTTGGCCTTCCTCTCCCTTTTCGTCCCTCTACCCTCATATCCATCACTTGCTTACCAACATACGTATCATCTCTTCGCATCACATGTCCATACCAAGCCAAACGATTTCCTCGAAATGTAATCGAAAATTAAGATATGATGATGTAAAAGTTTGTGGAGATATTTTGATGTTTATTACTCACAGTCAAGCGTAAACCGTTTAACGGATACGAGTAAAATTGTGTACATAATTTCCATGTGTTAGGTTAATATACTTATAGCATAAATTTTAGCTAGTATCAAAAACGCCGTTTTTGTATAGGTATATTTAAAAGACAAGAATAGAAAAGGGTATGTTAAGCTGGTTTGGAAATGTAGAAAGAATGGACGAGGAAAGACTGACTAAGAAAGTTTATAAGGCTAGTGTGAATGGAACAGTCGCAAGAGGAAGACCTAGGCGAACGTTTCTTGATCAGATCGGAGGCGTTCTGGACAAAGGCCAGGTTAAGAGCACCTTGAACCGACGGGCGTGTATAAGGAATGTGATAAAAGTGAATGAAGCCAGAGAAGTGTGTCAGGATCGTAGCAAATGGAAATCCGTAGTCTCTGCCTACCCCTCTGGGAAACAGGCGTGAATCTATGTATGTATGTATGTTTAAAAGAATAAAAATTAATGAAGAATTGTTTCTTACCAGATACATAAACAAAATCATATCTTATCTTTTACAAAAAAAAAATGAAAAGTTGATATAGGTTTACAACCACAAGGTCCCAAGTTTACTGATGAAGTCAGGTCAAATTTAAGTTTATCTCTTAAGAATAAATCTGAACCAGCGCGAAACCTGGAAATATGCCCGAAATACGACAATCAGCGCATATTACATAAGATCTATAATAACAAATAAATGTATAATAACTAGCGAAATGTGAGTGTAACACATTTTCACCCACCCCAAAAAGTACAAGCATTAGTCCATGTACACACGTAAACGCCTAACTTCTATCAAAGCCTCCCAGAGGAAATTCAAGTCAACATAAAAATCGTTCCACGTTCAAAAAAATCCATACATTTCCATCGAAATAGCATTTTGTACGCGTCCGGCGGCGTGACATGACGTTGCAGTGGCGTATCCCGGGACACGTTTCACGGCGAGTAATCGTCGAGGTAAACCGTGACCGAGACGGACATGCCTCTGTCGTTTATATGCGTTATAACCTCTGTGCATGAAGGAAACATGTAACAGCACATTTCTCTATGTACTTTACATACGAGTACTTTATAATAATATAACGCATTTCGCGTGCTAAGGTAGAATGTGAATTATAGATGAGGAATCAATCTAGCTTGGGATCCAGTAATTCAGATAGTCCAACCCAAGAAGAAGCAAAGCACAGATAGACTTCATCTTACTTTGAGCTCAATCTGCGTAAATAGGAATATTAATATTTAAATTATGTTGAGTTACTTTGAAATAATTACACGTGAAGACATTGAGACAACCTAAATCTTAATGTCCGTGAGTATGGTTGTTGAAAATCAACCGAAACGTCAGGAAAAGTGTAAAATTTAATCATAGTTTATTTTAAATTTTTATAGCTGAAATAGAAGTAAACAGTAACTAGTGACAGTGTTTAACAATAGTAGTTTCAAAATTATCCTATCTTATGTGGGAGCCAGTCAGTGCAGACCGGCGACACTTCAACCCAGTGGGATCTTTTGTGTCGATACTCTCCCAATAACGACTGCCATAGATGTTCATGGCAGCCGGGACCGATGGCTTAGCGTGCTCTCCGAGGCACGGAGCAGGCGATAATTGTCAATCAATACGCATATAATTTCGAAAAGTCATATAACTTCCAAAAGTCAGAGGTACGCGACGTGGGTTCGAAACCGAGACCCTCTGCATCGCTATCGCTGCTCTCATAAAATTCAAAATTAAGTAATTATAGTGAATTAAAAAATAAGCAACGCGATAAAATTCTTATAAAATAGTATATTTTCAAAAATTCTTCTCACAGATTAACTGCATCTCACTGATCTGGTCATCTCACCATTGTCACTGCACCGAGTTGGAGGTTCGATGTTGATGATGAACAAAATAGCCTTCAAGAACATTATAATAACAGCTTAAGTTCAATCAATTTGCCAGATAGACGGTAATAAGGTCGCCCTTTAACATGGTAAATGGAATGTGTAGCAAAATGCTAAGTTTCTTGCAGGTATCTTCTCATAGGCTCAACCTTTTGCCTGAACCTAGCATCTAAAATAAATGTAAATTCAGTAAATTTTGTAATCTCCTTTCACGTTCATAGTGTTACTTTGTGACCTATATAAGTGAATAAATTATTTATACTTTAACTTTGACTTTGATGTAGTTAACCCCTGCTTAAACTTACAATGAACTACAGGCATAAGTTTAAATACATTAATTATGATAATTAACGAAAGGCGTTCACATTAACTGGTAAAATTTTAGTATTACGCTAACAGTACATACTGAAATAAACTCGCCCATGATATTTTAAAACATCATATATATTTAAGGTGACAGGCACAATCTTTTTGTATACAACGTATTACTAACTATTAGGTACCTATCTTTAACTTTCAATAGCGTAAATACGCTAAGTATTTTTACGCCTTTACTAAGCGCTACAATTTTAATTGTACATGAGACTTACCTTTACGCGAATGTTATACATTGAAAAGAAACTACTATATACGGATTTTATCGCTTCATTTACTTTAAAAGCACTATTGTTACATAATTTCATAAAATTCGCGTAATCATAAGACAATTGTCCCTTTTATTTATATCTTGTGTTTGATTTTTCTATGTCTGTATGTTTCTTGTATCTATTAAAGGCAGGCATTTCGTTTATTAATGTACCTAGGTATATGTACAAAAACCGAACTCAAATTTCTTACATGCAATCACCAAAAGCAAGAAACGCCATATTTTTTGGGCACCCGCCGTAAACCGTGAGATACAATACATTCAGTAGCGAACATAAATCTCGCAGAAGCCATGTTAAATATTCGTTAAGTTACCCTCGATGCGTCATCCATAATAATATCGGATACATTTGGCGTTTGTTAATGCATACCAACGTTTTTGTATAAGCATAGAGGAACGGGGAAAATGTTCGCGTATAAAAATATTATATAATATGTTTGTTTTTCGAGTCATGCATACATACATAGTCTCACTCTTATATCACCAAAAAGGAAGGCCGTGTATGAAGTCTCGGGTTTGATTCCCAGATCAGACAGGGTTATTGAAAGAAAGAAAAGCTGTTTCATACCCATATAGTCTTAATCAAGAAAATAAGTAAAGATTTTTTTAGTATCTGCATGGTGGAAATTATGCCAGGTAAACGGTGATAGATTTGCCCGCTATAATGTAAGAAAGAAAGAGAGAAAGAAATAAATTTTTATTTGTAACACTGAAGACACATTTTATGTGAGTGATACCGCAGTATAAGGAAACATTCTGCAAAATTTCAAACTGCCTTAGCAGTTTGGGCTGTACCTTAACTAATATATCAAAAAATACGATCTGTCCATCAAATCCAACTAGAGCCACATTGTATAAGGCATCTTTGTGAAAAATTTCAAGTCTGTAGACGCAGAGGTTAGAGCGATAGCTCAGCGGGGAGACCAAGAGACTGCAATGCAGAGGGTCGCGGGTTCGAACCCACGTCGCGCACCTCTGACTTTCGGAAGTTATATGACTTTTCGAAATTATGTGCGTATTGATTGTCAATTATCGCCTGCTCCGTGCCTCGGAGAGCACGTTAAGCCGTTGGTCCCGGCTGCCATAAACATCTATGGCAGTCGTTATTAGGAAAGTCAGTACCCTCTAATATCCTGACACTGGTCTAGCCTTAGGGTATCGTTAGCCTTCGGGTTGCGGAGGTCAGGTGGCAGCCGCTCCGTGTAAAAACTGATATCCAGTCAAATCCGGTTAGACCAGAAAGCTGACCCCAAGTGACTTGGGAATAATAAAGGCTAAGAGAGAAGAAAAGGAGACGCAAAGGTTAGAGCTGTGCGTTGATATATCAGTCTATTCGTTTTATATCGTTTCTAGCGGACCCGACAGACGTAATCCTTAACAACTATTGGCTTGCAGCTAGTCGCAGCGCCACCTATCGAGTGCAATTGTAAATCTTAACCATTAAGAGACCCACACTACCAAACAAAAAATCCATCAAAATCGGTCCAGCCGTTTAGGAGTTCAGTGAAGGAGTATACATATAACCATTAATATGACAACCAATATATCTCTTGTAGAATGCTAGCGTATTCTATACTCCGTGGTCGACATAAATTATATAAGCCTCTTTATAAAGCGCTGTCATACTATAAGCGGAGCTTTCTCTTCATAATATTAGTGAGGCAATAGTAGATGATGTATTGGAGCAGCAAGTGTAGGAAATTGTATATTTTAGGCGTATATGTCTGGGTAAAAAAAGAAAAACGAATATCGTTTGCGATGTGAAAACATCCACGTAGGTTATTACAAGGTTTCGTACAGGTAAAGCTTGAGACTGGCTCAATGTGTGCAGCGGTAGTGAATACAACAGAAGTACATGTGTGAGGTCACGGGTTTGATTTTAGTTTTTATAGCAAGAAATGCTGTTTTTTTTTTCGTGTGGTTAGTGGCCAACCTGTTGTCAAGAGTTGTCCAAGCCGCCCGTAGGCCTCTGACATGGCTTAACGACTCCTGTCAATTTGATAACAACTGGGACTGACTTTTTCCGTACCCTCCGAAGCACGGAGACGCTCAGACGAAATACCACTAAGCGGTCACCCATCTATAGACTGACCGCACCCAACGTTGCTTAACCTCGCTAATCGTTTACCGATCAGTAAGTGCAACTGGCTATGAGCGCAGCTTAATACATATTTGTCATTAGTACCTATTCATTATAGTCATAACTGCTTAGCTGTAGTGAATGCAACTGTCGCATATTCAGAGTTCGATGCCCAGATCGAGCATGGTATATTGCCAAAAATAATGTTTTAGGCCTGTATCCTATACAGTGACAGATCGTCGTGCGATTTTTATCTTAGTAACGACCCTATAGCCGACGACCAGACACACTTCTAAATCAGAGTTTTTTTGTCGGAAATCTCACAACAACACTTCGCCCAATCCGGAAATAGAAGCCGCAACTTCACTACCTACACAGCAGTCGCATCTAACACTGATGCGCCATTGAGGTAAGACTCGCCCGACAAAGTACCACCCCGTTATGAGTTACCGGCGTAAGGCATAGGCCTATATCCTCGAAGAGGAAAGCACAAGTGTATCGCAACAACATTTTGCAAGCTATGGTTTCAGTCTCACATAATAGTATGCGAGCCTACAGCCGTCTACCGAGCACAGCTTCAGAAACCGGGTATTAAAAATTTCTTGACATAAAACCTCAATAACATTTACGAATACTGATAATAGACCTCGTAATCCAGACTCCGTGCGCTACCGACATTTTTTGGCACCGACGTGTAAACAGAACGCGAGACCTATTCACCACCGCACAGCAGTCACATTCACTGCGTCACCAAGACAATCAACATTCTTTATGACGCGATTTTAAAACCAATATACCCACAGATATAAAAGCTAAACTTACCAATGTAACTTTGAAGGAAAACCGGAATCTTTATAGCTCGAATGTAACGTAGAATTTACGTCTTTTCGCTGCATGTACCGAGCTTTCGCTCTACACTTCTATCAAATGCGCTAACCCGATATTAAGTGGCTATAAATCGTTGAACATCAGGATCACTCCCCGTCAGTTCACTCTTAACCTTCTGTCGCATTATTTTTACATTCCAACGTCTCAAAGTAAGTAATGAGGATGGCTAAAGCTTTAGTAATGTAAGTGAAGTAAAGAGTAGTATAGCGTCGTGTCTGGATATCCTGGATGCCTGGATATAGAATAGAATAATTTATTTTCATCATTTGGTTTTAACAATTTTTCTCTTAATTCATGAATTAATTATAAAGCGTTTTAAATATAATAAGAGAATTCGATGACGACCGTACTAGTGTAAACTGTACTACAGTCGGCAGCGCCTTCCAGCCTAAGATTGTTACCAAAAATTTCGTTGTTTAGGTACATCAAGAAAAGAGAGAAATACAATTAAAATATATGTATATAGGAGTAGGGTATAGATGTATTGCGCAAGCTCTGTTTTAGGTCTCGTGTTACAATGCGTGTTACAACGTTATGCGGGCAGGTCTATTGTCGCATACCGGACATATTTTTAGACTACGTGCTCCTACTGAAAGTTATAACAGAAGAACCCATGACATGGAAATGGAATCCAGAACATTATATTATAACCGTTCTTGGTAGTTAACCTTGGTGGGTAACTAACGTGGTAGGTCGTAGTGTTGTACTGCATTAGCGACGCAGCGATAGTGAGCGCTACTGCGGTGTATGAGGTCTCGGATCTTAGGGTCGGACAAAATGATTTTGAATTTCACTGCCAAGAAAATTTTGTAACTTTGTAGCAGCACGGAGTCTGAAAAGGTACCCAGTAGGTATCAGTAGGCTCACATGTCCGTGGAACTTAAAAACTATAGATGAAAAAATCTCCTCTGCCTACTTTTTCGGGGATATGTATAATTAAGTTTTAATTATTAATTAATTAAGTCTGTGTTTCCCGATGAGTACAATCTGGGTGTCTTCAAGTCGCGAGTGAATAGGTATCTTCTAGGCAAGCGTGCTCCATCGTCGACTGCGTTTTCGCTTAATATCAGGTGAGATCGCGGTCAAACGCAAGCGTTATAGGAAAAAGAAAAAAATAATCTATTAGACATGCTTCATTTTGAAAAGCTACACACGTGAGAACCAGGGATGAGAATTAATTTGTTTTAATCCGTATTTAAAAACAAATAACAGCCAATTATTCGTGACCTACGTATGCTGGGGTACGGCTTGACCCAGTACGACCTAAATTAATCTTATTTTATCTAGCCACACTCAATGAGTTTTTGGACCTCAGTCCAGATTATGATCTGATCGAAAGGTTCAAGATATTATCGATAGGTATATTCATCTAACAATAGCAATAGCAGCGATAGCTCAGTGAGGAGACCAACAGACTGCAATGCAGAGGGTCTCGGGTTCGAACCCACGTCGCGCACCTCTGACTTTCGGAAGTTATATGACTTTTCGAAATTATGTGCGTATTGATTGACAATTATCGCCTGCTCCGTGCCTCGGAGAGCACGTTAAGACGTTGGTCCCGGCTGCCATGAACGTCTATGGCAGCAGAGGTGCGCGACGTGGGTTCGAACCCGAGACTCTCTGCATTGCAGTCTGTTAGTCTCCCCACTGAGCTATCGCTGCTCAGTGATTAAGATTAAGAACACCCATACTTGAAGCAACATTTTGTTGACCACACAATGTTTAGTCCCGCGTGGGGATCGAACCCACAACACGACCATTTAAACAACTAAGCCATCCGTGCAGTCGATATATACGTAGCACAACATAGTATCACTTTGTGAAGTTTAAAGCGCGCTTAGTAAGCGCGGTGTGACGCATAGCTTTGTCGCAGAATGAACATAACATTGTGTTATATGATCCCTTCACACGTCCGTGCCAATCATTTACATTTTATAGACGTAAAGTAACGAATTTGATACATACCTACATAGAAAGACTCATGCATGTATATGAAGGAAAGGCAGAGTTCTTTTAAACTTAAAGTTTGCTAGGTATGGTTAGCAATACAATAGCAATACAATAAAAAAATAGCCAAGGATCGTCATGCTTACACAAATGTCATTGCTTGTGGTGTCGTCATGGGCCGGGTCGATCCCTTCCCTTCAACATGGCGAAGAGGGTGATGGCTGGCCCATGCGTCTTACTCGTGAACGGGTGCTACTTGTGGTGACTGGTCGACCTTGGTATCGTGGAATTCGATGATTTACTTACTACATTTTTATTTAAACAGTTAGATTAAACTACTGACTACAATCATGCCTTGTCTTGATTATTAATGTACATGAGTGGATGCTCCTATTTACCATACGGCTGCTTTAGAGGCTACCATCAAATTTTATTAAATGCTTGAGTATGTTCAGTAATAGTTCATGGAGAAATGGTTGCAGCACCTTACAGCTCTTATGATTTGTAAACAAAAACTTGGCGATTAAAAAGAGTGACCATGAGTTTCTTGCCCGTTCTTTTCATGAGCCCTACACCCTTACTTTGCTGAACGTGGCAGTAAATGTAAATTAGCAGAAAAAATTAGTGTAACTTTGACATTCATAAGTGTTACCTCGTAACCTAATCTGAATAAATTTATTTTGAATTTGAATTTCAATGCATCATCAGTATACGATGGTTTTTAACTGTTCAGTTCTTAATATTGTCTTCTGTTTACGAGAATGTTATTCATTGAAATTAAACTACTATATACGGACCCCGTATGATCCCCGTGACCATGGCTGCTGAAAAGCCACCGAAACGTCGAGGAAAGTGTAAACTTAAACATAAATAGTTTTAATAATTGAATAAGCTTAAAAATTAGTAAAGTTTAATAGTAGTAGTTTCTTAATTATGTAATAAAGAGTCAAATAAGCAACGCGATAAAATCCGTATATAGTAGTTTAATAATGAATTTCAATGTTCAGTTCTTGACGAATATTTAAAAAAAACTACTTCTACGCGAGCGAAGCCGCGGGCAAAAGCTAGTTTAAATATTTGTATTGTACTGACTCAAATATTAATTTAGAAACTTGTGTTACTACAATACAAATATTTAAAAATGTTTTTTGTTTTTTTTAATAATGAATGATATAGCTCATGTTACTCGGTGATAATAAAACTTTCAGATAGTGAAAGAAATTTAAAATCGGTTGAGTATTTTTTGAGTTAAATCCTTACAAACAAATAAACAAACAAAAATCAAATCGTTTCTCTTATTATCTTATCTTATGTGGGGGCCAGTCAGTGCAGACCGGCGACACTTCGACCCAGTGGGATCTTTTATGTCGACACTCTCCCAATAACGACTGCCATAGATGTTCATGGCAGCCGGGACCGACGGCTTAACGTGCTCTCCGAGGCACGGAAGAATCGTTTCTCTTTATTATATTAGAATAGATAGGCAGAAATTGAATATTTAATTACAAAGAAACATAAAATAAATAAAAGTAATTGCTTCAACCGAGCAATGTTTTAACTGCAATGAGTGGTTGAAACGTTTTCAACTGTGGCCAGGCCTAGGGCCAGCTCAAAAATTGTTCAAACCCATTCTAAATATAATTCTTTGGAAAGCTATTTGCATAATGTTAACAAGTGTTTTATAATATAGCTGTAACTGTCCGCCAGTATGTTGCTGCCATTATAATGCCCGTTTAGAAGAACCTTAACCTATTGAGTCGCAGCAGCACACCAGTGGCCAGAGACAGTACCTAGGTTATTATTTATTTCTGGTATTCCCTTAACAGTACAACAATGAGGCAATGTGTATATGTTAATTTTTTTTATACAACTAATGTGGCAAACATGCATACGGCCCACCTGATGGTAAGTGGTCACCGTAGCCTATGGACGCCTGAACACCAGAGACATCACTTGCGCATTGCCGACCCTTTAGGAAAGGAAGAAGAGAAAAAGGAAGTGGGAAGCAGAAGGGGCGGGACGGGGGAAAGAGGGTGAATTTTGATTTTAAAGATTGGACCTTCGGCACTCTCACTCACCGAACGAAACACAACAGTAGGAATACTGCTATTTTACGTTGATATTCTGGGAGAAGTTGGTCCTTTCCCGGTCGAGCCGGCCCATTCATACTGAAATCAGTGAGGCTCTACTACTCTTAATCTGTTCCACGATCAATCTAAAAAGGCACCCAGATTGTATATGTACTAATAATTTGTATCCTAAGTTAATATAAATCAGTATAAAAAATAAACAAAATAAAAGCAAGATAAAATAAATATCTACTCAAGTCTTAGTTAGTTGATTTCATGACTGTACTGGGATATCATTTGAATACGATCATGCTTATCATCCTTGTGTTGATCAAAGCAGCCAATCTTAATGGGGACGAGCCATCTGCGTAGGATATTTTAAAGTGCACGAGTGTGTGCGCAAAGACAAATTAGCTCTATATTCCCTTCCTCTCATAATCTGATGGGACGGCCATCTGACACGACCGGTGAGAGATTAGGCGCACAACTAACTGTTTTGGTATGCAACTCCGCCAACATCCCAACTCCGAACTGCTATTGAGAATTTCTTGGCAGAAAATCCAATAACATTTTGCTGGCCCGACCCAAGATTCGAACCCGTGACCACGCACAGCAGTCGCATTGACTACTGCTGCACTATAAACCCAGTCAAGCAATGTAATATCAATTTTTCTAAATCGCTACCGATTGTTTCATTGCTATTTGTGACACACAAAGAAGCGGCCGACCTGATGATAAGCCGTAACTGCCGCTCATGATTACGGCTGTAGTTATTAGCATCATGCATCATCATAATTTGACTGCACGTATAGCGTAGTGGTTAAAATGGTCGCCAACTTCTACTGCGCTGTGTGCTCTGGGTTTAAATCCCATACGGGACAAAACTTTGTGTGATCCGCAAATCGCAAATCTCTGATTGTTCCGAGTCTGGGTGTTCTTTTTATCTGTTGTGAAAATGTTTCAAAAATCCCTCCGACACAGGAATTATTCCTAGTGCGGCAGTACTTTTTAACAAAAACAGAAATATATATAGGTATATAAGCGATTCCAGACAAGCAAACCACGCCGCTGCCTAACGTAAACCATATAGGTGGCAGAAAAGCACAGTATGCTGCCTGATGACGAGTAGTTACAGTTAGAGCAGCGATAGCTCAGCGGGGAGACCAACAGACTGCAATGCAGAGGGTCTGGGGTTCGAACCCACGTCGCGCACCTCTGACTCTCGGAAGTTATATGACTTTTCGAAATTATGTGCGTATTGATTGACAATTATCGCCTGTTCCGTGCCTCGGAGAGCACGTTAAGCCGTCGGTCCCGGCTGCCATGAACATCTATGGCAGTCGTTATTGGGAGAGTGTCGACACAAAAGATCCCACTGGGTCGAAGTGTCGCCGGTCTGCACTGACTGGCCTTGACATAAGATACATACATACATAATATTAGTAGAAGGTATGAAAGAGACCGAGAGGTCAATTTAAAGTAGTTTAGTAGTAGACTAGACTATGGCACTAACAAGCCAGTCGCCTTACACCAGCACACATTACCATAATATGTGCCAAGCCATTTGTAACATATAACACTTTCTGGTATTCTAAACTGCTGCCCCAAATTTCGGTCCATACACTAGCATCAAGATTCCAAGCACGTCGCATACGTGGGGTGCGTCTGCACTTACCCCACACCCCTCTCCCTCCACTACAACCCCCAGGATACATTGTCAAGTAATAAATTAAGTTTTCCTTATGCGTATTGTTGAAACCATGTTTTGCAACTGTTTTGGTAGTTTTATGGAAATGGTGATGTTTTCCGTCTACCTGGATGTCATCTTAATCCGTCAATAGAGACATAACGGTAAAAGCATTGTGTCTGTTAGCTAGCATTGTTATGTTGGTTAATGAGTTAAATTTAGTAATGAAACAGGAAGTGGCAAGGTTTTGTTATATACATCTTACCTTAAAGGCTGTGATTAAAATAAGTTCATAGGACCGCGAATGGTCATACGAATCATACGCGTGATACATATAGCTGAGCAGAACGTTTCCGATCATATCTGTGTGACGCATGATAGTTTTCATATGCGTCACACAGATATGAACATGATAATTTAATAATTTATATTCAACTACATAAAAGTACTTAAGGTAAAGTAGCTTTCTAATGTTAAAATAATTATTAAAATTGGTTCAGTAGTTTTAATATTAGTATAGATAATGAATATCGTCTCGTCCTTATATCCACCTGTGGATTTAGGTCATACGTAAGCCTATGTATCTTATGTGGGGGCCAGTCAGTGCAGACCGGCGACACTTCGACCCAGTGGGATCTTTTGTGCCGACACTCTCCCAATAACGACTGCCACAGATGTTCATGGCAGCCGGGACCGACGGCTTAACGTGCTCTCCGAGGCACGGAGCAGGCGATAATTGTCAATCAATACGCACATAATTTCGAAAAGTCATATAACTTCCGAAAGTCAGAGGTGCGCGACGTGGGTTCGAACCCGAGACCCTCTGCATTGCAGTCTGTTGGTCTCCCCACTGAGCTATCGCTGCTCTACGAACGATAAATTACCATTTCTCTTACGTAAGTCTATTGTTTGCCACAGTTCTGTATTCCAAACTATAACTGATAAATGATAATCTATTGACAATAACATCAAATAACACTGCGCCCAACCCAAAACTGTACCCGATACCTTATTTGCAGTAGTCACATTCTCTACCACTGCGTCACCGAGGCAATCACAACATACATACATATAAATCTAAAAATCATAGAAAATATTGGCGATTATAACTTTGCCTCTATACGACTATTGAAAGAACTGTCTCCATAAAGCAATAGAACATAGATCACAGTATTGGTGTACAGTCAGTTAACAGTAAATCAAAACCACCCACCTGGCCGATGACAAACATTTCTGAACTAAACAAGAGCCATTAATCTGAAACGTTTTCGAGAGCGTTTCACTGGAGTGCACCTAAAATCGCGCTTTTTGACCGTCACAAGACAGGTTTTGCGGTTGTGACACGGTTTTAAACATCTGTTGCATATAGTAAAGAGTTGTGGTCATATTTATGTGTTGTAACATGTAAGTAACAATATGATAAATGTTTTCACCAGCCTAGAAATAATTTAAATAACAATTATTGTTGAACTTGAATTTTAAAAGTGATTTGATAATTTCTTGTGTTTAATCAGCAGATAATAAAATAATGTCCTCCAGACCAAATTTGCGGTCATGGCGGCCAATCTTAATGGAGACTGGCTATCTGCGCAGGAGATATTATAATGCACAGGTATCTGCGCAAACACAAGTGCACTCTCTCTTCCCTAAACCTCATGATCTGATGGGATGGATAATCCGACACGACCGGAGAGAGATCAGGCGCAGGACCAACGGCTTTACGTGCTTTCCGAGTCACACGGGTATCTAACACTGCCAACTTCATAACTCCGGGCTCGTATTGAGATTTCTTAAGAGAAAAATCCAATACGTTTTTGTTGGCCCGACCCGGGATTCGAACCCGAGACCTCATGCACAGCAGTCGTATTTACTACCGCTGCGCCACGGAGGCAGCAGCATCAGCATCAACAGATACATAGAATTTATCATGAGAATCATGTTGTATAGAACTTTTAATTACTATCTAACTAATTAAACATTTTTTAGCCTCTAAATCTAGCTCCATAAGATTGAGTTTTGAATGAACCTCTAAATTTAAATACGTAATAGACTCATTATGTAAATCCTAAAGGTGTAGACGGACATGTATTACACCCCGATTTCGCCAACCACGCTCTAGATCCTACATATCAAGGGAAAAATTTGTTACCGTACCTGCTAGTGGGGACTGTTGTGGGTTGGATCTCCGCATGAGTCAATACATACATACTGTATTTTCTTTTTATATAATAATTTAAGTAATAGTTAATTTTCCTCTGATTATGTAACCTTGATATTTTTTCATTTTTTGTTAGTTGTAAAATTGTATGCTGTGATGTCCATGCGTAACGGGTTGGTTCCCATTGAAAATCAGCGTTGCGATATCACGTCAATTTTATCGCATCATCAATGCTGAATGGAGACCATTTGTTGCCACAAATATTTATTTAATTGTCTTTTTTATTATTTTATTCATATTTTATATGCAAAATTATGTAGTCATATATAAGAATGATTTCTTTCTTTGCTTTCTTTCTTTCTTTCCTTTATTTTTCTTTATCTACTAATATTATAAAGAGGAAAGATTCATTGTTTTGTTTGTTTGTAAGGATTTAACTCAAAAACTACTTAACCGATTTGAAAAATTATTTCACCATTATAAAGCTATATTATCACCGAGTTACATAGGCTACCTATATGTTTTTTATATAGTACTGTTACTAACATAAGCTAAACTACTTTTACGCGAGTGAAGCCGTGGCCGTAACCTAGTTTATAACTTAGCGTTTCAAGTTCGCGTTACTCGTCAAAAGTACTTATGATTGCCTTTGGATTGATTATTCTGGTAACCCTTAGAAATTAGTTATCGCAATGCTTAATAAGTGACAAACGACGACATTCACATATGTGAATGTTTGTCATAGACAAACAGACGAAAACCGCACAGATAGACAGACGCCGAGGTGATTCCATTGAAGTCCTGCTTTTTTTATTTCGAGGACACTAAAGAGTACAACAAGTTTTTTAATCTACAGCGACAGTAATCCGTACTCGTTGCTAGAGCTAGTAAGCCATTCAGTATTATATCAAGCGTTTTATGACTCCCATTGTCACAGTTACTATGTGCAATTTGTGTATAAGTTTTAATCGGGAAGTCTTTGTAAACAAATTAATATGATTAGATAGTAAATAGCGTGAAGCCAAGTATATTTATCGATCTAGCTGCCCCCCGCGGTTTCACCTACGTGAGTCTCGATGCCGCGGGAATATCGAGTCTCCAGCTAACTACATACCAAGTTTCATCGCAATTGGTTCAGTAGTTCTTGCGTGAAACAAACATTCATCCATCCAAACATCCTCACAAACTTTGACATTTATAATATTAGTAGAATAATATAATAACTTCATTCCAGAAAATAATCTGTTAATGACAACAGAGGAAAAAGAAAATTACAATTAATGAAACAGGACTTGAATGTCGCCAAACTGTGTCGTTATTTTGTTAACCAAGCTAGTTAAGTGTGACGATTCCTACAGCAGACCTCACATGCAACCATTATTTTAACAGCCTATCGTTAGCAATTCCTAGAGTTCGCGAGTGGTGAGCGGCTTTATTGCTCCGGCACCTATCTGGACAATAGGTAGTGCCACTTGGGCACGAAGTAGCTCGCTTACGAGAACCGGGTCTCAAGATTTGGGGACAAGACCTGTCTATAACTGGTCCCTGAAGGTGCTTTCGGGCACTGGAAGGTACAGCGGCTCTTACTATATACCGAAAGGTTGGTGAGTGGGAATGCTATAAAACTTGAGTACTGAGTTGAGCTTGTACAGAAAGGGTCTGTTTTTCTGTACTGGCCACCTCCTTAATTGTTTTGGATAAGTTACATGTAATAAAACTTAAACTGGCCACCTCACTAATTGTTTTAGATAAGTTACATGTAGATAATAAACGCGCCATGCCTGTTACCAAGCACTCCTACCAAAAGCTTACTGTATAAAAGCTTATGTACTGAACTGAACAGTTGTATACTTAAAATAAATGTATCAATCATTTTAATCGCGACTTTTACAAACTCACCTAAGCTCCCGCAAAGTTTGACTAGCTATTCTTCGGTCCTTCGTCAGGGACTGCAATTTGGTTTTGTTTATTTTTTTTACACCTCTAAGGTGGCAAACAAGCATACGGCCCACCTGATGGTAAATGGTCACCGTAGCCTGCAACACCATCACTTGCGCGTTACAGACCCTTTAGGAAAAAAAGGAAGTGGGAAGGAGAAAGAGCGGGAAGGGGGAAAGAGGGTGATTGGGCCTCCGGCACTCTCACTCACCAAACGAAACACAACAGTAGGCATACTACTATTTCACGTCGATATTCTGTGAGAGGGTAGTACTTCCCCGGTCGAGCCGATGGTATTTTGCATCTAAGGTGATCCTCCTTTTTTCTTTGGACTTCATTTTACTTAAAATGAATTTATTAAAAAAGCTTCTATGTATACTATACATAGAAGCATTTATTATTAAGAACTAGCTTTTTTAACTTTTTCGCGGCTTCGCTTGTTTATACGTCGGTTAGGTTCAGTTATGTTAGCAACAGCACTTTTTTAATGAAAATTACCTATGTTACTCGGTAATATACAGCTTTCTTATAGTGAAAGCATTTTTACAATCGGTTAAGTAGTTTTTAAGTTAGATCCTTACAAACAAACAAACAAAATATTAAACCTTTCTCTTTATAATGTTAGTATAGATAATTACCTACTTACAAATACGAATGTATTTTAAATGATTGTGTACCTAACAGATTCAATCACATGTATAAATTAAAGTAAATAAGCTGATATAAATAATATTATAGCAAAACATTATTTCAAATTAATATTTTCAATACAAATATTACTTTTGTTTTACAATCCGATTGAGAAGCAATTTTCTAAGATTTATATGGATATAAAATAAAACAGACTGTGTAATTTATTAAATTGAGAATATTAGTATTTTAGGGGTCATTTCAGATGCAATGTAAATAAGTTATTCAATAGCTCAATGTACCTAGATTTTATTACTTGAAACATCAAGTCCTAGGAGATAACATAACTAAATAATATAAAAGTTATTACAATAGATGGAACATTTTATTGCTAAACGCAAAGCCAAAATCGTTTCGCTTTTCAATACATATTTTATTTTCCATAATAAGTGAAAACCCATAAAAACCTATGAATTGAAAAGCAGTTTTGCAGCGCTCGCGTAGTTACATACCACTTACGGCTATAACGTTTATTAAATTCGATTTACAAACACATAATACTTATACAATATATGTATGTATATACATCTAAATGTCCAGTGCATAGCTTTTAGTAACACTTTAGAGTTTAACCGCAGTTTAAACTCTAAAGTATTATTGGGATTTTTCTTAAGAAATCTCAATAGTAGCGCGGAGTTAGGAAATTGGCGGCGTCAGACCTCCAAAAAACCTAGACCTACAAAATATCCAAACAACGGACACTTAATACCTGTATTATCTCGTGTGGGATTCGAACCATATTGTCTAGTATTTAAGTACGTCATAAAACGTAGATTCTGGGAAAGCTTGTATCTCATAAAAACATCTCAATGCTATAAATAAAATGTTCCCTTCAGTATCCATACAGTTTATAGATATAATAATATCAGTCCTGTTGCTGATAACAATCGCTCCGTATATAAACTGATATTGAACCTAATCGGGTTAGACTAAAGAGTCAATATAATTTGGAATAATAAAGCTAAGATAAAATGTCTAGAAACAATATCGCTGCTAGATACAGGACCCCTGAAATAAAAAGATTTTATGCGTAATTAAATACGCTGGCCATTTACAAAATTCATTCATCTTGAAGACCATTGTGAACTAAAGTACAACTGACCACTATAACAAGAGATTACATAATATTGTCTTCTGTTTACGCGAATATTATTCATTGAAATTAAACTACTATATACATACATGGCTGCTGAAAAGCAACCAAAACGTCGGGGAAAGTGTAAAATTAGATTAAATCTAAATAGTTTTAATAATAATATAATTAGCTTAAAATTAGTAAAGTTTAATAGTAATAGTACTGTAACAATTTTTCTAAATTATGTAATAAAGTGTCAAATAAACAACGCGATAAAAGCCGTATATAGTAGTTTAATTTCAACAAGAGATTACGTTTAAAATCAGAGACAACTAATTTCATTATAAACCCGATACTGCTAAAAGTCATAGTACTAAAATCTTTACAATAGGTCTTCTACTCACTAATCTCTCGCTGTTATTTGAAGCTTTACCTGAACTCATAATTATGTACAAAAGCAGCATTTTACCTGTCAAACATTTCACTTGTCACGACTGGGGACCTAAAACGCCACTCAGTTTTCAACAGCCAAAAGACACTCGGACCGATGGTGTACTTCAAAAGACTCCTTTACGCACAAGTGCAATGGACAATCATTAATGTCGGGTTCTCAGGGACTTTCAGGTAATGGCTTTTATATTTGACATCTGACCTCCAAATGGAGCGGTAAAACGGTACGTACAACGAGTGGCGTCTGTTAGTACTTACGCTTGAAATTTTGATGTTTTTGTGTACCGTGACGCCAATTTGTGTCTAAGTTTCTTAAAATTTTAAGACTTTATATTCGCTGCTCAATGCAATATGCGTTGATTTTAGATACTTTTTTATGCTGCCAGATTAGTTTTGCAGTATTGTATGGCTACGAGTGATTGCTAAGGATAATTTATAAAAGTTTATAATTTAGTGAGTGCTGCTATGAGGATATGAAACGCATTAAGTAAGTACTGGATTACCGATCTGGAGTAAGTTGTTTCTTTCAAAAAACTCTAGTAGCAGCGTAGAGTCTAATACTGTGACCGGTAGACGGCACTATTCTCACCATCTTAAAACGTATAAAAAAACCACTACTACACAACTACACGCCTACATAACACTTCGGAGATACATATATACGTAAAACTATTTCTTTATGTAAATAATTACAATCACTTGGATTTGCTAGGAATCTGATAGGCAAAGGAACTTCAGATACATGCAAGAACATTTTAAGATTTAATTGCAAAACACTTTTGAGAATGATATATTACAATATATTGAAATTGTATTTATTACACTTAGACAAACAATAAATAACCTGCATTCACACAAAACTTTTTAATACTGATTATATACTGACAGGGTTTCGAGATAACTACACAAATTATATTTTATGATTTATTTTTGAAGCGTGTAAATGATCTACTCTATGCTCCTGCTCAAACACCTGTGTAGCTAAGTTCAGAGGTACTGACTTAAGAAAAGTGAACTGAGGCTCTTAAGAGATTCAAGGTAGCCCGGGTACGTTCAACGCAAATGTTCCCGCTTTCTTTTACCTGAGAATAAGGAATCTCCGGCTGGCGTAATGTAGCGCAACTCCGCATAATATGACTTTGGGAATACACAGGATTAATACTATTTTATTATATAACTAACAAACTTACTATTATAAATATGAATGTGAATATGTTTGTTTGTTTGTTACGCTTTCACACCTTAATTACTCGACCGGTCATCATGCAATTTGATACATATATTGTAATTGATACACATTGTCAGTTGATCAGAAAAGGACATAGGGTACCTTTCATCTAGGAAAAAGTACTGTTACGAACCTAACCTACATTTAAGCCGCAGAAAAATCTAATAAATAATAATTGACTGTTTCTTTATATCAGTGCCATTAGTTTACGTTTAGATTTTTGTGCGACCATAAGACTTCGAGTTCGATTTTAAAAGATCGGGTAAAGAGTTACTCGGTAATCCTGTTCGGAATTTCTCAGTGGCAGTACGGAATCGGGTTATGAGTCCGGTAATACGCAATGGGTAAGTACCTATTACGTAAAACCTAAAAACTAAGCAGGCGAAATGCAAATGTAATACCCTTCTGCCTACGCCTTCGAAGACATGTGTCCGGTAATTAATGGATAACCTTGAAATGTCTTATGGCACAACAAAAGGCCGTTCAGAAAAAAAATGAAAAAGAAATATTAAAAAAGTGCAATAGCCAGTCATATTGTTGACTGTCTATCTATTAGCATAATAAGTGTTTAATAATAAAACAACAAAAAACCGATGGAATTCATTCGCTTATGTTCGTAGTGTACAAGAAAGTTAAATAGGGTAATTAAAGAAATCATATCTCAGGTAGTAGTTATAATAGATTTTCTTCATATTTTTTCTGAACGACCATCTGTTCTACTTTGAGACATTTCAAGGTTATCCATTAAATACCGCACAACCTGTATAGACGTAAGTCTATGTATGTACAGGCCGTTAATTCAGAAAAATATACTATTTAGCCTATCTCCCGTGAATTAGCTCGCGTAAAGGTAGGTTAGATTATGTTAGTAACAGTATTTTCTTTAGATAAATAAATAAAAAACGGTGACAAAAATTTCAAAATTGGTGTAGTAGTTTTTGAGTTAAATCCTTACAAACAAAAATCAAATCTTTCCACTGTATAATATTAGTATAGATATAAAAATATAGATGTACATAGTCTTTGTGTTGTTAAGGCAACCACAGCCTAATCTCTTACAAATACACACAAAGCAAACACACACATACAAAACAGCAAAAATAAACTTGTCAAACAAAACAAACTGCGATAAAATCCTTACAAGTAGTACTTTAATTTCAGTATAAATACATAAATAATCAATTTCCTGTACATTTCCTTCGTGGTTCTGTCAGAGTTCACCGCTCGCGTGACTTAAGGGAATCATGTCGATAATTTATTGAAGTCGACCGAGTTGCTACTAGGTTGCAACAGGAAACATAGATGGGCACCGATATAAATTACCTAAGTAATGATATCTAGAAATCTGTTACTGTTTTAATGTATAGCGCCTTTGTGTTGCTTTAACTGAAAATCTTTTATTGAGCTATAAATAGAGTATTTTGAACACGCCATTACCCAGCTTAAAAAAGCAATTCGCGCAATTTGATTATTACATGGATCGCAGGGGACTTTGTGACTTTGAAATAAAGGACACGAAAAACATCCAGAGTCGCCACAACTATTTCTGTATCACATATATGTTTGTATCGTGTGTCACACGGCACATAGGCAGAGGTAAAATCACCTTTCACCAACCTAAGACCAGTCTAGATATAAGATGTTAATTGATGAGTGTTTATAATTGTAAACATAACAGAGATATGAAAGAACCGGGTCTTCTGTTACAAGTATTTTATATACTTAAAAGGAGGTACCCAACCACTAGGTTAAGGATAACCAAATTACAAAAATATAAATATTTTATTTTTATTTTTTATTTTACCTAAGACCAGTAGTTTTCACAACCGCTGCGCTACCGAGGCACTCTAATATTACTCGTAATATCATAGTCTTTAGTCATTGATATTATATTTTAGATATAACTATCAATAACTAAAGACTTATATACAATACATTTTCATAGCAGTTCTTTACGCTGTACTTGTAAAACCATCAAAATTCTAAGCACAAATAAATTTTCCTTTCGAGTCCTTGAAACACGAAGCGAACGAACCTTTGAACAAAATGGCCGCTCTTCATTCATCGCAGTAAAACAAAACAACAGCACTTGTGTAAATATTTGTTCAAGTTATTACAGACCACTTGTACTTAGCACTAAGCCGGGCCTCAGCTATTAATCCCCGCGACAACCTCCAACACTGTTTATCTTTTACTATTTACTTACAATGCTTATTGTTTCAATTTGTCTTTTTAGACGGTAATCGGGTGCGAGTGCTGTGCGTGAGGTCTCGGATTCGATTCTAAAGTCGATCACAGTGTCACTGGGTTTACTATTAACCCTTTCACTGTCCCATAAAAGACATAATAGAAAATCTATTGTTATGTATCAATTGTGATTCATCGGACAGGAAACCTGGTAAGGTAATTTTTAGTAGCAGCACAGATTTTGGAACTGAAGCGGCAATGGTCTTGCCATCTTACGTGGGACTTAAAACCATAGCGGTTTTATGTGAGTGTGATACATCGCTTGCTACCCTTTCGGAGATATTGGCGTGGAATTTTATCCAAAGACTTGATGCAGGTGAGGTGAATATTCAAAAATAATGACACCATTCAATGACTATTTGAAATGTAGCTGTTTCATTCACTTACACGTTATAGGGGGACAATCCCTCTCTCTACGACAAATCCAGTTTATGACATAGCGTTCCTCTATACCAACTATTAGGTTATAATAGTGGGAACCGCTGTATCTTCCAATGCCCGAGAGCACCTTCCGGGACCAGTTATAGACAGGTCTTGACCCCAAATCTCGATTTCTCCAAACTAACTCCAGAGATCCAGTTCTAGTAAGCGAGCTACCTCGTGCCCAAGTGGCACTACCTATTGTGCAGATAGATGCCGGAGCAATAAAGCCGCTCACCACTCGCAACTCTGGGAGTTGCTAACGATAACCTCGCTGAAGCCGACGGAGAAGCCGTCTCCCATATCTCCGGTAAGATACCGGAGCTATATAAGGCAATCCATACGTCTACCCAAATAGGCCTACAAGCCGGGTATGGCCCGAGTCACTCCACTTACTTGCTGAGCATGCAAGCACCCGAGATGAGTTGTGGCAGGTTTCACGCCGCCACTTCGCTAAAGACAACTCCGTGCTTCGCGCGACCGACTGGTTCGCACTAGCCGCGCGTGAGTCCACCGCTCAAATGCCACGTGCTTGCCGAGCAACGAACATGTCGTCTGCGGCTAACCACATAGCCCCTGCGAATCCAACCTCAATGTCAGGCACCGTGCACTCTAGTCAGCGGTCGATAGAACACGCCTTTCGAGGCGCAGTGGGCTATCCTGACTCCAAAGTAACCTAGTCCTAAGGGGGAGACCCGTAGTTCTCCCCCAGAACCGATAGGTATATAGGATAGGATAAACTGAAGATAGGGAAGTTATAGGGGGAACAGAAAAGGACAGGGTACCTTTTATCCAAAAAAAAGTACTGTTATTAATGTATTCTAACCTACATTTACGCGAGCGGAGCCGCTGGCAAAATCTAATAGTTATATAATCGTAACACTTTATAAATGAACAGTCAAAGCCATGTAATCACCGGTCCTCTAAAATCTAATATGACGATACCGCTTGTGCTATATAAGGTTCATTGAAATTTTTCATCAAACGTAACAAAGCGCCAGAGATATAATTCAAATACACATTCTCTCTTCCGGAGGTCTACCATAGTTTTTAAGTCGAACTTACGTCCGAAATTAGAGAAACGTGACTATCAAATCTTTGACTCATCCTTGTATAATGATCACCGGAGTGGTAGGCAGAAGTATATAACACACACGTATGTTAGCCAGTTTGATGATAAACGGATTAAAAAAAATTGCTAGTGTATTATTACTATTACCGGATACGGTTTAGACTACATTCCGCCATTTAAAATATCTTAATAGAAAATCCTATTAAGACTTTACTTAACCCAAGAACAAAAGCCGAAGCCTTGTGCATAAGATAAGATAATATTTATTTGCATATCAGTCATCTTATATCATATCAGTCACATTCACTACGGCGCCATAGCAATAGTAGCCAGGCACTTCCCTGTAACACCATGAATCATACATACATATATAATTAAATTTCCCTCTATCCCACGCCACGGATTTTAAACTCCTAAAGAGTCAAACAAGGTAAACAATATAAATCAAATTATTAACCCAATTTCGATAATAGCAGGTAATCTTAAGGCTGCTTGTCCATTGAAGTGGAGCGATGCTGCAGAGCGAAGAAACGGAGAAATATTAACCAATAGGATTGCATACTGGAGCGGAGCGGAGATTTTATGCTAAGCTGGCTGTCTGCGCAGGTGATATTACAGTGCACAAGTGTGTGTATGTAACGCAATGCGAACACAAGTGAACTTTCTAATCCCTTACTCTTATAGACCACCAACTTCCTAACTCCAAGCTGCTATTAAGAAATGCTTGATTGAAAAAACCCAATAGATTTTGGTTAACCGACCCGCGACTTGAAACCTACACAAGAATAGCAGACGAATTAACTACGGCTACGCTGCCAAAGCAGTCTGGAGGGACACAATATTTATACTTTTACACGAGTAAGCTCCAGGATAAGTCAACAGGGAGAACGCTAATTATTAACAAAGGGTATTGGACAGGATTTTGGAGAGTACAAAGTAATGTCGAAGCAAAATCCTTTTAAAGAATTTTTTTTTTTGCTGCAACTTCTGCTCTAGGTATAATTCCTGTATCGCGGGAGACTTTACAAACATTCAAACAACGGACACAAAGAATACCCAGTTTCAGAACAACTATTAGTGGATCACACAATTTTTTGTCCCGTTTGGGAATTGAACCCACAACACTCAGCGCGGTGGCGGTGGCGAGGTAGCCACTTAAACCACTACGTTATCTGTGCAGTCGAAACTTTACTTAACCTATAATCCAGAAACTTCGTCCGAATCTTCGTTCACTACCGAGGGTAGTCCTCTCAAACGATGTACATTTGTATTGTAGCCATCCCAGTTATCAGTACCGTGTGTCGCCCTCGGCCATAAATCCAAGCCTATCATATCTATATATGAAACAAAACATAACTTTCTGTTTGTTTTAAACCCTGGATATACCTGGCCGTTTACGCAAATGTTTAAAATTATTATTTTAAATATGTACTGTATATTTATTTCCTTTCATGAACATGCATAGAATACACACATATGTGTTTCCCAAAGGGCAGCCAGAGGTATGTGTCATTTCAATAGAAATGGAAAGGGATGGGAATTGGAAATCCACTCAAAGATTGAGCCCAAAGCCTGCGGTTCCGGTGAGCGTTAGTGGCATGGTGGAGCCTGGGGAGATTGCGAACATGTTCAAGAGGCATTTTGGAGTAACCTCGCGACTGCAACTGGAGGAACGGGGTTTTGTCGCTGAGAGTAGATTGTCTGGTGTTCCGATTAATATTTCATCAAAAGAGATACGGAACATCATACAGTCGATGACCAGGGGCAA
This sequence comes from Catocala fraxini, assembly GCA_930367265.1. Taxonomy (NCBI): domain Eukaryota; kingdom Metazoa; phylum Arthropoda; class Insecta; order Lepidoptera; family Erebidae; genus Catocala; species Catocala fraxini. Next base: position 3,722,378 of record OV884040.1, on the reverse strand, counting down.
ATCGCCGGGTCACGATGGCCTCAGTATAGAGCATTTTCAACATGCCGGTCCGCATCTCCCAAGAGTCCTGTCTATGCTGTATAATCTTTGTGTGAGGCACTCGTATCTACCAACTGAGTTGATGAAGACGATAGTTGTCCCCATAGTCAAGAACAAGACCGGCGATGTCTCAGACAAGGATAATTATAGGCCAATATCGTTAGCTACTGTAACAGCAAAGGTTCTTGACGGTGTGCTTGAGCGGTGAATAACTGGACAGCTCCATCTACATGATGCACAGTTCGGTTTTAGAGCTGGGCTGTTCACGGAAACGGCTATTCTGGCGCTCAAGCACACGGTCAGGTACTACACTGATAGAAACACGCCTGTTTATGCTGCGTTTTTGGACCTCTCCAGGGCATTTGACCTGGTTGATTATAAGATCTTATGGTCGAAATTGCGTGAGCAAGGTCTTCCAAATGAGGTCATCAAGGTCTTAGACTACTGGTATGACCACCAAATCAACGAGGTCAGATGGTCGGGTGCACTGTCGGGAGCGTATGGGTTGGAGTGTGGGGTGAGACAGGGCGGTTTGACTTCTCCGGCGTTTTTCAATCTTTACGTCAATAATTTAATCGAGGAACTTAGTAGCACTGGTATCGGATGCTCTATTGATGGAAAGATAATTAATAGTATAAGTTACGCAGATGATATGGTGCTGCTGAGTCCCTCGATTGATGGTCTTAGACGGTTGCTCAAAATATGTGAGGGGTACGCCACGTCTCATGGTTTATTGTATAATGTACGGAAGAGTGAGCTTGTGGTGTTCCGAGTTCGTACCAAGAAGCCTGAAACAGTTCCTCCGGTATGCCTATATGGTGTGCCACTAAAAAGGGTGACGCATTTTAGGTATCTTGGCCATATAGTGACTGAGGACATGAATGATGACAGTGACATGGAGCGGGAGCGAATAGCGTTGTCAGTCCGATGTAATATGCTGGCCCGTAGGTTCGCACGATGTACTAAAGAAGTGAAAATCACTCTGTTTAAGGCGTTTTGTCAGTCATTTTACATGTGCAGCTTGTGGGCGAGACATACACAGAGGGCCTACAACGGTCTTCGCATCCAGTACAATAACGCTTTTAGGGTGCTGTTGGGGCTTCCACGGTTCTGTAGCGCGTCGGGCATGTTTGCTGAAGCAGGTATAGATAGCTTTCAAGCAATTATGCGAAAAAGAACAGCATCCCTGATGCGGCGGCTTCGGGGGAGAACCAACGGCATCTTAAGGGTTATTGTTGATAAACCTGACTGTCCGTTCCTGGAGCACTGGGCCCGTATACACAGCTGCCGGTCTGGGGTAGCGGGAGGCGGACTTAGTTATAGTTATAGGTTTTTAAATTGATTATTATTTTATTGTAATCAAAATGGCTGATATTTAATGAGAATGCTACTAACATAGTTTATAAGTATTACTAACAACAATATGAATCGCTTGTGTTCGAATTAAATAAATAATAATAATAATAATAATAGACAATTATTGTAATTTATTTATATTAGTGGGCAAAGAGTTTGTAGGTATCCTTAATAAGTGGAAATGGTGTTTGCATATCGACCCTTCGAGGATGAAATGTAATAAATTCCAAAACACTACATTCCAGGAGAACCAAAAAACTAACCAAAATTATTTTTATTTTTTTGTATTTTATTTGTACATAGCTTTTTAGCTCTTTATGTTCTATAACTCGATGGCGTAGTGGTTAGTGTAACCGACTGCCACGCCTGAGGTCGCGGGTTCGATTCCCGCATAAGTCAAACATTTGTGTGCATTAACATGGATGTTTGTCTTGGTCTGGGTGTTTCTATGTATAATACGTATTTAAATTAAAAAAGAAGTATATATGTATGTTTAACCATTGTCTAGTACCCATAGTACAAGCTCTGCTTAGTTTGGGCTAGATGGTGTTGTGTGTATGTGAAAGAATGTTATTAGATTAAAAAAAAAAATTGAAAATATATATTTTACAGTATTTGTGGCGAGTTGAAGTATTATTTTTAATTATTTACCATTATTTTTAAAATAAAAGTTTTGCTGCGGTATTGTCTGGGTAGTAAAACCATTTTTTTGCTAATATCACCATTTTAAATACACAGGTCGCTGCATGGTTGTTGGTCAGTTTGTAACTTGTTATTGTCCTACCTTTAACAGCTTGTATTATTAATAATAAATAACAATAATAATGTATTCTTCTTTATAAAGGTTGTACAATAACACTTTTACATTGTCATTCTTCTTCTTTCTTTTCGTGTGGTTAGTGGCCAACCTGTTGTCAAGAGTTGTTCAAGCCGCCCGTAGGCCTCTGACATGGTTTAACAACTGCTGTCAATTTGACAACAACCGGGACCGACTTTTTACGTGCCCTCCGAAGCACGGAGACGCTCAGATGAAATACCACTAAGCGGTCACCCATATATAGATTCAGTCTCGGTCAGTCTGACCGCACCCAACGTTGCTTAAGCTCGCTAATCGTTTACCGATCAGTGAGTGCAACTGGCTATGAGCGTTAAAATTTGCATTAAAATGTATACACAGTAACATTATGGTAGTGTTGTGTAAAACTGATACCCATGGTAAGATTTCACTTGAGTTATGGGTACTAGTGCTCTCTCCGAAGATGCACACTTATTAAATTTTCACAGGATGGTCGTCATTAGGGTAGAAATGTTATTATGACATTAAAAAGTGTTTATTAGTCATAACCTGAAAGTACCTATGTATATTTGTATGTGCATATGAGTCTGTGGGTAAGTATGTATGTATGTAATCGTGTGTGTATGCGTGTGTGATAGTTTGGACGAAAGCATATGATTGGGCATTATATTATAAGATGGATACTCTAAGAAGATTTTCTGTAGCTTCATAGTTTAAGGACTTGGCCATTTAGACGGGCACCGGTTTTTGGGAGAGAAAATATCACACTCACTATTTATTTTATTGGTGACTTCCAATTAAGAGATAATGATGCTGAGTTTTGGATTTTAAAACAGGACAGATTCGGTAGTTTCTTCGTTTTAGCTTAGGTTTTTCGTATATTAATGATGTATATTTACGCAGAATTTGCAGTATTATAACATTTATTTGCAAACTATGACGAATAAATATCATGATTTTGTTTTAAAATTCCCATGTTTAGGTAGAATATAAAAGATTGAATGAAAATTGCGCGGACGGAGAAGTATGAAATTTGGCACAGTTAAAGTTTATATGGAGAAAGAGGAGCGAATCCTAATATTTTTATAAAATATGCATCAGAAATACATTAAATTAATGAAAAACCACTACACGCACACATCCATGCATTTGACACACGCAGTCGAATCGCGTTCGTAGTATTTCGGCATTGTTCGTCTGACGTCGTACAATTCTTTGTAACTATGGTTACCTATACCTTATGTATATGTATTAAAGAAAAAAAGAAAACAAAGTAGCAAGCTTAGGAATTATGGTCGAATTTTCGACCACTAAGCGACCGCTAGTACTAATAAACGAGGGAAAAGATGAATGCGTCGTTATTTTGTATATTGGGATTCAGTAAAATCTAAATATTAAGACTGCTTTCATCTTTAACAGGAATTGTTACATTCGGTATGTGTACTTGCTGATCGTGTAGTTCTAGAACTGTACGAATTTACGAAAGTTAACGCATAGCGTTGGCTTAGATACAAAATACAGAAGCAAATTCTGATTTGTCGCGATCGCGGCCGCGCGCCGCGCCGGCTCAAATCTTTTTTCATAGATTGTGTTTCAGCTCGTTTTTCGTTTAATTTCACAGATAATAAAAGAAGATTATTTAAATAATAACTATGAAATAGCCCATTGATGACATTTGGTTGCTATATAAGGATGGCATTTACATTGATTTACATAGATTTGCATAGATTCACATAGTTTATTAAATATATGTAATATTTGCTTATGAAGAACATTATGGAGAACTCTCAGAAATTCTGATATTTCCCTTAATGGTGAAAGAAAACATTGTGATAAATTATTATTATTCAATACACACATAACTTCGACAAATCAGAGATCTGTGTCTTTGGACCGAACTCGAGACTGCCACGCAGGGGCGTGGCAGTCCTAAGCTCTCCCCACTTGTCTATCACCGCTTACCTTACTCACTGACTGTATTAGTGAATGTATATCTGAATCATCGTTCTCGGTAATAAAGAATTACTAATTTAGTTATTCAGAACTTGGAGTATTATCCCTTGACAAATGAGTTGTCTGCGGTAAGAGACCTCGATCCCTAGCTCTCGGGTCTCGTGCGAGGTCATCAAGGGATTATAACAAACGATCTTGAACAACATCACCTTGTTAACTCATCGCTATGCAAATATAATGCTTATCTTATAAAATTGCTTTCTGTAAGACAACATTTATATAAATTTATTTATTTATTATTCTCTGCCAAGGCACGTGTTTCCTTCTTCGTTCAATCCTGGGTCCTTTAAGCGGGGCGTGAAGAAGCACCTTCTTAGGCCGTCAAGGTAGGGACCTTAAGATCGCCTCAGCTGCTATGAGGATGGTGTGGAGGTCACTGCTCTTAGACCACATGATCGCTTACCATCAGGCAGAGTGTGGTCATTATGACAAGCAAAATAAAAAAGTGGTCTCCTTGCCACTGTTACTTTGTCCAATGTTGTGCGTTTAATCCCCACACGGTACAAATCATATGTGATCCCCAAATAGGTGATCCAAAATGGAGAGTTTTTTTTTTATTTTTTATTGGGGATTTACAATCAGTTACACACTAAGGATAATTACAATGAATGACTTAATCAACTATGACTAAATGTAAAAGAGCAGCGATAGCTCAGTGGGGAGACCAACAGACTGCAATGCAGGGGGTCTCGGGTTCGAACCCACGTCGCGCACCTCTGACTTTCGGAATTCATATGACTTTTCGAAATTATGTGCGTATTGATTGACAATTATCGCCTATTTCGTGCCTCGGAGAGCACGTTAAGCCGTCGGTCCTGGCTGCCATGAACATCTATGGCAGTCGTTATTGGGAGAGTGTCGACACAAAAGATCCCACTGGGTCGAAGTGTCGCCGGTCTGCACTGACTGGCCCACACATAAGATACATAGATACATGACTAAATGTGCACTCACAGCTTAATCCACAAAATATATATGATGTTATGACAATTTCTGCAATTAAGTTGTTATTACGTGAACATTAAAGACAAAAAAAAACTAGAGAAATAGTCACTATATGAACCAAAAACTGCTATACTTCTATCTGTTGTTTGCATCTGTTTGAATTTTTCTAAAGTCCCACGCGACTTAGTATTATTACCTTAAATAGAAAGTATACTAAATTAACTACCTCCCAAGAATGTCGCCATTTACGCAAACAGTAGCTAGTACAATATATATAAAAATACATGTTATATATCACTACAAAAGATTTTATAACGTGACAATCTTCTTTTCGTGTGGTAAGTGGCCAACCTGTTGTCAAGAGTTGTTTAAGCCCGTAGGCCTCTGACATGGCTTAACGACTGCTGTCAATTTGACAACAACCGGGACCGACATTTTACGTGCCCTCCGAAGCACGGAGACGCTCAGATGTAATACCACTAAGCGGTCACCCATCTATAGTCTGACCGCACCCAACGCTGCTTAACCTCGGTAATCGTTTAGTGATCAGTGAGTGCAACTAGCTATGAGCGCCTCAACGTGACAATGAAGTGACCACAATCATAAAAAAACAATTAAATAATTATGAGCAACAACAGATAACAATTTGTTATAAAACCAACCCTTTCTCAATTAAAGATGCATAATTAATTTTGGACAACAAAGTATAATACAAATATTTTAGAAGTAATGTTGCGTAGAAAATGTTCTGCAAAGGTTTGTTAAAATGCTACTTCTATTAATACTTGGGCTTCTTGCAACCCCAGACTTCTCTCTGAACATCACTTGTAAAGAAAGACAGACAATCGGCTCCGAACACATCAGTAATCCATCCGATTTGATGGGGAAATGGTGGTATATCTACCATTGGGACAACTTAACTATGTTCACGCAAATTAGCGACAAAATACCATCAGATTCGGAAGTATTTCAAACATACGCTTCATTCATGCTTAGTTTGGGCTAGATGGTGTTGTGTGTATGTGGTAGAATATTATTATTATTATTATTATTATTATTTAATATTGAACCAGTCACACGGGATTTTGCTATTGAGAAGCTAGCTGGATGTAACCGTTTGACCGGGAAAGGTTTCCCATTTAAATTGAGTGAAGTAATACTGCAAGTAAATTCAATTGTGTTGGGTATCAAGAATGCTTTTATATTTATGGGCAAGAAAAAGTGCTGGATGCTGATTGACTGTTACATGAAGTTTCGGATGGAGATGAGTAAGGTAACTAATGATGTTATATTGATGATCAACCCTGATTCGGTACAAACCACGGCGATGCTATCGCGGAGACCTTTACGAGGTAAGGAATTGAACTGCCTCGCCCGCAATGTAGATGTTGGCAAAGGTTTGGAGGGTATTGCAGGGTGCATATGAAATAAAATCTATATATTCCACCGGCCGCTGTCCTCGTGGGGATCTTGTTGGGATCTTATTGTATAAAAATGAAACATGAAACAATGATTTACATTCTCTTGAGATGCCTGAGACTAAACTCTAGTAATGCATTTTACTGTCATGACACGCTAAACCATTTTTTGTAAAAGTCAAGAATTTTCTTAGTTGCACGAGTGCGTGCAGACTTTAGCGCCTGACGCTATTGCCGACGAGTCTGCCTAGCAGAGTGAACACAGCCATTTTATTTTATTTTGGTTGGGTCACCGGAACTGAAAATACATCAGCGAACCACCTAGCAGTGCCCAGGGTAGAGTGAAAACCGCCTGGCTCTACTGCATGATTGTCTTGTCACTGAGTTCATCAAGCAGTTTCCAATGCATGTGTAAATCAAGAAGTGACCCTAACTGTCGCAGTAATTGTAACTTTACAAAATATGCAAAGTAACCACCATTACTGCCAAATATTATAATCACAAATACTATGATCAGTTAAGGAAGTGCATTGTTTATTTTCAGACAATTGCATTATATATTACCAGTGATTAGAGAGATTAATTGGATTGATTTATTTCTGGTTAGCATCATTAAATCAACGGGCAAATTGACAAATTTCTATAAAAAATGTATATGACGCAATCTGCCCCGCAAGTCCCAAGTCCAAGTCGGTCTACATAATGACAATAAAATATTTACAGCCCTGTTTAAATATTTTCTGCGGCAAGGCACAGGACTCTTCGCAGTATAAAAAAGATCAGGTGCAGCAGTAGTAAATATGGCTGCTGTACATGAGTTGTCGAGTTACACCCACATTGCCCGATTCGGATCAGTTTTTAATTAATTTTAGAGATAACTTTGCACCTAAGCTCTATCGAGCGAAGTTTTTATCAGTCGTGTTGTGGAAACAATACTTGAATAAAGCATATGCTTGGTAACACTAGTTTTGACTTTTAAGTGGATATAATGCATACTACTTGAATACAAATTTGACTGCACGGTTTAAGTGATCACCTTGCTACTGCCACTGCACTGTATGTTGTAGGTTCGATGCCCACATGGGACAAAAATGTGTGTAATCCACATGGTTATTCCGAGTATTGATGTTCTTTGTGTCTATTGTTTGAATGTTCGTAAAGTCGCGCCACAGGAATTATACCTAGTGGAGAAGATGATTTGATGACCTTTGTAAAAATAAAAATATGTGTATACTGAGTCGGCCAGGATCTGCGCCTATGGCCCCTTTAGTAACAATGTTCACATTTATAATATTAGTAGAATTTGAAAACACGGACCAAGAAGTTATGACACACGACAAGAAATGGCGTTGTGCACAATTCTACCTCACTTTATAGAAACCTAAATCTCACAAGCGTAGCTTACACTGTACAAGCATATATACAAAAAGCATAATCACCCAGCCGCTTTGGAGGATTCTCTCTTTGAGTAGGAGAGCCATCCCACCACGTTCCTACAGATACCACTAGTAATTCGATCTACAAATCTAGTATTCATAAGAATCCCTCCAGCTGACCTAAATACTTGTGTAAGAACGTCGGCCTCGATGGCGTAGTAGTTAGTGTAACCGACTGCCACGCCGCACAAGTCAAACATTTGTGTGCATGAACATGGATGTTTGTCTTGGTCTGGGTGTTTCTAAGTATATTATGTATGTATTTATAAAAAAAAAGTATACATATATGTATGCTAATCCATTGTCTAGTACCCATAGTACAAGCTCTGCTTAGTTTGGGCTAGATGGTGTTGTGTGTATGTGGTAGAATATTATTATTATTAGTATTACTATGGAAAGAGGTTCAATCTCTGTCCATTGACGACGACCTCAACGACCTCCCACTCGCAAGTTTGATACCTGTGGTACCATTAGGGTACCGCTACTTATTAATCATGACAAACGATTTCAAATAATCGATAATTGTAACCAGTTCAGGTAAAGACCTTATCACTAAAAATACATTAGAAAGGCATAAACATTAGGTAAAAAGCATTAAGTAATTGTTAATGACCAAATTAATTAAATTTGTTAGTTATTTATAACCTGTAACATTTATGAAACCAATTAAAATACTATTAATCAGTTTCGCTAGTGTCCTTTATGTCATTTCTTCTATTTTATTGAAATTTATTATCTCTCAAATGTTAGATCTAGTATGGACAGACGGCATAGTGGTTTAAATGGCCTCGCTACTGCCACTACACCGAGAGGAGGTTCGAATCCTACACGGTAGAAAAAATTGTGTGATCCACAAAGGTTGTTCAGAGTTTGCGTGGTCTTTGTGTCCATTGTTTGAATGTTTGTTAAGTCCTCGTGACTCAGCGATGAAACCTACAGCTCATCCCTATTTTTTACATATAAACTATGCAACGTATTGCGTTTGACGAGTTATTGTTATATTAAATAATCTAACATAGTGAAATACGATACTCATAGAAATAAGTTCTAATATCATGTAATCTATATTCAGGTACTTGAAAATAACTACACTTCAAGGCATTGAGACAAAACACAACTTAATCTCCCCGTTAGCTGCTGAAAGGCAACTGAATCTTCGGAAAGTGTAAAATTAAATGTAAATATTTATATAGTAATAGTTATAATAATAGCCGGCCTCCATGGCGTAGTGGTTAGTGTAACCGACTGCCACGCCTGAGGTCGCGGGTTCGATTCCCGCACAAGTCAAACATTTGTGTGCATTAAGACAAACATCCATATGTTTGACTTGATCTGGGTGTTTCTATGTATAATATGTATGTATTTACAAAAAAGAGTATATATGTAAGTATGTTTAAAAAAAAATAACAGCGATAGCTCAGTGGGGAGACCAACAGACTGCAATGCAGATGGGTTCGAACCCACGTCACGCACTTCTGATTTCTGGAAGTCATATGACTTTTCAAAATTATGTGCGTATTGATTGACAATTATCGCCTGCTCCGTCTGTTAAGCCGTCGGTCCCGGCTGCCATGAACATCTATGGCAGTCGTTATTGGGAAAGTCAGTACCCTGTAATATCCTGACACTGGTCTAGCCTTAGGGTATCGTTAGCCTTCGGGTTGCGGAGGTCAGGTGGCAGCCGCTCCGTGTAAAAACTGGTATCCAGTCAAACCCGGTTAGACTAGAAAAGCAGACCTCAAGTGACTTGGGTATAATAAAGTAAGTAAGTCACCTGTAATAGTGTTTAACAATAGCAGTTAAAGTTTCAAGATTATGTAATATAAAGACTACTAGGGGTCGTCTAGTGCTCGAAATTCGACCAAAGTTTTCGTGTAAGATATTGCTGATATATGCCATTACATATTGATATATGTAACCACAGTAACACGCTTCGACTGCGTGTGTCAAATGCATAGTTGTGTGCGTGTAGTGCTTTTCATTAATTTAATATATTTCTAATGCATATTTTATATAAATATTAGGATTCGCCCCTCCTCCTCCATATAAACTTTAACTGTGCCAAATTTCATACTCCTCTGTCCGCGTAATTTTCGTAAGAAGGGGTACAAAGTTTTTCCTTCACGTATTAATACATAGATAAAAAAAAATTAACAACTCAATGAAATCCGCATGAAGTAGTTTTATTTAAACCTATACATACATAGATGAAGTGTGAACGCTCGCATTAGAACAAAATCGCTTACTCGCTACACCTAACGTATCGTGCGTTGCTAAACCTGCAAACTGGAGATCGAAAATATAATAAAACCTGATTACTTATTAATTTTTGATCTAGCCTTAGGGTATCGTTAGCCTTCGGGTTGCGGAGGTCAGGTGGCAGCCGCTCCGTGTAAAAACTGATATCCAGTCAAATCCGGTTAGACCAGAAAAGCCGACCCCAAGTGACTTGGGAACAATAAAGGCTAAGAGAGAAGACTTATTAATTTTTGATATTACTTAATCGAGTTATTCCTAGTTCAAGTGGCGAAGCCATTGTGTCATATCTCTTTATTAATAATGCTGGTTTAATGACAGTTGATGTACACATAGGTAATGTAATGGCAAATTTGCTATAATTATGACCATTTTCAAATTGAGGTTTACGAAATCATTGCAAAACAATTACAGCGAAAGATTAAAACAAAAATGACTAACTTACACATAGCCAGACGAAATTTGAATAACAGTGTCAGCGTCGTTTAAATGCTATCCTACTACTACACATGGAATTCTAGAGCCGACTCCAGAATATAGTTGCCACTCAGCTAGCCTCAAACATACATCTCTCAATGTTTTCCTGCACAGTTAAGTTCATTTCACCGCGAGGTAGAAATGAATAATAAGAATATACAGGGTGTGGCGTAAATAATGGATAACCCTGAAACTGTCGACTGGCCAGGTTATCATCTATCATTTATTCCACTAATATCACCATATTCATAACATAATAGACATTTTTATTTTCGATACAGGGCCCAAAAATGCCTAATTCCTTAGAAAACAAAATTTGAAAATAAGTATTTTTTGCGAAGTTGTCTTAGATTGTAAAAAAAAACCTTGATACTGGCCTGATGATACAAGTATTCAGGAGAGACATTAAAAAAACAGAACGAGAAAATGTCGCCAATTGTAGAAATGGCAGCTGATTTTGTATGAGTAAGTACGATTTTTAATTAAAATTGCAAAAATATCAATAGTTTCGTCATCCATGGGCATATGGTGATATAAATGGGGTAAACGATAGATGATAATCTGGCCAGTCGACAGTTTCAGGGTTATACATTATTTACGCCACAACCTGTATACACACCTTAGTAGTAGAAAATGCGACTACTTGGCATTAGATCTCGGGTTAGATTCCCAGTTCGGGCAGAGTGTAATAGGTATTACCAAGAAATTCTCACTAGCACTACGGAATTTGGGACCAGTTTATGACATGGGCTCGCCCCATAGGACATGCAAACTATAACCCTTGGTGGCGAAATGTTAGTGTAAATTACCTTTACGAACTTACCTACCTATGGGGTAATACGTATGAGAATACTACAGTATATGATAACCCCTTAAGCTTTGTCTCAGCAGACCAAATGTATGTTTAGTAGGCTAATGTTTGCTTTTATTAAATGTAAACGTACTCATTAAATCTAACTAACTGTAAGACTATCAATAACTTCTTACACAACCGACGCGTATATCTAACAATTAAGATCTCATCAACAATTTCTAGATACGCTTTCATTCTTGTTCAAAATATGTGCTTAAAATAGAATTATAAAAGACTAGTTATGCCGTTATAACCGCATCATAATATTGAACAGCATTAAGGTAACATTGATAAGATAACGTTTTTGTATATAACAAAACGCTCGATGGTGAAATTGCATAAACAAAACAGCAAGAGATTACAACGGTAGCTTGAAGCGATATTATCATCACAAACTCTTCAATCCTGTAAGGGGTCGAGACAATGTTACGGATATACTTCAGTGTTCTTCTGGCTGCTACAGCCTTAGCAGAGAAATGTCCTTGCGAAGAAGGAATGGTGATTAATACCCAGCTGATCAAGAATGCTGACTACATGGTTGGCAACTGGTCCTATGCCTATCATTGGGACCACTTTGGTCCACTGCAGTTTGAACAGGAGCCTAGTCCTTCAGACAACGTTATGCGCTGCCCTAGGATTGAATTTGTTCGGATCGTACCAGACTTAATAAAGAAGAAAAAAGAGGAATGTGGTAATAAAGTACCGTTCAAATGGGAGGACGCTAAATTAAAGATGACGGCACCTTTGGTTTCAATCAAGGATGGTATCATATTCTTGGGAGAGAACGACAGCTGGCTGATGACGGATTGCAAGAAGGTGATACAGATTGAAATGAAAAAGGCGACTGATGACGTCATGGTGATGTTGAACCCACCAGGGAGTGGGTCGGAGATGTTGACGAGGAATCCTATGAAATGGGGAGAGCTTAAATGCCTGACCAGTAACATGGATATAGGCAAAGGTTTGGATGGAATGTCCTTTTGCTTTTAATTGTAATTAATTTATATATAGGAACTCCAACAAGAAATACACAATATGTTTCCATAATATACAGTATTATAAAATAGGCTCAGTGTTGCCTCAATTAAGAAGATCATGAGCATGCGAGTTAATTATAGTAGAAAGCGGAATATAATTTAATAAAATATTTACATATTGCTTTAGTTTTTTATTTAATTTTGCCCTGTTTTCTAGCCTAAATAATGGGTTTAAGAACATGTCCTATAAACCTATCATATAAAATTTATTTTTCTCACAGTTATTTCAAGGCTAAGTCGACATATTATTATTTGATTCCTTTCTATTATGTTATTATGTTTTAAAAAGAAACGAATGGCACACAAAAATATATTGAGACAAAAAAAATTCAAGGGACACAAAGAACACCCAGACCCGGAGCAACCATATGTGGATCACACAAATTTTTGCCCCGTTGCAGTGACTTTGGAATCCCTAACACATATTTTATGCTATAGTTTGCACGCGGTTTTGTCTACATATGTTGAATTCAGTTCGGCCGCGACGTTATTTACTTGAATCACACTAGACACCGTATCTCCAAGTCAGGGTCAGATTCAGTACTTTTTATTAAGACCAGAAAAAACAAAGAAACATTCTTAAAATAGTTTTGGATTGAGACTCCTCTTAAAAGATAAACTAATTAGTTTTTAATGTACAACCTCAGTCTTGTTATAATTCTATATCTGAAGCATACGCTTGAGTCATAATATAAATATTTATTTGGTAATTAATGCGACTGCTGTGCATGAAGCTTCGAGTTTAATACCCGGGTCGGGCATTTCGAACAGCATTGTTTGTTTAGGTATCTATCTATCTATCTATCTTATCTGGGGGCCAGTCAGTGCAGACCGGCGACAATTCGACCCAGTGGGATCTTTTGTGTCGACACTCTCGCAATAACGACTGCCATAGATGTTCATGGCAGCCGGGACCGACTCGAGCAGGCGATAATTGTCAATCAATACGCACATAATTTCGAAAAGTCATATAACTTCCAAAAGTCAGAGGTGCGCGACGTGGGTTCGAACCCGAAAAAAATTTTGGTAACATCGTTTGTTTAGGTAACTGCGTCGGTAATGCAACACTGATACCACGGCTGTGCCTGAGGTCTCGGGTTCTATTCTCGAGTCATGCAAAATAATATTACGGTATTCAGCCATAAAATCTTTAGTAGCAGCACGAGATTGAAAACTGTACCCATAGACGGTAAAACACGCCGTTACTTGGAACCCAAAATTATACTTAGCAAAATGTGGTTTTAAAATAACTCTGCCTACTCCTTTAGTCCTTCCTTCTGATAAAGAATACTATGTATGTTAAACTAACTAATATTATAAATGCGAATGTGAGTTTGTTTTGTTAGGCTTTCACGCCTTAACTACTCGACCGATAATCATGAAATTCCGCATACATGTTGTCAGGGGTACATAAAAAGTCATAGGGCAGGGTATCATACCTTTCATCCCGAAAAATAGTATTGTTAGTGAGCGAAGCCGCGGGCAAAAACTAGCATACCTACATATATAAATTACATCTATCGCTACTTTGGCTCGGTAAACTAATTGTGTAGCCGTTTAGTTCTACAAGTGGGGGCAGACACGGGCGCACTTTTATTAAGAAACTTGCTCCTGTACTTCGCAATAGTTTACAATCATGATATGCACGGCTCAGGAGGAAACTTTTAAACTTTATCTAGCAAGATGCGGCGTGGTATGGAATGTGTATAGAGGCCTCCGTAAACAGCGTATAACTGTAAAGTGTGGTCACGTTTAGGCTGATATATTACCGATAAATATTTTTAACAAGCTATCACGATAATTAAAGATTAGTTTTCTATAATCACTAATTTAAGGCATTTCTGCAGGCCTATCTTTTGAAAAGTTGTTTGTGCTCGATAGATGAAATGTACATTATTTTTGAATGTTGCATGATTTTAATTTTATTATTGTATTTGCGCCTTTTTGTTATTTACGTATATTCAAACACAATCTAAAATGGTTAATGCATAATGAAATTGATACATAACAGACCTGAATAAGAATAAATTAAATTCTGATAAATATATACGACAACGTCCATGGCTTATTACATAGAACACTTTATATACACACTTAATATACATAGTCACACGCCTAAGACTTGTTCTTCTTTAAACGAGGTTCAAAAGAGAGCTACAGATACTATCGCGGTAGACAGCGGCTTAGCTGTGTAGTCTTCTAGACATTGCTAAAGATTTATCACCAGATGGGCAGATATATTGACATCAATCAGTCTCAATTTCAGACTACTTCCTGCTATAAAAATTTCTTGACAGAAAAACCCAATAACTCTTTGTGTAAATTTTATGCACAGCAGTAGTTATTTACTACCACGACATCAAAACAGTTAATTGAAAAATAATATTCTACACTGACCAACAAGTTAAAAAAAATAATGTCATCATATCTTTAATTTAAATGAAACGTATTTAACCTAATTAACAATAATTTATTACTCATGTTATCCATTAAAACTGCACGACTTCGTTAAATGAATCATTTAAGAGTTCCAATTAGTTAATTATACTTTGTATAAAACGAACAGACATTCGCTCAACATCACAGTATTCATTCGGAGCAACGTGAACAATCAACTAAATCTTCCGATTTTGTTTGTGTAAGAGTGAAGGAAAAATTCAAGTGACGTCACAATGCTCCCATTATACATTATCGCTCTTTTGGCCGGCACGACATTCTCGCTTGACACCCCTTGTCAAGATGGAGTTGAAATCAAAACACTACCCATCAAGAATGAAAACTACATGATTGGCAACTGGACGTACGCCTACCAGTGGGACATCCAGAACCAATTCAGTATTAATCCCATCGACAAAACATTAGGCCGTCCCCTGCACTGCCCTGGAATCGAAGTTCAACCAGCTGAACCTGAATTTGTGAAAAAGATGCAAGAAAAATGTGGTGACGAACAAGTGCCGTTCAAATGGGCAAATGCTAAGCTAAAGATGAATATTCCTTCAATATTCTTCAAGGATACTATCATCTTCATGGGTGATAAAGACTGGCTTCTGAAGAATTGTAAAGTGATAGCTGAGGTCGAATTGGTGAAGGTGTCCGATGACGTCATGGTACTTAAAGACTTAACGCTTGGTATTTCCATGTTGTTGACGCGGACGGCGCCCCGGAGGACTGAATTAGACTGCCTTGTAAAAAATATAGATATTGCAAAATTTATGCATGGTTTTGGATTGTGTATTTAATTAAAATAAATTTTTAATATTAGAATTTTTACTTTATTTCAATCTAGCTTTTCTACAATTTTGTTCATATTTTATAAAATCCCTAAACCTTTCCGTAGTTTTTTGCTGCAGAGTTAAAAAGAGAACATTCTTTTTAAAAATTATCTTGTGTCAGGAATCGTCCAATGTTGTATTCGAATGTTGTTTTAGTTATGCAATGTTATTCCACGTTAAATCAAATATTATTCTACATTCGGATAACCGATCATTTAAGAGATTTGATCGACGATTGCTATATCGAATATTCACACACCGTGACTCCTTGCCGAATTGTATCAATATAGATTTACCGATTTACTTATTTTTTCGGTTGACGGCGATTGGCTTGCTTCCTATTAGTTATTAAGATAGTTGAGCAATCAATTTTGGAGTAAAGTTTACTTACCTACCTGCGGCTTTAGGGGTAAGAGTAGGTTAGGAGTTGGTAAAAGTTAAAAAGTAGAAGATATAAGCGTGACACCATGTTATTTTTATTATAACAAATAATATTTTTTCATGAGCTATGTATAGCCTAAAATTTTTAAAAATGATTGTGCTATAAGACGACATTAATATTCATATAACAACAGGCGCAAACTACTAGAGTACTAGTCTCAAGTAGTCGGAACTCCGTGTGTAAGGACTTCCAGACTGTTATTAGCTTTGTTATTAGTTCGTGTGAAGCGCCCTCTGCCATCACTGATATTGCACTTACAACAAGTTTGTTCTAAGACACTTTTGGTCAAGGGATAAGGGTACTAAAATTAAGGTGCTTTAATGAGGTTTATTTTGAATGTAAATGCGACTATACATGAAGTCTTTAATTCGATTCTCGTGATGGACAGTAATTTTTTAGGGTTTTCTGTTAAGAAATTCTTCGTAGCAGCATGGGGTCTAGAGCAGAGCTTGGTAAATGACAATATGCTTGTCCCATTTTTTAATATTATATTTAGGAATCAAAACGATTTGAAATTTTTTTAGAACTAAATACTCACAGACTAAAATTAAAGGACATTTTTCAAACGGTATCACGTTTGAAAAATGTGCTTTAATTTCTAGTTCCTTTTTTAGTTAAATGTGATAATTTTATATTTTGTTATAAGTACCAGTGTCGCCAATTTCTTGAAAATGCAGAATATCTTAGTACCTGTATACAAGTTTGTTTTTGAGTGTCAGACCTCAAGGCTACCTAAGAGTAGCCTTGAGGTCTGACACTCAAAAACAGTAATCTAATGAGTTTGGGACATTCCTAGCGTACCCGTTATCACACCAGTGGAGACTTTGGGTTTTCCCTAAAACCCCCACCGCCCTGCTAGTGGCTACTTTGGGTATACCTAGTCTTGCCTTAAATATTGTTACAAAGAAAAATATATTTTTTTCTATTGCATAAAACATTTATTACTGTGAAGTGTGTTAGTTTATACATTAATATAATAACACAAATATATGAAGGTCAATTAAAACGATCTCCATTGGCTACACAGTCCTTTAAACGTTGAGGCCAGTTATCAATAGAAACACGCACTTCTCTATAGGAAAATTCTTCACTGCCAATCTTATGGATTGTTTTAGGGACTCCAAATTATAATGGCGTTAAGAGCATGCCATACTCTCTAAAACTGACCATAAATCATAATCCAGCGGATTAAGGACGGGACTAGATGACGGCCAGTATCAGCTCTGATAAAGTCCGAAACGTTCGTTTCCAACCACGCTTGGGTGGATCGAGCTTTATAACCCGGTTCTAAGTCTTGCTGAAAGGACCACTCTTGGTTATGGGACATTGTGTTGTAAAAAGGCTCAACCACCTTCTCAAGAATCGTATCTTGATACACATGTGACGATGTTTTGACACCTGTTTTACAAAAATATGGCTCAGTCACTCCTTGATAGCTAACACCCCACCAAGCCATCACTGAAGTAGGATAATGTCCACGTTGTACTCTGCTGACTAATTGGGAAGCTTTTTTAGAGCTTTGAGCATAAACTCGGTTATTCTGCTTGTTAAAACATTGCTCAATAGAAAAAGCAACTGGTGAGTAAATAAAAAAATTCTGTGACCTCCCTTTGCGTACAACTTAAGAAGTTGTTTCGATTTTACCATCCTATTCATTTTTAAATTATCAGTTAAATAATAACCAGTCCGTCTTTTATAGGCTGCAAGACTTAAGTCATCTTTTAAAAATACGCGACATGGTTTTAGGTATATTCATTTCCCGAGATAAAATCTTTTGCTTTCGGACAGAATTTCTTCGAATTCTTTACTTCACTGCGTTGACCTTTCGTTTTTTTTCGATTTGGTTTGAATACTACGTGGACGGCTAGATCTTTTTCTGTTACAAACAGAGGTGGTTCCTTTGTACCCATCAATAGCCCGGTACACAAACATTCGACTTATACTAAGCGGATGGAGAGTTTTAAAAACTGCATTTGGCGCTATATCTACTTTGTGTAATGCTATCACAAAAATTTTGTTCACTTTATCACCGCAGTTCATTTTAATATCACAAAAATATTTAACAACGTCTGGCGCGAAAATGAGAAAACACAATGAATATTAATATAAGAATGACAGATTCCAAATTCAAATGTAATAATATGTTCTTTTTTAATTGTAACAGTATTTATGGCCAGACTTAGTATATACTAACCAGCAAATTAAAACATAATGCAATCGAATCCTTTGTTTGAATTAATCGTATTTAACCTAATTAACAATAATTTATTACTCATGTTATCCATTAAAACTGCACGACTTTGTTAAATGGATCATTTAAAAGTGCCAATTACCTAATTATACTTAGTATAAAACAAACAGATATTCGCTTAACATCACAGTATTCATTCGGAGCAACGTGAACGAACAACTAAATCTTTAGATTTTGTTTGTGTAAGAGTGAGGGAGAAATCCAAGTGACGTCACAATGTTACCACTATACATTATCGCTATTCTGATCAGCACGGCGTTCTCGCTAGACATCACTTGTCAAGATGGAGTAGAAATCAAAGTACAACCCATCGAGAATACAGACTACATGATCGGCAACTGGACGTATGCCTACCAGTGGGACCTCTTTCACAAATTTAGTATTAATCCCATCGATAGCACATCAGGCCGTCCTCTGCACTGCCCTGGAATCGAAATTCAACGAGCCGAACCTGAATTTGTTAAGAAGATGCAAGAAAAATGTGCTAACCTAGAAGTGCCGTTCAAATGGGACGAAGCTAAGCTAAGGATGAATATTCCTTCAATATCCTACAAGGATACTATCATCTTAATGGGTTACAGCGACTGGCTTGTGAAGGATTGTAAGATGATAGCCGAGGTGGGATTTGTAAAGGTGTCCGATGATATCATGATACTTAAAAACCTATCGCATGGTACGTCAATGTTGATGACGCGGACGGCACCTCGGAGATCTGAATTGGATTGCCTTGTAAAAAATATAGATCTTGTAAGATTCATGCATGGTTTTGGATTGTGTATTTAATTAAAATAATTTATAATATAATTTTTATTTTATTTTAAACTAGTTTGTCTAAAATTTTGTTCAAATTTTTATATAATCTCCTAAGCCTTTTCGTCATTTTCTGGTTCAGAGATAATAATGAGACATTCTGTTTAAATATTATCTAGTTTCAGCAATCGTCCAATGTTGTAATCGAATGTTGTTTTAGTTATGCAATGTTAAATCACCACGTTAAATCAAATATTATTCTATATTCAGATAACCGAACATTTAAGAGATTTGATCGACGATTGCTGTACCGAATATTCACACACCGTGACTCCTTACCGAATTGTATCAATATAGATTCACTGATTTACCTATATATCTTTTCGTTTGACAGCGACTGTCTTGCCGGACTTAGCCTCACAATTGAGTCATTGTGCGTATGTGACACACAGAGACGACTATGATCAGAGAGATAATAGGGGACTGATGCCGCACAGATAACCTCAATGTATCTAAACAGGACGTGTATTTAATTTCAATGTCTCTAAACTGTTTAGAAGCCATGACCATTGCTTGTTCATGCTTCTGCAGTGTAAGCAGCTGTCATCCCCGTGTTCTTAAGAAGGTTCGCCCGTACTTCGTGAAACCAAATATATATATACCTGGCCAAATGTAGGAGTAAAGCTTACTTACCTACCTGCGGCTTTAGGGGTAAGAGTAGGTTAGGAGTTGGCAGAAGTTAAAAAGTAGAAGATGTAATCGTGACACCATGTTATTTTTATAATAACAAATAATATTTTTTCATAAGCTATGTATAGCCTAAAAATTTATGAAATGGTTTTGCTATAAGACGACATTAATATTCATATAACAACAGGCGCAAACTATTAGGATATTAGTCTCAAGTAGACGAAACTCCGTGTGTAAGGACTTCCAGACTGTTATTAGCTTTGTTATTAGTTCGTGTGGAGCACCCTCTGCCGGCACCATGCATACCATCATACATATTGCACTTACTACAAGTTTGTTGTAAGTAACCTTTTTGGTCAAAGGATTAGTGTACTGAAATTAAAGTACTTTATACGATAGTAACCCGGTTTATTAACCTCGTGAGTCTTCTTCGAAGAGGTTAATGAAAACACTTTGTGGGTCTGTGTGTCTGTCTGTTAGTGACAGGCATAGCTGCGGAAGCACTGGACCGGTTGACTTGTAACTGGTGTGCAGACACATTGGGGTCATACCTCGGTCGAAATTAAATATGGGCCCTGTGGGTCAAAATACCCCCGAGATATAGGGGTCACAAGGTCACATGTATTTTAAATGCCAAAATGGCTTAATTTATATGCAGAGTCGTTGTGTGCTGATTCCTGCTGTTTGATTACTGCTGTTTGCTGTCGAGTTTTGTCTTATGCTGCGTTTTGCAACACAACATGCCCAACAGTGGACATGATGCCCAACATTGGACATGATACTCAACAGTGGACATGATGCCTAACAGTGGGCATCATGCCCAGCAGTAAGTAGCAGTGGGCATGATGTTCAACGGCGGCAATGATTGAAAAGTACATTAATTATTTATTATTAACCTAAATAAATGTTTAAATATAATTGAAACAAGGTCACATGAAGATGAAGAAGTTGAATCCTGTGCTTTTACACTCATCTCGTTTTGAATGTGAACGTGACTGTACATGAAGTTTCGGGTTCAATTGCCGTGTCGATTAGTGGTTTATTTTTTTATATCATTTTATCAGTAGCAGCAGGCGACTTTATACTGAGCCTGCTATGCGCATACGCCTGGCAACTGGCTTGCTCCTATTACATGGGATATCAAAACATAGTTGAGGAATTAATATGGATCCAATAA
Source organism: Catocala fraxini (assembly GCA_930367265.1). Lineage (NCBI taxonomy): Eukaryota > Metazoa > Arthropoda > Insecta > Lepidoptera > Erebidae > Catocala > Catocala fraxini. The sequence goes on along the minus strand of OV884040.1, from coordinate 3,701,170 downwards.
TATCGTTCGTCTTACTTTAATAGCTAACTGAAATTTATCATTAATTCGACATCCGAGCCTAGTTTCTTTTTATACTGGCTGTACATAGTTTTGCCATTGATGTCAGACAGATTACTCTCGGAGTCCAACAGGAAGAATATATTCTTGTAATATTACAAGCCTCATATTTAGTGTAATAGATCTTATTAGTTAACTAAGTTTAAAATAATAAAATAAAAGGCTGTAGAAATGAGAGCGCTGAGAAATATAAGTGGTGTGACTCTGAAAGGTAGAATAAGGAATAGTGTGATTAGAGAGAGATGCGCCATGAAAGTGGATATAGTTACAAGAATAGAAAAGGGTATGTTAAGTTGGTTTGGCCATGTAGAAAGAATTGATGAGGAAAGACTGACTAAGAAAGTTTATAAGGCTAGTGTGAATTTAACAGTCGCAAGAGGAAGACCTAGGCGAACGTTTCTCGATCAGATCGGAGGCGTTCTGGACAAAGGCCAGGTTAAGAGCACCTTGAACCAACGGGCGTGTATGAGGAATGTGATAAAAGTGGATGAAGCCAGAGAAGTGTGTCAGAATCGTAGCAAATGGAAATCCGTAGTCTCTGCCTACCCCTCTGGGAAACAGGCGTGAATCTATGTATGTATGTATGTAAGTTTAACAAGTTAATGTGGCCTCTTTAGCAAGTTATCAAGATTATTTGGAAATAGTTTTGCATTTAAAGGTTGCTATAATCAATCCATAGCAACGTTTGCTTAAGACTGCGCTGAGCGTAAGACGCGGTTGGATTGAATGACAGAGCTCGATAATCAAATCGGCGCGCGGCCGCCATAGTCAAATTGTATGGAGGATTTGAAGTGCTTTTTTGATAAATATGTATCTTTATTGTCAACCAATAACTTAAATATTTGGGACGGACAAATTGTAAAATAACTATTTATGTTTCGTTTAAGCTGTAAAATAGGAACCATTTCTACTGGTATAATCTAAAAATCACGTAACACGAGCTTGCGTTTTTGCATTTTTCGTGCAAATTTACGTAATTTTGTAGGCGAAAATATTAATTATTTTAATTTTTTACACGAAGTAATTGTAAACACATTCATTGTTATGGTAAATGTATATTTTATATTTGTATTAAACAAAAAGTGTTGATTTTATCAACTTACCTGTGACCGCCTGTTTTGACACATTTCGCTCGGCGCAGTCTTAATTCTAAAAATTTATTGTCACTGCGCCAATCTAAAATGAAAATAGTAAAAATGTTTATATGTATCAAACATATAAACATCTTTACTCAATCACGCATGAACTGTTAAACAGATTTATATTTAACTTGGCATACAAATAGAGCATCTGCTTGATTAAAACAGGATACATTTTATCCTGTTGTATGTACCCGCGGAACTCACGCGGCTGAAGCTACGGGCAGAAACCAGTGATATAATAATTCAGATAATTAGATATTTATGTTTGTTACATACGCATCAACTATTATATGAATTTGGAACTTGGCTTTTATCTAACAGTTTATAATATAGATACCCTAAACCATATCCCAGATAAACAAATTCGATACTTTATAATAATAGATCCTCTAAATCCCTTACGTTAAATAACGATAACTATACTAATTACAAAATGGCGACTCTAAAAATGTACCGTCAGCGTTCGCGTGATTCTCGTCACAGCAGCGTGACACGGGTCCGGTACGGTCAGCACAATTTGTCTCCGGACCGCAATACATCCATCAATTGCCTTGCAGATATCGGGATGCGGGACCGAAAAATGTGGACACAAACTACTGATTTTACTTGACGTATGTCTGAGCTGACCTTTACTGAGTATACTTTATACATGTGCGGTAAACTAGAGAGGAGGTCAAGTAGTGCCGAATAATCTAATACCGAATGTTTGGCCACGTTGTCACCAAATACTTGACTGCACGAATGGCATATTGGTTTAAGTGGACACCTCGCCACTGCCGCCGCGCTGAGTGTTGCGGGTTCGATACACGCACAGGACAAAAAAATTGTGTTTTACAAATGGTTGTTCTCAGTCTGGGTGTACATTTGTGCCTGTTGTTTGAATGTTTTTAAAGTCCCCCGCGATGAAGGAATTATTCCTTCCGCATGGGTAGTACCTTTTTAATAAAAATTAAATCGGCAGACTGGATCTCTATCTAAATTAAAATTCTTGATCTTACCGATAAAACAGTTGTCTTTATCATGTCTATCTTTTGTTTAGACGAATACCGAATACTTTAATAAACTTACTAGAATACTCGACAAACTACATCCGCATCATCGACTTTTAATTTGAGGCGTAATGTATTTACCACAACATACCCATACATAATATTACCCGGCTGCCATGAACATCTATGGCAGTCGTTGTTGGGAAAGTCAGTACCCTCTAATATCCTGACACTGGTCTAGCCTTAGGGTGTCGTTAGCCTTCGGGTTGCGGAGGTCAGGTGGCAGCCACTCCGTGTAAAAACTGGTATCCAGTCAAATCCGGTTAAACTAGAAAAGCCGACCCCAAGTGACTTGGGAATAATAAAGGCTAAGAGAGAAGAAGAATGTATTTACCAAAACATTTACATAATTTATCAAGTAATTGTGCAATTTTGTGCTGAGTACTGCTGTCAACTTTGGCGTAATATTTCGGTCTTAATATCAACAAAATATACCTATAGCTTTAGTGAGGCGACCAAGATATACGCGGCAACGTTGCGTCGCTCAATAATCAAAGCTCATCAATCAGAAATCTGTCACTATTTTACCGAACAATGTCAACAACGCGTTAGATTTAGAATTTTCAACATTATTTTGACTGCAATATAGAAAGCATATTTAGAAAATTCGTCGAAAGAGTAAGTAGTAGTAAAATTATTAGCGAAAACTTTTTTACTCTTAACAGATTTTACAATGATATTGAGTGATAATTTATGACAAAAAATATATTTTTTGTATTTCTCCCGACTCCAGATGCTATCTGTCTGCGGTCTTACCCGCTGTAACATGAATGCTTGGTGCATCTCACGGTTACACACGTCAGAATCATTTTATTCAGACCACACACTTGTGGTCTGAATAAAAACATAGGATACTCTTTATGAATGGAATGGATTGATGATGATTGGAACACAGTCAGTGGCATCAATCCATTCCATGATATATGCGTAGTTGAGAGACATACATCCTAACGTTTTCACTAACATCCACATATATGTATGTATAATATTAGTGACATTCTACCTGTACGCACAAAACATTATGCTAATACATTTATTATATGTGGGTTGCCCCTAAGGAATGAATATCCTTACCGGCGCCTCTGTTTCCTGTCTGATATTATCTAGTAGACTTCAGGGCTCGAGTGTTTAGGTTGCTGTTGGGCATGCGTGCTTTATCAACTACCGTATCGTCATTTAACATATGTCGTAACGGTTATATCCCATGCATAATGGGATAAAAAGTCTGTGTTATTTTAAAACATAGCCTGTCTGTTTGTTTTATGTTACATGTGACTAATACATCAATGGGATTTGTCATTAGACAGCGTCTTGTTATGGGCAATATGTCTAATTTAGACTAAAGAAACAAAGCAAGACACATTTAATTTGTAAGAATATAGTACTTAACAAAAAAGCTGCCTATTATTTAAATTACATATGGTCCTTATTTTCAGTCAGGTGCACATAAATTTAACCTTCAATAACTTTATAACACAGTACTCTAGGATAAAAAAAGGGAAAACTAAATAAGATTAAACTTAATATACTTATAGTCGGTGTACAGACCGCAATTTTAATAAATATTTGAATGTTTGATCGAATACTGAATAGTCCAAAACTTGGCCGAAACCCGAGTATCGGTATTCGGCTTCAGTCCCACCTCTAGCGAAACCTTTTGTGCGAGTAGTATGTGGCATGTCTTGTTGTATGTTGTAGAAGAAATTTATAAATTATGTAAAGGGCTAACTGAAATTTATGTTCTGAACGCGACCTCCAATAATAGAGGTGTATCCACAATAGCTGCTTAAACTTTTATAATATGTTGCAAACCGGTATCTAGCACAAAATTTATTAAAAAATTATATAAGACTGCTTCTAGCGTATGTAAATGCGAAGGATTTAGTAAAAACCATTACAAGCACTTTTTTAACACATCGCCCGTACTAGTTATAAATCCCTGTATCGCGCTTGATTTAATAAACATACAAATTATGGACACAAGTGCACTAGATTATAATTTGACCCGTGTGGAATTCCAACTACTTAGAATTGGAATTCAGAGCGAGAAAGCTTGCCTGCTATACATATATTTACTAACAATCATTCAGATCATCAACTCACCCTAAAATGGTTAGCAGAATTGTATTAAAACCACCTTCTGCCTAATATATTCGTCCACTATAATAGGAGGCGAAGTTATTGGCGTCTACCGGGCTCAGTTTTAAGCTGCGTATTGCAGAGCAGGTACACAGTATATCTTAACAGAATAACCCACTAATACTTTGTTGTTAATATAAAGAATCAATCTGAAACTCAAACTATAGAAACGCATACTTTTATTTTTGGAATTTTTCGTTTGCAGTCAAAGTCGTTCGCATTATCAATAAAGCATTGCTTTACGCTGCTTCATCCATGAAACAACGATTTCGAGAAGGTTCCATTAATACACAAAGGCTGCACAAGAATTAATTCCAAGGAACACACATAATAGTACGATATTAATACTAATGATGGCATGACGCGATCGCAAATAAATAATAATGACGAGAAATGTTCTATTCGTTATATTAATTACAGTATGCGATATCTAACGAGCTGACGCACTTAGGAAATATTTTATGTGTAAAATGTTCATCGTGATGGTATAAATAGACATTTATGTTTTTTATAGCCGTTGGTAGAAAAATAGCGGCCCTACTGATGGTAAGCGGTAAAAAGTTCATAGACTCTGTTTGACACATGTGACTGTTATGCTACCATTATAGAAACCTCAGTGACGAATAACTATAAGGTCTTATAAGGTCTGGGGAACGATTCCCGGTAGGACAAAGTTTTATTGGGTATATTATAATAATAATAATTTATTTGCATAAAACATGGTATTTAGTGGTGTTACAATATTATATATAGTACTGTAAGCATGTTTTGCTAGATTATAGCGTACAAAATTTTAATTATGGGTGCAAAACCATTACATTTTTTTATCCAAAAATTATTTTACGTCGTTAATGTTGGATAAACTTAGCCAAGTATACAAACTTTTCTTAAAAAATCCGATGTCTAGCTGCTTAAAGAGATTCGGTAGTTTATTATAGATACGCACACACATAGCAAGGCAGCTTGTTTGCTTGGATGGTGCTCGATAAACCGTAATAGGCTCGCTCACTATTACATTCAAACAAAAACCATAGTTGGCCAAATATGGATCTTCTCTCCGAGGATAAAGTCGTGTAACTATTTATGTCATGTTATGTTACAGAAGCAATTCCACGAATGCTTAAGCAATCCGCTGCCTACCATAAAGCACATATGTAGACTGCCCTGCACCCAGCTGACTACCCTGATTTTGAGATGTACCTGATTGTAATCAGTTGCCATAGTAAAGGAGACGGGAAAGAATATAGGAGAATGAAAGAATTGATAGAGTTATAGGACCTCAGGCGCTCAATATCATTTTTGAAGTGAAAACTTCTTTAGGCGCGTTGAGCACTTTTTGGATAAACAAAACTCATGGAACTCGCGTCATCGTCACTGAACGCATTCAAAATTCAAAAATAATAATCTAATAACTCGATGATCCAATTCACAAGTTACTTAGTTTCACTTCTATCGGCAGTCCGCAAAGACTGCCCCGCATGTTTTTTTTAAGATATTGATGTCGCAATAATCTACACATTAAAGATAGTAAAGCTGTTTTTGCGGCGTCAATATCTTAAAAAACATTAAACGGTAAACTGAGATCGTATTTGAGACATGGATTTTATTTTACATTTTTCACATTTCGGCTACACAGCTAAAAAATGTTAAACAGGATTTAGCATTTGCTTTGCTATCACAGAAGATGGCAATCACTAACTACCCACTAGAGATAATTTATCTAATTATTGCCTTATGTTTACGCGATAATATTGAGATAATATATAGATCTTCTTCTTCTTTTCGTGTGGTTAGTGGCCAACCTGTAGTCAACAGTTGTTCAAGCCGCCCGTAGGCCTCTGACATGGCTTAACGACTGCTGTCAATTTGACAACAACCGGGACCGACTTTTTACGTGCCCTCCGAAGCATGGAAACGCTCAGATGAAATACCACTAAGTGGTCACCCATCTATAGACTGACCGCACCCAACGTTGCTTAACCTCGCTAATCGTTTACCGATCAGTGAGTGCAACTAGCTATGAGCGCCTCTATATAGATAATATTATCTTATGATTTTGCTGAAAAGTAACCGAAACGTCGAGGAATGTGTAAAATTAAATCTAAATAGTTGTATAATTTAAATAGCTTAAATTGAAATAAACAGTAACTAGTAAAAGTGTTTAACAACAGTAGGTTAAAGTTCCATAATTATGTAATAAAAGTGTTTTAAAAAAAATAAACAACACGATAAAACCCGTATAAAATTGTTCCACTTGTCATACTCTATACAATTTAAGAGTGTCAGCGACAACTACAAAGGCGATACAAATATGACACTAATTCAGTCGAACCGAGATCGGTACCTGATTTGTGGATCATACAAAAATCTTTTCATGCGGGATTCTAGCCTACAACAACCTGCGTGGCTCAATAGCATCATCCTTGAAAACTCATAGACTAAATACCTTACTTTCATTTCTTTAATTACCCAATCATACAAACAAAAGTCGAGTTTCACTCTCACAAAAACCTTGTCCTTTTATCCAAATTAGTTTCTTTTTAATGCAAAATGTCTTAAACCCGTACTCATTATTCAACCCTGTATATAAACATAGCTAAGCATGGGCCTCTTGTCATTTTGAAAAGTGTTAGGCCATAGTTCACCACGCTGGCCCAATGCAGTTCGGTAGACTTCACATGTCTTTGAAATATCATGGTAATCTCTCAGACATGCAGGTTTGCTTACGCTGTTTTCTTTCACTGTTAAAGAAAACGATAACAAGCTATTTACTACGCACTTGTGTTCGAACTCGAGACTTCTGTATGGCAGTTCAACGGTTCAACTAGGCTATCGCTGCTTTGCAAGTTAGCTAAATATTTATCATCAACTAACATAAAGTCAATTCTCACTTAACTGTTTTCTTTCTACCCCCATAGTTGGGTACTCAAATATTCGAAAGTCCTAACGAAAGCGTAACACTTGTTTATTGCCATTTAAAAACTTTTCAGAGCAACACTAAAACTGCATTTAGAATATTGCCGTTTAAAATTAAACTTAATTTTATTCACAATAAAGTTACATTTTGGATGTACACACATATTTCGACAGGATTAAGTCGTCTTCTATTTGAGTAGGAAAATGAAAAGCTCTTTCCGCGCTAGAAATGCATTTAGGATATTATTATTAAACCGTCTTAAATTACCTTCGTGAAACTTATTATTTGCTGAGAATTAATTTTAAAAGCAAGTATATCAAATACATAATTTATTAAAGTCTTCGTATTTCATATTTGTATAAGTCACGGATAAGCTGATTGTTCTCGTAAGTAAATGTAGGCCACAAATTAATTATACTCGGATTGCCTAACTAACAGGCAAGCGATCGCATCGCCGCCCGCTGTCATCGCTTGTCAAGTCTTATGGATTCGAATTCCACACAGAACAATTGTTTGTGTAGCTCACAAATCGTTCTTTTGAGTATGTACTTTATTTATGTTTATTGTATCTTTGCAAAGTCGCCCGCGACACAGAGCTTAACGTTTAATGCGAGACTTGTATTTTACAAAGAAAAGAAATAGAAGGAATAGATACAGATAGCCAGCTAAATACAAACCTAGCGAAGAAACATATAGCCATGGATGTCACGTACGTTTTGGTTCAAGACTGTTGGCTTGCCATTCATACAATGAAACAGGTGATGTATTAAATATTATCCAGAACCCTACTATGTAGTCGACTGAGCAACAGAGTTATATCACTTTAGAAGAAAAAACAAAACAATATTCGCTCAAAAACACACGTGCACATAAGTACGTATATTCCAGCGTGCGTTGAACTGGCCATCTGTACCTACATATTTTATGGCGTCATTCAGTAACAACAAAAGCGTATCCGCTCAAAAACCGCTGAGTAAAGCCGAGTGTATCCGAAAATGCCCGACAATATTGTGATACAGGCACAGCGCATTCAATGACAGTGCCATTGACGTTGCTCGACGTAATTTTCCTGCCTTGTTTTATCTACGAGAACAATACAACTCATTTTTCGTCCACAATGATTTTCATTCTGAACGCAATCCGCCGAATTGTATCGCCATTAAAATTCTTCCTGTATTTTTAGTTCGCAGTAGTAGAGTTACTAACTGTCTACTTAATCTCGTGGCAGATGAAGACAGTAAACATGAGCCTTTTGCCCTTCACTACTCTATTTTGAGACTATTTTATTTTATTTTACAATTTTAGGAAAACTTGCAGCTAAATTAGTATCATAGACAGATTTGATACGAAAAAAGAAGGCGAATTAAAAGTTTTCACTGATATCAGAATAAAGTGAAAATAATAGAAAGAGACATTTAAAAAAACAACAAGATAATAGCAAAATATAGACACCATTACATCTGGTTTTTAGACATAAAGAAAGCGTTACACAATGTTTTTTTTTATTTAGCTATTACTATAAGTAAACAAGTCTATATCAACACTCCAAACGATAACGAATGATATGTCCTTCTTCAAACGAGGTTTAAAGAGAGTTCTTCTTTCACGGTAGGCAGCGGCTTTGCTGTGTCCTGACATTGCTGAAGTCCATGAGCAGCGGTTACCACTTTCCATCAGGTGGACCACTTGATCGTCTGCCACTGAAGGCAATAAAAAAAAAAAAAAAACACCGGCATGCCGTGTTGAACAAGAGACTCGCTCGAATTAAAAATGAATTTTGGCTGTAGGTTGTACTAGCTGTTGGTGTATATAAGTGTGATTTGCGCAGGAATGCAGATGGCACACGCAGCGCTATTTTGCTCACCAGTTCACTAACGTCTACCGACCCATTCGTGATTCTTAAAAGTAATGAAATATCCGCAAACTTTCTTCTTTTCTCTAGCGGAAGAAGATGGAATTTTTTACACCTGCTATAATAATTGGGTATATAGCAATTAGATCGGAATTGAATGTACCTCAGAAATTTCCTCTGTATGGTCTTTAAGCGACTTTTATCGGTATTATACTACATGGTACTACTGTACTACCTCTTAAACGTAGCGCTAGTGAATGCATCTGTTGTGCATGAGTTATCGAATTCGAATCCGGGATCGTGCCAGGAAAAATATATTTGGTTTTTCTTCCAAAAATTTCTATTAGGCGACTACCTAGAGATAGGAATTTGGAGATTGTGCAACTCCGTGTCTCGGATTGCACTGGAGGCTGTAGTAATTATTCTTTGATATATAAAAACACATAAATTGCCGAAGAGGTAGGCAGATTTTTATTATATGCAATTCATTTGTGTGCGTGAACATGGATGTTTGTCTTGGTATGGGTGTTTCTATGTATAATACGTATGTATTTACAAAAAAAAAGTGGGTGCTCTTAGCCAGTTGCACTCACTGATCGGTAAACAATTAGCGAGGTTAAGCAACGTTGGGTGTGGTCAGTCTATAGATGGGTGACCGCTTAGTGGTATGTCAACTGAACGTCTCCATGCTTCGGAGGGCACGTAAAAAGTAGGCTCCGGTTGTTGTCGGATTGACAGCAGTCGTTATGCCATGTCAGAGGCCTACGGCTTGAACAACTCTTGACAACAGGCTGGCTACTAACCACACGAAAAGAAAGAAGAAGAAAAGAAAAAGCATATATGTATGTTTATCCATTGTCTAGTACCCATAGTACAAGCTCTGCTTGGTTTGGGCTAGATGGTGTTGTGTGTATGTGGTAGAATATTATTATTATTATTATATATTTCGCACTCTTAATAAAACAGCGACTTAACTCAAAATTTGAAAGTAAGGCAATTTGAACTCTAATTGTATATGTTAAATTCTAATATTATATTTGTATTAAATCTTTGCAATAGAGTTCAAATTTGTTTAATCCGAAAAACTGAGATAAGTCTCTGTTTTATTAAGGGTGCGATTTGTACCAGCATTTTCCATGTGTAACTCACAGGTTATAAGACTAAGTCTACTAACGTTTATCGCCCATATTGCTAGACTATGTACTGCGCCTAAATCGTCTTATAGCTATAAAAAAATCTATTTCTTTAGGGATTCGACCAGAGTCCTCATGACTAAATGAAAACAAAAAAAAACTAATGTTGTTATTAGCTTATTTTAGCTTAGCGCATTTCAAAATGTCAACCTAGAAGACTGCATGTGGTGTTAACCAATAAATGATTGTTACACTTGTAAATGTACTTAATCAATAATTTTCTAATGTGTTGTGTCAACAATTGCTGGATAACCTAATAAATAAACTATAATCACAAATTAATGCCAAGGAACTATCACAGTAGCTAAAGTCGATAAATATCAAACAAATCTTTTCAATCGTTACACATTTTTCGAGCACCCGAGCCGAGTCTCATCTTGATATTGTGACGTGGACTACCCACGTCACAATATCAAGGTTGGAAACGAACTTGTCTAATCCGGGGCTCGAACCCGGAACCAAATGATTATACAACTCACTTGCGATGTAGCTTATTCTGTCATGTGATCGTGGAGTTATAATATTTGAGGAAAGATATGTGGAAATGTTGGTCAACCGATTGAAGATATACGAATTAATTGTAGGTATTAAAAAAATGCACTAATTTTGCCAAATAAGTATATTAGGTAATCTATCAAGTTTTAGAATACCAGGCATCATTAAAAATCTGTCGTGTCTGGCCCCCGGTGTGCCGCTGCGACACACTAGTTTCAGAGTAATACAAAAATTTTTTTACGAACATATGGTTATATTGGTAAACATGGTATACGCAAGTGCAAGTGCACTAGACTCACATGGTCCTGGTTTTATTTTCTAGGTTGGGTAAACTTTTATAACATTTTTCTGTCAGAAAATAAGTACCAGTAACCCGCGATATTTGATCAGGTAACCTAAATCCAAGACTTCAATTAATCAATACAACTAATCTATTCAAACTTAGTTCAGCTATTTAACTTTAACTTAACCTGATATGACAACGGACAACCGTAACAGTTTTTATATGGTAATTTGGCCCTGCAGCACTCCTACTATCCGGACAAAACCTACCAGCGTTATTAATAATATTCTTAAGTCAGTTTCAGTAACAAAATACAATTTCCCAAGCGAGCCGACTCGTTTGTACCATCACCAAAACTTGGCAACGGTGGTCTGACCCACTCATAAAACAAACCTTACGAAATAACCCCACCCCACTGCCCACAAATTACGCAATCACGGTTTCCCAGTAACGAATATCCCAATAAACAGATTTATCGAATACTCGGTAAGTTGTAACTCGATAGAATCAACAACAAGATCATCCCATATAAACAAGCGACCTATAAACAATCGACATACTGTTTATGTTTAACACAAGCTACAGTATCGGACCACATTAGGGCCGTTTAAGATTCGTCCCACGTTCGCGCCAGCAAAAACAATCTACACGCAACAAATCCGGCGAATGTTCGATAGGAACCGGACCGGGCCGGTTATTAGGCAGCGTACATACCACCACCCTCGAATCCCGCTAACAAGAACAGATTGGCGACATGAATACATCACGGGAATAAACGCGTGCTAGTAAGGCTATATACAGATATTATCAGGCATGCATGATGTGATATCTTTAGGCGCGCTTAAGACTGACATATTATGACGTACAAAAGGGTCCGTCCACCCGACAGCATATGCTCGAAACTATTCCATGTTTTTTGTGCTCGCAATGCTGTGCAATTGCATATCATACGAGTGCAGCTGCAATCAACAGCTATTTCTATATGTTGGCAAATTATCAAGTAGACCACCTAAGCAACTACGCTCGCTTTATTACACTTGAAAGACAACCATTCTTTTATCCGCAGTTTTTTTACGTCACTTTTTTGGCTACTAGCACAAACGCGCTACATAATCCCCTGCAACTTCGTGACACCATCAACCGAAGGAACGAATTATTTAGATGTAAATTGTAATTGGCAAGTAGGACTGTCATCAACTTCACCATCAATACAAATGTGCATACGGCCTACGTAACGAAGGTGGTTAGCATAGACTACAGTCACTAGCAAAATCAGAGGCAACTTAATTCAATCTATTTATTTCAGAATAAGTATATAACACATCATCCCTTTTAAAAAACACTAAAGCATAAATACATTTTAATTTATATAATGACCGCGACCTTTATCCAGGCTCCAGGACACGTCTATGTGTAGCCAGTATGTCACGAATGGACTGTTAGTCCTTTCAGATAACACGCACTCGTTACGAACCTTCAAATGAGGAGTCGCCGTGCTGCCAGCGCAAGGTACAAGGATCCCACTGCTCGCCTGCTGATACCAAAGAAGTATACTCATCTTAGGAACACGAAACTAGATTAATTGCCTGCGATCTCCGGAAAGTACTTCTGCAGTCGGGCAACTCCAATTTGAATAAAACCTCAGTTTTAAGCAAAGATTCTGTGCCCTATCTCTCTTTTAATTAGTCCTTGAATTGCTCACTGAGTCGCCAATAGTATCAATTTAGTAACTTGGTACCGTGATAACAATAATCCAGTCTGTACGCGGTTCAATGAAACCGGTCCGGTTTCGGACGGATTATACTTACGGCGCCTAATTGCTACGTGGTTAGAATTTGAACGCTCTGAGAAATGCCTTAACTAATAGTCTTCGAGTTAATGTTGAATTTAGAATGGTTTATTTGAATGGTACTTTTTATCGTATGTTGTTATGGGGTGATTTTATGGCGGGGAAAACGGGGTGGGTGAGGAATGGGTAACTATAACACTTACATACGTATTTATAGGGTCGAAAAGGGGCAAGAGGCCGACATATGTGGACGTTATTTCCAGTTATCAAATGGCAGTAAGCTTAAGAGTCAGTCGCAAGTTTGATAATTCTTAATATATTTCATGAAGGCAGGCAGAAGTGTTCTAGTACTACATTTCGCTGGCTATTGTTTCAGGTCCTACGGAATAGTTGGTGAGCCTATGGATGTCTCCTACAAATTATATAAGATCTTATGTAAAATAATAGACCTATTAAAATTTAAATTTGTTTAGGTATGTTTAAATATGTACGAGTGCCATCTCGTACATATTTATACTACTTTCATATGCTATTACAGTTCATACTTACCGTTCTCATTTAAGGGGCCCGTGTACTTATTTTAAATCTTGACACAGTAAAACTAAAACATACCCGTCGAATACAAAACCACCTTTTGAGAAATCCGGTTAAAACTATTCGTTTACACAGTAACACGACGATTTAATACAAGCCAATTACATCAAGAGTTATAGCGATACTGTGGTTGCAGCCATCATTATTATCTTAAAGTTTTCCAATCCAACCTCTACACGCCGTAAAACTGAGAAACGTCAGGCGTCCGTTAAATCTTTACGGTTGCCACTTTCCGCCTGCACCCGGCCTTTATCCGAATGTTCTGAGTTACTCGCCTCCGACGATCGATGGCATACGAACTAAAAGGCTGGACAACCAATCGATTAACTAAATACTATCTGCTTCATAGACTTGACCGCAGGGTATCATACTAGAGACTTATTTGTAGTGATAATGAGCGTAGTTGTATTCGAATTAGGTATATCCACAAAAAGATCTATAACGAAACCAATATACGTAATTTAAATCAACTGTACATACATATATAAGACATGAGAAAAATATTGACAAAACATTCATATAAATTTTATCTTTTATAAAGAAATCACAAATTACGAAACGCAGTACTCGCCGACCAAGTTTTGCGTGTATTACCTAAGGTACAAATCAATTATGGCAAAAAAATACATTTGTTTTGAAGGAGCCAGCTTTACAATATATTACTATCGGCTATAAAAAAATGTGAGCTCATTTAAGATAGTATACAAGTGTTTTCTGTGTGTGTTTACATACTGAGCTGTGTCTACATAATCAAAATCAAAGCGAAAAATAATTTATACATGTTCGTTCCAAACTTCCGATCTGCTGCGAGCAAGTTCCGCATAATCGCGCCGAAACGTCAAGCATTTTAGAAATGGTATGTTAACTAGTAATCTTTATATAAAATAATAATATGTAATAGACATACCTATATAGCGTTTCAATAACGATTTCTTATAAAACATGCAACGTGAAAGTATAAGGTTATTATTTATTCATTTAGATCACTAAGTCAGAGTTATGAACGTCAAAGTTAGCTGTTAGTAAGTTCACAGAAGTTATATTTATGTTGGTTGCTAGGAGGATATTTTTATCGACAAGGCCCTGAAAACTCGCCTAACAACTAATACCTAACTAACCATTTTTATGCTTGACATTTCGACCAGGTTACACTTCAGAGTCATCTTGTGACCACGGCCGGTGTAACCTGGTCGAAACGTCAAGCATAAAAAAGGTAAACATTATGCACGATCGCGTCAATACCCATTACGTATTATATGTATATATCATGCAATGCGAAAGTTTAAAAGTTATTAAATGAAAATATGTTCTTTTAAATCGCGCAATTTGTGCTTAGACGTATAGTTCATTTTACTTGTCTTATCATACACATATATAATAAAATATAGCGTAATGGTAGTTAGATACATTACATAAAAACCAACCTTAAGTGTTGTTTTTATTTTTTGTTATTATTATATCTATTTATATTGTTACAAGACTCACGGGTAGCACCGGTGTCTAAGATGAAGGTATATACCTAGTTAAGAGACCAGCGTTTTGAATAATAATATCTATATATTATTACGTGAAGCAAAAACTTTGTACCCCTTTTTATGAAAATTGCGCGGACGGAGGAATATGCAATTTGGCACAGTTAAAGTTTATATGGAGAAAGAGGGGCGAAATCTAATATTTTTATAAAATATGCATTACTATAGACTACGGTGACCACTTACCATCAGGTGAGCCGTATGATTGTTTGCCACCTTAAATGAATAACAAAAAAAGATAATATAAACCGGGGATGTTGCTAATATTCTCATCCGCATCCGTAATTGCGGAGCTTCCGTATCGATTTGGTCATCTGCATCCGTATCTGCATCCGCAATAATCAACGCGGATGTTATTGCAAAACCAGCTATAGCGCAGGTTGCGACAAGAAAGAAAATGGCAAGGCCGATGAATGGCGCGATGATTCTTCAAGTGAAGATGAGAATCAAGAAATACTAGAAAATGGTATAGCTACATTTATGAACCTTTGCAAAACAGGCTGAAATCTGCAGCGGTGATATTAGATACTTTTTATTAAATAAGATGTACAATTTTCATCAACATCCGCGTACGCAATTGCGGAGCTTCCGCATCGATTTGATTCGCATTTGCGGATGTGCGCCTTTAAATATCCCGGATCCCTTTTATCCGGAATTTTATACTAAAAGGGAAGACATACAAACAAAAATTCTATTAAGGCACAAAAACAGACTTAATCTGCCTAGCTCACGACTAAATATGCACTCGACCAGCACGTTTGTAATGTCTATAAAAATATACAACAAACTACCCGATAAAATTAGGAACATAAATAAATACAACAGTTTTATTAATAAATTAAGACAATTCCTCATAAACAAAAGCTATTACACTATAAACGAATACCTAAATGACAATTTTAACTACGAATATATTTCACGGATCCACCAATGACTTGTAAATAAATTGACATCAATAAATGAATATAAATTAATATGACATCTAAAAAAGTTAATATGATATCAAAAATAATATGACATATAATAATTTAATATGACATTTAGTAAATCAATATAACATATAATAAATTAAAATGACATATAATAAATTAATATGACATTTAATAAATTAATATGACATTTAATAAATTAATATGACTTTTAATAAATTAATATGACATCTAATAAATTAATATGGCATTTAATAAATTAATACGACATCTAATAAATTAATATAACATATAATAAATTAATATCATAAGTATATAATTAATAAACAAAACAATTTGCAAATTTAGAATATATTTACTTCAGACTTCTTGATTAATTGTTTATTTTAACTAGTAATGATACAATATTAACTCAGTGGCTTCCTCCTTTCTTCTATCTGCTTGCCGTGCCCGACAGGGTCCATATTTGATCTTTTGTATTTTCTTGTAACAACATTTATACATATGGAGAGCAATAAAGCATTGAAATTGAAATTGAAATTGAAATATCCGTATCCGCGGATGTCATAAAACCTGCATCCGTAACATCCCTGATATAAACTATTAAATCAGTTGTCATGTTGGCATTGTGTGCCTGATGATAACTGAACGTTGAAAAGGGTATATTTAAACCTAGCTGCGTAGTAAGGTGCATATAATGTTTTATGAGCGCATCTATGATTTAAATATTCGGGCTATATAAAAGTACATACAGTAAACAAATGACAGCTAAAACTTTGCAAACGCATAATTCTGAACGTGGTCGTAGTGAATCACTCCCCAGGCACTCGTATACCAAGAACATAGAATACTTCTGCTGACTTTAAAGCTTGAAGTTTGATTTTAATGTTGTTTCTCACCATGGGAAATAACTAAGAACACTCAAGTGTGGCTGTATGTGGACTTTTGTGAACCAAGAAACCTCAGCATGTAAATATAACTAGTTTTTACCTAAGGCTTCACTTTCAAGTTTATTTTAAAAAGCTCAGTTTAAAAAAAATACTATTTAGGTGGTAAACATGCATACGGCCCACCTGATGGAAAGTGACCAGCGTAGCCTATGGACGCATGCAACGCCAGAGGCATCACTTACGCATTGCCGACCTTTTAGGAAAGGAAGTGGAAAGGAGAAGGAGGAAAGAGGGTGTTTGGGCCTTCAGTACTCTTCGTCACCAAACGAAACAACAGTAGGAATACTGCTATTTCACGTCGATATTCTGTGAGAGGGTAGTCCTTCCCCGGTCGAGCCGGCCCATTCATGCTAAAATCAGCGAGACTAAATCAATGCCAATTATCTCAACGATGTGTTACTTGTTTTGCTATGGAGGAAACTCAATCAAAACACTTTTGAGTTTATAATCATAATACACATACATAACGCTAACTAATATTATACGAGTAAGTGTGAATGTAAGCTTGTTTGTTACGCTTTCACGTCTTAACTACTCGACCGATCATTATGAAAACTTACTCACTCATACACTTTATCAGAGGAACAGAAAAGGACACACAATACCTTTCATTCAAAAGAATGTAGTTACTAACCTAACCAATTAACATTTACGCAAGCGAAGCCGCGGGCGAAATCTAGTATAATATAATTTCTTCCATAACGGTAGTGAAGGCAATTGAAGTGCATAAAGTGGTGGCTTCGATTCTCAAATCCAGACTCGAGAATCGAATGATCCAGAACCGAATAACACTACCAGCAGTGTTATTCGGTTTTGGAACAGTAATAATAATAATATCCTCCAGACCGATTTCGGCCACGGCGGCCAGTCTTAACAGAAACTGGCTAACTACGCAGGAGATATTATAGTGCACAAGTGTGTGCACAAACACAAGTGCACTCTCTGTTCCCTAACTCTCATAATCCGATGAGACGGTAATCCGACACGACCGGAGAAAGATCAGACGTAGGACCAACGGCTTTACGTGCTTTCCGAGGTACGGGGGTGTCTAACACCGCCAACTTCCTAACTCCGGGCTGCTATTGAGATTTCTTAACTGAAAAACCCAATAACTGTTTGTTGGCCCGACCCGGGATTCGAACCCGAGACCTCATCACAGCAGTCGCATTCACTACCGCTGCGCCGCGGCGGCAATAAAGAAACAGTACCCGGTAGGTGGTAATAGGCTCGCCTAGTAAGCCTCGCAAGTACGTGACACCTAGAACTATAGAGAACCAAATACGGGCATAATAGACCTCTGCCTATTCTTTCAGCGATATAGATAGGAAACTATGTATGTTTGTAGTATACCTTTGCCCACCCTTTCAGAGATCTAGGTGGGATAGTTTCCCACCTAGATCTCTGAAAGGGTGGGTATGTATCAAGGGATCAGTCATGATTATGAAGAATATATAAAGCCTTAATGGCTTATTCCCGTGCGCTCCAAACCTATTGTTGTCTAAAATTCATTTTTCCATACATTAATTACCAGGAGCTTACCAAAGATTTTTATATGAAAATAATAAAAAAAGTCACATTTACCAATTTCATTCCCTACAGCTCCATAACATTCTCTAGATACTTTGAGGTTTTATTTCTAATAAAAACTAATATAATATTATTACATGTTTTAATTCTGTTAACCATACAGTTTGTTTTGGAGCTATCGGGAATGCACTAGTAAGTAGGTTTATATTTAATTATTTGTATTGTAATTTGTAACTCTTAGGAATAAATGTATGGAGATCAGAGGTTGTAAAGAAATAAATTTGCATAAGCTTTTGGAGTCCTTGGGAACGATTTTACAAAATAATAACATTATTTTATTTTAGTCTTGGCGCGCTTGGGAGCAAAATAGCGGAGCGGACGGGAATAAGCCATTTATAACTTAGTATACCTACGATTACACGTCATTACATGGCAATCATAAAAATCACTGACTGCACGGATCACGTAGAGATTTCAATTGTCGTCTCACTACTGCTAGTACATATGTCGAGGATTGTTGGTTGGATTCTAGGTGTACCCATGTGACAACAATTTGTGAGATCTACAAATAATTGTTCGAGTCCGGGCGTTTCTTATTTGAATGTTTGTAAAGTCCCATCACACAGGTGTTATTCTTAGCATTAGAATTTAGAGTTGCCTTAAAAAATCAAACTTAACAATTAAAGTCCATGCGGACGGGGTCACGGTCAAAAGCTAGTTAGATATAAAATAATATTTGTTGGTTAGTCAAGTAAACGGTATGTCTCACCACTCCAGACAGCTCAGAGGCGTAGAGTGGCGGATGATCTACTAAAGGATTATTCAAGACGATATTATTCAAATAGTCGTTGTCAATCTATACTATTATAAGAGTTTTTTATTTATTTTTTGTACAACGTAGGTGGCAAACAAGCATACGGCCCACCTGATGGTAAGTGGTCACCGTAGCCCATGGACGCCTGCAACACTAGAGGCGTCACTTGCGCGTTGCCGACCCTTTAGGTAAGGAAGTGGGAAGGAGAAGGAGTGCGAACGGGGAAAGAGTGTGATTGGGCCTCCGGCACTCTCACTCACCGAACGAGACACAACAGTAGGAATACTGCTATTTCACGTCGATATTCTGTGAAAGGGGAGTCCTTCCCCGGTCGAGCTGGCCTATTCATGATGAAATCAGCGAGGCTCTACTACTCGAAAAAAGTGAAACGATGCTGTGTCTATTCATGTAAGATATTTTTTTAAACTAAATCTGTTAGACTTCTTAGACTGTAGACACTTTAGACCTTCACTTTATTATTTATCTTCTTGCTTTAGCATTACGGCAAAATCTCTCAACGGATTTTCTGCAGTTTACTAACTTAACATTCTAAAATAGAGTCTTTTAACATGCTGCGTTGAATAAGACATGCTCAATGGCGACTGACGGTTTCCGTTTGCGTACATCGCAAATGTATTGTACTGGCTCAGTCTGCTAAAAATATTAGAAAAGTAAAAATGTATTATATTTCGCGTGCCCGTGACAACTTTAGGATAAAAAGTATATTAAATCAATCCTTTATAAAAGTACAAGGCTGTATCAAAATCTGAAGTCAATCTATCAACTACTTTTCGAGTTTTGTAGACGCAAACATACGGCAGCAATTTTTTTATTTATAAATTTAGGAAGCCTATACAAATACTACTGGCTTTGCTTTACGTAACACAATAGTATGTACTATGTACCAATGTGAGCATAGGTCTAGAAGACTGGACTCACAACACTGACTACACAGATGGGGCATAGTGGTTTAAGTGATCGCCTGGCCATTGCCGCTGCGCCGACTGATGTGAGTTCGATCCCCGCACGGGATAAAAATTTGTGTGATCACAAATAGTTCTTCCATATCTGGGTGTTCTTTGTGTCCGTTGTGTGAATGTTTGTATAGTTGCCCGCGATACAGGAATTATTTCTAGTGCGGCAGTTGTCTTTTAAAAAGAAGAATAAAATGTTTTACTATGCCCTCTGATTTAAAAAGTTTAATGGTCATATATTATACCTTTATGCACAACAGCTAATAAAAAATTATAATTAAACTTTGACAGTAAATGTCTGTTTTCATAAATGTCACAGAAACGCAAGATTATGTCAATGGCCACAACAAAATAAAAATACAGTCATGATGCAAAACAAAATTTAAAATGGATCTCCGAGAACATTATCAACCACAAAATCAAATAAAGCTACCGAAATAACAGGTTAGATACCACATTTTAATTTGTGATGAGTATATTAATAGATTTTTAAACGTATAGCAATCACTCCAACTTTAATTTGAAAAATGGACTAAGAGAATTATACAGCAAAGGATGCAAGAACACTAGCTTAACTTGTAAAATATAGCAAGATCCTTACTAATATTAAAATCAAAGTCAAAGTCAAAGATCTTTATTTCCATAAAAATGTGCAAACAATTCTTGGACACGTCAATTCACTATTATATTAATAAAAAATTATAATAAAAATAAATAGAATAAAATAAAAATTTTGCATTGAATAAAGCCTGTTCGAGGAGTAGAGCTTTCATGAGAAGAAGCAGGCAAGAAGCTGATGGCCACTATTTTCAATCGCCAAATGTTTACATCAATACAATTCAATGTTATATTATTTTCCTTATATGATCTGCTGTGTGTAGTTGTTACAGTTATTTATTTCAATAAGATTTAAAAAGTAAAAATTTGTTAAACTTAAGATACATATTAATAACAAATGAACTAATAATCACAGCAACTCATATTACAGTTAACTTAATAATATGATTAGAAATAACCTGTGAGTGGAAGCAACTCAATCTCAAGCATTTTATCTTCTATATATTCAATGACTGAGTATTATAAATGCGAATGTGAATTTGTTCGTAACGCTTTCACGCCTTAACTAAAGTCTATCCCCATAGAATTTGAGAAAAAGTAAACAACTTTTAATGACTTTTATCATAAAATATTTTACTGTAAAATAAATTTATGGATATTTATCAAAAGAAGGACTTTCATATGGCTTATTGTAGTCATTAACTACTTTTATTATACTTGAATATGAATATACTTGAATTTTCTAAATGACTATATTTAATTAGGCATGAAATGATTTTTTATATAAAATATTAATTCTATTGGGACAGAGTATACTCGACCGATTATTACGAAATTGCGCATACACGTTGTCACATTGAACATAGGGTACCTTGCATCCAGAAAAAGTATTTTTCCCGAGAATTAGAAAATTTACATAATCTACGTTTACGCGAGCAAAACCGAGGGCATAATCTAATAAAAATTATAGTGAAACGTCAACTAAAGCGATAGAGTTAGGTTTCATCACATAACTTTATTTATTCACGTTACATTCTTTTGTACGATAAATGCGATCAGATGATCCTTGTTTTTAGAGTTTGAAAAATCCCTTATACAACAGCTTTGTCCGTCCGTCCGTCTGTCTGTTATACAACTTTCAACTCAAGAACCGTAAGAGCTAGAGACTTGCGGTCAACGCCATTCGACTCAGCATAGTCGATATACCCCAAAATGACTATGACCTTTGACCTCTGACGTCAAGGTCACGTGATAGCATTTTATCGAACTCTGATTTACGGCAATTCATGGCCCTTTCTCACTTGTTCTAACATATGTATATCTAATCATAACTAAGTAACTACAGGTGGGTACTCCACCTGTATTTACTAGCTACTCTATTTGTCTCTCATTGGATATAATAGCATAATTATTGTACATTAATTTCAATCGTTTTAAAAGGTGGCTTAAATGTTATAAGCAGTTTTTTAACAGGCATTACAAACATTTTGAAACTATAGCCAGTTAAATAACTTTTCTAATATATGTATATTATTAGTTCGAGCAAATAAGTGTTATTTTGTTTATAACAGGCGCTTTGCTTATTTATAGTATGTATACCAGTCGTACTACCTTGATATTAAAGCTCTCTACGATTCTTTAATTTATATGATCCTGTCATCTCACCCAGAACTACAATAACTTCTACACTTCTGTCGAACTCCTTTCATATCAGTCTTGCTATAAGTGTAAATTAAGGTTTAAGGTTTTAAGGTAGTAGAGCCACGCTGATTTCAGCATGAATGGGCTCGACCGGAAAAGGACTGCCCTCTCACAAAATATCGATGTGAAATTGCAGTATTCCTACAGTTGTGTTTCGTTCGGTGAGTGAGAATACCGGAGGCCCAATCACCCTCTTTCCCCCTTCCCGCTCCTTCTCCTTCCCACTTCTTTTCCTAAAGGGTTGGCAACACTCTGGTGTTGCAGGCGTCCATAAGGCTACGGTGACCACTTACCATCAGGTGGGCCGTATGATGGTTTGCCAACTTAGTTGTATTAAAAAAAAGATTCTAAAGTACTAGCATTTGCCCGCGGATCATTCAGGAACAGTACTTTTCTCTGGATGAAAGGTGTCGTATGTCCTATTCTGTACCCCTGACGATATGAAATTTTATAATGATCAAATAAATAGTTAACGCGTAAAAGCATAACAAACAAGCTCACATGCTTTTATAATATTAGTTATAATTAGTTTTTTTTTTACATTAGTCTGACCTCCGGAGCGGTTCTGATTATATTTTCAATAAACGCCCAATAATATGAGAATTTTATAGACAAATAAATTAAGAGGCATTTAACCTGAAATCTCTTTATGGTAATTTCTTTAGTCTGAACACACTTATTTGCAATCAGCTTACCTAGAATTTCTAAGCGACTGAATAATGAATTGGCATTTAACGTGCTACAGACAAAGGAGTGGAGAGTTGTGGACTGTGAAATATCTCAAGATGTCTACAAATAGTGAGACTACGCCTCCACCTTGCGCCTCCAAGTCGACCGCAGCTGAGTCTGCTGCCACTTTCTCAGCAGCCAGCACCAGTAGCGTACTGGTAACTACAACTGCACTTACTCAATAGCATATTACACAAACAAACGATGTGCTGTTATTAATACATATTCGAATGATAAAATCATTGAAACTGTTATGACGAAAAAGAATCATAAACCTGATTTTGATTATTTTATATAAGTACAAAGATATTATGATGTAGCCATAACATATATATATTGACAAGTTTATATAAGTAGTTACACTGCAAAACTGAATAACACACTAATTTTCATAACGCTATTGATGAGAACTAGATTTATGCTGCGAGTATAGTTAGTGATAAAAATGAATTGCATACCGTCACATCCCTAGTGGTACTGACAGATGTCAACGTCATACAGGCAACTGTCACCCGCACCATGCTACAGCGCAAATAGTGTAATACAAGTATTTACCTCAGTTGCTGCGGTAAACAGAATAGTTAATAGTTAAAACTAAATAGTTTGTAACGCAAATTACTAGTAACTTAAAAATGTACTCTATAATGACATCAAAGTGGTATACATGTAGTAATATAAAATCGTAATTCAAATATGGTTTGAATAAAATAAGTAACAACCAATAGCTCGACATTCGAATGCGGACTCCTAATGTTCAAAATGTTCCATTCAATATTTTTGCCGTAACAATGGCGCATCGCTAATGTGGATATTCTAGTTTATGGACCGTGAGGATTTCGTATAAATGCTATTGAATTTTACTATAAATGCAATGAGAAAATATATGTAAACTCGTGAGTAATAGCGGAGTCTGAATACCGGTAGAGAGGAAATTACTCGTCTCGACTCGTACATAAAAAAATCTTACGTACTCTACAAATGTCACGGTTAGCTGATGTGGTTTTCAGTGGCATATGAAAACCAAGATAATATCACTTGCACGAAATAATATCTACAAACCGCTGCGTGACAGCGTAAGAATATGTACGCGCTGTTACCATGCATATTTACGTAAAGTTTATAATATATGTATATGAGAGAAGGGTTGAGTAGATAGAGTAAAGTATATTGAATCGTATTAGGCGTTATTTAAAAATCTATTGTAATAAAATAATTAAAAGAGAGAAACCCGCTACACACCCTTGGACTGCCCACCCAACTATTGGAATAGAAAAAGGTTGACAATATTCTTCTGGATAGGGACTGCCACGTCGTGAAAACTGGGCGTACTCCAACTTGCAGTATTCCTGCAAGTTGAAGCTCTTCCCAATTATTTTATTGATAGAGTAAAGGAAGTGGCGAGGCAATAACAAATAATACATTTATATAAAAATACCTATAATCTAATGAAAGGTTAATTAAACAATGTCAGAGATCGTAAAGAGACTAGGGGAAAAGCCTATTGCCTTCTACTGGGAAAAACAGTTCAAGACTTCTTTCTGTTACCAAAAATTTCTTATCAGAGGTACCCAATAACACACCTCGTCCCATTTTTGTTTTCACGCTAAGTACTTCATATCTTCTTAGCCCTCTTAAGCCTATATATACATATATATACACGTTGGTCTAATGTTGCCGAGTGACAGCCAATGCCAACATATAGACGGTGTTTTTGCTTTACCTTGCCAGTGCTTGGTATCACTCGCCTAACTGGCCGAGTTAAGGCAAGCGCCAATGCGACGTGTATAGAGCTCAATTGGCGTAGCTTGTAGTCGCTCGCGACCACTCGTCTCACTTCGGAGCGGTGTCAGTTTTTCTGCACAAATCAAAGGCGTTGGCCTGCGCTCGTCCAATAGCGTCCACATGTTGGTCTGACGGCCATTACGCGCTTGGCGTCCATCGCTGTTACACGTACAAAATGTATTTTTTTTTAAAGGCCTACTACGCTATACCCTGACATAATAATTATATGCGCCAATCATCGTGAATAAGTCGTTGGAGTGCCATAATTAAATAAATACCAGCAGCTGCCATAACTTTTACGGCGTCCATATTGTTTCAATGCTCAATAAAGACTGACAGCGCCCAACGTGTGGACAGCTCCACAAAGCTCGTCTACATTGATTTTCTTCAAACTTGCCGAACGTGTAGACGGTAGTACTTGCCTTGTATCAGTTTGCCTTCGCTTGCGTTGGCTTACGCTTGGCCAACATGTATTGCAGGCTTTAGGCATTCGACGAAAAGTACATGAACTAAATTAAATTAATTTATTTTCATCGATAGTTCGCTAAATATACAGTCGTGTCAATAAAAATGTCATCAGCTCTTTTCACGAAAGTGGAATGTTTAGCTGCATCACAGTGACCATCAAGGAAAGTTGAAGCCTGCTAGGCTCGAGAACACAACTTAAGGATATTTGGCTGCGATCTTCTATAGGGTGAAGATATTTCACTAACAGAGTTGCACGGTGCACCAGTAAGAGAAATACTAGGTTGAGGAAATAATCTAGCTATGCTCTCCTTTTAACCACAATCTACCACAAACATATGCTTCAAGTAAATATGCACATGTTTATTTATGTATTACGATGCTCGATGCTCACTATTGCTGCACTGAGCGTATGGTTCGTGGCCCTTGGGTTATAGGTTCGTTTGTTGACTGCGCAGAAACATACTAAATATCAAAAAAACTTGCATTGGTGGTACTTCGGGCCCGTACTGCTGGCGATCGTGATGTTCCTGCTGATGGGCACCATCTTCGAACGCAGAATCGAGTCTCTTTGGCGACGTATCCGTGAGTTTCTTATAATTACACACTTTAACTCATTACTGTTTATCCCCGCAGTGATAAGACTGTTCATCCATGTACAATATATAGTCCCACTTCAATTATGGAGTCTTAGTGGCCACCTCACCATTATGTCATATGTGTGTGGGTTAGATGGGAAACAGGACAAATCCAAACTGCTAGGTAACAAGAACTTTCTAACAGAAAACCCATTAATATTTTGAACTACTCTACAATTGAACTACCTCACGTTGGATAGTAAGAGCATACTTATGCTACAAGAACAACGAGTCAGTTTTTCTGCAGAGGCTCATATGGCATTTAAGGCAGCGTTTATTTATACGAATATGGGAATATGTTAGTACACTTGCAAATTATTTTATTGCTATATAATCTTTCATAGGTATGACCTACTATTGGTAAATTGTCTTTATTAGTCAACTAAACACGCTGATTGTAAGGCGGGTGTATGAGCATGTACTGAGGTTAATCAAATTTTTTAAAGGGTAGTAATTAACTGCTCACCAAAAAAATACTAATTCCACAGCAAAATATGCTTACCAAAAAAAGATCAAACTAAGTCGACAGAGCCTCGCTTAGCAGAGCTCCTATTTTTGGGTGGGTTTAAGAAGGAACCTAACATAACCTAACTCTTCCGAGACGGAATGCAATGATTTAAGATGTATAAGTGCTCGTTATGCTGTGCAATATTTGCTATACAATTAGTATTTTTGATGTTCATTGTATTTAATCCTTTTTTTAAATAATACCATTGTCATGTGGCCACTGTTGACACTTCCAAATTTGTCTGGATATTACCTTGGACCTCGAGACAGTTCTTGAGATGCACATAGTACGCACATGTCATCAGCATACATATACTACCGCCATCTGCTTACAACAGTAGTAATACGGTTCACATTCATTACATAGCCCCGACCACTGATCCGGTCGGCACACCCATATCGACAAGAGCCTCTGCCCTATGTCCACTACATTGACGTGTATAGGATATACACGTGAGGATATACACGTGAGAATATAGACGAGTATATAATATGACTTTTATTGCCGGCAAGTATGTTGCAGTCATATATAACAATAAAAATAAAGGCCCTTTTGATAATTTTTGCCTTCGGCATTTTGGTTCATATCATAATTATCACAAAGCTTTTCATGTTTCAGTGGAACGCCGGCGAGCAGTATTGGCCCAAACAGCAGAGATTCAACAGCCTCTATTGAACACCATCTCTCTTCACACCGTCAAGACTCCTTCCCAAAGATCTTTAGGCTGCTGCAAAGCTGGCACTACGACGACATCTGGAGACAACGATGGTAAATTGGAAACTAAAAGCTTTTGCTGCGGCCACGCTAAGAAAGAATATAGAGATGACGATTTAATTAAAAAAGATATCACCGAAAGGACCGTACCACTACTAACGTAACCAATGCTTTCAAAAATAAATACGTACCTGATTAAAAATTTTACTGATATTTCTGAATAAAAAATTGAGATCGACGAAGCCGTATAACATCGAGAGAATTTTATTCACAATAAGTACGGCCTTAATAGGCGAAGAATAAGGAAAACACAGCAGAAATAATAATTGTAAAACACAATCAAAACAAGTTATTTGAAACCACTTTAGTGCCAAAAGCACGTCTGCATCAATTAGACAATCAAAAGATTCCAAGAAATCATATTTATAAGGATCTTAATGACATCAACGAAATTAAACCTAGATTAGCTAATATAACATGACAATAACTAATAAAAATGTACGCCAGCTAAATTCAGTTTAACACTAATACGAGATTTAATTTTGGTTCATGTTATTGCTAAATTAAACATCGAAGCAATAATGAGAGTGCAGCAAATGAAAATAATTATCTAAGCGAACCGCTCTACGATATTTAATAAACATTTTACTTCTACGAAGTTTGTATGAGATGTATGTAAATGATTGAAACAACCTTGTCTCACCTTTTCTCTCCTTGGCGTTGCACGCTGTAGACATGTGTATTAAACAGAACTATTATTGGATGAAAATAAGTTCTACGAATTTCTACGCTTCAATTTAATATGAGAAGTTTGCGCTCAATTTGTGATTTCTACGTGAACCATTGATAATAAACCGGTTTACTGATCCCGGCTAGTAAATCACTTAAACGTGATGTAAATCATAATTATTAGGTAGCTGAGTAGCGTTCAGTGAGCGTTCTGTCAGTAACTGATCATTTACTACAGACCCACACACTATATAAAGAACTGTTCCTTCGTTGGTCCCGTGGCTCGTGTATTTATGTATTGATTGCTCAAGCTTGGATCGATGGTGAGGTTTTTAATTTTAGTTTTATAAAAAAGACAACTCCCGCACTAGTATAATTCCTGTGTCGCGGAGGAATTTACAAACATTCAAACAACGGACACAAACAACATCTTTTCATCTCGGAACGACCATTTGTGGATCACACAAAGTTTTGTCCCGTATAGGATTCGAACCCACAACACTCGGCGCAATGGCTGTGGCGAGGCGACCACTTAAATCACTACGCCAGCGCCATCTGGTTCAAGGCCGATTGTTGGGTCGTACAAATATTTTTAGAATTTTCGCTGAGGAAATTATTAGTAACATCATGATGCTCAGTGACATTAAACCGCGTATACAATTAATTGATTATACTTACAGACATTGTACAAATCGATATTGAAGTATGGGATCATACAAATGTCAAATCTTTTAATTGAATTTATGACATCATCGCTATTGTAGCGTACCTACTACTATATATGATTACATTATATTATAATATGATTGTAAAAACTTATCGTAACTAATTTGACTTCTCTTGTAACTTTTAGTGCACAACTTGTAAGAAGAACATTTCTAGTTATAATTCCGTCAACAAAGCTTGCAATATCGTGAGGTGACCTTGCCGGGACACGTTACGCGTCTGATACCGTTTGCCCCATACGCCGAACCTCGGCCAGAGGTAATTTCCCCAGCGGCCGCGGTTTTGTGCGCATTTGAATAGAGTTAAAGCTTTAGGAAAGTGTACTAGCCACTACTAGCCTGTTTACTGAGTGAACAAAAGATAAGTATTCTGCAACATTTTTTTTACAACATACTCACGTTTTGTCCGCATACATTGCAACATATTTTATATTGCAATTATACTGGAAACGATCGGTCTCAAGATTGTTTTTCTTTGCCTTTATTTCTTTATTGTCTGTAAGAGAAAGGACTCCGAAACCTTTAGGTTCCCACACGATATATCACATACCTACAAAAAAAAGTAGTTTCATGTGCTGGGACCAAGACCTCAGCGTGACAGTCTAAGGTATCCATATTTAAGCTATCTTTCCCGCCTTATATTTCGCTATGTGTTTATTATTTTATGCTTGCTAACATAATCAACTAAGCTAGATACTTGTACTTTAAGTGCGTTCACATCAGTAACCTTTCGACGTAACCTTTCTATAGAAACTTTAATGTCTTGGCCATCTCCGTTTAGTTTTAAAAACTGATTAAAAATGCATATTTGTAAAAGATACTTTATTTATTCTTGGCTCAAGAATAAATTGGAGAACTTTTAAATTTTAGTAACTATAAAATCTACAAGCGAAATTATGGATTACATTCTGCTTACGTTTTTTAGTACTCACTTCTTTCTACTTTTATAATTAAGTTTTCAAAGTTTATTTTTATACAACTAAGTCCACCTTAGTTGTATAAAAATCAATTATGTGGCGTTACTCATTTATTTTAAAGATTATTTTACTAAGCGGTTACAGTATGTCGCGCACGCGAAAAACACCACGCCACCAGAAATATCACTTGCGCGTTAGGTACTGAGCCGTGAAGGAATCTACTGGTTACATAATTACGCTTCGCTGACCTGTGCTAGCTGCGTAAACAACCACAAATATTGGACCCATGCTGAGAGTACAGTGCCTCCTTAGAAACCTGGAAACACTTAACCACTGCAAGAACAACGTATTTTTTCTGGTTAAGCTGCGATACCTACTTAATGGTATGCTTTCTTTGGCAAGAGTTTTTGCAAAGGCTACACCTCTCTCAGTTCAGCGACACTTCGGCGTCCTCCTTCATCACTTTGTGTGTGATCAGACAATTTGTCGATACAGAATAATATAGGCAGATAATTTACTTGTTCGCCACTATAAAACTAAGGTAGGCAGCAGTTTGGTTGTTTGCTTAGTATGATTTCAAGAAAAGTCATGTTAGTATGCAAGCTTGTCTACGATTAACTGCTATAGAAAAGAAAAGCATGCTCCATTGTCGATCGCACCACTTTATATTCAGTGAGGCAACAGTAGAAGCCAATATGTTACATTTTAAAAAATAATTCCGAATTGTGCCTTCGTTTTTCTTATTGCTATTGTTATCAGATACTGGTTGACAATGGAAGTAAATTACTAGGCAGGCATATTATTGCAATAACTGACATAGCACCTATACTATAAATATCATAAAGAGATAAGATGGAATTGGATTTAACACCTGAGTTGGGCAAAATGTTAGTGGGATTTTCTGTAAAAAATAGTCTTTGTTGCAGCACTGAGTCCAGCACTGTTAGTTATTACGTGGGATCTAATATACCTAGCTAGTGAAATGTGAAGGAAATAGCCAGCGCTTACCTTTTTGGGGTATAGGTATTAGACTATGTATGTATAGATAACGAGATGGTGAAAAAATGACCATTATTTTTTTCTTTCATCAACTTTTTGTAATGTCCCACTGCTGGGCAAAAGCCTCTTCCTTGGACTTCCAAATCACTCTGTTGGTAGATATTCCCTGATCTTATGACCTTGTGATCCCTATATCTCGGGGGTCTTTTGGCCCAAAGGGCCCATATTCAAACTCGACCGAGGCATACCTCGGTCGAGTTTGAATATGGCAGACACCTTGTGGTCATAACCCCAAGGTATCTGCACACCAAGTTACAAGTCAATCGGACCAGTGGTTCCGGAGCTATGCCTGTCATTAACAAACTGTCACTAACAGACAGACACACAGACCCACATAGTGATATCATTAACCTCTTTGAAGAAGACTCAGAGGTTACATACATACATAGATTCACGCCTGTTTCCCAGAGGGGTAGGCAGAGGCTACGGATTTCCATTTGCTACGATCCTGACACACTTCTCTGGCTTCATTCACTTTCATCACATTCCTCATACACGCCCGTCGGTTCAAGGTGCTCTTAACCTGGCCTTTGTCCAGAATGCTTCCGATCTGATCAAGAAACGTTCGCCTAGGTCTTCCTCTTGTGACTGGTCCATTTACACTAGCGTTGAGCTTTTTAGAGGTTAATAACCGATAGAATACCACACAGAGATCTCGAATTCGAGAAGAGGTCCGTAACCAGAAGTGGGACAGTTTATAAATAAGTCCGATTTTATTGTTATAATCTCTGGAACTACTAGATAAATAATAAAAAAAATTACTCTAATTGAAAACTACGTTATACCTGGGTACAATAATAGGAGTGAATAGGCTTGAAATTATTTTGGTTCCCATCGGACCCCACGTGGGATCAGTAATGGGGTCCGTGTATAATAATTCAAAAAAACGTAGATTACCCGCGATATAGAAAGTTGACTTTTTAACAAATAATAATGATGTTTTACAGTTTACAATTGTCACTTTTTTGTGGTGAGCCAATATGACTACACTCCATCTGATGGTAAGCAGTCGTGCTGTTCACAAGCAGAACCTTCCACACCACGTCTCTAATAAAACTAAAGTGGTGCCGAGCTCAACATTGACGGCCTATTACATTTTTCCTAATTTATGCAACAAATGTGAATGTGAGTCTGTTTGTTCGTTAATGCCTTAACTACCTAGGTAAACATTCGTCAGTATTTGTGTTTGGACGTATTTCTGCGCACAAAGATGGACAACGAAACATCGATTGGTTTAATTGAAATGTATGGATCTTTTAAAGAGATATGGGATCCAAGACAAAAATAATACCATAATAAAAACAAACGTTAAGACTTGTGGAGTGAAATAGCCAATAATTTTGATACTCCCAAGAAGGCATTAAAGTCCAAAATGAAATTTTTTAAGTTCCTATATTCGAGAAAGGAATAGAGAAAAAATAAGCAATACAACTGGTTGATAGTTTTAATCTTTTAATAATAAATATAATTATGGTGTGTAAACCACACCATTGGTGTAAATCTAGACCTAGGAACTCGATCCGATCACCGACCATCATGAAATTTTGCATACACTTGTTGTGAGGGGCACAGAACATTTCACCCAGAAACGAGTGAGAAACGGCAATGAATTGCCGTTAATCTTAGAATTCGAAAAATGGTATCACGTGGCCTTGAGGTCAGAGGTCAAAGGTCATAGTCATTTCGGGGGTATATCGACTATGCTGAGTCCAATGGCGTTGACCGCGAGTCTCTAGCTCTTACGGTTCTTGAGTTGAAAGTTGTATAACAGACAGACGGACAAAGCTGTTATATAAGAGTATTTTCGAACTCTAAAAGGTACTGTTATCGAGGGATAGCAGTTTATTGATATAAACTATATTAACGTGAACAAAGGCGCGGGTAAAATCTTGTAGGGTATATTTTCCAACAGTGGCAAGTAACTCGCCCATTCAAACGCACCCGACCCAACGCATACTATTTACCCACAATGCTCAGGTTAAACGAACAGATTTTATTATTTTAAGCTTGCGCTGTTACCCGCCATTTGTGCAGATACTAGTACTGCGTAACACGGATTTTATACCTACATAATGTATTGAAGCTGCGTTACTTGCGTTAATTGAATATTGTTATAGGGCTCTTTGGTCCAGTGTTATAAGTTGGTGTTTATGTTTGAGTTCAATTCCTACGTCTTGCAAAGTGTTATAGAAGACAATTTAGAAGCGGTAGTATTTTTTTTATGCTATAGGAGGCAAACGAGCAGACGGATCGCCTGATGGTAAGCGATTACCGCCGCCCATGGACACCTGCAACACTAGATGAGTCATAAGTGCGTTGCCAGCCTTTTAAAATTGCCTCCCTCCCAGGAAGAGGAGTGGGGGTTGGGCCTCCGGTATCCTCACTCACTCGACGAAATACAACGCACGCGCTATTTCACGCCGATTTTCTGTGAGGCCGTGGTATCACTCCGGTCGAGCCGGCCCATTCGTGCCGAAGCATGGCTCTCCCACGGTAAAAAAAATTAGCGGTAGTAACGGGACTACTGTGTCATAAGGTCTCGAGTTTAATTCTGGGTCAAGAAAAGACTTTTAGTGGCAGCACGGAGACCAGAACCGTGTCGGCTATACAGCAATAAACTCGCTCTCATTACGTGGCATCTAAAACCATAACTGGCGAAATATGGGTCTATTATCTCTTTGCCTACTTCTTTGGGGATGGGTACAGGCGTGAAACAGTGTATGTATGCAATACTTTGCTTTATTTTTAACCTTTGCTATATGGCACTAATTTCTGCAGACGTTCGTAAAAAGTGATGATAAAAACATATTTGTGTGGAATCACATACAGCTGAATTTAAATATATTATTCCATTATCGAAATGATTGAATTAATTTTGTATTGGCTTGAAATTTAATACGTTGTGTAATTTAGCGATTAATTCGCTTTCGAAGGCTACGAGAAAACGCGTGCATTAATTGGTAGTCAATCGATCAGACTTTTGTACTGCTGGACAGAAGCATGTTACTGCCACCAATTTCAGGTCAACAGTCCACGTGGCCGGGGAGCCCTACCAAGTGTTTATCAATGCACGGTATCTTCTCTAAGATTCGTTTACTCCAAAAGCCATCGGTCCTTCGGTATTAATATTTTCTTAATTAATATTTGTATAAAATATGCACTAGTAATACATTAAATTAATAATAAAACACTACACGCACACAACCATGCATTTGACACACGCAGTCGAATCGCGTTCGTAGTATTTCGGCATTGTTCGGCTGATGTAGTACTATTGTTCGTAACTATGGTTATATATGTATATCAATATATATTGCTGGTATATTATGTCATATAATGACAGCAAATCTTACAGGCAATCTTTGGGTGGATTTGAATGATATATACTATTTTTATTATAATATATTTACGTATTTATATGTAATAAAAAAAAAGAAAACAAAGTAGCAAGCTTACAAATATCATCAATTAAAGAGTATAGTTAAGTACATAATAATTCGTTTGAAAAAGATAGATAAATTAAAATTTATAGTTCGAAATCTATATGAAATGTGATTATAAGGGTATAGTTCTAGACAATAAAACCTTAATTACTATCAAACTTAAAATTTAACTCAATTATGGTCGAATTTCGACCAATACGCGACCGCTAGTTTATGATAAATAGACGATGTCAAATTGCAGTACATTACAAAACTATTGCTGTTTCATGCGCAGCCATACTATAGTTCAGTCTATAGGTTATTTGCCTACGCTTAGTATATACTCCTAATTATTATGAGATATTATACTTTATCAGAATAAGAATCAAATATTTTGAGCAATATTCGACATTACGATTAGTCAAGGTTAATCACTTTCAATAAATAACTAAAACCAGTTCACAAAGTTAACGGTCACCAGCAAACAAAAGTTGAAATTAATATGAACATGAATCTGAACCGATTTTAACGAACAACAAATTTGTTTGGAAAAACCGATATTAAAATCGGAATGTAACGGTTTTGTTTGATTTATTAATGGTTGCAGAATTGTTTGATTTATGAAGGATTGTGTGTATTTATAATAAACTAGCATCTGCCTGCGGCTATGCCCGCGTGAAACCCACGAGAAAACCATACCGGAATAAAAAGTATTCAATGTCTCGTGTCCAAAGGTTCTATTCTCATAATAACAACTGATCAACTATTCTTATATAGCTTATTAAACAATATCATAGAATGTTCTGAATTATTGTCTGAAATTAATATCTCTGCTCCAAGTACGCTATCGCGCTCGGGTGTCTACAAGCTGCTCATTGTCCGTAGATACAAGACTAACAAGGGTTTTAATTCACCTTTAACAAGAATTGCCAAGTCATATCATAGTTTTAAGCGACTGACAGATTTAGATATCTTTGGTGATAATTTGTTAGACTTAAAAAAATCTCTGAATACCTGGCTTTGGTAATTATGATACCATATCTACTAAGTTAGGTTCGAATTTATATTTTTAGTTTAACGTTTCTATTTCATGCTAATGTTTTTAAAGCTTTTGGTTTATTTTTTGTGACTATAGTTTTATTTCTGTTAGATGTAGTTACATCTAACAGAAATAAAACTATAGTCACAGGTCAAAACCTAAACTTAAATGAGCACAAGGCATCTCTGTAAATTATTATTTAGACCCAAATAAATAAAATAAACTGCTGAAAATAAAGTTCTAATCTAGTCTCAGTGATCATAAATATCACAAATAGTATTCTCTTTATTTTAAATTAACGTCAATTGTGAACATAAATTGCATTACAGTTAAAAATTAACGTTTATTAAACTAGATCGGACGTCAGTTTTGAACATATTTTATCATAAGAATTGGCTTTCAAATCTCTTTGTGACAAGTGCCATTCAGATCCGTTCAATGGTTTATGCGTGATTAAATCCTAATCCTTACTAATATTATGAATGCGAATGTTAGTTTGTTTGTTTGTTACGCTTTCACGTCCTAACTACTCGACCGATCATCATGAAATTTTGCATATACGTTATTATGGAAACAAAAGAGAGCAGCGATAACTCAGTGGGGAAACCAACAAACTGCAATGCATAGGGTCTCTGGTTCGAACCCACGTCGCGCACCTCTGACTTTCGGAAGTCATATGACTTTTCGAAATTATGTGCGTATTGATTGACAACTATCGCCTGCTCCGTGCCTCGGAGAGCACGTTAAGCCGTCGGTCCCGGCTGCCATGAACATCTATGGCAGTCGTTATTGGGAGAGTCTCGACACAAAAGATCCCACTGGGTCGAAGTGTCGTCGGTCTGCACTGACTGGCCCCCACATAAGATAAGATAGGAACAAAAAGGACATAACACACGTTACCTACATTTACGCCAGCGAAGCCGCGGTCAAAATCTAGTAACTAATATTCAAACTTCCAAAAAACTTACAACCACCACCATGTTTACCATACAGGCAAGTATAATTGTCTCTACGTGACTATAGTATCTGCCTAGCGCTTCCAAGTTACATACTACCCTTAGTACAAGCTCTGCTTAGTTTGGGCTAGATGGTGTTGTGTGTATGTGATAGAATATTATATTATTATTATACTTATGTTAAATTACAAATCGCAAGTGATTCTAAATTGAACACCAATTTAATGGGATTACTTTAGGAGAACACAGAACCAATATAACTAGCGGTCGCCGAGTGCTCGAAATTCGACCAAAGTTTGCTGTAAGATATTGCTGATGTATGTCATTATATATTGATGTATGTAACCATAGTTACGCGCTTCGACTGCGTGTGTCAAATGCATGGTTATGTGCATGTAGTGTTTTTTCATTAATTTAATGTATTTCTAATGTATATTTTATATAAATATTAGAATTCGTCCCACCTTCTCCATATAAACTTTAACTGTGCCAAATTTCATACTCCTGCGTCCGCGCAATTTTCGTAAAAAAGGATACAAAGATTTTGCTTCACGTATTAATATACATATATATATTATCTAACAAATTCTTAAAATCTAAGCTTAACCCAGCTATAATTATTACAGACTAGCTGACCCATGCAACTTTGTTTGCGTCACATAAGATGTTTTCCCGTTTTTATAATATTTTTCATTGATGCTCCGCTACTTTTGGTCGTAGTATCATGTTACATAGCCCATAACCTGCCTCGATAAATGGGCTATCCAACACTAAAAGATGTTTTTCAATTCGAACCAGTTGTTTCTGAGATTAGTACGTTCAACCAAACAAACAAACAAACTCTTCAGCTTAATAATATAAGTATAGATTACAATTCGAAAAAGTGATTCAAGTTGAACACCAATTTAATAGGATCACTTTTGGAGAACACAGAACCAATATAATTACCTAACAATTTCTCAAAATCTAAGCTTAAACCAGCTATAATTGTACAGATACTTCGCTTTACCAACCTCGGCAATAAAAGCAATGCTGCCGCCAATCTATGTTTCCCGTAAAGATTAGGCAGGTGTTACTGTTCTGTGGGTGTTTCAGACATCCATGTCCAATATTTTTAGATCTCACATTATAGGGACCGAGTTTATTTGATTCGGAGCCTATTTGATATGATATTAACATATAAATGAAATAGCGTCTGTTAGACATAAAAAAAACACGTTAAATATTTTCCCACACGTAGTCGTCGTGTGACTGCTGAGAATAACATATTAAAAGAAAATGATGATGATGAGATGAAAAAACCTTTAGATAAATAAATATAATAAATAATAATATTATTTGCATAAAATGTGGTGGATACAAAAGGTGACAAAAAACAAAGAGCACAAAACTTTTGTTTCGCGGCGGTACACCGGTGGGCAGTCACAATAGATTTTGATCGCGTCTGGCATTCTAAAACTTGGCAGATTAAAATTGTGCCATCGAGGCAATCCACAGAGGTAGTCAATTCACTTTATTTTATCAACAATCGGATCTAAATCAATAAATAAACATAGTTTGAACAAGTTATGGATTAATTAATAGCCCGTTATCAAACCAAAGTGGATCCATTTTGAATTCGAAGCTGAGTGACGTGTCAAATTGTTCCAAAATGGCGGCTGTGACGTTGCTCGAACTAGCGGGAAAACACGTACCTAGCGAACTTTGTAAGTGGAAAAGTGCGAGTAGCTGCAATTAAAAACTACCAGAATGCTGGTTTTGTAGCGAGGGAGAATACATACAAACAGTCACATTTGTATATTCCCGAAAGTGTAGTCAGATATGTATTATACGGTGTCATGAATCAGCAGGGTTTGTGTGACAGAAGGGGTTATATAACTAACAAAATCACGAAAATAGATTGCAAGGCTTTTGTTTTCATGTTGCTGATAATTACACTTGAATATCAATTTAATCAAAAAGACCTATGTGTAGTAATTACGTTAAACAAAAAATATACAAACTCTGTAAAATGTTGTGTACATTTTGACAATTTTCACTTATTATACCAAATCTTTAAAACTATGTACAAGTCATAAGACAATAGACATAGACAATAACTCCTCTATCTCGAAAACCCCGTTGGTTCACTATTTACGAGACAACCTGTATTATTATATCCACGCTTATGTTTACGCTTATGTCGGCCTCGATGGCGTAGTGGTTAGTGTAACCGACTGCCACGCCTGAGGTCGCGGGTTCGATCCCCGCACGAGTCAAACATTTGTGTACATGAACATGGATGTTTGTCTTGGTCTGGGTGTTTCTATGTAAAATACGTATGTATTTACAAAAAAAAAGTATATATGTATGTTTATCCATTGTCTAGTACCCATAGTACAAGCTCTGCTTAGTTTGGGCTAGATGGTGTTGTGTGTATGTGGTAGAATATTATATTATTGTGTAGGATATAGCAGCGATATTGGGAGACCATTGGACTGCCACGCAGAAGATTCGAGTTCGATCCTTGAACACGCACCTCTAACTTTATTAAGTGATGTACATATTATACAGTTAATTATCTCTAGTTTACCTGTGAAGGAAAACATCGTGAGGAAACTTGCATGTCTGAGAGTTCTCCATAATGTCCTCGAAGATATATGAGATCTACTAATCAGCACTGAGCCAGCGTGGTGGACTATGGTCTTACGCTTCTCACACTGAGAAGAGGCCCGTGTCCAGCAGTGGGACAGTTTAATACAGGTCTGGTAATATTATTATAATAGCGAACAAGCCTATTGGCGTCTACCAAAACTACACTGAGAATTCTTTAACACGTTGACAGCGGCACTCATTT
The DNA here is from genome assembly GCA_930367265.1 of Catocala fraxini. NCBI lineage: Eukaryota > Metazoa > Arthropoda > Insecta > Lepidoptera > Erebidae > Catocala > Catocala fraxini. The sequence continues at coordinate 3,662,156 of OV884040.1, read as the reverse complement.
TTGTATTCTTGCCATTCCTGCGATATGGGGCGTTTAAGACCTCGTTTGAAAACTATCATTATGGTGGTAAGGGGCTTATTAGACCCCGTAACGTTTAAGAAACTTAAAGGTTTCTTTCTTCAGTGCGGTACGCGCTCATAGTGACCTCGTATTAAAGTAGATACACCACTGCATTCTGTTTTAACAGGACATCTTAGATCCTAGATTCATCTCTTTTCTAAACTAAATCAAATTGAAGTTACGGCCTCCGCACGGCAGAAAAGTCTATGTTTTACTTAGCCGCACCGCTAGGAAGACACATACGAGGCCTATTAGACCTCGTTCCGCACTGAACGTGTTAACACAAAAACAAGATAACTCTTCCCAAACAGCTCATCGATGCCCTCACCATCGTTGTTCGCAAATATTGTAGTACACATAACCACATGTCGCAAGCTAATCCCTTGTCTTAAGTAGTAGAGAGGCTACTAAAATTTTTCTTACAAATCAAACTCACAATACTTTGCTCAGTGCCCTAATTAAACCCGATGTTATGTTCTATGCATGAAACATATTTAGAATAATGGTGCTGTGATATTAAACATCACGCCGTGTCTATAAAAGATATTATTATAATAAAAATCTAATATAACCACTAGTAATAGGAGCAACATACACCATTTAGACATTCACATAAAAATTTTACTTGACGTTACTCACGTTACCAATATTACTATACTAATGAATAAATGATTTGTATCGTTAAAACATACTGTAGCCAATCTGCGATTGGTAACAGCAGTCCGACTCTACTCGGTATTTTTTTCAATATAATAATAATATTAGTCCTGTCCTATCCCACTCATGGCCATGGGCCACTTCTCAGTATGAGAAGGCCTGGGCCATCGTTTTTCCAATACTTAATTATTATCCCTGACGTCATTTTATCCCGCTCAGCTGTCATTCTATCTTACCCTAGTTTATTCGAGCTTGGATCAAGGATACCGTAAAGCTCTATCCCTGTTAAAAGACAAGTGACAACTACCCACCTACATACTCACGCAACATCTTTTTTTTTTTTTTTATTTTTTTTTTATTTTTTACAGAAAGCTTACAGACTAATATTCTTATATATAAGATTAAGATAATTAACATCACATGTCTCTCATAACTCAATAGTCCAATTTGCTGTGAAAATAATATTCGTTTTGCTATCGATATCCCGATATCACTCGCGTGTCGGCCGCGAAAATATTGAAAAGTAAATTAGGATGAGACACAGTGTCGTACACATTAATGACATTCATAAATTCACGAGCATGGCAGCCGGTATGCGCCATCTAATATTCAACACCGGTGCGCTTGTGTGTAATCAGAATATTAAAAATGTTTTCTTTCCATGTGTCATCTAATGATTTTTCATCACATCTTTGTCTTTCGTCTTGTGCGGGGCGGGATGTTATTTTTATACGTAGCTGTTACTACGGAACAAATTTGCTATTTGCTTTTATACTAGGTAACTAAGGATGAAATTCAGTTTACATTTAACACTCAGTTTGAGTTCAGCTAAAACAAAGTTCGGTCCACTATACTTAATTTAAACAAATAATATTATTTTAAACCATACATTGAAATTATACTACTTTTACAGAATGTGGTTAGGTAATTTTAAATAAAAGAAGTGTTTTTAACTAACAACACTATAAAACCTGTAAAAGACAGACATGACATTATTAGTAATACACTATATGCGCCGTGTTTAACAGACTAAAACATAATTATTATTCTACTTGATATGATATTAAAGATAAATTGTTAACAAATTCAAGTAGTACACATTTTAGGTAATCAATACAGGTGATGATTTTAGATTTATAGTAGGTGATTTCTAATTACATAACAATAAATTAAAAACGAAGCTAAAGTATATTAATTCAAATTTTTTAAATATAAAAAAATATTATGTGTTGATTTTTGCATTAAAGTGCTGACAGAGTGTTCTGCGGTTACTATTTAGGGTCGTAGTGAATGTCTATTAAGTCACTATATTCATTAACCAGCGTGCATAGCTTGGGGACCGATGAACTAGCTCCAAGTACTGTTCTACGCAAAGTGGGACAAAGCGGTGTGACTTTATATCGGGGATAGATGTGCGGCACGCGAAATCTGAATTTACTTAAAAGCTGAGGGCATTTGATTTTATTATTTAGTAGTTTAAACACAAATATGAAATCATTTAAGATCCTACGATCTTTCATAGAAGTTATTTTAAAATATATTAAGCGTTTACGGTAGGACGAATAGTTATTTTTGAGATTCCACTTGAGTTCACTAAGTGCCAGGCAAATCTTCTTTGTTTGCCCTCCAATCGTAACGAATGTGTTGCGAAATGCGGTCTCCATACGACACTGCCATATTCTAAGATATTTCGTACAAGACTATTATACAATAGATTTTTGGTTTTGAAGTTCTTAAATCCCTTGTTATTTCTGATTACAAAGCCCACCATCTTGGAAGCCCGTTTCGCAGTTTCATCCATATGAGGAAGAAAAGTTAATTTATTGTCAAAAAGAATACCCAAATCCCCAATCTCATCCATTTCTTGAACTGTGTAGTTACCAATTGTATTACTACCCTGCAGGAGATTATTTTTCTTGAAAATTTTATGTTAGTATATCTTAGAGTTTAAGTCCATCCCATTATGTATGCACCAGACGACCAAACGGTCGAGATCAGATTGGAATTTTGTACAATCCTCCCCTCCCTCTATCACCCAGCAAATTTTTAAGTCATCTGCGTACAAATATGGTTTTGAAAATTCGAGGGATTAAATGACATCGTTAATGAATAAGTTTAATAAAATAGGACCTAAATGTGAACCTTGCGGGACTCCATAAGTAATTTTATTCAATTTGGATTGGTAATCATTAACCACGACAAAAAATGAGCGCTCATTTATGTAAGACTCTATCCAGTTAAGCAATTTCCCCGATATTCCATATGCTGACAGCTTGTTTATTAATATAATGTGGGGGACCCGGTCAAAAGCCTTGCTATAATCTGTATATACGACATCTATTTGCTTATTTAAGTCAACGGTATCCGACAGATTCTCAAAGAAGACAACTAGGTTAGTGGAATTGCTGGCTATTACATGGGACTTAAAATACAGCTGGCTAAAATTGGATGATATAAAACTCTACTTACCTAAGATGATAAATAATTAAAATAATATAAGAAACAGAATTTTAAATAACATTGTAACTACCTTCTCTACCTACCTACCTTCTATAAAGCTTATCTCATCAGCTACTGCATAGCTCATCAGATTTCATGCATTATGTTTTTGCGCGCATTTGTGTGCGAGTGTGTGTGTTTGTAAGTAACGTTTTGCCGCTTTATATACAAGTATCTAAGAAGCCAATATATTAATTATACTGGTCTACCAAGGGACATTTAATATCAGTACCCAATTTCGTTGAGATGGTTTACAATTTAATTTCGGTAATGAAAGAAAAGCAATCTCGTATTTACTGCAATTACAGAAGGTCGATATTAGTTTGTAATCCAATAAACTGTTTCAGAAGTTGTGTGCAAAGGGATCAGAACTATTATTTTGTTGAAAGTGACTTGCACGCCGATTGCTATGTTGTTTTTTAATTTTACTCGCTATACCTTGCGGTTTCTTTCACTCACGTTCATGATTGCTGCTCCACTGCCGTGGTTTGTAGCGTGCTAGTATAGGTATTTACTTTTCAAGAATTGGGCTATCAGATGCAAAGTAGTTTTACAGATTTGACTGGTAATTCCAGAAATTACCGCGTTCAAATAGAAAGTCGATCAAACTCTTCAGCATACTAGTTTACATCAAGTATAAACATACTATAATTGATTTTTCTGAGCTGTCTTATTTTGTAAAAGTACTACCAGCCCTGAATATGCCTATAAACTATAGTTTATATACAGTGCTAATGAGAGAAGGGCAGGGAGAAGGGCTGAGAAGAGCAGCAGTGATATATCACTGCTGCTCTTCTCAGTGTGAGAAGGGTCAAGGCATAGCTCACCACGCTGGCCCAGTGTGAGTTGGCAGACTCCACATATCTTCGAGAACATTATAGAGATATCTCAGATATGCTGGTTTCCTCGCAATATTTTCTTTCACTGCTAAAGCGAACTTGATAATTAATTAATTAATATGCACATAACTTCGACAAGCCAGTGATGCTTTGAGATTGAACTCAGACCTCTGCGTGGCAATCTAACGGTCTACGTTGAAATTTAAAAATAATTTGATATAATGGCGTAGTATCAATTTACTTTCGATAATGGAGCGATCGAAAATGGATGGATATGAAAATATAAGAATCAATTTGTGTTGACAAGAGACGCAAGTAAAATAAATATATTACAAGAAAATAAATGTAATATGCTAAAACTTATTTTAATGTAATTTATATGAAACAAAGATATTCAGAATTCTAGGCCGCTGATATTTCATAGCCTGAAACACTACGCGTTGGGCTTTCATTAAAGACGAAAGTAATAATTACATTCTTGCCAAATGACGAAGACTTATAAATGAGCTTTAAAAGAGGTAGAGTGTAGATTGATCACAAATGAATTGGAAAAATGCTCGAGAAGGTCGCAGGCAAGAACCTTCTTGTGTTCTTGTAGAAAGTAGAGGTTCCAAAACTGCACGGCCTACAGGTCTTATTGTTTTTGTCCATTATCACGATTACAATTATCTTACAAGAAACGTCATTCACAATTAACACTCGTGAAAAGCGATAGCGGCTATTAACTACAGAAACCGCTTACCATTAAAAGGTTTGAATACCTGTTTACTGAGTTAGAAAATAAATAAGGTAGCGATAATTTAGGGAGCAGATCACTGTTCAGACGATCAAAATCACTACGTACAATTACAAAAAGCTCGCACGAGTTTTTAAAATTACAAATAAATTCTATGCCGTGAAGGAAATCAAATGCCTCTAAACGCCCAGACACAGAACAAATATATTATACATATCAGTAAGGCCATCTTAACATTTGCGCCGAACAGGTATTAAACTTGAATATCATACAGGTTGACCACGTTTATATTTCTTGCTTGATGGTAAACGGTAATAGGCAAGTAGGATCTCGTATAATCAGAGAAAGAATGCGTTGCCAATGCTACAACATTTTAAATGGTTGCTCCACCAGCTTAAACAATTTGGACGCTGGTTTCCAAAACGGCAGCACTGCTTATTGCTCATAAAACTTACTGCATAAACAGAATACAAAGTACCTAACTTCGATTTTCTTTATGACAAATACTTTCCCTGCCGCAATGCTCCAGGTATTACCGAAGATTCCGCTGTACCCAAAATCTCACAATTGTCTGGCGTACATATGAAACAACATAGGCACATATACAAATGTACATGCACTACTGAATACCGATTACGTGTTGATAAAAAATACTGGTGAACAGGATTTAATTTCTAATAAAACTTATTTATAAAATTCTTCAGATCGAATTTCGGTCATGGCAGTCTTGCTTAACGAAAAGGGGCTATCTGCGCAAGAAATATTATAATGCACAAAGGTGTGCCCAAACACAGGTGCACTTTCTATTTTCTTACTCTCATAGTCCGATGAGACGGCAATCCGACACGTCTGGAAAGAGATCAAGTACAGGACTAACGGCATTAACCTTAACGTGCTTTGCGCGGGGTTTAAAACACAGCAAACATCAAAATTCGGGGCTGTTATTGAGAATATCTTGACAGAAGAACCCTAAAACTTTGTTGCTCTGACCCAGTATTCAAACGTGAAACCGCACAGCAGTTGCCATTGCATTTACTACCGCTGCGCCACTGACGCAATTATAACTACTACATGACCGTAGTATCTGTCTTGCTGATACATACTTGCGCACTTATGGCTACAACAACTGGAAACGGGACAATAGAATAACTCATGCGCGCCTAAAGGAGTTAGTATACCACGAAATTCCAATGATAGAGGCGACATGTGATATCATCCCAAAAACCTTTGTCTTTGACAAAAAATACCACATCCAACTTCATGAAGAACCTAAAGATAGCTCTGGCACACATGAAATGAGAATATACACGGATGGATCCAAAACAAAATCAGGAACAGGAGTCGGAGTCTTCTCCCACGACCTAAATATCAATTACTCAACGACCCTGGGAAACCTCAACACTATCTTCCAGGCAGAATGTGTTGGGATTACCCGGGCCGCAACAGCGGTTACATCAAGAGGTATAAGCGATAAGTCAATACGCATTATCTCGGATAGCGCTGCAGTACTACAAGCTCTTAAGAGCAACTGCTTCAACAGTGGACTCATCCTGGAGTGTCACCGTGAGCTGCAAAGTATTGCAACAAAAAATCGGGTAACGTTGCAGTGGATACGTGGTCACAGCAACTCTTATGGCAATGATGCTGCAGACCAACTGGCAAAGAGAGGATCGAACATCAAAATGGTAGGACCCGAACCGATTGTCCCGATACCCTTCTGCCAACTCAAAACATGGTTATGCGATAGAACCACGAAACTACACGAAAAACAGTGGACAGAAACAAAAGAATGCAGACAGACGAAGGAAGCCCTTCCATCCTTGGACAGGCATCTGTCACGCAGACTGCTACGTTCCACAAGGAAAAACCTACGCCACCTAGTGGGTATAATAACGGGCCACTGCTCACTTAACAAACACCTGTTCAACATCGGTATCACTGACAGTCCTTTATGTAGAGGCTGCATGGAAACCGAGGAGACATCGGCTCACGTGCTCCTACATTGCAAAAGCGTGAGCAACCAACGGGCGAAACTCCTAAACAGTCCAGAAACGATGAAAGAGGTACTGCGCGACATCGGTCCCCTATTATCATTCTGGACGGAGCTGAGGTGGTATGAGTAACCGAACAATACTTCGCGTCGGCTACTTACGCACAATGGCCCAATTGTAGGGCTAAGTGCGGATAACACACGTCCAACTAACTAACTTATGGCTACAAATCTAAGTCTAAAGTATAAAACAAACGGTGAAAGTAATACGTCGTTTAGGGTGATGCCTCATTAGTGCGTTACGTTGGGTTGCGGCGTCGCAGCGTCGACACTACGCCGTTTTCCATATATTTTTTGTGACATGCCACATTAATGCGCTGCGTTATTGCACGCGACGTTTTAACAGATTGACGGACGAGAAACAAAGCGGGGCGAACGAAGTGCTGCGCTGCTCTCTCGGAGCTCCGGTGCGACGACGGACAGTGTTCCGATCCATTGTGGAATCAAGACTGAAATCAGTGCGTGCGTCGCCCTTTTGCGCCACGACGTCGTGCGTCGTCGCAGCGCAAATGTGGCATACAATGCATTGATGCGCTGCGACAACACAACGCAACGCACTAATGAGGCACCTCCCTTAAACATAGATATGATGATCAAATTCTATGGAATAGTTTGCACAGTGTTGAAGAGTGCGACTTCTATTGCGGATACGCCTTACCCAGGTAAAGTAAAGGTACATACATGAACCATGTAAACTTGGTCTTACTAAGCGTTTAACCTTCCGAGCATACTTACTGGTAGCTGAAAGAATATATTCGTTTCAAGATTGATTATATTTTAATTCTAGCTCACGCTTGCGTTGTATTTCGAAATCTAAAATTTTTCTTTAGCCTTGCTTTTGCAAAAGCTTACCTACAAAGGATATACATATATAGCCTAATGTTTGTGTATTGCAGAAGTAGTTAGGGAAAGTGTTAATGTTATATCCTAATCTCTTTAAGTTAAACGAGTCAAACCGTTAAAAACAATATTAGATATAACGCCTACGACAACAACCTCGAGCTATTCCTAAGCATTTTATGACAGCCAAACGATTGTGTGCTGCTTCCAAATTATCGCAGTTTTCTAAGCAGTCTATGTCAAGTTATTTTTTTACTAAGTTATTTTGATACTTGCGGTTTCTATTCTTAGTACCAGGCTTCAAGCTATCGCGTTATCAATGTCACCAAATTAGTTCAGCGCTTTAGATTTGATGACACAAGTTGACACAACGAAGATACAAGAGTTCCAGCCTCATTAATACAACATTATAAAATGAGTATGGTTTTATAAGTTGTATTTCTCTTACCTACACACTGTCTTTATAAAAAGCAATCAGTGTGCCGCTTAAATGGAACTTTCACGATGTAAAAGCTAAATATCGAACCTAAAAACGTAGCTTTTCTAAAGACAAAATGTTTTTGCCTTAGGTATCTGCAAAAGGTATCGATAATTTATTTCTGCTTTTCATCACAAAGTCTGTGATTTATACGAAGGCGTACAACGTAGTAGGCTCTTGTAAGACCTCAAAATAAAATTCTATCCAAAGTCCCCAATACGCCTGAAGCGCCCCAAACTTGCATTCCACCAATAGGTAGCTCGAGCTAACTAAAACACGAGTATCAAATAAACAAAGCACACGTAAACGCCCAAGAACAGGCCAGAAAGGAAAACAACCAACCCATTACGTATTCCAAACAACTTTTTTTATTGGAAACATGTTAAATACAACTCAAGGAAGTGGCGTTCGTTTGTTTAGGACTAGCCAAATAGCCTAGTCTAACAACTTTAGCACACATGCAGCTGACGAAATCCACTCTATTCCAATTCAAACTTTACATCTTCGTAATAAGGTTTGGTTTTATGCTGTAATGGGTTTGATAAATGCAAATATAAGTTGGTAAGGTAAGTCAATTCTTGATGGAATTAAAATATAAGTAGCGAATGTTGGCGTATCTATTTGAGACGTGTTTGTCTTATTTATGGATGCTTTCAGTTTACTAACTGTTGTCTTGTACGGTTTCGTGTGTCATTTATTGACTACTGTCTTCTCTTGGCATGGTTTGGAATATTTAGTTTGTGGTGAAGACAATTCTGTGTAATATTATAGTAAAAACTCTTTCTTAGGTAATATTTGGTCAATTGGTTGGCAATTTGGTCTCATAATTTGGTCATAGCTTTGCGCTTAGGATTGAACAAGCAGTGAGAAAGGAATTCTCAGTAGAAACATGTAGTCTAGAACCGTGTCCGATGAACGGCAATATGCATTCGCCTATTAACTTCGCCTCATTGAGTAGTAGAGCCTCGCCGATTTCAGCATGAATGGGCCGGCTCGACCGGGGAAGTACTAACCTCTCACAGAATATCGACGTGAAATAGCAGTGTTCCTACTGTTCTGTGTCGTTTGATGAGTGAGAGTGCTGAGGCCCAATCACCCTCTTTCCCCCTTCCCGCTCCTTCTCCTTCCCACTTCCTCTTTTTCCTAAAGGGTCGACAACGCGCAAGTGGTGCTCCTCGTATTCCAGGCGTCCATAGGCTACGGTGACGACTTACCATCAGGTGGGCCGCATGCTTGTTTGCCATATTAGATGTATTAAAAAAAACATGCGGGGCAGTCTTTGGGGACTGCCGATAGAAGTGAAAACTAAGTAACTTGTGAATTGTATCGTCGAGCTATTAGATTATTATTTTTGAATTTTGAATGCATTCGGTGACGATAACGCGAGTTCCATGATTTTTGTTCACCCAAAAAGTGCTCAAAGCGCCTAAAGAAGTATTCACATTAAAAAAAAGAAATGAGATCTAAAACCATAACTGGCGAAATCTGAATGTGTTACTCCTCTGCCTAATCATCCAGGGATCTATATCCCCGCATGCCTATGCATAAGACTGTGCCTGTATGTAATGTACTAGATTTTGCCCGCGGCTTTGCTCGCGTAAATATAGGCTAGATTAGGTTAGTAACAGTACTTTTTCTGGCTGAAAGGTACTTTATATCATTTTCTAATCTACTGGGAACGTCTATACGAAATCTCGCGATGATCGGTCGAGTAGTTAAGGTGTGAAAGCGTAACAAATAAGTAAGTAAGTAAATAAGTAAGTATTTTATTTTTCAAAACATAGGTACATACACGTTATTATACAAATACTATAATATAGAAAAACACAAAGTACATGTATAATGAAAAGTGAAGTTACCACTCAGGTTTGTTGTTGGTTTGCGGTTGATACCTCAAACCAATCCTGATATTATTTGGTAACCCCAAGTGACGCCTGGACGTACATCAGTTACACTTGTAATATTTTACAAACACAAAAATATATATATAAATTATAATTGATGAAAATGAAAATGACAAGGTTTAGCGATCCAGTTTTATCTCGCCCATATTGTTTCTCGCTTGCACATAATGGTGTCTCACTCGTCTCTGTTTAGGTCCTTATACCTCTGCCGAACGATTGAGGCATGGAATTCTCTGCCAAGGCACGTGTTTTCTTCTTCCTTCAATGCTCGGTCCTTTAAGCGGGGCGTGAAAAAGCACCTTCTAAGGCCGTCAAAGTATGGACATCAGCTGCTATGAGGATGGTGTGGAGGACTGCTCTTGGACCACATGATCGCTTACCATCAGAAGGAGTATGGTCATTTCAATGGGCAATAAAATACAAATAAACAAACAAACTCACTTTTGCACTTATAATATTAGTTAGGCTTAGTAAATACTATTGCTAACATTCCAAAGTACATCACTAAATTGTATTTCTTAAAAACTGAATCACTCAACTCAAAGTTTCAAATCTCTTTATTCAAATAACCGCTATTGCTCACGTCTGTATGTAAATAAATACAATTATTTATATCTAACTGTTTACTTAGGCAAACAAATCCAGACATTTGAAATTGTAATGGCTGTCTAGGTATATAATTAGTCGCATCGACACGTACACCGCACTGAGCGTACTTACGTATGTGCATTAAACATGATGCTCATGACTGTTTGTTCCTAAGGAGGCAGGCAGAGGTGTTTCTTGTCTACATTGTGCCTTCAGTATCCTCTGAAGGACTGTGATAAGCGGTCCATGCTGAAGAAGTGTTTGTCGGTCCTATTAGCCTAACTTTTATATCCTAATTTATATAAAGGGTAGTATTTAACTGTTCCTCAATTTTTTGCCTTTGTTCCACCAAAAATACTAATTTCACACCAAAATATGCTTACTAAAATATTTTAAAGAGATCAAACTAAGTCGACGGAGCCCCGTTCCGCGAGGCTCCTATTTTTGGGTGGGTTTAAGATCCTTCTTCTCTCAAAAGGGTTAGGTTATGTTAGGTTCCTACCTAACATAACCTAACCCTTAACTTCCTTAACCCATAACTTCGAGACAGAATGCAGTGATTTGAGGCGTATAGGTGCAATTAGTATTTTTGGTGGTCATTATATTTAATCCCTTATATAAATACGAATGTGAGTTTGTTTGTTACGCTTTCACGACTTATCATCGATCCATCATCATGTAATTTTGTATTTACTTTGTCATGGGTACAGAAAACGAAATAAGGTACATTTCATCCCAAAAAAAAATTAGTGTTCCCAAGGAATACAAAATTATTGACATAATCTAGTCAACGCAAGCGAAGCCGCGGGCAAAATCTAGTATAATGAATGTGTGTTTGTTTGTTTGTTACGCTTTCACGCCGAAATTTCTCGACCAATCATCATATAATTTCGCATGCACGTTGTCAGGGGTATAGAAAAGGACAAAGTTACCTTTCATCCCGAAAAAGATTAATATTTCCAAGGGATAGAAATGTATTGACAATATCTAGATAAATGCAAATGTGAGTTTGTTTGTTACGCTTTCATGCTTTAACTACTCAAGCGATCGTTCTTAAATTTTGCATACACGTCAGAGGTACAGAAAAGGACATAGAGTACTTTTTATACAGCAGAAAAGAACTGTATCCGTATGAAGCCGCGGGCAAAAGCTAGTCATATGATAAATGTGGCAGTGTGTTTGTTACCAAATAACGTTGAATCCGTTGAACGCATTTTATAACCAGGTGCCTGCACAGATAGACCATGTCCTAGGTTAACAGATACGATGCTGATAATTCCAGTATGCGCACAAAGTGCTTGAAGTAGTTGACATTGAAAACCTTTTTAATCGATTTTGTTAAACTTTAATACGGCAATAGTAGATATGAACCCTGTGAGGTTTGGTAAAAAAGGTTTGTTTATAAGGAAAAACTAGTTAGAGAAATAAGTAAACGGAAATCTGCCGCAGCGTAACATTAGATTTGTCACAATTCAACCTCGAAAGTCTACTATCGATTTGCACAATGCATTTATGGTAAATAATATACCTAATAAAACCTTAAGAAAAGCGCCATCTATGTTAATAACGTAAAACTACACTAAGAGGTTGGTGGAATTTATTAATCTTTAGAAACTCACGATAGATGGCAGTAAAAGAACTTGGCTACACTCACTCTTATTATTAAATTAAACATCGACATTTGTTACGTTCACCTATTAAAGTATACTGCTAACTCTTTCATCCTAGCTAAATAGGTCTAGTTCCAATATGTGCACGAATTAAAACAATATTCATATGTAAAAAGGCCAAAGTTACATTTAAACTGTCAAACATTGAAATTATTTAAGTAAGTGCATAATTTGTACACTTAGTAGGAATACGAATATTGGGAAACAATAAAAAATCACCGAAAACGCATCAATTATACTTTGTAGCACTAATCACAAGAGGTAGCGAGGTCTAACACTACTATCACAAAGCTTAAAGAAACTATGCGGCATGAAAGTGAATATAGTGACAAGAATAGAAAAGGGTATGTTAAGCTGGTTTTGGCATGTAGAAAGAATGGACGAGGAAAGACTGACTAAGAAAGTTTATAAGGCTAGTGTGAATGAAACAGTCGCAAAAGGAAGACCTAGGCAAATGTTTCTCGATCAGATTGGAGGCGTTCTAGACAAAGGCCAGGTTAAGAGAACCTTGAACCGACGGGCGTGTATGAGGAATGTGATGAAAGTGAATGAAGCCAGAAAAGTGTGTCAGGATCGTAGCAAATGGCAATCCGTAGTCTCTGCCTACCCCTCTGGGAAACAGGCGTGAATCTATGTATGTATGTATTAAAGAAACTAACGAGATAGGTGTAAAAACCCGGGATTCAACCTCTTCGTCTCAAATGTAAAAGCATTTAAAATACATGTGTCCTTGTAACCCCTATATCTCGGGGGTCTTTTGATCCACAGGGCCCATATTCAAACTCGACCAAGGTATGACACCAAGGTGTCTGCACACCAAATTACAAGTCAACCAGTCCAGTGATTTTGGAGTTATGCCTGTCACTAACACCAATCTGTCACTAACATACAGACACAGACCCACATAGTGTTTTCATTAACCTCTGAAGAAGACTCAGAGGTTAATTAAATAATTTTTTGACTGTACGATGGCGTAGTGGTGTACGTGGTTGCCTCGCCAATGCCGCTGCTGCCGCCACTGCCGCACTGTGATTCCGCCCTAGGCCATAAATTGAAAAATTTCATTGTCTTACTCCAGTAAGATCACCTCATTAAGTCATTAGCTAGTTCACATACTTCCAAAAACTATAAATACCAACGTAATTAGGTCAAGGTATCATTCACTTTTGTGCAGCGGAAGTGAGCGCATCGCGATACTAATTAACGCTACGTGTGAGTCATTAAAACTTAATCACGTTGTTTTTGAGTGTCACCATTTCAAATCAAGTGTTTACGTATTGTGAAGGTATGGATGATCAAGAGCAAGGTATGTACTTTTATTATCAAACACTTTTTTTTTTTTATGCACATATTATTTTGTATCATTTTATTATTGAGGGTAGTTTTCTTTTTAAAAAATGTGATGTATATTTATATCTTTTGGACCTACAACTTTTCGCTGTACTTTGCTGCCCTTGAAGCATATCTTTTTAGAATAAGGAGAACATCCTTATAAAGGGCTATAAGTTTCATCTGCCTCTTCCTGCCTCTTCTTACGTTAGTGGGCTGTCAAAGTATGTATGCCCATAGAATAAAAATAAAGTCATTTTTTTAAGTTCAGTTTTTATATTGTTTCAGGTACATTTTTCAAATGTTCTGTATCGAGGATGTCAATTTTTAACATTTGGTACTCTAAAGTGGGTAAACCAAATGAAAAATCACAGCATGTCCTGAACACTTTGACTGAAACATCATGCCTTTCTGATTACATCGAAAACATTAACCTAGAACCTTTAAGCCTTAGAATTACGAATGTATGTAAACGAATTTCTCATTACTGGGCCAAGTCGAATCGTACTAAATCTAAATTCTTAGAAATGTGTTCAGATTGGCTGCATGAAATTGAAAATATTGATGTAGAGCGAACTAAGGTACGTGTATCTCTGAACTTTGACGAAGTTGAAGCATCAACATCTTCATCGTCTGGCCGTCCGAAAATGAACTTTGACGAGACCAGTAAACGTACAAAAAGGAGAAGATTAGCTAATTTGTCTAAGAAAGATCCTTCTCTTGTACATTCATTGCTTAGTGCTTCCGATGATAGTTTATTAACTTTTCCTGAAATCGATGCTAACGAAGTTTTATCGCTCATTGTCGAAGCTCACTTAACTCGACATCAATATTTATTAGTAAAGAAATTTATAAACAATAAGTTTTCAAAAAGCATTTTGCCATCTTACCAAATTGTTGTGGAATCGAAAAAACACTGTTATCCTCCAGATATAACTGTTAGCGAATCATCTGCCGAAGTCGAACTTCAAAGTTTATTAGATCATACAGCCAATCGGATTCTCAAGTCTCAAAAGGTTGTTTTGGATAGGGTACCTAAAGAATCCCAGGATAAGATAGCTTTGATAGGGAAATGGGGTTTCGATGGCAGTACAGGGCATTCTGAATATAAACAGTGTTTTTCTGACGCCACTATTGAAGACGGTAGCTTGTTTCTTACTTCATATGTGCCACTTCAGCTTGTTTTGAAATTAGATACTGGAGAAAATACCGTAGTTTTGTGGAAAAATCCTCGTCCTTCGTCAACTAGATACTGTAGGCCTGTACGCTTTCGATATTTGAAAGAATCGACTGCAGTATCAGTTGAGGAAGAAGCATATTTTAAAGAGAAAATAAGTAACTTACAGCAAACTGTTTTCAAAAAAGAAGATCAGGAATACCGCGTTACTCATTGCTTGCAATTTACTATGGTAGATGGCAAAGTGTGTAATGCACTTAGCAGTGTTTCCTCGTCTAAATGTTATATTTGTAATGCCTTGCCCAGCGAAATGAACCAAATTGACAAATGTTTAAACAAGAAAGTCGATGAGAGTAAATATGAATTTGGTTTATCACCTCTTCACGCGTTAATACGCTTCTTTGAATATTTTGTTCATGTCGCATACAAGTTAGATGTTAAAAAATGGCAAGCTAGATCTGAAAATGACAAAATTCTTGTTGCAGCAAAAAAAACATATATTCAGACTCAATTTAGAGAAAGATTAGGTCTTATAGTGGATAAGCCCAAAAGTGGCGGAAGCGGGACCTCAAACGATGGTAATACCGCCAGACGGTTTTTCTCGAACTCAGAAATTTCAGCTGAAATTACTGGGATCAAGAAAGATCTCCTAGATCGTTGCTGGATCATACTTCAATGTTTGAATTCGGGATATAACATTAATAAGACGAACTTCGAAGAGTTCGCATTAGAGACAGCTCGGCAATTAGTTGCCGAGTATCCGTGGTATAACATGCCTGCTTCCGTTCACAAAGTCCTAGTTCATGGTGCTAATGTTATTGATCACGCTTTATTGTCAATCGGAGAGCTGTCTGAAGAAGCAGCTGAAGCAACTAACAAACGCATCAAATCATTTAGGAGAAATCACACGCGAAAAATGAGTCGCATTTTGACCAATACTGATTTAATTAATAGGCTTCTTCTTCATTCAGATCCCTTCATAACAGGTCTACGAAAGTTACCTGTCAAAAAAAAGAGTGTACTGTCAAAAGCTGTTTTAGATTTGTTATGTATTTAAAGGTAATTTTGCCAATTTTTCGTATAGTTTGTAGGTTGTTTGTATTTAGAAAATAAACTTATTTTATGTATTTTTGCTATTTTATTTTATTCTTTTGTGGTTATTGTTAATACAAATAACCATTATTTACAGTTTTACTATTAAAATTCGCAATATAAAATGTTTTAGATACATCGATCGTCTAAAATAAAATTACTGCGAGACATTTTTACACCTAAATGTTGTTAAGAATTTTTTAAACTTATATAATATATTATAATTTTAATTATTTACGTTTACCTAAATATATTCCAACGTGTAAAATAATAAAATACTTTTTATAACGGATTTGTGTATTTATGACCACCTTTGTATGAAACCTGAATCACTGTGTGCCGGTTCGAATCCCACACGGGACGAAACTTTGTGTGATCCACAAATGGTTGTTCAGAGTCTTAATATGTGTATCTGTATTTAGGAGGACCTAAATAGTCATGCAGCAAGATACAAGGTAAGCTGTATAGGAAATGACTGCTCCCAACACTAGAAGTAGGTATCATTCGTGGGACCCACAAAAATATATGGTGTGCTTCCACTATTGCTTCGACAACGTCATCATAAGAGCAAATCTTACACTTTTAACGATTTTTAGAGTTCGGAAAAACTCTTATACAACAGATTTGTCCGTCCGTCCGTCCGTCCGTCTGTTATACAACAATCAACTCAAGAACCGTAAAAACTAGAGACTCGCGGTCAACGCCATTCGACTCAGCATGATCGATATACCCTCGAAATTACTATGAGCTTTGACCTCTGACCTCAAGGTCACTTGGTTTCACGTGACCTTTGCATATTTATACGTGAACCATTTTTTCGAACTCTAAGATTTACGGCAATTCATTGCCGTTTCTCACTTGTTTATTTATAATTGTCATAGTTTAAAACTATTTTAATTATATAACTGTATTTTTGTACAGTAAAATGTATCGTTGACCCTTACTTTATTAACAGTAGAATAAAAATGAAATATTAGAAACAACCTGTAAGTCCTGTAACACAGGTCTTTGGCCTAGTTCAGGCAATACTATGTATAAAACTGACTTCATATTTATAAGTTTTCTGTGTCCTATATTTAAATTGTAATAATTGTGTGTTTTTAAATATAATTTTAATGTGGATTTAATACAATAAGTAAGTAGCCTGTAATCTGTTTTGTGAAGACGTTTATATTTTATTGAATAAAATTTATTGTTATTAAATCCTAATCACAGCAAAAATACAACACAAAACTATACCGATCTTATACAGTTACTTTTATCTACGGCCCACCTGAAACCTAACTCAATACTTGTGCCGTATAGGCGCGTTTGTTTGCTGGGTTGGTGAAGAATAAAAGCCAGGAGAGATTCTTCCTTGTAGATCTTCTTTATTCGGAGTGTTCTTCCTATGGTTGCTGCACGCTGACTGTTTCTGTTTCGAAAAACTTTTTTTTTTTTTTTTGTGTGTTAGTTGTTAGCCTCAGATGGCTTTTACAACTTTACGCGGACTGTGGGTGAGCGCAGAGGGCTCCCAACCCGTGTTTCGATACCGTGATCCGACCCCTGTTTTATATCGAAATAGTCTAAAAAATGTAGGCCCTGTGATTGGTCAACAATTATAGAACAAAATTTTGACCAATGGGAGCAAAGCGTCGGAATCGGTACAGTTAGCTTAACTACAACGAATCTTTACTATAACGAGTGCCGCGTGACAATATTGCGTTTTTCTTTACAAATTTCAATGATAACATACTATTAATTATATGTTTTTAGTTTCTACACATCATAAACTATACAGGAAAAATATAAAACATACAATAACAAGGCATAAAATGTAACATTAAAACAGACATAAGTCGTACTGCTTACCCCTAAGTACTATGAATTCTATACAAACAAATCAGATAAGATCAAATCAAACATGAATCTTACGAGAATAAACATAAAACTATAAAAAGAGGCGAATCTAACAAGAATACGCTTATATAAATCTTATATACTAACATGTAAACATGATGTAATGTCTTATCAGTTCACTATTCACTTAGTTCACGATTAATCATTGTATATACATTATGATTCACTATTTACTTGTCCCACACAATCTTATCTTATCTTGTTTCGGGGCCAATCGGTGTAGACCGACGACAATTAGACCCAGTGGGATCTTTTGTGTCGGCCCCGAGATCTATCCCTGAGCTATCTCCCTATGAATGTACTGCATCAGTCGCAGCGTACACTTCAGAGGGCGAAGCCTGAAGTCTTCAGGGTTCAGATATACTAATCCCATCAGACCCATCCTTAGTCCAGCCAACGCGTCACATTCACACAGTAGGTGTAATACGGACTTGTCCTGTTCACCACAGGCTCTGCAGATCAAATTGTTTGCTATCCCGCACAATACTCAATACTTATATTTATTGCATTCCACAATGTTAGCCTATGTGGCCGTGGTAGTGTTAACTTACAATGGTGAGTGTTGATCATCGTGGACCCTGTCGGGCCCAGAAATGTCGGAGAGAGGAAGAAAGATTTCTTTATACATTTTATATTATTATTTCAGGTCGTTATTTATTATCACTGAGATATTCGTTAACACTATAATTGGATAGACCATTAGTTCCCAAAGTGGTCCAGGTGGACCCCAGGGGTCCACGGGAGACTCGACGAGGGTCTACGCTGGCGTGACAAAAAATGGGGTCCACAATTCGTAAGCGGGGGTCCACGATAATTTATTTGCTTTCGATAATGTAGAACTAAAATGTTGGCTTGACTTCACCTATCACTGTGGGCCGATAATATTTTAAGAAGTTCAGTGACTGTTACTTGTAAAAACTTGCATATTACATATACAGAGAGAATTTCTAAAAAAAGAAGAAAAGTCATTCTTCGCCAATATAAATACGAACGCCAAGGAATATGGTAGACATGTAGCTGCAAGAGGTCCACCGGAACCTGCTAAATTTTGAAAGTGGTCTATGAGAGAAAGGTCTTGGAACCTCTGGGATAGACAATAATATATATTTTTAATTGAATTGTAAACTATAGGCCCGCCCAGGCTTCGCACGTGTAGAACAAAAACTTAACATGTGTCTATTGGTAAAAACCACATGAAAATCAGTTCAATAGTTTTTGAGTTTATCGCGACCAGACAGAAAGCTACGGCGGGGGATTTTATTTTATAATAATAATATGTTGATGTAGAGATATGTGAATCTTACTTCAGTCTTATACTTAACTGTAACAAAAGTAAGCACTAAAGTGACAAAAGATTTGTTTTGATGTGGAGAATAACTTGAAACATAAGACACTATGCTCTGCTAAAAGATAGCTCCTCGTCTAAACTAATATTATAAAGAGGAAACATTTGTGTTTTTGTATGTATGTTTGTAATGTTTTCACACAAAAACTTCTGGACCGATTTCAAAAATTCTTTCACCATTAGAAAGCTGCATCTTCACTGAGTTACATAGGCTATATTACATTTTCAAAAAAATAGGGATCCTGAATAAAAATGCAATAATATAACCCAAGGTGTAAAAATTAGTCATAAAAAATCTGTCATCGCGTGCGCTGCGGAAACTATTGATGATAGAACAAAAAAATGTTCTACAGTATTATAAAACGTATCAATATCTACAAAAAACTCCAGGATACCATATGTATTTTTTGAATATATAGCTAACTACACCTATATAGGTGTAGTTAGACTTATTAATTCCTTTAGTTGTAGTTTTATATATTAAAATAAGATAACAAATTAAAAGTAGGTATTGGGTAATAAATTAAAGTCCACGTGGACGACGTCGTGGGTAACAGCTAGTTTTAAAATATATTGAGGAGCTATCTTACAAAAGTAAGCACCTCTGCTTTCTCATAGCTTGGGCCGCGTCCACAAACGCCGTGAGTCATAATCCCGGAACATACGGCGCTGGCGGCCATTAGCGACTTATCCGCACCGCGCAAGTATCTGCAACATTTCTTTATTGAGGATTCCGATGATTTACAACACTTTTTTTAATAAACTACCTACGTTCCTACTACTTCGTATCTACGTTCTACCATTACAGTACTTTCACGCGGCTTCTAATTATTCATTTCTCATAGCATGGTCATTGTATAATTTTTTGTAGGGCCCTAACCTTGCGTATGGTAGTTGCATCTTGATGTACTTATGTACTAATGTTGTGTGTTCGACGTCTAAACGCCTCACACATATTTTTCACAGATTAAGTTATTCCGAATAATATTTTCTTTGTACACCACTTGCATGACGTCTAAGAGCAACCTGTCTATGTGTTATGTGTTAAGACTGCGCCGAGTGATATGTGCCAAAACAGGCGGTCACAGTAAGTGAATAAAATAACACTTTTTGTTTAATACAAATATAAAATATACATTTACCATAACAATGAATGTGTTTACAATTACTCCGTGTAAAAAACTTAAAATAGTTAATTATGTAAATTTACACGAAAAATGCAAAAACGTAAGCTCGTGTTACGTGATTTTTAGATTATAACAGTACAAATCTATCCTATTTTACAGCTTAAACGAAACATAAATAGTTATATTACAATTTGTCCGTCCCATATATTTAAGTTATTGGTTAACAATAAAGATACATATTTATCAAAAAAGCACTTCAAATCCTCCATACAATTTTACTATGGCGGCCGCGCGCCGATTTGAATATGCGCCGTATAAATCTGTCATTATCTGTCTTACGCTCGGCGCAGTCTTAATGATAAACGGTAGTTATAACCGCAAGAACTTATAAATGCAGAAGGCAAAGGATTGAGCGTAAACAAATGTACGCACACATAGACGCATGCGTTTTTTATACAACAAAAGTGGCAAATAAGCAGGTGGCTCACCTGATGGGAGCAAGAAGTAACACTCCACAGTAAAATAAATAAAAGATGGATTAAAAGGGAAAGAAATGAGAGAGATTGGTAGTGGCTATACATAACGAAATGGGTGTAAAAACCCAAGATTAAACCTCTTCGCCTTAATGTGTCTTTTTTTTTCTTTTACCATCAGCTTTTTGTAATGTTCCTCTGCTGGGCAAAAGCCTCTTCTTTGGACTTCCAAATCACTCTGTTGGTGGATATCCCCTGAACTTATGACCTTACGACCCCTATATCTCGGGGATCTTTTGACCCACAGGGCCCATATTCAAACTCGACCGAGGGATGACCCCAAGGTGTTTGCACATCAGTTACAAGTCAATCAGTCCAGTGGTTCTGGAGCTATGCCTGTCACTAACAGACAGACACACAGACCCACATTTGTTTTTTCATTAACCTCTTCGAAGAGGACTCAGAGGTTAATAAGCATACACCACTCTGACTAACTGAATGAAACGAAAACAGTTTTACATCTCTAACATCAGTTTCCAAGTAACATGGTAATACTTTCTTACGCGAGCTGCCTCTTTCGTATTGTCACCAAATATTTGATAACGCTCGGCTCTTTCACCAAAACTCACTCACACGATTTTTGTTCAAATCGGTCGACGTCCTCAACAACCTCAGGGTGTATAGTGCAAGTTTGTTTTACGTTAATGCGATGGATATGTTTATGACGTTCGACGTTACCATTGGCCGGCTTTAAACATTAACCAATCAGACAGCCAAACGCGGTAAACGTTTCGATCGCGTTAAGGTAAAAACAACTCGAACTAGGCACCCAGAACAACAACTGAAGCAACGAAAACAGTAGCTAATTGACATTTGTTTAAGGGATTAAATATAATGACCACCAAAAATACTAATTGCACAGCAAAATATGCTTACTAAAATATATCATAACGAGCACCTATACACCTCAAATCACTGCATTCTGTCTTGAAAGGATTAGGTTATGTTAGGTTCCTTCTTAAACCTACCCAAAAACAGGAACCCCGCGGAGCGGGGCGCCGTCGATTTAGTTTGATCTCATTAAAATATTTTAGTAAGCATATTTTGCTGTGCAATTAGTATTTTAGGTGGAACAAAGGCAAAAAATTGAGGAACAGTTAAATACTAACCTTTGTTTCATTTATTTCATTGTATTGATCCAGTCATTCTGTGTCTGTGTGCCTGTGATTCTGTTATTCATGTTTTGTGGCATATACCTAGCTGTACAGAGAACGTAACTGCATACATAATAGAAGGCGCGCCTCTTTTATTAAACAAAGCTCAAGTTCTAAACAAAGGCGAAACACAACTGTGTTACAACTATGCCTGACCTTTCATATACATAGTGCTACTATAATCACAAATTTACAATAGACTATTGTAAAGTGATGTATATGATATCTCCAGAACCTTCGCGATGAGACCAACAGACTGCAGTGCAGAAGGTCTCGGGTTCGAACCAACGTCGCGCACCTATGACTTTCGGAAGTTATATGACTTTTTGAAATGATGTGCGTATTGATAATCATCGCCTGCTCCATGCCTCGGAGAGCTCCTCAAGCCGTCGGTCCCGACTGCCACGATCATCTATGGCAGTCGTTATTGGGAAGTCAGTGCCTTACAATATCCTGACACTGGTCTAGCCTTAGGGTATCGTTAGCCTTCGGGTTGCGGAGGTCAGGTGGCAGCCGCTCCATGTTAAAACTGATATCCAGTCAAATCCGGTTAGACCAGAAAAGCCGACTCCAAGTGACTTGGGAATAGTAAAGGCCAGGGGGAAGAAGAACTATTACAAAAAAAAAGTTGCTGTTCCCAATAGAGTAGAATAGAAATTTATTGACAAAATCTAGATTAACGCAAGCGAAACCGCGGGCAATCACTAGAGACATTATAAAACCTGTCATACATTTGATAACTCAAATAACTAACTATCTATAAGTGTTAAAAGCTACAAGTAGGTTTTAACTTAGAAGCCTTATTATGCAATAGTTTATTAGGATAAACGTTTCGAAATGAGACAAAATGCAAAAGTGAAAGTGGGTTACGAACTGAAGACGAGGAATTTACCGATTGACACTTCACTTGCGGCTAATGGCGCTGTATTCTCTTATTTAAGTACTTATTTTGTCATGAGTTAACAATTTCTTTGTTTGAATACGGCGGAATGCTTTTTTACTCTTTGTTATGTAATAAATACTAAAAAGCAAGATGGACGCAAGAAAAACCAATATCAGTGTATGCAAGGAGTTCAGCATTGGTCGTATTTTAAAGTTAAATTCTTAGTAGACTATTAAGAATGTGGCTCGATAGTAAGCTCTAATTTGTTAATTATATAAGTACCCGTCATCGGTTCTTCTGAGGAGCGGAGCCAACTATCACAAGCATATTGTTTGCTTAACAGGTGACTCCAATTACCTAAATTGTAAAATTGTACTTTTTGTTACTGAAAATAAACATTTTTATTTTATTATTATTATAATTAAAACAAAAAAGTAAGCGATGAACATTTCGCTACTTGTATGACTACACACTATTGCACATACAGCGAATAAGAAGTACGGTTGCTTAACAAGCAATGTTAAAATTAATTGTTAATTAATCTTTCAAAATATTCGAATGTGATTTAATTGTATCCGAATATTTATCATTATTTAAAGATTGATTAATTTTTTGTAGAATACTAGGCACCTCTAATTTTATAAACGCCTAAAGCTACATCATATTGCAGTAATTCTTTTTACTAGCGGTCGCCAAGTGGTCGAAATTCGACTTTAATTAAAATTTTGAGTTTGATCGTATTAAGGTTTTATTGTTTATAACTATGCCCTTATAATCCCATTTCATTTAGTCACCTACTCCACATCATATTATGTAACCATAGTTACGAAGAATTCTACGACATCAACCGAACATGGCGATGGCGACACCTCGATGGCGTAGTGGTTAGTGTAACCGACTGCCACGCCTGCGGTCGCGAGTTTGATTCCCGCATAAGTCAAACATTTGTGTGCATGAACGTGGATGTTTGTCTTGGTCTGGGTGTTTCTATGTATGATATGTATGTATTTCCAAAAGAAAGTATATATGTATGTTTATCCATTGTCTAGTACCCATAGTACAAGCTCTGCTTAGTTTGGGCTAGATGGTGTTGTTTGTATGTAGTAAAATATTATTATAATTATAATAATATTTTTTTAAAAAACAATGCCGAATTTCTACGAAGTGATTCAACTGCTTGTGTCTAATGCATAGTTGTGTGCGTGTAGTGCTTTTCCATTATTTTAATGTATTTCTAATGCATATTTTATAAAAATATTAGGATTCGCCACTCCTTTTCCATATAAACTTTAACTGTGCCAAATTTCATTCTCCTCCGTCCGCGCAATTTTGATAAAAAGGGATACAAAGTTTTTGCTTCATGTGCTTGTAAATCGCAACTGTTTACCGCAAATTGTATACAAAATACGTAATAAGAACAACGACTTTCCATGTTAAAAAATGTAAATAAAATAATAACAACAAAACACGCGTTCATTGAAATTCAAGTAAAAATAAAAGTGAAATTACCCACTTACGCACCAAGTTACGAGTGTAACGAAGTATTGTAACTTCCAAGAGGTTGGGGACGGTAGGACAGCCATGATGTTTGGTGTAATAAAGACTATGTCGTGAGTACTCTACTTAAAGCGAAGACACTTGCGACATACGTGCGATAACGTACTAGACAACAGAGCTAACATTTGATGTTTATCATAACAGAGTGTAGAATCCTCATATCCCAGTTTGGAATATACAAGTTGTCCGGTAATTAATAGATAACCTTGAAATGTCTTGTAGTAGAACTGATGGCCGTTCAGGAAAAAGAGAAAAAAGAAAGGTGCAATAGCTTGTCATACTTTTGACTGTCTATCTATTAGCATAATTAGTGTTTAATAATAAAACAACAAAAAACCGATGGAATTCATTAATTTATGGTCGTAGTGTACAAGAAAGTTAAATATAGTAATAAAAATAATCATATCTCAGGTAGTAGTTAGGATAGATTCTTTTTCATATTTTCTTCTGAACGGCCATCAGTTCTACTATAAGACATTTGAAGGTTATCCATTACCTACCGGACACCCTGTAGGTACACTATTAGATATACAGCTCATCTTAGTCACTTCGGCGACGCAATGCCAACAAATAATTTGGGGAAGTCTGTAAAATCATATAAAATTATTTTACTTTAAGTTCCATATGTACTTTTATCGTTAAAATATTTTAGATTACAATGCGGCTACATTCAGACGTAACTATACCATGTATGTGCCGTATATGTACACAATCATCTTTCTATTCTATAACAAAGTGTTCATCTTTATTATAGAGTAGAAAAATGATTGTGACATTTGATTAAATGTAGTATATTTTGTAAATAAATAATTGTCAAATAACTCTCTTTTTAAACGTAACGTCTATTGTGCTTAATTGAGACTGCGCCGAGCGAAATGTGCCAAAACAGGCAGTAAATGTTAAGCGAATAAAATCAACACTTTTTGTTTAATACAAATATAAAATATACATTTACCATAACAATGAATGTGTTTACAATTACTCCGTGTAAAAAACTTAAAATAATTAATATTTTCGCCTACAAAATTACGTAAATTTACACGCAAAATGCAAAAACGTAAGCTCGTGTTACGTATACGAAAATAGGATAGATTTCTACTGTTATTATCTAAAAATCAGATTTTAACAGTAGAAATCTGTCCTATTTTACAGCTTAAACTAAACATAAATAGTTATATTACAATTTTCCGTCCCAAATATTTAAGTTATTGGTTGACAATAAAGATACATATTTATCAAAAAAGCACTTCAAATCCTCCATACAATTTTACTATGAGGGCCGCGCGCCGATTTGAATATGCGCCGCACGAGCTCTGTTATTATCTGTCTTACGCTCGGCGCAATCTTAAGCACAATAGATTGGCCCAATCCTAAAGTGAAGGTTGATTCATTCAGATCTATCCGAGCCCTTTAACGAGGTCATGTAAAAACATCAGACAGCCATTTGATGAATACCTTAAACACAGGTGAACAATAGTATTTTATGGAGAGATAATGTATGTATAAACTAAAGTTATATTATGTTCCCACATGATTTCTGATTATTGGGATATCCGTACATACATATAGAGCGTAATAATTATCGCGTTTATACTTTAACCACTTACTTAACTTGCTATAGGAGTGTCTCATTGATACACAACGTATGGTCACCACACCGGCGCGTACACAAAGTGCTGTTGGTGCTGTGTTGCAACTCGAGAGTGAAAGCTCGCGTCGGATCGTCACTGTGCAGGCGCCAACAGAACAACGCACACCGCACTATGGTGAGTAAAACCACGCACTTATTTTATACGCACTGACAAATTCATCTGTATTTTTCTACTAAGAGAGCATGAGATAAACCTTCTTATTGAAAGTATAATTTGCTATATATAATAATATCAGCCCTATATTATACTGCCCACTGTTGGACACTGGCTTAGTACTCTTACTTACTCTATATTATATTTAATCAATATTGATTTAGTTGTTTAACCGCAAAACGTTACAAATACAAACACACAGAATAAGTGTCGCAATTATATTGTAATTATATTGAATATGGTTCAATTTCGTTAAGTTTTTTATTCGTGGTATATTTAACAAATTGATTAATGCACAAAGTGATTTAAGCGCAATTATTTTCGATATTAACAGATGTATCTTTGACACAGTTACTTATTTTTTTATTAGCTTGAGCACGCGGTTTTTCTCGCGTTTATTAAAACAGAGTCATGTCAATGTTATTGATTTATAATAGGCAAATAACTTATAAAGTCAGTTCAAAAACAGCAGAAATTACCACAAATCTACAGAAAAATTGAATGTTACTTATATTAGTAAAGATATGTTACTAAAAGACAAGTTGTTTGACCGCGGTATCGTTGCTTAACTTCGTTTGACCTACACGTGTCTTGGCCACGAGCCCTACCCACCGGTTTTGTATGTTGGAAACAAATGATTATGTATACCCTAGAAATAAAATCGGTGTTAACGATTTATTAACGAAATCTAAGGGCCGGTGAAAATTTTACTTGCCATTGTATTATTAACAAATAAACACACACACCCACACACAAACGTACACACAGACACACCCACACACACACAAGCACACACACACACACTCACACACACACACACTCACACACACACACACATGTATTCATAAAATTGTATTCTCTTTAATTATTTACACAGATTAAGTACGAGGTGTAAAATATCCAAGTTTTGTCCAAGAGGTGCGAGCCTGGTGATCTGTAACACAGGTTAACCCTACATCAGACACCAGTCTCTCACAAAGGATCGTATTTTTCTTTATTATACTGTGCTTGATTCTGTAAATTTTACCTTTGTGAAAGAGAAATAAATAAATACTATGTAAATACTATACTATTGTGTCATTCTTGCAATATATGGTATGACTCTATTACCGTCTACAATGTATGTTTCAAAAGCCCGTGCTGCTATTATAAAATAAAATGTTGGCTAATGCGGGCATCGAACTCGAAAACTCTAAGTGCTAACTTATGCCACAATACCAACAAGACAGCCAGTGATCACATGATTGTAGAACTTAATAGTTTCTTACTTTATTTCGAATTACAACTTCGACATAGGCGACAAAAATTCATTCACAACACCAAGTGTGAATCAAACCTACATGACTGCGCACTGACATTGGCGAGATCACTTAAACCAATCTACACGTGCAGTTTAATAATATAACAAAAATAAAAGTGAATGGCTTAAAATTAAAATAAAGAAATGTATAAAATCTTACTGTCATTAATATGTGATTAAACTTCATACATTACAATTATCTTAAAAATAAAAAAGATTTAGATAACGCCTTCACCTTGTCTTGTTAGTTTCAACATACATATTTTGATTATTAAATTTACATAAATTATTATTCATATGACTATGTAATAAGAATCAGTAACACTAATTAAATTTGGTTAGCGTCATAACAGTATGCTTGTTTTATAATAGTTTATCGTATGTTACACTTTCAATTAGAACAAGTTTACAAATTTTATCACAGTTTCGTTTGTTTACAATCTGTTTGAGAATGTACTGTATAAAAGATTAATTCGATAATTAATACGAAATATTATTGCTGTTTGTTTTGTTTACATTTTCTTTTTTTATATAAAAGTTGTAAACTAAATGAATCCACATAAAATATGTAAAATATATAAATTTTAGCAAAAATTCACGGTTTATTTTATATACGACTAGATGTGCCCGCTGTTTCATTCGCGTTTATGGTTACTGCGCCGCCCCCGTGGGTCGTAGCGTGATGTCATATAGCCTATAGCCTTCCTCTATAAATAGGCTATCCAACACTAAAAGAAGTTTCAATTCGAACCAGTAGTTCCTGAGATTAGCGCGTTCAACCAGCTTTATAATATTAGTAATAGATTTTGAATTGACAAATATTTACCTACTTAGAATTAACCGCGATAAATTCATGTAGGTAAATAGATTATTTTTATGTTTTAGTTTGTTGATAATTGATTCATACAGCACAAATCCTTCCTTTTTTTGATAGATTTAAGATAGTATATCTCTAGTACGACTCTATACTACTTCATTCAAAGGTTTTTTATTGTATATGTAGTTTGTAATTTTTTAACGACTTTTGTGTCCCACAAGAAAATTTATAGACTTTTTAATTACACCTCTTTTCTTTTATTGTTATGCATACCATAAAGTACAGGTATTGCCATAACAATCGTACATTAATTGTAATTACGTATGTTTGTTTGATGTAAAGTTCCATAGATACTACACAAAGTTTGACCTAGTTACTTATTATTTACTCATACGTTACGGAATCATCAATCAACTAACTTGGAAATAGTTATTGTGAGTTTGTTTACAACTTGAGTCAGACTGGCTAATAGTTATGATCCTCACCCTGGCATAGTTCGACACCTGTGCCTCAATCATTGTAATTTTCGGTCGCAAAATTACGGTAGCACTAAATTTGTATGAAAATTTATACACCGCCCGCTGGTGTTTACTTGATATAACTAATCACTGCTGTAAATTTTATACAACGGATTTAAAAAGTCACATATTACACGTAAATACAACCTCTTATGGTATGTTTGAATTTAGTCTCTTTTTCTTATGTCAATCCGATCATTGTTTACATTTGTCAGTATTATTTAGGATGCGTTAAATTTTATTTCATAAAACCAAGAGTTAAGAGCTTAGTGGGGAGCTTAGCTTAGCTTAGCAGCGATAGCTCAGTGGGGAGACCAACAGGCTGCAATGCAGAAGGTTTAGGGTTCGAACCCACGTCGCGCATCTCTGACTTTCGGAAGTTATATGACTTTTCGAAATTATGTGCGTATTGATTGACAATTATCGCTTGCTCTGTGCCTCGGAGAGCACGTTAAGCCGTCGGTCCCGGCTACCATGAACATCTATGGCAGTCGTTATTGGGAAAGTCAGTACCCTCTAATACCCTGACACTGGCCTAGCCTTAGGGTATCGTTAGCCTTCGGGTTGCGGAGGTCAGGTGGCAGCCGCTCCGTGTAAAAACTGATATCCAGTCAAATACGGTTAGACTAGAAAAGCCGACCCCAAGTGACTTGGGAATAATAAAGGCTAAGAGAGAAGACCTAGTTCAAGAAACCTGCTTCTGAGCCTTAGTATACATATTTTCAGTGACTATGGCCTCGTTTTGAGCACAATTAGTCCATTCAAAATTGCCAGTTTAAATAACATTTAAAAATTCACAGATTGGATTTCGCAGAATACCAGTGTTGCGATTTAACAATCGCAACGTACGCTGAGCGATGTCCAAATTTTGGCACTGTTGGGACACACACTTTCATATTACATTCAAAACTTAATTCAAACTTATATTTATATAATTCAATAGATTATTGTTGTATTGCCTGCTCACTGACAATACTAGCCTTGACTTGATGGGAGGCAGTTTCCGTCATATAATCTATGGTTTCCGTTAAGTTAAGCGGAAAGTGTGGTGTTGCCAGTGAGCAGAAACGAAATGAAATTATAGTGTTTAGTAATTGTTTTGTTTTTCTAGGATTATTATATATTGTTCTGCTTTTTATTTTGTATTTCTTTATTTTTTTATATTTGTATTTTGGGTGTGGCCCTTTTGTGTGCCAGAATAAAAAACAAAAAAAAGAAATTCTAGTTTACAAAGGGTTATCAACTTTTCTATCAAAAATTCTCAGTGACAGAACGGACTACGGAGTCTGTATCTGACTGTGTCTGATTAACAGCAATAGGCTCGCCCGCTATTACGTTCGACTTAAAACTATTAATGGCGAAATGTGGATGTAATACCTGCTTAACTCTTCAGGTATATAGGCGTATAAGTATGAAATATAAAAACAACAACTCTAATTATAATTCGTACACGCATTCCCTTTCTAAATTTGATGCCAACTTAGATTAGAACGTGCGTTTAACCACAGTTAATAATTATCGCGTCAATGACGCCCACGTATCACAAAGGCACTATTCTATATGTCAATGAATCGTTCGCAATATTGTGTAATAATTGCATCAATAAGCAAGTAGAGCGATCTGCGGCTTTCCCCCATCGTTACACTCCGGCCTGATTAATGAAAACCACACGCGGAAATTCTCTTTTCTGTTTTGATATCGTTGCAGCTGTGTTGTGGTTGTTAGCCGACTTCGAATAAGGTTGTATATTCGAGGCGGATGTTTATTTTTATGTGTGTTTACCGGATTTACCGAGTACCATATTTTTTTGTATATTTGTTTGCACCTACGTGTTAATTTGTCAATTGCTGGAATGTTATACGTTATTGAAAAACAAAAATGTGTGGTAGCCGGAAGGTTACTGCAGCTTAAAAGTTAATTTAGGTATTCTAAATTTCTGATCCGTGAGGAAAGTATCCTTGCGGATCCGAGCCGTCGCCGGCGAACCGGGCGGCGCAGGCGCGCATTCGCGTGCCTCATGCCGCCGTAATGTAGGCCGCGGGCGGGAGAACGGGGATCTTCCACTCGCCAGCCATTGAGTCGGTCCGACGCCCTCTGTAGTGCCGGGGCGTCGTCCAGGAGTCGTAGTCTGCTGAGTTGGTCGCTGAGGTAGTTTCTTTACCAGCGGCCCATCCACTATACAAGGCAGCGAAGGAGCACACCGTGGGGTTTTAGTCCGTATGCCCGAAATACGAGAGAGCCGGACATAACCCTCTCGCCTCCCCTAGTGGCGGGGGGTATGGATCAGGTGCATTTCCCCACGTAAAAAAAAAGGGATTCTAAATTTAATGATAAGTTTCTAAGAAAATAAATTAAACAAAATATAATGTAATATATAAATTATAATAAACAGCAAATTAGCTACAAAATGTATTTACGCTACTGTATTTATACAAGTAAATTAATAATATACCAGATTTTGATGCCCGGATCGACCAAAATACCATTTTCTGTATGATACCATAGACGGTGATCCAAAATCATAACTGTCGACCTAAATCCATAATTTGCAAAATTTGCTTGTAATACACTTCTTGTATTACACTCTTCGGGTTATAGGCATCGGACCTATATATCTATAAAGTATATACCTATATTATTACATAAACTTACAACTGTTCTTCGCTAAAATGAAAGACACAAATGTATTGCATCATCCTTTGCTAGCTACATTTTAAGTTGCAAGTAATGAAACGCAAATCTACAGCCGGTTAGCAGCCACACTTCCAGACTACGATTTGTATAACAGAAAAAGCAACAACACAACTTGACCCGATAACTGAACTCTCACAATCAGCTGCAAACATAAGCGCAAACGTATACCACAGAACTAATGCAGACGCGATCGAGCAATAACTACCGCGGTCTCTGTACACTATCTTCAACTTCCCCAAAACTACGCTTATAAGACTAACTTGCCTTGTGTAACTGATTCCAGGGAGCATCACAGAGCGAGCATGCGTCCAAAGCAGATAAGGCGGACCTGGTAAGCCGGATCAAGGCGCGCCTGGCTGCCGCGGACCCAAACAAGGCTAGAGAAGTCGGAGGAGTGTTCCTCTTCAACATTATTAAAGGAACTTCAGTTTATTCTTGGAGTAAGTTTATTACATTCCAACTGTTATCAAAGTTGATTACACATTTTCTTCCCTAACGCTTAAGCACCATAGTATTGTAGTAACCGTACCGTAAAAGTTAGCTTTAAAAACGTAACAAACAAACAGAGTTACTTTCCCATTTATAGTTCATCTAGCTTTTGCCAGAGACATCGCTCGAAACAGTACTTTTTTACCCTATCTACTTTTATGTACCCCTGACATCATATATACAAAATTTCATGATGATGGGTCGAGTACCTACTTAACGCGTGGAACCGTAACAAATAAACAAACTCACGTTAAGATTAATATTATAAATGTGGAAGTTCTTGTTCGAAGGTTTGGATGTTTGGAAGTTCGTGTTCGAAGATTTGGATGTTAATTCCTTAATAATGCGTAAAAATTAAACAAATTTTGATAAGAATTGGCACACTGTTTGCCTACCTATACTCTGGATACATATGATACTTTTTATCCCGGTATGTGTTGACGCGGGTCTAAACTAGAGTCTAATATGTTTAAATGTATCAATAATAATTAGGTAGACAATTGGGCTGATATACTGAAATGAGATCTCCATTTCACATCATCCCACAGCACTTCCATCTGTCTTTTAGCACTTCTACGCGTATTTAAATAATTAATTATTATTTAACGAAAAAGGTAAATATCGTAAAGAAACTCTGCAAAA
This sequence comes from Catocala fraxini, assembly GCA_930367265.1. Classification (NCBI taxonomy): domain Eukaryota; kingdom Metazoa; phylum Arthropoda; class Insecta; order Lepidoptera; family Erebidae; genus Catocala; species Catocala fraxini. The sequence continues at coordinate 3,629,474 of OV884040.1, read as the reverse complement.
ATACGAGTTTGCCATAATCCTAATTAATATTAATATTAATAGCAGCGGAAAGGAAGGGCTAGTGGGAAACCGTTGGACTGCCACGCAGAGATCTCGAGTTCGATTCCAAGGCGCAAATCTCTGAATTTTCGAAGTTATATGCGTATTAAATAGTTAATTATCGCTTGCTTTAACGGTGACGGAAAACATTGTGAGGAAACCTACATGTCTAAGAGTTCTCAATAATGTTCTCTAAGATATGTGTGAAGTCTGCCAACCCACACTAGGCCAGCGTGGTGGACTATAGCCTAAACCTTCTCACCGTGAGAAGAGGCCCGTACCCAGCAGTGGGATAGTTTAATACAGGACTGATATTATTATATTATAACTAATATTATAAATGCGAATGTGAGACGGATTATCCTGAAATTTCGTGTACACGTTTTCAGGGGAACAGAAAAAGACGTAGGGTACCTTTTATTCAGAAAAAGTACTAATCCATCCTAATCTACATTTATGCGAGCGAATCTAGTATATCTATTTAATTCCGTCTGAGCCAGTTAACTTCATCACTATAGTACAACACGCTTCTGCACAAAGCATCGAACACACGCCTCTTTGAAATGCCAGAAACCTACGGAAACAGATGGACAAAACCCATTCTCAAATTCAGAAGAGATCCCTTACCCAGCATTGGGACCATTTATATGTATACAATATGCCTAACTGAGATGTATATATAACGCATTTTTTATCTCCGTCCAATCAACAGATATTCCTCAAAATCGCGTCAGAATTTTTTAAATTCGCCGTATATAACATTTCGCATACAAGTACCTACACGATAGTATCCATTTGTACGTGAGTTCCAATTTGCAGTTTAAATAATAACGTATGAAATAGTGCGACATTTTCATGAGATCGTATCTATGATTACAATGTTCATACACTTTTCTTTCAGTGCAGTTGTCGAGGTAATATTTTCTAGGAAGCATTTTGCTCACAGTTTCTACACTGTGTATGCAATTTCTTTGTACTCGTGTTACGTAACTGGGACAAAACAAAATGTTCATATTAGTTAAAAAGAAAATTTGTCTAAACAGGAAATATTTTATTTATTTATTTTGGCTGCGTTATTTGTAACTATAGTCCGGCCATCTTATAAATATTTAAATACGTCGGCTATGCCAAAAATTATTAATGTTATTTTTAAAAAGACAGGACGATTTATAAACTACTAGCTTTTGCCCGGACTTCGTCCGCGTGGAATAGTACTACGCCCCTTTCAACCCCTTCGAGGTGGAATTTCCAAAAATCGTCTCTTAGTGCTCCCCTACACTCTCCAAGGAACATACATGCCAAATTTCAGCTTCTTGCGTTCAGTAGTTTCGGCTGTGCGTTGTCTGTCAGTCCCTCACACGCACACACACACACACACACACACACACACACACACACACACACACACACACACACACACACATATACACACACTCACACACATACACACACACTCACACACAAATACAAATACATATTCGCTTGAACACAAGTGTGCATACAATGTACCAAATATCCCGATTACCTATATTATATTATTATTCCCCTTCCCTATTTGTACATGTTGTTAGTTGCTGTTGTTTTGTAATACTATTGTACCTATCATTTTCTCACTATTTTTTGTTTTAATATATACTCTTTACAAAAATCTTGAATACAAAGAAACAATGTTCTAATTTGTATCCATCCAGGAAGACACTGGCGACTGTGACACAGTTTACACTAGTACAGTCAAACAACGCATTTCTCTAAGATTAAAAACATCATTGTTATGTGTATATAGATATGGAAATGTAAATTAAGAAAACAATTGAAAATTTTGATTTGGTAAAATAAACTATTCTAATTCAAATTTAAAAATCCTGTGAGAGGCATTATAAAAACATTCAGACAACGGACAATACGCTCAGACTCGGAACAGCTAATTACAGATCGTACAATTTTCTGTCCCGTATCCGTTTCGAAGCCAACACTACAACACTTGGCGCGTAGCAAACAGCGACGCGACCACTTAAATCCCTAAGTCATCCATGCTGTCAAATTACCTGGCTTTATACCAGGGTCATGCGTTAAATATTGCCTTGCATTGTATAGTATTGGTGTTATCGTTAGCAACCCTGCCAAGCTAGTGCCTCGCAATGCTATAGCAGCCACAGATTTCAGCTAAAATATAGCCTGACGCGGGACAAATAATCAGACCGCACATCAGAAATTTACTACTACGGCTTGAAAATCTCTGACATTTATAACTATCCATACGTAAATGCACAAGTAATCTCAACTAATATCTACGTATTATCATTACAGCGTTAGACCTGAACAAAGTCCAAGTGTACGAAGGTGAGCCTGAAGAAGACCCGGACACCACCTTCACACTCAACGAGCACTACTTTAAGCAGCTGGTCCAAGGTCGCGAAGATGCTCGCGTCATCATGCAAGCCGGACGATGTTCAGTCACAGGAGACATCATGAGAGCGATGAAACTTGAACCCTATATCAAACTAGAATAGACTTTAATTTAGGTTATCGTGTGAGAGTACCACCACAAAGTGTTGTTCATGTTTATAAGGTTGTGACGGCAAATTGAGCCTCATTTTGTATGATATAAGGAGTATTTTAGATTAACTTTGCAGGTAGATTTAAATATAGGTCGACTGATGTAGACCTAGTAAAACAGTATTTGTAAGATCCGTCAATGTTATCTAAGCGAAGGTATTCATAGTCTCTGAAACATCACTATCATACTCATGTCACTTTTTACATTTATATAATAATATAATATAATATAATATTCTACCACATACACACAACACCATCTAGCCCAAACTAAGCAGAGCTTGTACTATGGGTACTAGACAATGAATAAACATACATATATACTTCTTTTTGTAAATACATACATATTATACATAGAAACACCCAGACCAAGACAAACATCCATGTTCATGCACACAAATGTTTGACTTGTGCGGGGATCGAACCCGCGACCTCAGGCGTGGCAGTCGGTTACACTAACCACTACGCCATCGAGGCCGACATTTACAAATTTTAGAGAAGTAGACATAGTGCCATAATTTTTTTTTTTTTAATTTCGTTTAAACTGTGGCAGCCCGACTATAGAAATAACTCTACAGGGGACCGCGGTAAAACAACCTTGTATTGTGTTGTACCTTGAGTAGACTTACTAAGCTTCTTAAGGACTCTTTACGGTTACTTCTGTTTGACTTCTCTGACCGTAAAAACGTGTTGTGGTGTCAATGAGAATGAATTTGTCTAAAGTCTTGGTGTGTTTACATAACATCTTGATATACATTGCTTTCATGTCAAATTGATCATTGTATATAATTAACAAGGACATCGTTAGAGAAAAGTCGTTATTTAAATATGTCGTTGAATTTGTATCTATTATACGCACCTGATTTATACAAGTGTATGATTAATAGTATCTCACAATCATAGATTTAATCAATATTATCATCAATCATCATTATCACTTTTATCATTCATAACTTCAGCGTCATCATCACAATTATCATTGTCATCATCCACCATTAATCATGCAACCTAACATTAAGTATTTTGCATCTTCTTATCTCTATAAATCACCGTTTCATTCATTTTATTTGTCACCATTAGTATATTCATTCATCGTAATTTGATAGTCATAGTATAAAACTTTAGATATTAGGATATGTCTCAAATTGCTCATTATCTCTTCTGGTCACAGATTCAGCGTAGCCTCCCAGATACGACAGAATATTTTTTGAAAATCTTACTACGCATCTCGGGTCTGTGGATTAGGATCATATACACACTTATATAAACACTTCTATATCCAAGGTAGAAACAAATTACACACACATTTTCCAACTTTATGTGCTTCTGAGAATTTTGTAACAGAATGCGCGCAACCGAGAAACCAATATTAGGATCATTTGATCGGCAATCGTAAAAATTGAGCATTGGTGATAATACGAGTATAATTCAGCCTATCTCTTTAAGGACAGGTGTAATATTTATATTCAAATAAGTTTTTATTTAAGTTTTATCACACATCACGCTGTTAGCGTAGCCATTAAAAGTACAATTTATTTTGGCGCCAATACGCGCCGAGTTGACATTTGGAACATCCAATATGGTGGGCATTCAAATAGCCCGTATTGAATTTGTAACATGTTTCTGTGACAATGCAACATACTGTTGTTGTAGTTTAAATTTAAATGAAACAATAAATAAATGGATGCATTCCCGCATATGTTTTGTGTAGACGCAGTCTATGGTAGTAAATAAAAAGGTATATTGTCACTACATACGGTAGTATAGTTTATGTTTATATTGCTAGTGTAATTGTAAGTTCTGTAAGCTTTAAATAAAAATATTTTGCTGTTTTTATGTCCGAGTATAATTATAAGTTATGACCCATTAATCTGTCTATGAGCGGAGGTATTTTAAAAATAATGGCGGCTTGGTTAACGCTGCATTTTATTGACCCATCGCAAATAGCAATGAGTAGTTTAATATCAGCGTCGATACCACGAGGCAAACATAATATCTTGGTTTAATTTGTTTCCTTTATATATAGCAAGGAACAAGACTTATGGAGTAACGTCTAAACAAAACAAGGAGAAAATGTTTATTACAAAGTTACCTTGGCGAATGTTTTATAGTCTAAGTCCAAGTAAAGAGTAGCCTAAAATAGCAAGCGTGATCCGTAGTGTCTGCCTACCCCACCAGGAGAAAAGCATAAGTCTGTATATGGATGTATGTACAAGGTTATGGCAACTTGCTTTCTACTTCAATAGACATTATAAAATAAAACATCATAATTAAAAAAAAATAGCTGTCCTCCTTTAGCTGCTTGTATTAGAAAAAGGGTGCCGCCAGTGGCAGTGGCAGAAATCGGCACTAATGTTTTGCTTAAACAGATGCTGCGCAAACGTAAACATGTCTTGCGTTATATAGAAACAAACAGCGAAATATTTTGTATTCATCTGTCTTTTATCATCATTGCTATTTTTTTAAGCTGCTTTCACACTCGACCCACTTCGATTATAGATCAAAAGGTAGAATTTGGCTGCAATAAATTGCCTGTAGATGCTTTATCTCATACGCTACATATCTTGAAATGGAATGGTCATGAAATGGTCTGGTGACAGCCACCACCTACGATGTCGTCCGATAGTCATATACTTAAATAAGGACTGATTTTTTAGACAACGGAATATGTTTGACATAACGATAGTCGTTGTATAGAAAATATGACAAACCGCTATATTTATACCTCAGATAAAAGTTATATGACGATTGAAAAATCAACCCTTAGAATAAATCAGTTTTACAAAGAATTTATAAGGCTCGGGTTAATACGAGTTAATGAAATCCTAGTCAGAAATCAAAAATTAACTGTCATCCTCGAGTCTAATATGCAATTTCTTCTTACCTAAATCAAACTAGTTTAATTTTATTTATAAACAACTAAGATAGATCCGCAATAAGTGCTGTAACCAGTCTATGATCGTTTGCAATACAAGGATCACTCATTAACGACTCTAGGGAATGGTAGTTGCTTACCATCAAGCAAGCCTTATGCTTTATTGTCACCACTGCCGCATAAGAAGTGGTCAGCTGAAGCGCAGTGTCATAACTACAGCACTGAAAGAACGTATACATCGAATTATACGGGACTCATTTTACGAGGCGAAGTAATCACATGTAAATCATTCAATCAATCATTGTTTATCTATTTCAGCTTATTATATTTCTTTATTTAAAAGTTTATACGTCGCAAAGGTTTGTCAGACTTATCATATCCTAATCTACAAGCTTAATATATGTCTAAGTTAAATTACTATACGGAAGAGCTAGGTAGTGTTGCATATACTACGTCGTAAACACATTTTGCTACTGGCGTCAAAGGTGCTAAAAATATCCTTAAACAACTGAGAAACGGCCATGAATTGCCGTAAATCTTAGAGTTTGATAAATAGTATCACGTGACCTTGAGGTCAGAGGTCAAAGGTCATAGTTATATCGGGGTTATATCGACTATGCTGAGTCGAATGCCGTTGACCGCGAGTCTCTAGCTCTTACGGTTCTTGAGTTGAAAGATGGTATCAGTGACCTTGAGGTCAAAGGTCATAGTCATTTCGGGGTATATCGACTATGTTGAGTCGAATGGCGTTAACCGCGAGTCAATAGCTCTTACAGTTCTTGAGTTGAAAGTTGTATAACAGACAGACAGACGGACGGACGGACAAAGCTGTTGTATAAGAGTTTTTCCGAACTCTAAAAGCTGCTTTCTCTTTTTCTATGACTGCCTTAAATAATGGGTGGGTCGCTGGAACTGAAACTACATCAGCGACCCACCCATCAATGCCCGATGCAGACTTGCGCCTACGAACGAACTGAACGACTCTGGCACGACCAAGGGCGCTACTTCAGGGCGTCGCTCAGGAGTCGTCCTTATAAAAGCCCCTCCATCGTATTTATTCATCAAACAATCATAAATCGTGCAACACTTACTTTCTCTGCCTTTCGGTTATTCTCACAATCCATCAATGTGTTGTATATACAACACGATATTATCTACCTTGCCACATGCTTTACAATCAGGTGAACTGTATTTTTTCATTAAGTATTATTATGTTACTATGAACTCTATATAATAATATAATATATAATATATATTAATAAAAACAACAGTTACGACAACGAAATTAACTGTGAAGTACGCTTTCTTAGACCTTATAATGCAAAACTGCACACACGCATACAAAAACAATACTTATTCGTACTCTAAGCACGTCATTACTGAGCACTGTAATCGGCCCAATTTACAGCTAATTACGGGTATATCGGCACCTAAATCACGTCTCGTGACCCAGTGTTCTAACATAACTCCTAATATAGAGTTGGTTCGAACATTTTTTGTCTCGTACCGTTAGCAACGGTAACTTGAGATACAATTATGACTGACTGATGTAGGGCAAACAAGAGCTTTTACCTTTAGATATCAATCAACATTTCGGCGCTTTAGTACTGCATTCATGCGTGCACTAATTTAAAGCCAGGGCACTGACAACCTCAGTTAAATTCCGTTAAACTATGTTTGAATTTGTATTGTGTACTACTTTTAATTTTGTAAATGTACAAAAGAATAATAGAGATACTATTATTCATTTCATTATAACGAATAGTTTATCTACTTATTGTCAACAATTATTTCTGATAATCTATATATATAAAACTCTTCCGTTACTGAGTGACTGACAGACAACGCACAGCCGAAACTACTGAACGCAAGAAGCTGAAATTTGGCATGTATGTTCCTTGGAGAGTGTAGGGGAGCACTAAGAGACGATTTTTGAAAATTCCACCCCGAAGGGATTGAAAGGGGTGAAACCCAATATTCACACGGGAACGGGACTTACGCGGGTGAAACCGCGGGAAAACTACTAGTATTGACATAATTTGTGTTTTTGTTTGTATTCGAAAGGAAAGACAACGAAAACGAGAAATTAAAGTGTTTTATGATCACAGAAGAAGCCAATCCAAACTGGTTGTAATTAATTTTGACCCTGTAACTATAAAATAAAGGTTCTAAGGAATGGAAGAAGTATGAATTTATGAGCCTCCAGCACTTTAATTTACTGGTCAAAACGCAGTAACAGTGTTACGACTCCTACACCAGGTTTCTCTCAGAGGGTAATATCTCCCCGGGCAACCTGCAGATGGCAACCTAATGCACTCCTAAAATCTTAAAGGGCCCTCACTTCAAACATGTAGGTCTGCAAGTCGATACCTAAATGAATGGTGTTAACCTTTTACCCAACAATATATTATATTGTTGCTATAAAGTCAACAGCCGGTCTTTAAACCATAAACCTGCCTTGCTGTCAGCATAAACTTAATAAACCAATAAAATACTTTAAAAACAAAGTGGTCGCCTCTATGGACAGCATATGCGTGAGGACAGGTTTGCGAACGGTATCACAAGTTCAACGCTAGGTCATGTACCTCTACAAAGTCATTCTTAATAGTTGCGATACACGCGAGCCTTGTTTGTAAACATGGTTCTGTACACAAGAAAATCACGTTAGAATTATTTTGATTCGAGTTTATGGTACGACAACTTGCAGCCTAATTTCATTAACAAATAGGTAATTTAATAACTGACATCAGAAAAAGTTACGTACCGGGTTTCCATACATGTAATTATTAAAGAAGTATTTATTTAAAATTGATTTCAATTCTGGGATAAATAAGACATTACCAAAATATTTAAGAGAAACAAATTATTATTTAAAACAATATTGAATTTAACTTCAAAACATTTCAAATTAATACAGATAATTTTTTTTCAAGTGAATGCGTCATAAAATATCTACAATTTATTTAAAGCGCCGTCTGGCCATACGATACGATAAAAGCATTATGTCTGGACGCCGCCGGCGACGATACGCTGATATTCGAATTAAAATCCTACCATATACTTATTTTAATTAATTTGTATACTAAGCTTTACTCTATGACCTGCTCTGGATTACAGCTCACCCGCAACATTATTATTATGCTGATTATACTATACACCATCATGCCGGTTACAAATTGGAATTAAAAAGGTCAATAAATAGCTTAGTAGGATAGGTATTATTTATTTTTATTCCGCATTTGCTTTGGTTTCAATGAGACTAGCATATTGCCATAGCAATAGATGTCCTTAAATTAAAAAGGAAAAGAAGATGGAATAAGATAAAACATAGTTTTAATTTCAACGTAGAACCTCAAGCTGCAAAACTGTGACGTAATCTACACTGCATTGCGTTAAACACATACAAACAGAATATATTAAGAAATAAATTAAATAGAAAATATATAAAATAGTAATTTCAAATCTATTCTTTTAAACCTATATATATAAAACTCTTCCGTTACTGAGTGACTGACAGACAACGTATAGCCGAAACTACTGAACGCAAGAAGCTGAAATTTAGCATGTATGTTCCTTGGAGAGTGTAGGGGAGCACTAAGAGAGGATTTTTGGAAATTCCACCCTGAAGGGGTTGAAAGAGGTGAAAGCCGATATTCACATGAGAACGGGACTTACGCGGGTGAAACCGCGGGAAAACTACTAGTATCTTATAAATATACGCACAGCTTGCTTTTCATAATAGAAGCGCGGCGGTAGTGTAAGCGACTGAAGTGTATTAGATCTCGGGTTCGAATCCCAGGTCGGGCCAACAAAAAGTTATTGGATTTTCTGCTAAGAAATCTCAACGGATTTATCGCAACTTAGCCTAGATAGACTCACCAGTGCCTCGCAACGACGTGAAGCTATTGGTCCTGCGCCTGCTCTCTCTGCGTTCGTTTCGGAGTACCATCCCAATGGATCATGACAGCTAGGCAACGCAGAATGCAATTGTGCACTATAATATCTCCTGCGCAGAAGGTCTGTCTCCGTTAACATTGGCCACTGTAACCGAATTCAGTCTAGAGAATAACATTATCATTAGATATGAGATACTGTGTCATATTATACTCAGTAGACATCATCTTCGTATTAAAGATTATCCTCAATCATCGCGGATCGCTAAACATATAAGTTTTTTTATTAAAAACCCGTCGGCAAAGGAATTGCAGATGGCAACAGGTTAGTATAAATTAGTTTTATTAATAAACTAGTGCAGGACACTGAGCCTTCGCCTACGAGTAACATACCACTGTTTATGGCAAGGATGATAATTCTCTACGTTTATATGATAAACATTCAAAAGAAACGGGTGAAACGATATCAATATTGTTGTTCTTGTATGTACAGTGTGTAACGACACTAATGACTTATGTGGTCATAACATAAAATCCTCCTCATTAAATTTCAGTCGGCGAGGGCCACTTAACGGAGACTGGCCATCTGCACAGAAGACATTATGGTGCACAAGTGTGTACGCAAACACAAGTGCTCTCTCTATTTCCTAGCTCTTATGCTCCAAAGGGACGGCAATTCGACACGACCAGTGAGAGATCAGGCGCAGGACCAAAGGGTTACGCCAGCTTCTTAACTCCAGGCTCCTATTGACATTTCTTACCAGAAAACCTAATAACTATTTGTTTGCCCGACCTAGAATTCGAATCCGAAACCTCAAACTCAGCAGTCGTATTCACTACCGCTACGCCACGGGAGCATGTGGTCATATTAAAATGTTCACTCCATGAAAATTTATTTGAAAGGACCCTAAGGTTGATATTTATTTGTGGGAAAGTAGGTGCTGTACCTCTTATGCTTTGTAATACTGTTACTATGTTACGCATGGTAAGTAAAAGTTTTAGAGCTTATACTATGGGAATATTCAAACGCTAATTCCTTTCATTTTATTCTATTATAAATCCCTTTTCCCTGGGTTGGCATCTAGCTTACCAGCTACGGTAACCGATTACCATCAAATGAGCCGTAAACTTATTGTATAACTTATTGTTATATCGACTGTAAAAAAGTTCTGCCCTTGTTTTGGTTATATAAAAAAGTTAAAACAGTAATTGGGATATCAGTCCTTAGGTACCCATTAATGGACATACAGAAATCGTAATATAGTACCTTAATTTGTCATGTCAGTTTTAATAAGTTTCTGATCTTTTTAACTATTTTACGCAAACATGCGGCATTTACAACGATCCCTCGGGACGCACTCCTGACTTTCAAAGTTATGTCCGTATTAAATAGTAAATTATCGCTCGCTTACCCGGTGAAGAAAAATGCCGCGGGGAAACCTGCAAATCAAAGAGTTTTTTTCATAAATCTAATGTTGATATGTGAAGTCTGCCAAACCACTGATAACCATAATAAGATGACCATGCCCAGCAGTGGGACAGTTTAAAAACAGGTAATATTACACACACGTTAAATTTTCTAGTTGTTCTTTCTATAATATACCTATGGATGTCATCAGTTTAAATCATATAATTAATAAATTGGCACGCACGTACCAAAATTTCAAGAATATGCTTGTGAGTGTTCTAGAGAAATACTCTGATTATATCACACTAACATTATGAAACAAACATCGAAACAACGGACGTGTGGATGCAAGGAACACCCAGGCTCAATAATATTTTTAGAGCACACATTTTTTGTCCTCATTGGCGAACCTATAACAGGATGTCACTAATTACAAGACTTACAAGCTTGCTCTATAGCCACAGTTAAAATAAACAACTGAAATATTATAGAGTTTTTATTTACTGTCAATCCTAATCGTAACTAAAACTATAAATGCGAAAGTGAGTTTGTTTGTTTGTTACGCTTTCACGCCTTAAATATTTAACAGATCATCTAAATTTCGCATAGACGTTGTCAGGGATACAGGATAGGACATAGGGTATATTTCATCCAGAAAACCGTACTATTACTTATTTTTCATTTTTACGCGTACGAATGATTTGACGCATACCTCTCCGCGGGGCCACGGAGAGGTTATGTCGGGCTCACCGGGGAAAAGATACCCCGGTAATACCGACTAAACCTACCACGGTGTTACTCGACATAACCATAGACGGCGAGGCTGCGCAAATCGCTTTCGCATGAAATGACGACCCCGTTGAGGTTTCGGCCCGCCGTGTCAAACGGCAGGCCACTACACGAATAAACCTACCCTTTTGTCACTCCTAATTTTAACCCACTGTCCCCTGGACGGGGGACGGACACACGACATAGAGGCGCGCGTGAAAACACGCACGCACGCCTCTCGGACCTGGTGCTAAACGGGTAGCGGGCAGACCCACGAAGCCCACCACCCCCATGTAAAACCTAAGGGTGGCTGGGAGTCGTCTCGCGTTCTCCGGCGCCCGGTTCTGTAGTTGGGGAGAGGGTTCAAGCGCTCCCTCGCCTGCTCCACCGCCTCCTTGATGGATACCTTCTTCACAGCAGGAGGCGACGGCGTTCCACGACCTCTCACTCCGAACCATACTATTACTAACGTAACCTACATTTACGCAAGCGAAGCCGCGGGAATAATCTTGTATTTGACATATGTTTTAAAAGATTAAAGGATTAGCAAAAGTAAATGTTTCTGTCAGTATTATAAGTTAATAATAATAATAAACTTTTATTTCAGACTATTGTCCATAAATGTTAGTCATACAAATTCATTAAAACTATGTTAGTAACAAATATAAACCTAGTTTAAAATCTGCGCCCCTCTCCTGGTGCACTCGATCCATACATGTGCATACGGGTCCAGTGCTACAAGAACGGGCTGTCCAGTCTGTTTGCAATAATGCTAAGGATGCTGTTAGCGCTTCCCCGCAACCGACATCAGGGATGCAGCTCTCTTTCTTAAAATAGCTTGAAAGCTATCTATGTGCACTTCAGCAAACAACCCTGATGCGCTACAGAACCGTGGGCATCAGCACCATAAAAGCATTATTATACTAGATTCGGAGAACGTAGGCTGCAAGTATAAAAAGATTTACAAAATGCTTTAAAAAGCGTGATCTTAACTTCCTGTGAACATCGAGCGAACCGAAGGCTCTCCTCTCCCTCTCTATATCCTCATCATCTATGGATACTGTAAATAAAACGCTGTAATTACATAATTATGAAACTATTAAGTTGCTACTGTTAAACGTTACTATTATTTTAGCAATTTGAATAATAAAATTATTCATATTTAAGTTTTCACTTTCCCTGAAGTTGCGGTTGCTTTTCAGCAGCCATCTTCACAACGTTATTGTAAACAAAATTATGCGATAAGTGTTTTAAAATAAACTTCTTCTCCCTTAGTCTTTATTATTCCTAAGTCACTTGGGGTCGGCTTTTCTAGTCTAACCGGATTTGACTGGATATCAGTTTTTACACGGAGCGGCTGCCACCTGACCGCCGCAACCCGAAGGCTAACGATACCCTAAGGCTAGACCAGTGTCAGGATATTAGAGGGTACTGACTTTCCCAATAACGACTGCCATAGATGTTCATGGCAGCCGGGACCCACGGCTTAACGTGCGCTCCGAGGCACGGAGCAGGCGATAATTGTCAATCAATACGCACATAATTTCGAAAAGTCATATAACTTCCGAAAGTCAGAGGTGCGCGACGTGGGTTCGAAGCCGAGACCCTCTGCATTGCAGTCTGTTGGTCTCCCCACTGAGCTATCGCTGCTATTTATATATAAGTGTTTTAAAATAAACAACGCTTTCAAATCCGTACTAAGTAGTTTAATTTCAATGTATAATATTCGCATAAACGTAAGACAACATATGGTACTCCAAGTTTAAGTTGAGGTTCTACATGCAGTGTAGGTACTTACGGATTGATAGTCAGCCTATTTGTACCTACCCAAGTATCGCAGTCACAAACCATTATATATATTTTCTATAATAATAACATATCGGTTCGACTCCCGCACGGGACAAAACTTTGTGTGATTCACAAAAGGTTGTTCCAAATCTAGGTGTTCTATGTGTACGTTGTTTGAATGTTTGTAAATTCTCCCGCGACACAGGACTTAGTCCAAGGGCAAGCATTGTCTTTAAAAAAAAATGGTCCAAAGCTTTACTGATGACGTCATAACTCTAGTATTTACTAAACAAAGACCTAAGTTTAAAATTCAACTTAATATTATCAGAACTGCACGAGTTCTATAATAGTGCTTCAATAAACATTTTCACTACCATAATGTATCATTGTGACTTAGGTATATAAATTAAAATACAATCCAATATATAGATTTATAGCCGATGCCACTCCCCACGCATTAACTATCTCTATGCAAAATCACGTCGATCTGTTTCTCTATTGCTGCGACAAACCAACAAAAACACTTTCACATTTATATGTATATGGATATATAAAGCAATATTAATGGACAAGAGTTTGTATGTCCAGCCAGGCGACAATTTTATCCTTTTTCATTTTACCTATATATGTACTAAACTTTCACTGTACATACATAGTCTCACTATATGGATAGGTAGAACGGCAGAGGTGTATCACAGCCTCATTTCGGGATCTATGATATTATGTTCCAGTAACAGGAGGCGACCCTATTACCATCTAGGGGACATAGTTCTAGACTCCTTACTACTTCTGCTAATTTCTTCATAGAAAGCCCAATAACAGTTTTAAGCCGCGACCTGATGATCGAATCCGAGACATTATGCACATTAATCGCATTCACTACCATCTACCACTGCGCCAATAAGACAGTCTTATACATATCAAAAAACAAATACAGCACAAATAAGCACACGACTCTCTGCCAGTAAGTGATTATCATAATCTATTAATGCTTAAAACGTTTAATACAACGCTAGTGTTTATCACGTCTGGGTACCGAATCTACAGCACTCGACACACTGTCCAGCGAGGAAGGGAGCCTGCAATGAGAACATATCAACATTAAAGCTGAAGAGTTTGTTTGTTTGGTTGAACGCGCTAATCTCAGGAACTACTGGTTCGAATTGAAAAATTCTTTTAGTGTTGGATAGCCCATTTATCTAGAAAGGATATAGGCTATATACGCTACGACCAAAGGAGTGCCGCAGTAATGAAAAATGTTGCAAAAACGGGGCAAATTTCCTTACATGAAGCAGACGAAGTTGCGCAAGTCAGCTAGTTATAATAATATCAGCTCTGTATTAAACTGTCCCACTGCTGGGCACGGGCCTCTTCTCAGTGTCCACCACGCTGGCCCAGTGCGGGATGGCAGACTTCACATAGCTTCGAGAAAATTATGGAGAACTCTCGGGCACGCAGGTTTCTTCCCAATGTTTTCCTTCACCGTTAAGGCGAGCGATAATAAACTGTTAAATACGCAAATAACTTCGAAAAGTCAATGATGCGCGCCTTAGGATCGAACGCCAGGCCTCTGCGTGGTAGTCCAACGGTACGGAAAATGGGATAGTCCAACTAGGCTATCGCAATAGTACTGTAATTAGTCATACAATATTGTCCATCGGTCAGCTAATGTCAGCCGGGGACTCAATTACCGGCAGTAGTTAGATAATCGTTAGAGAACGGCAGTTAGGTGTTAAGGACGACCGCACTAAGCGGTAACCCTTTGCAGGGAGTAAAATATGCACTTTATGTAGTGCTACAGCTATGTACAAAAGTGTTCGGCAAATAATATATTAACACTATCATATAGATTGCTGTAATAGACTACGCAGATTGTTAAACCGTCACACAGAGGATTCGATTTCAAGGCCACGGCATGCATTTTATTATTGATTCTCTAAATATGTCATTCGTTAATGATGATTTTTTACTCGATTTCACTGTGAAGAAAAACATCGTAAAGAAACATACATATCTAAAAGTTCTCGAAGGTGTTTGAAGGTATTGTGTAAATAATCTCATACTGAGAGAAGGCCCATCCTTTCGGGTAGTTTATATATAAACGGGCACACAAAAAATATTTCCAGCTCGTAATAACTAGTGTTTACAACCTTCGAAAAAAGAACACTGTTGCTTTAGGAATATTGTTTACTTTTACGTCCACTTTACATTAATTAGCTAAATATGAGTATTTAACTAATGTTAAGTATGCGCAAAAGTAAAAAACAATATCTGAATTTTGTTCAAATAATACCCAGAAACTAAGTACTTGAAATTCAGATGTGTATATTTCAGTATTCCAGTAATAAGAATATATGTAATTAAATTTCTTGCAATATGTTGACAGCATGCACATCCCTTATTTATTTTAAATAATATTTTAAATGTTCTTTCTGCCTTACATGACTAAGTCTCAACTAGTTTTTCCGCTACACACTTGCGCGCGCGACTGCACCGGCAATACCAGCTGGCCGGTCCAAAGTGGCTTATTTTATTATTTACACGGACCTCTTACAAGTCGCCAGTGTTACATGCACAGACACACATCGTGATTATTTTATACATTAATATTTTACAAGTTGTACAAGTTCACTCACAAAATGTACAAGAAAATCTGTTTGGTATTCTTAGTTGTAATGTTTGTGAGCAGCGAAGGTGAGTTTTCTTTATTTTGTTATCGTTGAAGATTATATTTTATTTAATATTATAAATATCTTTCAAATTATTATTTACAATGATTTTCCGTTGGCATATAATTAAGCGTCAGAATAAAAACAACAGATAATAAATTTATAATATACTAATTATATAATGATGATAAAATCTCGTTAATGTTTGTCCTTATTTTGAAGATTCAAAATATCACATATATTTATAGGATAAAATTATTATACAAACTGTTTTATATATTTTGGAATATGGTTAAGTTACCTGAGTAAATACTTAATATTTGAATTAAACTAATAGATATGCGTAGACAATTGCAATGCTTTGACAAATAATATAAAAAATTACGATATTTCTTAATTGAAATATAAATTCTTTGTTAGTTACCTACTTATATTATATACAATAATCAAAGCTTTCTTTTCGGTCTGAATTATTTAGATAAGCTACAAGTATATGTCTAGTAGGTATTTTATCCAAATATTAGAGACACGAGTGACGGATTTTTCGTCAAGTTTTATTGTGTGATCCTGAATCATTCGAAATAAAGATGTATCGATATCTAAAACATAAATAAATATATACCTTAGGTATTCCGGTGATTTCGGTTGCGATAATGATCACATATTGAGGTATTTAACCTCAATTTAAAGCGACCCTTTGCTTGTTGTTATGTTAATAAAGTATACGTTAAGGATAATCCTTTTGATAAGACAAAGGTTTAGGCAATAATTCCTAATTTTATTATTGAAACATGACAAATCCTGTCGGCGTACTTGTTCGAAACTTTAGAGAATAGTTAAATGACATATTTTAAGTTAAAATGTATCATTATTATTACTTATTATCGTATACTTAAACATCATATAATTAAAATTAAATATATCAATGTATAAAGCAACTAAGCAAAAATAGAAATTCTTGTATGCAAAGTTTATAGCATTTATCATTATGATCGCTAAATATATAACAATGAACAAAAAAAAATATGATCATGAAAACAAAAAAAAGTATTTGATATTGCCATTTATTTCTATATAGTTGCAAATATTATTCACCATGTTAAAGCAAAAAACATAATAAAAAAGGAAATAATTGAATATTGAAAAAGCCAGTCCGGAAAATAGTCTTCATGAAAAGAATCAAGCACGCTACTCTTTTCAATCGCCATTAATTTTGTTTACCAGATATTATATTCTTAATAATATCGTATAACATTCTCTTTGATGAATAATGTTGTTTTTAAATATTTTATATCAATAAAATAAAAGAGAAAATAACATCTCATGATAATAAAAACCACATGAGATGAAGGTTAAAATTTAAATAGAAATTGTGACTAATTAAATCTTGGCACAGATCTTATCTAAGTATAATTAGACTTAAATATTCTTAATAAATTTGCTCTAAAGACTACGCAAAACTTTGAATTTTTGAATTTTGAATTTTGTCGGCCTCGATGGCGTAGTGGTTAGTGTAACTGACTGCCACGCCTGAGGTCGCGGGTTCGATTCCCGCACAAGTCAAACATTTGTGTACATGAACATGGATGTTTGTCTTGGTCTGGGTGTTTCTATGTATAATATGTATGTATTTACAAAAAAAAAAGTATCTATGTATGTTTATCCATTGTCTAGAACCCATAGTACAAGCTCTGCTTAGTTTGGGCTAGATGGTGTTGTGTGTCTGTGGTAGAATATTATATTATATTTGAATAATCTTAAATTGTAATCACCTACGTAATAATTTGCACTGTTTATTCGATAATCAATGATAAGTAATCCCGGGACTATCATTAGTCATATCCAAAAATGTAGTTTAATTCCACAACATGCACCTCTAACATTTTCAAATTTTGTGCGTAATTTTTAATAAATACTAAACGTAAACATTATGAGAAAATATGAAAGTCAAGCTACCTACATATCTTTGTGCCTTGCCTTTGAGTGGTTGGTTAGATACCAACCCACTCAAAGCAGACGTGGTAGTCTATGTCCTAGGACATAGACTACCACGTATGTATAGGCCTGGGCCTGCATTGTTATACAGAACAGGCAAGGCATACGCAGCTGTGAGTCAGTTTACAAACTGCGCTCATATTATTTACTTGCTTGTTCATTTAATTTGCATGTCAAGGAAAACTATAAATATAATTCATAAGCTATGTATAATCTTAATCAATAGGTGTTCAACCAACAAATTACGAACTAAGCCTAAATGTAGTCAGCAAACAGCTCGGCAACCAGTTAGGCGGCGGTGAGTTGATTATAAATTATCCACCATCATCACCCATCTACGTAATAAGTCAGATCATTAAGCATTGTCTAAGGTGAGCGATGAAAATCTACGCGATAGGGTGCGACAAATCTAATCGAAGACTACATGCGGTACCATATAACGTAGTACAGTCACAGGATCCGCGCTCAAATCTAACACAGCCGGCTTGGCGACTTACTTTCATCCTACAGGAGATCGCAGTCAACACTGCACCATCTTACACACAAAAGAATAACTTTCGTCGATGTGGCATCAACGTAAGTGCAACAACAAGTAATCCCACACTTAGAGGCTTTTTAAAAGAGCCTCCTCTAAGGAATCTCATTAACTAACCACAAGAGCACAACATATTGATGCTTGATACCAATCTGATCATAGTTTAAATTGTGTCTAATAGTCAAGCTGAGTATTAACTTCTTTATTGTGTAAACTATAAAAGATATTGCAATCTCTACGCGACAACGTAGACCGGCAATATATCGCATTAAAACTATATCTAGGGTTTGTCGCTCACCTAAGACAAAAACAATACCATTATTTGTCACAAAACATGTGCATTATATTAATACATTTGTCATAAAAGCATGTTATTATAAAAACAGGTTCATGGCAGGTTCATTACTCATGGTTGATCAAACAGCACGAGATCTTGGTGTATTAACCATAATTAACCACGTTGTTCACAGTCGGACATAGCACAAATAGCGTAATAATATTATTTTAGAAAAGAGTTTTATGTTAATTCCCTGTGATGAATAATAAAAGATAATTATCAAGCTATATGCCCAGAGTTCTTGGTACACTTTAGGCATCTCGTAACATTCCTGTGAAGATAACCATCCTTATGGAATATGGATCCTAAGTTGTAGGAAATGGAACTCATTCCCTACATCTTAGGACTGTGCCCGACTCGCTATGGATGAATCCTTCAAGAGCTCCCAACTGGCCCCCCCTATTGGGTGAGAGAGGGAACACCCCAGGTTTTTTAGTGGGTATACCAGCACCTCTTGCTGGGAGTCCCACACTCCCCCGCCGGTGCCGTCCCCTAGCCGGCGGGCAGTGCATGAAGCATTTTTCCTGGGTAACAAAAAAAAAAAAAGGAATGTGCCCGACTTCGTAGCTGGCACCTCACAGGCGACTTATTGCCACAGATATAACGAGGCAACAATCGCACTTATTATAATTACTGTTTTACTTATTCGTCATCAGGAAATGGAATATTTGTACTTCATATTATCATTCGTTCCGCTGTATTAACTTTGTTTGAAGAAAATCTATGTATCTTGAATACTTATTAAGCTACTCGATAAAAAACTATAATTAGTACCTGATATTACCATAGTTACGTTTTACGGTTTCCGAGAAACGATTCCATAAGCATAATGTTTTATATGACACAGAGGCAGTGTGTTCCGTATAGGGCACGTTATGCTTGTAATATTTACAAACAGAATGGTATAGTGCCTGGACACCTGATTTAGCTTCTTTAGAGTGCGTGAAGATTTAAAATCATATATTACATAGGTCATAATATTAAGTACCCTAATAAATCGAGGCAAGCAATTATTTGAATCAGACTTCATATCAAACTTAATACTTAGGTACTGATTTACCAAAAATAGTTTTTATTAAATAAGTATGTAACGTAATCATAGTAATAGGCGCTCATAGCCAGTTGCACTCACTGATCGGTAAACGATTAGCGAGGTTAAGCAACCTTGGGTGCGGTCAGTCTATAGATGGGTAACCGCTTGGTGGTATTTCATCTGAGCATCTCCGTGATTCGGAGGGCACATAAAATGTCGGTCCCGGTTGTTGTCAAATTGACAGCAGTCGTTAAGCCATGTCAGAGGCCTACGGGCGGCTTGAACAACTCTTGACAACAGGTTGGCCACTAACCACACGAAAAGAAAGAAGAAGAATAGTAATAATAGTATTTTTCGCGGTGATCCATTGTTACAAGAATTGAGAGTCACTATTGTTGGATCCCACCCATTTTACATTTTTGAATGCATAGATAGAGAAATCGTATTGAATTTCCCGCAAGTCAAGTCTTACGAGCAGTAAAATCTATTAATAGCGGTCTACAAGCAGGACTCACATAGAAGGACCCTACTCCTCGCAAAAGAAAACACTAATTAAGGTCTTTCAAATGCCTAGGCTCGCAAAACACTCACTTCAGGTACCTAATTAGTAGATTAATGCCTTTAGTAGGTAGGCCGTAGTAGGTAGGTATACACCTACTACCAGTTAAACCTATAAACACATGCTAATTATCTTCAGGCAATTAAAAGAGTAAGATGGAAAGCAGCGGTAGTTAATGCGACTGCTGTGAATGAGGTCTCGGGTTCGAATCCCGGGTCGGGCCAACAAAAAGTTATTTCAGTTACAGCCCGGAGTTAGGAAGTTGGCGGTGTTGGACACCCCCGTGCCTTGGAAAGCAAGTAAAGCCGTTGGTCCTGCGCCTGATCTCTGTCCCGGCCGTGTCGGATTACCGTCCAGAGTTAGGGAACAGAGAGTGCACTTGTGTTTGCGCACACGCCTGTGCACTATAATAGCTCCTGCGCAGATGGCCAGTCTCCGTTAATATTGGCTGCCGTGACCGAAATCGGTCTGGAGGAGATTATTATTATATCGTAAAACAGAAAACGTGCGATAGCAGGTAATACCAATTTTAAAAAAAAGACTGTCTATAGATAAATAATAATTGAGTAAAGAGGTGTACTATTCATTATTTTTTAAAACTACAATGATGTGACAGTTTTTTGTCCAAAAACCGAACGTGCCACGTTACGAAGAATCTTCACGGTGAACAATTCTTAATTATCTACCTACACTAATTATAGAAAATAAGGAAACATTGCAAGGTCGCCATTCATTAATCTTTTTGCATCATTTTATGTTAAATTAAAACATTACATACATAATTAAGATGCGCGTACTTAAATATACGTAGATAGGTATCTGATTCACATTAGGCAGAAACAATTCGTAGTTATAATGCTATAGCTGCTTCCCATATATTTAAGGGCAATGGGCGGATGAGCCTAACGTTATTGTATTGTGAAGGTTATCCTCCCTATTGTAGACACGTGAGAATCAAAATTAAATTATAATTAAGACAATATCAATGCAAGAATAAAACAAACGAGATGGCTATAAAAACCCCTGATTCAACCTCTTCGTCTTAATGTGTCTTTTTTTCCTTTTTCATCAGCTTTTTGTAATGTTCCTCTGCTGGGCAAAAGTCTCTCCCTTGGACTTCCAAATTACTCTGTTGGTGGATATCCCCTGACCTTATGATCTTGTGACCCCTATAGCTCGGGGGACTTTAAACCCATTGGGCCCATATTCAAACTCGACCGAGGTATAACCACAAGGTGTATGCGCACCAAGTTACAAGCCAATCGTTCTAGTGGTTTCGGAGCTATGCCTGTCACTAACTATGCCTGTCACTAACTATGCCTGTCACTAACAAACAGACACACAGACCCACATAGTGTTTTCATTAACCTCTTCGAAGAAGACTCAGAGGTTAATATGTGTATCTTTTATACATGGACGCATAGAAGTAGAAATTCACAGACGGCACCTTCCAAACTACTTAGAAAATCTTTTCTCAATCCAGCCGGCATCTCATACACACACACATCACAAAGTATGCAAAAATAAAGTTCAGGTGATAACCTGATCTTGCTTTTTGTGTGATAAATGTGATAACATTTCACAGGTCAATTTATAATTTATTACGTCATTGATTGCTTTTAGCACATAAATTAAAATTTTAAACTCAGAACTGTCACTACCACAGAACAGGGCCACTACACGCGCCAGTGTTGTCATTGTAATCGTTAGATAATTTATTAAAAAATAAACAATTATGTTACACTAATGATATTGTACTCGGTTTCAATCTATTTAATTGTGTTTTAAAGTTATAAAAAATATCTTACTTTAATGTTATTATATAATATGAATCCTGTGGCGTGTTATACACGCTCAGTAGGGAACATAAACTATTTAGAATTAATATATTTAATTATTTATACTATAATAATTTACATTTAAAAAAATATTTTCACTTAAATATCGTTTATATATCATTTTAGCAAAGAAATATGGCAAAGACAATTGAGTAATATAAGATAAAGCAGAGGTTAACGTTTTGACTGCACAGATGGCGTAGTGGTTTAAATGGTCATTGCCACTGCGCCGAGTGTTGTTGGGTTGGATCACCACACGGACCAATCATGTGTGTGATCAACAAATAGTTTTCCCCCTCTAGGTGTTCCTTTTGTTTGTTGTTTGAATGATTATTAAGTTCCCCGCGACACCGAAATAATTCATAGCGTGGAAGTTAGCTCTTTCTAAAAACAGAAAAGCATTAGGTGCCAATAAAATACATTGTTATATGCAGCATTTATTTTAACACTTAGTAATTTGTATTTTACTAAAAAGGATACGTTCGAGTTGCTGATTATGCATTGCCGAATAAGGTGAATAATTAAAGCTTTAAGTATTTAAATATTTGTTAAGATGATATCTTGTTATAAGTACAGTACGAACCATGCGTTAAATTAAACATTATATACCTACGTCATATCATATTACGGTTTATAGAAACTCGGGCTATAATCCTTGCATTTTATTTCTTATTTATATATAAGTCGTAATTAGTATGATATATATTAAATTGAATAAAATCAATAGCAATACAAAGCACCAAAACAGACGGTCTTAATTGCATAGATTGCTAGTCAAGATAACAATTGACAAAAAACATAGGCATATAATTATAATTGCGCGGAAGGCGCAGCGGGTTAGCAGTTAGTAAGACGCCGCTTCTGCCACGCTAAGTGCTGTGGGTTCGAATCCCACACAGGACAATCATTTTTGTATTCTGATGCTGGATGTCTATTTATGTCCGTTATGAATGGTTATAAAGTCCTTCGCAACACAGAGCTTGATATCGTGCGGGAGTTGTAACTTTAAATGAAATATCATGTATATACATAAAATATTTTTAAAGACATATTACAATCAAAATTTTACTTTATTACACGAACATAAATAAGGGATTATTATAGTAGCAAAGACTTCACGTTTACTCTATGCTAAAAATAAGCCCGTTTAGGCTATTTTATAACTTATTTATAATATATACTAATTACAAATAAACATTATTATAATTCATTACTAATATAGAGCTACCCAAAAACATAAGTATTATTGTTTTATTAAATGAGGAAATAGTTTTCATATGGCAACATTTTATTCACCCTCGCATAATTTACATCACAGAGTACGTTTATGTTTACGTTACTTACGCTCCCGCCATATTTGTACATCAAAACAAGATGGTAGGTAAAATCCTATGTCAATGGTTTACTTTATATAACTAAACGAAGCCGATATCGTCCAGAACATTTTATAACAGGGTGAGCACAACGGAATCTGCATATAAACATGATAATTCGCCCAAATTGGAGCAGCTCAATTGGGGCAGTACCTATCTATGTTAGCCCATCGAAAGATTGCAACATTGTGTTGTGTTCCTCGGCTGAGCAAGGTTTTAAGCTCCTTGAGAGCGAGTAGAAGATGTTTTGTTACCAAAGCTATGCAAGCTGGTATTAAAAATGCCCATATACTACGGTAACCGCTTACAATTAGACGGCCCGTCTAATTGTAGTACAAATATTACAATCGCGCTTACGGATTATTTAGTTATCTAAATAAATTAATTAATCAAGAATCATCTCCAACGTCATGGCATAAATGTCTTTAGAAATAACCAAATTTTGGGTTCATATAGTACCTGTAGCGTATGTTTCATAGCCTTCAATTTAGGCGTACGTGACAACGCTTAAATCAAGTCCATACATTACCATTACAAATTTCATACAGGAAATTGGGTTCATTTTACAACATAAGCACATTAAGAACTCATGAACCATATAATAAATAATCAATAATACCCACCGGTCCATGGATAAGGGATCATTGCTAACTATCACCATCATCACTCATTCACCAACAGGTTTCAGCATAAGAGACTTAGTGGATCTTTTATTAGGAGGCAACTATGGCCATCATCCAGGCTACTACCCAGGTGGATCCGGATACCCTGGAGGGTACTACCCGGGTCAGCACGGACCTCCTGGACCTCCTGGGGCTCATCCGGGATGTCCGCTCTGTGATTCTTCGGTCTACAGTTACTGCTCGCATAAGCAAGCCCATGATTCGTGCTGCTGTGGCGGTGGATGTAAGTAGCTCAGATGGTTTATAATTTTTAAGTCTCTGCAGAGATCCGGTTTTTACTATAAATGGCAGCACCTAATTGGTGACACTCAGTTTGCAACATAATTATAAGAAAGCATCTTTGGGTCTGATACATTGATGTATATAAGGCCAGTAATGTTTGGTACCCACCCCAGGGTGTTAAGTTCCAACTCCAATTTCTAGCATGCTATGTAGGCCATCGCTGTATGTACTAATTATCAATTAAATATAGAATGAGCACTTATTAGCCTTTAGGCGAACGAAGACTTCTTATTAATTCTTATAATGGTGTCTCTGGGTCAATTCGTGAGGTAGATAGTCTTAGAGTCCGTTTTATTAGAAAATAATCTAGTACTTATTTAGATATTCTCACGCCTAAATCCCTGTTCTACAACTGAAAAATTCTTAATAGTACACAATAACACTTTACCCTAACGTGAAAAAAGGAACTGTCTGCTCATATGTTACTATAATAACTGATTAAATACAATGTTATTCTTCTAGACAACGCATTTTCCTGCCTGAAGACTGACTGCAACTTCTTGTACGCCAACTCATGCCAAGAACACCAGCTGATCACCAACTGCTGCTGTGTCGACCTATACAAGAACTCCGGCCAGATCAACCCCACTGATGTCATATAATCTTTGTTACTTGCTATTGTAATGTGTAAGATTTATATATTATAGTAAGAAGACTGTGAGATTGTTCCCGATTGCATTAAACTGAAATACTCTCTAAAATAACATTAGCTAACTTTTAAGTGTTCTAACAGTTTCGAGGCGAAGTAACGCCTGTTTTTACGATCATGTCTGGTTTCTCGTCGATTACTATCTCACGAAGATCCGCTTCAACCTTTTAAAGCCAAAGATACCTGGGACGCACGACCGGTTGTCGGCCTGACAGCCCACTTATGCACGCTCTTTCTTAAATCTAGCCCATCCTATCTAGCACTAATTAAGATATTAAATTCTAGTTTATATTTGCAACTCTCGATCGCCTGCACCACCAATTACACCAATCACATTATGGACCATAACTCTGATTCTACTAAACGGAGTTAGATAAAACGTAGTTTATAGATTTTATATTCAATCCGAAGCTACCTAATCGTGAGACTGCTTTAAAATCCATCCAGTATTTTTTGCGTTAATCTCGAGCAAACAAATAGACAGCAAAATCTATAGCTTTAGATTCAGAAATCCTTAATCAATTTATCTAAGTTTGTTTAGTAACTTAATTCAGAAACAGTTTCTTTGCCGTTTTATAATAGGTAATTAGTATAGATATATCTACAAAATATGGGTTTTACGAAACACAAAGATAGAATCTCTTGAGTGCGAACGTCTCTGGTCTAGTATAACACTTGAAACTAAACTCTGCATATATGTGACCATCTTGTGTATCTTTGTGCCAAATAAGTATTCTGAAGGCAATTAAAGCCGACAAGTTCTTATTGGTTCAATGCAACGGGACTTTATACATAAATTATAGATTTATACATAAATCGACTTATTAATAAGTCATCCATTGTAGTCATTAAAAAGCTTATAATCGAAATCCTGTATTTTTATTAGCAAGCTAATTAATATTATAACAGTTAGCGAATTAAAAGCACCGTTATTATGTGAACCAGTTTGTAATTAATAGCGGCGTTCGATAGCGCGCTATTTTTATTAATAGCTATAACGGATAAACTTTTTTGATGGCAAAATCATTGGTGTACCAGTTGTGTTCAGATGTTGTGTTACCACAGAATAATGTTACATATATATTTTGAATGTGTTACATACTGAAATTAATGCTGTATATGAGTGACAGCTGGTAGGGGGACTAATGAAATATATAATTTCATAAATATTATAGATCAGTGGCTTACTATATGTTTCTAAATGAGTAGGGCAACCTCGGGTCCCTTTTACAAACTGCAATTTTTGTGCTTTTTAAGATTACTTCGTAGCAATGTTCGTTGCAAGGTACCTACTAAGTATTCTAGTTAACCCTCAAGCTAAGCTTTTATGCTTGTTTTAGGAGAGGGTTCACGCCGGTTAGTACAATTTGAATCCACGGCCTCTCGATCGCAAGTATTTTTATTGAATGAATTACTTTATTCACATAGGTATTACGTATAGATTATGGAGGTCATATTTCTTTCGATAGTTTAGTATTATTAGCTAAATTTGCAGTTAAAATCAAAATTGGCGTCCAGTTTTACAAGTCTATAGATATTGGGACGGTTGCCTTTACGACTCCATGTGGAATAGTAAAGGCCACACTGTATGACACCACAAACTGCCCACCATCAGGCAAAATGAAATGATAATGACAGACGAATATAAAACAGTACCGGTCAAGTGCGCATTGGACTCGAGTTCCAAGGGAAAGAAAGTATACCTATATAGTACCGAACTTGTATACTTCAAGGGATAAAAATGGTTGTACCTATTACATCCATATTTCGCTGGCGGCCAGCCTATTGTCATCTAACGAGTTTAGTTCCAAATTTCGTCCTGCTGCTGAAGAATTTCAATGACAGAAAAAACAAACAATACTACCTACCTGACCAGCTCAGCTTGTTTCACTGTAGACAATCTTTTACATGGGACCATTAATATGTATGCGCATTAGCGCTGTTAGATATTGTAGAAGTAGGTACCTACTACAATATCTTTTGCCCAAATTATACTTCGTGGGCGAAGAAGTTGACAGCGGTGATAACAGAAATTCATTTTATGTTGACCCTTTTGAAAATTGTGCAGTTAGCTTTACAGATGGTAAATAGCCATTTTACAAAAATAAAGGCCATTTACAAGCTTTTACAGATACTTAATTATTCATTCAGTCGTCGTTTTGCCGTTTCACCCTTTAGTTCCACCGCATTACCATGTGATATATTATTTCCAGTCACCTTGTCAATGTGTCATACGCTAACGAAGCTAGCGTTAAGCTTTTAAGATATAGGACACACCGAGATATCTGCTTGAACGGGATATCATTGAAACTTCATCAGCTCGTCTATGGAAATAATACTGAACAGAGAACCAAAGAACCATAACATGTGTTCCTGCGGCGAGTAAGGATTAGAACTCCTTAAGCAAGGACTTTGCTCTCAGCGGGAACGGACAATCTATTATTTGCCTGTTGTGCAGACAGCTCAACGGCTAAACGACAATTTTCTTGAAGGTTCGACTACGCACAAGGATCACAAGGCCGAATAAATGTTTAGAATAAAAATAGTTAAAGGACATGGTAAAATAAAACGACTCAATGCTTATAGGTACTTATTCATGAATGCACCACAAATATTCGTACTCCACATACACACAGATGCTAATCGTAGAAAATAGCTTACATAACGCCACTGAGTGACAAACCTTGGCATCGTACCTTACTCTATTGACAACTGTAGCTCCGCGACAACTGTTACGGTCAACAACATGTTGTTATTGTTGTTGGTGGCAGTTTTAAATTTAGAATCTATTTCACACACACACACACACTCGAATTACGTAACCCTTATGACCTTCGTATGAAATATAATATACAAACATTTAACCTATTGAGTCGCAGCGGCACACCGGCGGCCAGACACAATAAGTTAAAAATATACATATTGAATTTATTTTATTTTGTTAAAATATTTCAGTATAGTTCTTACAACTCACGAAGGCGAGCGGGCTTTATTTGTGGTAAACGCGTATATGTATGTGTGTAAGTGTCGCTCGCTACTGACCGCTCTGTCAAGCACGCACACTACTGCACTGTGCATGTACACGTTCAACAACAAGTAAAGCCCGCTCGCCTTCGTGCGTTGCAAGAACTGTAATAGGTTAGCAATGTGTACAACTGCATTCGAATAATAATCATATTAACAAACTATCCTAAAATTATTAAAGTAGCTGCGCTGCGTCCTAATTCTTTCTCCATGCAATATTGTATTCAAATATAATTTGAATGTAAAGACGCGCATCAATAGGATGATCGCCCCTAAGGCCGGCACCCCATTGATATCCAGATTATATCTGGAAAATGATATGATGACCTTTGGTATTTTATATTCGAATGCATTGTCCCAACATTGCTCTTTACTAGACATAGCGCCACAGATATGTTCGCTTCACAGCGCCATTTTGAACACCAACACGGGCAGTTTGCCATGAGGTTTTACAAACTTTGAAATAATTAATACAAAGAACCACTAATTTAAGTACAAGCATTCACTCATTAGGTATTAGTAATCTTAATCCTCCAAATAACCTAATGGCTAGGCCGAAATCAGATTCAAGTCAATACAAAGACGTATGGGTTACATACGTCGCGCAATATTATAATATCGCTTTTATTCGACTGTGGTGAAATAGGCTCTTTCTCTTATTCAATAATGGGGTACTAGCGCACTTTAAACAATGTTACCCGGACTTATTATTTTTAATCTCGTACAAAACGTTATCCAGTCTTGTATTCACCTTACAAAGTGTTAGAAAAACTACTAGGTATATTTGCACAAAAATGATGCGCCGTCTCACACGCACTTGACTGCGACATATGGAATAATATCAAGTTTGTCGTTATGAGTCAATGTGTGGTTAATATAATATCACTGGGAGTCGGCTAATGCACTTACTTAGGTATAATTTGACGAAAACGTCTTAGCGCCAGATGTTAAGTGATGACAAAGTAACTACGCACCTCAGGCGGTAGATGGCGTTAGGTTCTTGCTCACAACAAGACTATTTAGAAGGCTGGTTTAGAACAACACTTTTAAATAGACATCTTACGCGTTTGTGTAAGTAGCATCTGTATTTGCTTGTCGCCTTGAGCCAGTTCTGTTGCTGTATAATTTGCGCTTCTTGGAGTCCTGCATCCTTAGAAAGTTCAACGCTCAAACTTTACATCAAATTTCCCCAAACAAATACGTAGAAGCCATATTTTTACATCTAAAAACATTTCAAAACTGCCACCAACCCGTTAATGACTTGAACATAACAAAGATCATAAACAGAATTTCATGAAATTCTTTTATTTGTTTTATGTACCGTAAACACGTATCGGGACGCACAGTATTTGTAGGCGGTCATACAAACGTGAGATACCTAACTAAAACGGTACAATAAACATTGTCACGATCCCACCTCACTCTGTTCCAGTACAATAATATAAAGAAAATACTGAAAGGTATTATTCGACTATTCAATTTATTCCATTCGATTATTTTATTAGTATGGCTAAACAAATACTTAGTAACTATGCTTTTTCCAAGAAGTAGGCAGACATGTAATCATACCCACAGTATATTAGCTATGTTGGGTGCCATGTACACAAACACAGCTATGCCGAGTATTAGAGGCAAGCTTAACGGCCACGGTATAGAGGTGAACTAAAATGTAATGAAAGTGCCTAATAACACTTCATCGTACCCGAGAGTCGTACTCAGGACCGCGCAATGGACGTCAGTACACACATTACAAAGTATTTATTTAGGCAAAAAGACTGAAAAGTCTAGACATTGAACCCAATTCTGATTTTAACCAGTCAGAATTACAGTAAAAATATAACATTTTTTACACAAAAAAACAATACACAGAACTTTCTCGAACAAAGTGAGTTGGAACAACTTATAAAATACACAGCGACCATATTATCTTAATATTCTTGTTACAAAATTCGTTTTATCATTACCAGCCTTCGGACATTTAATATATTTGCCCTTATATACAAAGCGACAATTAAAACTTCTTATACACAAAGGCTTATATAAATAAGATCTATATCAAGATCGAAAATATAATAAACAAGTTTTTTAAACGCAATGTGTAGATGCAAATTTTAAGTTTCGAATGGTAGTCCGAGACAAAGAAAAAGTACTGGCTGTTTTATCAAAATGCAAATAAAATGTTTTGACACTGGTTAGGATTTTTGTTTATCATCTGAAACATGACTATGTCATTACTTAGACATGAAATAGACCTATGGTTATCCTACAATTAACATGACATGCATTAAGTAATAGATATATTACTTAGAGCAAATTCAAATGACTTAAGGACTAGTATCAAAACGGCCTGTAAAACCGAGACTAGACCCAAAAGTCACCTTGACGCTAATATCGTGGATTGTATCTTTTCTGCTATAGGTACAATTTAAACTGAAGGAAGTGTTGACAAATTCAAATAATCCTTCACAATACACTTCACACAATCGAATGATAACGTGAAATGTAGCTTTAAAGGTATAGGTTTACAAACATTTTAAAGTAATTTTTGTTGCAGTATTGAACAATGCTCGTCTAGGCGACGACGTTTAGACATATTTTTCTGATTGCCAATGACGAAATTTTGTAAACATGACTGGAAGTCTAGGATCAAGTCATTTGTTATGACCATCAAAGTATTGTTGCCAAATCGAAGGGTATCTACGCCAAAATTACACATAGAAAGTATACTTAAAGAAGAGTGATATAAACATAGAAGCACAAACGACAAAGGTATAGAAAGCGGGCCCGATACGACACGAGGAAACAGACAGACACACATATAGACACCGTGTGTAACAGCAAATTTGTGACACGAATGCCAACGACTGCATTCTCCTTACTAGAAATTGTTAAACGCACGCGTCTATGGCAATGTATCCGCGCATCGTATTAAACCGATCATCTGTAACAATCTTGTTTGTATTAGAAGTGTATTAATCTCAATGCATTCGTTCTATGTTTATATTACTCAAAACTGACATGTTAAATAGGCGTTATACTAGCAACTAAAGTTGCATAATGTATCAATAATTGTATGACAAGATATATATTTTAACTATCAAATAGTAGTTCAATATATTCTTCCCTACAATTATAGCAATAGGACTTAGTACAAAAGAATTGCTGTGTTTCGTACTTTGGGGGCTTTTTAATGTATGGGCTGTGTCTGCGAAGGCTGGTGGCGGGCAGGGGTGGCCCCAGGGCGTGTGTTCAGCGCATTCGATAGTGGTTTTTCTCCCGGACCTGACAAAGTTCTCCTTTGAAATCGATTTCTATTTCGAAGTCGAGGTCCCGGTTATTCCGCGCGTTTTGACGCATTGAGAACGTTCCTGTGATCTCTTCGAATTTCTTTACCTGTAGAATAATAATAAAACATTGTATACACTTTAACAAACGCTAACCAATATAAAATCAATTTCTTGTTTATGAGATGAACAAAATTGGATGCTCAAACCAAAAATAGCTCAAATAATGATCAGAAAAATCGCACCCAAATATGTAACTTGTTTTTATCCTTCAGGTGAATAGGTCATATTATTGTTAAGTTTTGTGCTGAAGCAGGACAAATATTTTTATTCTTTTGCGCAGGTAGCGATGATTTCTTTTTTAGTTTCGGTAACGCACGAATAGTTTTCTTTTAATGAGGGGTTCCAACGTCCTGTTAGTATTATTTGAGCCAAATATTGTTTGCGATAAGTGATATATATATAAAACATGTAATACAGACACTTACTGTCATGTAATCGTCGAAGTAGAACACGGTCTGTTTCCAGTGCGTGTAGGGAGCCTCGGGCGCCGTGCTGAACCCGAGGCGCTTGTGAGACTTCGTGAACTCCACGTTGAAGAAAGTCACAAGCGCCTGGATGAAGTCGTTACGACGGACCTGGACAAAATGACGTAGACTTATATTATACAAAGTGGCGCAAATGTTATCACATTCATTGAGACTACATATGTATACTACATGGTATTTTTTGACGATTTACAAATTATGAACCAAATGTATTCAGTAATTTAGCCACAGGACATTTTTTTAGTTTTCATAATTTAGATCATGTGTAATGCAGAGATAAATGTCAAAGACCTCAAGCAGCGATATTAAAACAAAACAAACAAACGGGGAAAAACACAAAAAAAAAACAAAAGAAATAAGGTCCATAATCTTGCGACGAAAAGAAATAGGTTAGTATGTGCTTATTACAATGGTGTTCAAATTTGTGTCTAATTTTATTTTATTTATTTTGTTCAATAAAATCATTTCTTAATTTCTGCGAAAATTGGTTTTTTGTTTATGTTAACCGTCTTATAGCAACCAGCTTAAGGCAGCATATTAATTAATGTGATAAGTTTTGCGCCACTTTGTGTATATTAAACTAGTAAAAAGTTGTTTTTTTTTTCATTAATATGACCACTTCGCACTCGAAGTAATTCCTGAGTCGCGAGGGTCTCAAACATTCAAACAATGGACACAAAGCACACCCAAACTCATCAACCATTTGTGAATCACACAAAGATTCGAACCCACAACACTCGGCGCAGTGGCAGTGGCGAGGCGACCATTCAGACCACTATGCCATCCTATCACTACACAAGTGTATCTACACAAAGTAGATACACTTTGTGTACTCCAGGACTCATTATGCATGTTGCACACAATTCAATGTGTTTGAATATCATTCAAGTGCAATCATGCACATCGCAAATTGATAACATAACAAATAAGTAAGGCAAGTTTATAAAAAATCTTACCTGTAGATGAAACTTGGATTCAAAATTGAGGTCCTCCTTCTTAACAGTGTATAAGTCTATTTCTTTTAATAAACACGAATTGGTCACAACCTGAAATAAAAGAGAAATCACCATTACTATACACACATACCATTTTAATACAATTTGATATGTTATTCACAATCAATTTGCGAGATTCTCTATGCACAAAGCAATAAAATAAATACCTAAAGCAATAAAATTGGAAATAAAAATACAATTTTAATTTAAAAGTATATTTCTATAAGATTAGCTGAGCATCGCGACTAGGTAGGTAGTCGCGATGCTCAGTTTTATACTCTGACTAATCCCGTTGGTATAGATATACCAAAGTTCTTAGGCAGTCTATTATTGTTACATCTTCATAATGTGGGAACAGGTTATTGCAGACACAGTTGTTGTTCCATAGATATTTTTCTGAAGGTGAAGCCAATACACTCGATCGGAGATGTGAATAGAACACGGTATGATCGACTGATAAACTGCTTGTTGGCATTGTTTATGTTTGGGGCCAATCGTGAGGTCAATTCCCGGGTCTATAGTCTACACAGTCAAATCGGTTAAGCAGTGCTAGTCCCTTTTTCCATTAGAAAATTGTCAGTAGCATCTCATATCCCGAAAATCTATAATCAGAAATGCGCTCGGCCCCAAATAAGCTCGACTTCAAACATAGCAGGCGGAATGTGCAGATATACCACCTTCATACTACTTCGAGAATTACACAGATGTAAGTATGTATGGTAGTACAATCATAATTTACAATAATCTTTACATTAATACGTGAAGCAAAAACTTTGTACCCTTTTTTATGAAAATTGCGCGGACGGAGAAGTATGAAATTTGGCACAGTTAAAGTTTATATGGAGAAGGAGGGGCGTTACCTAATATTTTTATAAAATATGCATTAGAAATACATTAAATTAATGAAAAAACACTACACGCACACATCCATGCATTTGACACACGCAGTCGCGTTCGTAGTATTTCGGCATTGTTGTCGTACGTCGTACAATTCTTTGTAACTATGGTTACCTATACCTTATTTATATATAATAAAGAAAAAAGAAAACAAAGTAGCAAACTTAGGAATTTTGGTCGAATTTTGACCACTAGGCGACCGCTAGTTATTATTATTACACCAATGCCAGTATTCTGATGTGAAGTAAATTCTTACCTGTTTCGCATCAACCACGTCAACAAGAGGCTCGGATATAGCCACCTTCCTGATGGAGGACATGTCAAAACCATACACATCGTCCCACCAGTTAATCTTCTCGTCCTTGTACTGACGGTCTTCTATACCGCAGATGAATAGTGTGCATCTGTTGAGATAAACAATCACATTCAAAATATGCTACTTAAGTCAAAATGCCTTTTTGTTTATTTGACCTCGACCTAGATTTAATTGTTAAATGGGCCGAAGAAATTGCCTCGACTTATACACTCGCAACGCAAAGGCCAGTTATTATCTGACGACATTGTCCCTAAGTGTTGCTGGTGTTTGTAAGGTAACCTCTCTAGCATATCTAAGTAATAAATTTAACAGATTGCCTATACAAATTTCCAAATATAAATCTAGCGTTTGGTATACGTACTCTGTAAAATTACTCAGTTACCTGAGTGCCACAAAAGATACAAATGCGTATGTGCGACAAGGTACAAGCGTCACTTATAAATGTATGACGTAACGAGACGCGCTGAGCGTAATTGTTTGAAGCGCATGTCTGGTGGCCAGTCTACCAGACATCAGCAGATAAGCGTTAACCCTCAGGTTAAAACTTATCTGGTTATTGAAAACTGTCGCTAAGAAAATTTCAATAACAGACCTGTATGAATGAAGGTGAGCCTCGCGCTAAGCAAATAAGAGACGTTAATTGAATTCTAAAGTACATATTATGCCATTACATTGTCAATAGTCAGGCAAGGAACAAAAGAGCTGCCAAATTGCTTCCTAATTCCGTTGTAATAGCTCACGTCAATTTACACAAGGTGCAATAAATATTTAATGTATTGGCATTTAATACAAACATGTGAACATATTTACAATCAAGGTTATGTTTTCCTAATGTCTAGATCTAATATTTAACTAACAATGGCTTATTTCAATTAATGTTACTCTTACTACAGTGGCAACTTCTTCGAGGTTATAAGCACTGCCAGGCAAGCTCAATAAACAATAACCAAAACAGTAACCAAATAAAGGCTCTTCCAATCACAAAATAGTGAAAGATTTCCTAATTTAATTAATGTATAAACAAACATTTAGATATGTAATGTCAAAAACTCATTACCTGTCCGGGAAGAGCATGCCATCTTCCTTTAGCCACTTGTCCCTGGCGTAGAGCACTGTATCCAGCATGCTCTCGTAGAACAAGCAGTAACCCATCCATTCAGATATGATTATGTCCACTTTCTCTACTGGGAGCTCCACCTCTTCAACCTGCCAAGGAATGGAGCATATTAGATTGTGATTTCATGATTACGAAGGGATTTTGAAAATTTAATTCTAATTTATAGTATTAATCATTTTAAATAGCTTAAATAGTAGTAAAGGTTCAGTAATTCATAAGATTTTGTATACAAATAATGTTTTATAAGTATTGTTTTAGAATTTATATCTATATTATACAGTATGTGCCCTTAATGCCTGTGGCACAGGTTTACCCTAGCACAAGCACCCTTATATATTACCTTTACGATGTAACCTAAGCTCTGTATCCATTTGTTCCAATTTAAGTTGAATAAATGATTATTATTATTATATAGTGTAGTATTTTCAAAATTATGCAATGAACGTGTTAATAAACAACGCGTTAAAATCCGTATAAAGTAGTTTAACCTCTCAACCAATCCAGTTATCAAAAATACGAAAATACAAAAAAGCTATTCAAACAAAAGAACACTATGATAAAAAAAATTGTGTCCCATAATAACCTAACGGTTTTGTAGCACATGGTCAGAGCAATCAGAAGTAGAAACATTAGATGGAATTGATAATAAGTATTTTCTTTGTTATTCCTATGGCCGACCAACCGTGACCAAGTCGCTCAAGTTATTGTGTGACGATATGGAAACCTCGACATTCGAATCGTTCTTGACATGTTTTATTATAATATGCAAACTGACTACACGGATGGCGCAGTTGTAAAGGTGGTCACTTCGACGGTAAACACTGCGGCGAATGCTGTAAGTTCGATTCCCACACAAGATTTGGGCGGTTCACAAGTACTTTTGCCGAATCTCGGAGATCTTTGTCTCATTGTTCGAAAGTTTAGTCGCCTGTGACAATGCTTATCCAAAGTGCGATTCATATTATATTTTAAATGATACTATGAACTAATATTACAAATGCGAATGTAAGTTTGTTTGTAGACGGATCACTATGAAATTTCGTTCGCTATCAGGGGATCAGAGAAGGACATAGGCAACCTTTCATCCAGAAAAAGATAACAGATCTTTTTACTACTACTTTTTACTAACATAACCTAGTGCAGCGATAGCTCAGTGGGGAGACCAACAGACTGCAATGCAGAGGGTCTCGGGTTCGACCCCACTTCGCGCACCTCTGACTTTTGGAAGTTATATGACTTTTCGAAATTATGTGCGTATTGATTGACAATTATCGCCTACTCCGTGCCTCGGAGAGCACGTTAAGGCGTCGGTCCCGACTGCCACTGGGTCGAAGTGTCGCCGGTCTGCACTGACTGGCCCCCACATAAGATACATAAGATAACATAACCTAACTTACATTTACGCGATAGTATTGTTATATTATAAAAATTCTTACCTTTCCTTTGACAATTTCAATGACATCACTAAGCCTATTGGCCTCGATGATCTTGCGCGCATAGTCGACGATGTTGGAGCACTCCACGGCGATCACTTTGGTTGCACCTGCTTTGGCCGCGAACATCGACAGGATACCCGTACCGCAGCCTATGTCTAGTACTGTCTGTTGGGACAAACAATTATACATACATGTATTTGGGTTGTATATGTTTGATATAAAGGGAACCTTTTTAACTTTAACTAACAAAGCAACAAAATTTGCAATATAATTTTTAGGGTTACGGTACTCGAAAATTGGTGTGGTATGAATGGTTAAGAAACATTATTTCGACATACACTAGCATACCAGGGGCCAGATACAATATACAAGGTGGCGCAAATGTAAGCACATTAAATGAGCTTAAGCTGGTTGATATAAGACGGTTAACATAAACAAAAAATCTATTATTACAGAAATTAAGATTTTTTTTTAAGAAATCTAAATAAAATAATATTATACACAAATTGGAACACCATTGTTACCAATCGTGCGCTGAAATGTGTGCGTTCCGAGAAATCGTCTGTCAACTCGCTAGGATCCGGAAATACCCGGACCCGATAACAAAATAATAATAATAATCATCATTTATTAGCATAAAACATGGTATTTGGTGGTGTTACAATATTATATATAGTTCAAACATGTTTTGCTAGATTATAGCATATAAAATTTTAATTATGGGTGCAAAACCAAAAATTCTTTTACGTCGTAAAAGTTGGATAAACTTAGCCAAGTATACAAACTTGTCTTCAAAAATCCAAAATCTAGCTGCTTAAAGAGATTCGGTAGTTTATTATAGATACGCACTCACATAGCAAGGCAGTTTTTGTTGTACTTGGTTAGTCTCGGTATGTTACTTAAAACGAATTTAAAAGGATCTCGTCTATTTCTAGAATGTACCTCATCTGCTGTTTTGAACAACTCTTTATTCTTATATACAAACATGCATATTTCGTAAATATATAAAAACGGTAAAGGTAACAATTTAAGCTATTGAATTATTGGCTTACATGACTCCTCCGGCTGGAGGCCTTTTATTGTTCGTAGGTACTTTTTTTGGGCAACAAATCCTCTATTGAAGTCCGTACTGTTACCCCACATTATAAGTCCGTATCAGAGCAGCGATTCTACGTAGGCGTGATATGATGTAACAGTAGTTTCAATGTTTGTGACAATTTTTATTTGCTTTAGCGCATAAACAAATTTATTGATTCTGTTAGTAACATTATCTAAATGTGATTTCCAGTTAATGTCTTCATCTATCATTACTCCTAGAAACTTTGTATGTGCAACCTGTTTGATATTGTTTATGTTAAGGTGGACATTATGTTTATTATTATGTGATTTATTAAATTGTATGTAAACGGATTTATCTAAATTAATTTTTAAATCATTTATGTCGATCCAATTCAATAGTGCGTTAACTGTATTATTAATGTCAGATTCATGATCTTTAATTTTTTTTATTTTATTAGACGTCACTATAATCAATATATCGTCGGCTAATTATATACATATGTGCTTCGTTATGTTAATAATATCATTTTAATATAAAATAAATAATATCGGGCCCAACACACTGCCCTGTGGTACACCGCATTTAATTTGTCTATATGCCGATGAGTAGGGTATATAGTCTCTATTGTCATCTAATTTATTAATAGTAACACATTGTTGTCTATTACGTAGATAAGATAATATCCACTGTAGCACATATCACCTAATCCCTATGGCTTCTAGCTTTAGTAATAACATATCATGTGAAACCAGATCGAACGCTTTTGACAGATCACAAAACAGTCCTGTTGTCAGGTAATTATTGTTAACGTTCGTAAGTACCACTTTCATAAGGCTACTCCCTTACGAAAGTGGTACTTACGAACGTAGTCGCTAATAGCTAATGAAGTCGATTTAAATTTCTGGAATCCATATTGTTCGTTACATATAATCTGAAAATCAATACGACAGTTTTTTTAATATCGCTGCTTAAGGTCTTTGACACCTAAGTACGTTAGTACGTTAGTTATCTCTGTATTACACGATGTTCTAAAATTTCTAAATTATTAAAACTAAAGAAATGTCCTGTGGCTGAATACATTAGGTTCATAATTTGTAAATCATCAACGAATACCATGTAGTATATGTGGTATCAATTAATGTGATAACATTTGCGCCACTTTGTATATTGTTAATTATGTCTGGCCTTCCAACAATTGACAGGTTATCTGAATACTAGTATACTCATGTTGATAACAATATGACAAAGTTTTCTGTTTAATAAATTATAGTTTAAATAACTAAAAAACACGCTTTATTAAGTTGAAAATAATTTAATAATTTTTAAATCATTAAATTATTTTCGACTTTATAAAGCGTGTTTTTAATTTTTCAATCTATTATTTATTTTTACTTTTTATATTTGCCAAATCATTGTATTGTCATCGGTCCTCGATAAGTGTGCAAAGTTTTAAATCGATCCGTCGGTTTGAAAGAGGTGAAAATCACGTTCAAAGATTCCGTTAAATAGATACATAATTATAATATAAATAGTAAATACATACCAAGCTAATAAAAGTGTGTTAAAAATATACTGTTCTATTTAGCATGACAATTCATAGGCATTTTTGTGACAATTCTAAGCTATAAAATGGTTTATAAAGTTGTAATTATATCTACCAGATGATCGAATGATGAATGATTCTTGACACATTTTTTTAACTTTTAATATTTCAGTTCAATATTATAGTAAATGCACTATTAGAAATCGATTTGTACTCAATCAAACTACTGTTAGTACAGTCAGCAACATAAGTTGATACACACTTGTACACAGTTCAATAATGCAGAATAGTAACTAAGATTTTAAGTCATAAAACCCTAACAAATTTGTTCAATGTTCAACTTCTTATGATGCTGACTGTACAAAATTCATATCATATCAATGCAATGTTCATGGATATATGTACATAATTAATAATAATTATAATTTGAAGAGCGTTAACATTGAATAAACACTATTCCGTACATATAGATTGAAAAATAAAAAAATACTAAAATAATTGTCTAGTCTTACTAAGGGACTATCTATCAATTTATAATAATTAATTTGCAAATATGGGGAAGGTTTAAGTGGCACTTGGTTTTCTTTACCATACAAGTTAAATTAATTTATATAAACTAGCTGTCCCGACAGACGTTGTTCTGTACACACGAAAAAGAGAAAAATAAATACTAAACTATTCTCGAATCCACTTGAACACACACAAAAATTTCATCAATATCAGTCCAGCCGTTTAGGAGGAGTTTAATTACAAACACACGCACAGAAGATTTATATATAGGTACAGGGTGTAACAGAAAGGTGTGGTTTTATTTAAGGATCACATAATATAGCCCATGTACAATGGAAAACCGCGAGAATTGAATTTGTATACATTATTTTCACGAAGATATTAAATTTTCTTTTTATCGACTTATAAATATCAGCATATTCTAAACGATACGTAAACAACTCTACCAGCCATGCACGTGTATTGTTTCTATGAATTACAAAAGACTAACTGTGAACTAGACTTAAAACTGTGCCCCAGATGTGGATACTATTACCTCAAATTATTTACAATAAAGCTGGTCGTTCTAACATAGGTCGGTGACCCCACAGATGTTGCGTAATTTATTTTGTATCGATATTTACTTAAATAACAAATAAATAAAATTATTGAAATTGTCATAAAATTTAAAATTCGATATTTCGATATGGGGTTAGGGCATATAGGTTATTTATCAGATATACATAGCAACCCTAAAATATCTTTCTGTTACACCCTGTATAAAGATAACCACTTCATTGCTGCAGGGGCATAAGGAGGCAACCTGGAGTCTGGAAACCCCATATATCCATATTGGGTGACAACAGGCCACCAAATTATATTGCTGTCTACTAAGCATAAGTAAAATCGCCAGCAATACAACTCAAATCTCCAAAAACCTCACATTTAATTTCATACAGTAATTTTTGTATGATGGGCATACAAACAGACAGACATCAATTATATGAGACACACACTTTAATGCTGCTACTTTAAATTTTTTAGAGTTCGATAAAGCTCTTATACAACAGCTTTGTCTGTCCATCTGTCTGTCTGTCTGTTATACAACTTTCAACTTAAGAACCGTAAGCTAGAGACTCGCGGTCAACACCATTATACTCAGCATAGTCAATATACACCCGAAATGACCATGATCTCTGACCTCAATTTGCATATTACTTGAACCATTTTTTCGAACTCTAAGATTTACGGCAATTCATTGACGTTTCTCACTTTCTATGCTCAGGTTTAAAATATGTACTAACTACTAATGTACACTTTCGTGATCATTTTGCATGGGTATAATGATTCTATTTAGTATTCTTTAGTTTAGGACATGAGAAATTAATTATAAAATAGATTTTCACTTGATATTATCTATTTAACATGACTAATTGATGGCAGTCCATCATGCTATAATGTTACATGCAAATAATATTACAAAACAAAGGACCATTTCTTTTGTTTTGTAATACAAGCTAATTTTGTATAATTTGCCCTGGCCGCTCTTGTTTCACTCTCTATGGCTAACTCAATACAAAACCAGATGAAAATAAATGCAATCGCTCAACAAACAGCATTTTCAGATAAACTCGGCTAGTACATTATTGATGAGCTGTCCAACTGAATCAAAACTAACATGTACATGAGTGGTGTGTCAGTATACAGTTATTATATCGAGCCAAGCATCTTATACTATTCATTTTATAATAGTATATTGCCAGTAAATATTATTACAGTTAAAACTAGCACACACTAACACATATTGGAATACATAACAGAATGTTTAATCTGCACATTTCTGAATGACTATAGGATATGTTGCACAGCTTCCCATGTCATGCCTATGGAATGTATTGTTGATAAGAAATAATTATTCTTACTAATATTATAAATTCGAAAGCAGGGATATCTCAGTGGGGAGACCAACAGACTGCAATGCAGAGTGTCCCGGGTTCGAACCCATGTCGCGCACCTTGGACTTTAGGAAGTAATATGACTTTTCAAAATTATGTAGGTATTGATTGACAATTATCACCTGCTCTGTGCCTCAGAGAGCACGTTAAGCCATCAGTTGGACTGCCATGAACATCTATGGCAGTCGTTGTTGGGAAGGCCAGTACCCTCTAATATCCTGACACAGGTCTATCCTTAGGGTATCGTTAGCCTTCGGGTTGCGGAGGTCAGGTGGCAGACACTCCGTGTAAAAACTGATACCCAGGTAAATCTGGTTAAACTAGAAAAGCCAACCCCAAGTGACTTGGGAATAATAAAGGCTAGGGGGAAGATTATAAATTCGAAAGTAACTCTGTCTGTCTGTTACCTTTTTATGGTTAAACCACTTGACCGATTTAAAAGAAATTTGTTACAGATAAAACCTGGGGAGGGACATGACAGACACAAGGCTACTCTTTATCGATGTAGATACCACGCAGGCGGAACCGCACGCAAAAGCTAATACTAAATATACTAATATCATTACATGAAAGGTTATTTGTTTGTATAGACTGTTAATGTATTATAAGCTGTAATTTATAAGAAACTATTCCAGACATGTTATTAAATGTATAGAAACTTAAATTACATGATTAATGCCTTAATTAGCTGGAAACCAAAAACAGTGAAAAGAGCATTGTGCATCAAACATCAAACACAAGTCAATTCAACTCCAAACCTGTACGTACTGTGCCTAATCAATACGAGAAAACCATACTACATACATAAGTATAAACAATCATACACAACTGTTTGAACAACATGTAGCTATAACATGTTCTATAGCTCACATGATTGTTGTGTGCTACCTTTTAGCTAAGTCATTACTATGCTACCTATAATTATAGTGCAAAACATTATTTTTGTAGGTTATAATGGTCACGGCTTTATTCAGATAGCATTTGAAATTAAATATAAGCACTCAGATCATGGTTCGGGGTACAGGCTCTGAAGTACTTCAGGAACCGTTTTTCTGCGAATAAACACATATATACTCACTTTCCCCTTGAACAGGTGCTTATTGTGGTACATGGCGTTTCTGTATGTGAGCGTTCGAACTTCGTCCTTCAGCATCTCCTCGTGAATGCCGAAATGTGCGTAAGAATCGAAGTAATAATCCCTAGAGGTCATTTCCTCCGCAGTAATATTCTTATCGGGCCCTAAGCAACAAAAGAAAAGAAAAATTCCATAAAAAACTGAAGCACGTTTCCGCGAACCCAAGCCGCCATGTAAAACAAAAAAGTTCTCACCATTTTCAGCCACCGGCGTCGATGCCGCAGATGTACCCTCTTGTGCAACATCCATGCTCTCCATTTTAATTATTTTACAAGTAATTAGTCAATCTAATCAAACTATTTATAATATAACCTGAAACTTCGCAACGCCGAATCGATCTGTCAGTAATTCACTAGCGATACTACTACACTTTGGATTATTAGTTATATTTAATAAGAGCTAGTATCTTACAACTAAATTATGAGATTAGATGAACAATTATCACAAATTTTAACAATACTTTTGCGCAAAATGCTCGAAAACGCTAGATGCGATACAACGAGCTTTTTTCACAAAAATTGAATGAAAGACAAGATAAAGTTGCCAGTGCAAAACCGTTGCTAAACATCTTACAATGAATATCTATATAAACATTATAATTTACTATGTACACTAAGAATTATTATCACTCTATAAACTATTATTTATAAAAGATATAATATATTAATATTTTGTAAACAAATATGCAATCGATACTAAAATTTTAAACTTAATAATAAGGAAGTTTTGAAAAACATTTAAAAATACTTAAAATATGAATTTTTGCATATGGCAGCAAACTGGTATGTAGCTAATGTAGCCGCCAGATTAGCGCTAGGTAGAGCAAAGAGTAGATTTGAGCTAGAGTAGG
Organism: Catocala fraxini; assembly: GCA_930367265.1. Classification (NCBI taxonomy): domain Eukaryota; kingdom Metazoa; phylum Arthropoda; class Insecta; order Lepidoptera; family Erebidae; genus Catocala; species Catocala fraxini. The sequence continues at coordinate 3,585,545 of OV884040.1, read as the reverse complement.
TCCTTAGTGACTTCTTGATGCATTATATTTAATAAAATTATTTAGCATGTTGACAACATGCGAATGTTAACTAGAGATAAGATACTTTTGTTACTATTCCGAGGAGTTTACTTACAAATTTTTATTGCCATATCTTCTTCTCCCTAGCCTTTATTAATCCTAAATCCCCAAGTCACTTGGCGTTGGCTTTTCTGGTCTAACCGGATTTGACTGGATATCAGTTTTTACACGGAACGGCTACCACCTGACCTCCGCAACCCGAAGGCTAACGATACCCTAAGGCTAGACCAGTGTCAGGATATTATAGGTCACTGACTACCCAATGACGACTGCCATAGATGTTTACGGCAGCCAGGACCGACGGCTTAACGTGCTCTCCGAGGCACAGAGCAGACGATAATTGTCAATCAACACGCACATTAATTTCGAAAAGTCATACAATTTCCGAAAGTCAGAGGTGCGCGACGTGGGTTCGAACCCGAGACCCTCGGCATTGCAGTCTGTTGATCACCCCACTGAGCAATCGCTGCTGGGTTTTTGCCATATAAATCCATAAAATAAATTGGACCTTGCAATGTAAATTTTCGTAAGACGTGGGTGACTTTAGCCCGTAATAAAAGTAAGATGTTATCATATTATATTATCCCAATGAATTACAAATGCAGATAAAAATACTAAAGTTACTTATTCTTAAATAGTATTTAATTATGTACAAAGAGTAAAGTCATATATAATATATAGATTATGTAGTAGAGACGTGCATGCATAAATGATGATAAAAGTTATGATTAATTATGATTATTTTTATAATACATTACGTGATATCTTAGTCTTTATAATCTAAAAACGTAAAAACAAGATAATAATATCATATTAAATTAAGTGATATTTTACATATACAGATAGTGAATACATTAAGATTCTTAGTTAATCTTCTATGATTAGGTAAAAACATTGCAGCAATAAAAATAGTCAATCATTTAGACTACCCTCGGCCCCAAAGGTCTGCATTTTTTTTATTTACCGTGTCGTCTACTTTTTGCGTAGGCAAAGGTAAATATTATACTAAGAAAATAATTATGTTCTTAGTCTAGAATAAAAAAATATTTTCTTAGTATTATATTTGTCTACGTATAAAAATACTACAAATTTTTAATAGATATATTATGGGCGCAAATCGCTGGCTATCGGCAATAATTCACAATAATTGTCAAATATTTTCAAGTTTTAGCTTGTCGTTTATATGATTATATTATTTTAGAAATGTCTAAAATATATAAGATTGATATTCAAATTGTTATTTCTAAACATAAATTCGTTATGTATCAAGCTCTAATGTTTAAAAGACGCAGTGTTAACTGTTTGAATGTTTTGAAGATTATTGAATATTATTCTGATTATTCTGTTTAATTAGCCCAATTTATGTATCGAGTTTATATATTTTAAACAATAAGTAAAACTTCATTTAATTTATATCCTGTATACAGCGCCATCTGTTGATGATGTCTGTTACTATATTTTGTATTTATTACAAATCTGCCGGCTCGCATGCGAGCCGCCGGGCTACGACAGGTATAAACGTAATTTATGTAAAATAAATCATTTGGAGGTATATAAAATTCATTAAAATAATTATTTCGAATATAAGCTATATTTCAAGACTTATTTTGTACAAATTTGGTGAGTCTGTCGGGAAGTTGTAGTTGCTATAACCGTTTGAAGGTGTTATGAGGCAGATAAAAAAAAAGCGTGAAGTAACTGTTCTAAACTGATTTCTGTAAGATCATTGTTGCGAAAATAATCGAAATAAGTGTTGTTGACTGTGTATTTTCAACAGCCTCTGTGGCGCAGCGGTATTGAATGCGACTGTTGTGCATGAGGTCTCGGGTTCGAATCCCGGGTCGGGCCAACACAAAGTTATTGGGTTTTCAGTTATGAAATCTCAATAACAGCCCGGAGTTAGGAAGTTGGCGGTGTAACACAACCCCGTGCCTCGGAAAGCACGTAAAGCCGTTGGTCCCACGCATGATCTCTATCCGGTCGTGTCGGATTACCGTTCCAACGGATCATGAGAGTTAGGGAACAGAGAGTGCACTTGTGTTTGCGCACACACTTGTGCACTATAATATCTCCCGCGTAATTGTCTCCGTTAAGATTGGCCGCCGTGGCTGAAGTTCGGTTTGGAGGTTATTATTACTTTCATTATAATGGACTCCGAACATGTAAATTCTGGCGTGTCGCCGACATATTTAACTACCTATTAAGAGGTTATACCTACATGCTTAAAACCATAATGTTTCCAGGTTGTTGATTCTACTTTGTATTTGGAATAATCTATACTAATATTATAAACTGAAGAGTTTGTTTGTTTGAACGTGCTAATCTCAGGAACTACTGGATCGATTTGAAAATTTATATTAGTGTTGGATAGCCTATTTATCGAGGAAGGCTATAGGCTATATAACATCACGCTACGACCTACGGGGGCGGCGCAGTAACGATAAACGCGGGTGAAACTGGGGGAACATCTAGTTATTATATAAATATAAACTTGACTTGACTGCACTGGTAGTGGTTTAAGTGGTTGCCTCTCCGTTGTTTGTAAAGTCCCCCGCGACACAGGTATAATTTTTTTTCTTTTTTTACCATTAAGGTTGCAAACAAGCATACTGCCCACCTGATGACAAGTGGTCACCGTAGCCTATAGAGGCCTGCAACACCACAGAAATCACTTGCGCGTTGCCAACCCTTTAAGAAGTGCGAAGGAAAAGGAGCGGGAAAGGAGGAAAGAGGGTGATTTGGCCTCCGGCACTCTCACTCACCGAAACACAACAGTAGGAAAACTGCTATTTTACGTCGATATTCTGTGATAGGGTAGTCCTTCCTCGGTCGAGCCGGCCCATGCATGCTGAAATCAGCGAGGTTCTATTATTCGACAAAAAAAAATAACAAAATTCATAAATCACTCGTAAATGGTTTTATTACTTATATAAGATATGTTATTTTACATAATATTATTCTTATTACTAATTTTATCCTGTGGGTAAACTCCTGTGTTGTTTTAAAGAGCAAATTGCGATGGCCCTACAGCCAGGCGCTTGGTGCTAGCAACATTAGTCGTTTAAATATCGTCGTCGGTATACTCACTAAAAACCTGGGGTGAGCAGTCCCTCCGCCGACGGAGTGGGGCGGGATGGGGTCGCGTTAGCAATCACCATCCCGCCCCGGCGGTTGGCCCGGCTGATGCTGACCGGGCCTCAGCACCTGTGGAGGGAAGGCCTTGCTCACCAAGGCCATCCCTCAGACGTGTGGGGCCGTGCAAGCCGGTAGAGAGTCCAGTCGTTTAATAACCACGTTAACTCCCGTGAACATGGTTGCTGAAAAGCAACCTAAACGTCGAGGAAAGTGGAAAAGCCTAAATAGAAGTAAACAGTAACAGAGGTTAACGAGTACCTAGAGTTTTCAAAATTATGATAAGTAGGGGTGTAATACACCAAATCGTTGGCAGCTGTAGTCCTATAGGCCGACCGTTTAACTCGCGTAACGCCTGCGCAGTAAGAAGGGAGCGGGGGGCGATGTTACAGGGTGGGTGAGAGGGGTGCGCGGAGCAGAGAGCTCACGTCAAGCGTATAGCGTTACCCGCCCCCGCTTCCTTCTTACCGCGCAGGCGATACGCGAGTTAAACGGTCGGCCTATAGTTACATGTAATAGATGACAGGCCTATCGACATCTACCACACAATACAGAGAATATGGAATATTTTCTGTTCTGTGTGTGGTCTATCAGGTACAGATACAGACACCGTGCTGTTACCGAGAATTTCCAGCCAGAAAATCTAATAACACTGCCCGACCCGCCAATCGAATTCGAGACATACAGCAGTCACATTCCCTGCCGGAGTACCGCTGCCTTATACTAACTTATACATATACTTATAACTTTGACTGGCCTCGATGGCGTAGTTGTTAGTGTAACCGACTGCCACGCCTCAGGTCGCGGGTTCGATTCCCGCACAAGTCAAACATTTGTGTGCATGAACATGGATGTTTGTCTTGGTCTGGATGTTTCTATGTATAATATGTATGTATTTACAAAAAAAAAGTATATATGTATGTTTATCCATTGTCTAGTACCCATAGTACAAGGTCTGCTTAATTTGGGCTAGATGGTGTTGTGTGTATGTGGTAGAACATATTTAACTTATAGGTACTTATACTAGATTTTGTCCGCGGCTTCGCTTGCGTAAATGGTTAGGTTAGGCTCGTAACTGTACCTACTTTTTCTGGATAAAAGGTACCCTAGGTCTTATTCTGTATCCCTGACAACGTGTATGCAAAATTTCATGATGATCGGTCGAGTAGTTAAGGCGTGTAAAGCGTAACAAACAAACAAACTCAAATTCGCATTTATAATACAAGGTGAGATTATATCACGTGCATTTCTATGTTGTAACATTGTTGTTTAACTAGCACGATTAGGTATTTGAATTGATAAGAGCCTCATTCGACTAATTAATATGTGTTAATTGCATAGACTCAGCTACTGTATACCTAGACGTAGACTTTGGTGTTTGTTTTAGTTCACTGTCGTTTGTTTAATATCTGCTTTTCACGAGAAAATGTATCATCGTCTAATACTATAAGTTTAAGATGTTGTTTATTTGCGTTTATCATTCAGGCAGCTCGATTTAAAATGGTTTAGCAAAGTTGTAGGATATATAACATCACGCTACGAGCCACGAGTGCGTAGCAGTAATGATGACTAACCGTGAGGAAAACTGCGGGACAGCTAATAAAGCGCACCCTTAATAAAACAGACTTATCTCAGTATTTTGGATTAAACAAATTTGAACTCTATTGCAAAGATTTAACACAAATATAATATTAGAATTTAACATATACAATTAGAGTTCAAATTGCCTTACTTTGAAATTTTGAGTTAATTCGCTGTTTTATTAAGAGTGCGAAATATACCTTCCTATGTACAATGCGAAGTAATTGTAAGTTTGTTTATTCCGTTAGTTCACGATAAATTGGTGCACCTAGAGCACAAATGCGATTTTGCACATAACAAAAAATTAACTGACAATCCAATGTAGAGGTATAAATAAATAGCAAAAAAAAACAAAGTTAGATGTTGATTAAACCTTTTTGATTTTTGAAACTTAGAACCAATACGATCGAACTTTTAAAAAAAGAGTAAAGTATGTGCACGAGCGTTATAAATAGATGGCGACATATAACTCAGTTTCATTAATTTTAATTTTTGGCTACTTGGTCCAATGAACTCTTATGTCTGTTATTACTTATTAGTCTAATAGCCTAAATCAGTAATAGGTTAAGGCCTAATTAGTAATTATAAAGGCACCTAATTATAGTACAACAAATTACGAATACGATACATCTCTTAATTAGGTAGGTACTGTAGGTATTTCTTGACATTATATATATAGAAAATTATTATTTTTAATATAATAGGCGACAGGCAAAATAGTTTGTGCGATCAACAAATAATTTCAGCGTGTTTGGATGGCCTTTGTAAAACGCCCCCACGGCACAGGAATTAGGATGTCATTATGATTATAATACGGAACCTTCGCCAGGCGAGATTGACTCACACTTGGCTGATTTTTATTATACTTTTTCACATATTTGTCTGAATGTAGTCAGTGTTATTAAAAAGATATACACGACTAATGATGTATGCAAATACTTAAGACAGATCTTGTCTTACATTTTTACGAGCCTGTCAACCTTTTCATATCTGTTTACTACATGGAGTTTAAATACAAAACAATTTGTTATAAAAAAGCTTACTGATTGTCCTTAAGTTCTCAGTACCTACATATAAGCATATATGTAAGTAATATGTTCATAATATCACCATTAGGCACACCTTATAATGGAGTGATTCAGTAAAGTTCCATCTAAAAAAACGTAATCTCTAAAATAAAATCCAGCTCCAGAAGCTGTTACATAGGAACAATCGGGCAAACGCTCTACCACCTTTCTTATCAATGGCCAGTAATACATTCAACAAGGATAACTGTATAATGTGTAATGTATGATATAGCAATAATAATTATACAACATATTCAATTACAATTAGTCATGTGTACCTGACTTCTCTGACGTACGGCGTAATAGAAATGTTTCTTTACAAACATTCAAACAACGGACGCAAAGAACATACAGAGCCGAAAACAAATATTTGTGGATCACATAAACTTTTCTCCCGTGTGTGGATGGAACCCACAATAGTCGGCGTGGTGACAGTGGCGTGTCGACCAGACGGCCATTTAAACCACGCCATCCATGGACAATATAAACGTTTATAAGATAATCATAAATAATCCACTGAGAAAATCCGAGAGAAAGCGTAAACGTAGGTATTAGGTTAGTATTGTCTTACGTTTACGCGAATGTTGCACATTTAAATTAAAATGTATCTTATGTGGGGGCCAGTCAGTGCAGACCGGCGACACTTCGACCCAGTGGGATCTTTTGTGGCGACACTCTTCAATAACGACTGCCATATATATTCATGGCAGCCGGGACCGACGGCTTAACGTGCTCTCCGAGGCACGGAGCAAGCGATAATTGTCAATCAATACGCACATAATTTCGAAAAGTCATATTACTTCCGAAAGTCAGAGGTGCGCGACGTGGGTTCGAACCCGAGACCCTCTGCATTGCAGTCTGTTGGTCTCCCCACTGAGCTATCGCTGCTGTAAATTAAAATACTTTATATTATTGAAATTAAACACGAACGTTTGTCGCGTTGTTTATTTTACTTTAAAACACTTCTATTGCATAATTTTGAAACTTTAACACTACTATTATTGAACTTTACTATTATCACTATTACTTTTAATTTAGTTTAAACTATTTATATTTAAGTTACACTTTGCCACGACGTTTCGGTTGCTTTATAGCAGCCATGTTCACGGGGAGACCTCCCGTTATAAAGTAAAATAAACAACGCGACAAAATCCGTATAAAGTGTTTAATTTCAATGTATAACATTCGCATTTCGTAAACATAAGACAAAATCATACTTTATATTAATTTAATCTCAACGCAGATATTATTGTTAAATGTAAAACTAAAATTTTATTTATCATCATCAATTCATCGAACAACCACGCACAACTTACCGAGAACAATATAAATGTAGTCTAATACTGTAGGCATTTGAGATTATGAACTATTGTCTAATAATACAATAGACTCATTAGCGTTGACCCTAAACATAACTAGCGAGACACACGACCTACCGAGAAGAAATAGATACAGCTATACTCCATTTGGTTAGGTACTTAACTAAAGGTAAACAATCTTGATGTGACTTTTTACACAAACACATATTAAACGAATAAACTACTGCTTAAACTAACAGTTCAATTTATTTAGTAATCGTTATTGTTGTATTTACATTGATCTTTAGCAGCATTTTATTTTTAAACTGAGTTTTTAGATAATATAAGACACATCAAAATTGTTAACATTTTTTTTTTTACCTGGGGGAATGTTTTGACGCATACCTCTCCGCGGGGTGACGGAGAGGTTATGTCGTGCTCACCGGGGGAAAGATACCCCGGTAATACCGACTAAACCTACCACGGTGTTCCTCGACATAACCATAGACGGCGGGGCCGCGCGAATCGCTTTCACATGCAATCGCGACCCCGCGCTCCGGCCCGCGCGCCGTGTGAAACGGCATTTCATAGAAATACTTCCTCCACTGTCCTCCTGTAGGAGACACGAAGACACGACACAGAGGCGCACGTGGGAACACGCACGCCGCCTCTCGAACCCGGTGCTGATCGGGTGGCGAGCAGGCCCACGCAGCCCACCACCCCCAGGTCAAACCTCAGGGTGGCTGGAGGTCATCTCGCGCCCTCCGGCGCCCGGTTCTGCGGTTGGGGAGAGGGTTTAAGCGCTCCCTCTCCCGCTCCACCGCCTCCTTTATGGAAATTACTTCCTCACAAAAGGAGGCGACGGCGTTCCACGATCTCTCACTCCGGACCATAGACTGGACTACGGCCGGAAGTGAGAGGGCAATCAGTCCGACTGCCGCGATCAACTCACGGCGCTGCGATGCCCAGGCGGGGCAGTACGCCAAAGTGTGCAGCGCCGTGTCCTCAACAAAAATTGTTTACCTTTAGTTAAGTACCTAACCAAACGGAGTATAAATGTATAATGTATTCAGAATCGTAGTTTTCGTTCACCTCATAGATAGTAACTTGACTGGCCTATGGCGTAGTGATTTAAATGGTCGCCTCGCTACTGCCGCCTCGTCAAGTGTTGTGGGTTCGATACACACACGGGTAAAAAAAATTTATGATCCACAAATGTTTGTGCCGAGTCTTATGTCCTTTGTCAGTTGTTTGAATGTCTGTAAAGGCAATCGCGACATAGGAATTATTCGTAGTGCAAGAGTTGTCTTTTAAAGAAAATGTATAAAAAAGCAATTCTTCATTGTCAACAGGCGCCTTGTTTGACCATTATGAACTTTATAATCCTATAAGATAAGAAAGTAAGGAAGTACATTCAGAAGCTGATGGTATCCATATATCAGTAGAGTGATGATTTTCGTTAACGTACCTAATACCTTCAGTTGGATAGAGTACTTTGTTAGTAGGTCGATGCGTGATTCTTCAATACTAAACACATAACAGGATAATAACTACCTTTTTATTGTTGACAAACAAATTCATTTGAACAATTAATCACTTTTGAAGAAGTAAAACAATAGAATTCGCACACTAAAAAGAGTAGGTACCTTTCGGCTTAGAACCCTATTTTGTTTGAAAACCCCTGTCGCCGTCGCTATAAAAAAAAATCCATACAAAGTTGTGAAGGCCGATTAACGATATCGGAGAAGAATGCCAATATTAGTCTTTCACCGTTGATATTATTTTGTTAAATCAGATCAAAATTATTTTAGTCCGACAAACAGATTATTTTAGTCTAAAGTACTAACGTATTTCTTATTTTCTGTACACACGGCTACACATCAAGTTAGACACCCTATATATATATATATGTTACGGCTAATACATACAATACAATACAATAGCCGAAGTACGGCTACACCTAGTTTTAGCCGGCTAAACTCAAAAGTAACCTAACATAACCTAACCGCATGTGGCCGGCTGCACCTAGGTGTAGCCTGAATGCCTGCCTGTTCTTTTCAATTGATCTGAGATAAAATTAAAAAAAAAAACAATGTTTGAATATAGGCTGAAAATACAAGGTGTTGAGCTGGTATAGCTGTACTCCTCGTCAGAAGAGACTATTCACTCGCGACTTGAAGACACCAATACAGAATTAGGTAAAGAGTTTCACTCCTTTGCGGTACGTATTATAAAAATGGAAGCAAAGTGCTTTGTGCGTAATTATGTGTTACATCCACCATGTAGGTACCTGTGCCGCTGGTCTGTTTGTCTGGCCAAATCATGCATTTTCATACTAACTATTAATATGAAAACCAGAACATTATCGATTTTCTTACTACAAAAAAATTCATATCTTAAGGTTGTATAAGGTCGTAAAAGCCTATTAAATTCATCATAAATTGCGTATGAGGTGCTAACTTAACTTTTATTAAACTGTAGCGGTAATATTACACTGATTCACATACTGATTGAAGAATCACGTTGTCTTGTTTACTTCAACTTTGGCAATGAGGTTTTCGATCTCATAGTCGTAGCAATCTGTTATATTAGTGACGTCATTAGGTACTTATAGCATTTAATATGTCGCAGCCTTAACAGGTTTCTGAACGGACATTATTTTTATTGCAATGCGTGGCTGCAATATAATTTGCATCGCCAGCAATCACACATGCTGTACAACGCACGCTCGTCTGGAGTTCGATGCCGGGCATCAGAAGTGCAGGGCAGGGCAGGAAGGGCAGCAGAACACCGAAGCGAAGCGGTGGAACCGAGGAAGCGGTTATAGATAAGACGGAATTAGATAAAAAGTGGGTAAAATTTCAAGTTAAATATTTAGGTGCCAAATTATACAAATTGTATTAAAATGAGTTCAATGGTTTCTACGTGAATTTATTTTGTGTTTTTTATTAAAAGGTACATTTCCAATATTTAGCTTTAATTCTGCTAGTTTTATACTCTGAGTATTTAAATATTACTAACAATTTGTTACCAAATAACAAGTACCTTTTCTTGTTGAATCCTCCAGCTAAGACAGAATGATGGCAGGAGTGAGTTCACGTCGTTAAATTGCAATAGGTAGGATTCGAACCCATGACCATGACCTCGCAATCGCAAGGCCTCATTCATTGAGGTATTTAATCTTTAACAGCTTAATGACGCCAGTTAGAAAATCTCGTATTTTATTAACTCTCGATTCAACTTAATATGAACAGTTAAACGATTATTCTGATATTATAGTATTATAACAATTTTACTACTGCTCGTGTCAAAGTTGTTCCAGATTTTATTATGGCTATAATTTCGGTAATGGTGGCTATAAATTACATTTATGCAAACCTGTTGATGATTGTCTTTTACAAACAATGTTTCATTTGAGTATTTTATCTTAATACATAAATGATTACGTCAAGACTAACGAGGATCTTGCCAAACTGCACAATTATTTGGTAGCTTCTATTATATTAAACTCACGGCCACTGTTTTAAATCACCATCAAATTATAATTTCAGGATTTTACAACTAATTTATATACATGCTTTTGCAGTCATTATGCCATATATTACTGTCCATATAAAACTAAAAAAGTATATCGAAATACACATATACAGTGTATCACACTAATGTTTCAGTTCACATACAAATTACTCCCGCAGGCATGTGATAGTTTATTATCTAATTCGTTTACCACAATAAAGAGTTGTTGCTACAATATATAGAACAAACTAATTCATTACTAAAGTGGTCCATTTAATTAACAATACACAACATAAAACGCCGCCACCGCTGATGCCTAAAGTCATTACATAATGAAATAAATCATTACGATTTTCAACCATAACAAGCAAAGATAACAAGCTATATTTAAACGACCATAAACTATAATTCGAAATTCAAATAAAAATCATTTCTAATGATGCGCTTATCTTTTTAAAACCTTTTTTTTCGTGTTATCAAGACATTCCTGTATAAGATTATTCTGTAAATGGTTTACACCGTCAGTATTTGTACAGAACTTGCCGAGGACTGACGTGGTCGTGTGTTGTGAGTGTAAAGTGCTCGATTTGTCTCGACGGGCGTACGGGATTTACATTAACCTTATAATAAGGTAATATTTTAATTATAATACAGAGCTTACTTAAAATTAGACAAGATTTTAGGACGTTTGCGTAAAATCTCTACTTAATTGTTAAACAGCAGGCTAGAAACAATTATTTTTGTAAACATAACTGCATTTATGCGACTTACATTTTAATGGGCAATGACAATGACATTGAACCGAAACAATATTATTTTTAATATTTTTACAAATTGTTTTATCTGTAAATAGTGGGTTTAAAAATGTCACTTGACATTTCCTGTAACATAATATTATAGTCTTATTGTATTTGCTTATAGCGGGCATTATTAAGTTTGAGGTTCTTTTCAAAATAACACAGGGATTTTAAAACAATGCCGTGTATGTTTGTTTGAGTAAACTGTAGCAATGTGTAGCATTTTTATCTTGGCTCAAATGACGTAAGAACGTTCAGAAATTATTTCACAAAAATATCCTTCACAGGCTGTATGTAAAAGGTTCACGCTCAGCAGTTTAAAAAAGATTATTTTCATTTTCATTTTGCCCAGCTGTTTAATCCACTGCATCTGGTATTTTTTATTAAGATTGATTTTCTTTGTTTTTACCTTATCTAAACATATTTATACTTTTACGATAATAATTTAAATTATTAGATTTCATTAATTTAATTAACTTATATAAAGGTGAAAAATAAATAATACTTACTTCAATTTATTTGATTGGTAACGTTAGCTTTTTTTAATTAGGTAATTGAATTATGATGTTGATGTATTTTCTGTAATTAGTTAATTACTAATAGTGAAAACTAAATTGTACGTAGGTGTGTATATGGTGACTAGGTAGTTACTTAGTCTTATTAAATATGCTTTTTCCCTAGACGTTATTGAAAAATGATTACTGATTAGATATCTTATTTTGATAAGTCTACGGATATAAACTTAAATATAATATCGCACCCAGAATCTTTGATTATAATAAGGCAACTACATTAAAATATTTCTTTTTAATCTAAATCGTTTAATAGATTTGTATTTATAAAATGATAGGCTGGTCAAATCATCATGCTTCATTAAACATGAGAAATAAGAGAATCATTCTACTTATCATCAGAAACGATCTTAATTAATAACAATATAAATACCTACACTGTGTCTGTTTATATTTTTTTCTTATACATCTTAAACTATACAACTAAAATTGTGCACCTTCACTCGCACGTAAATGTTTTAAAAACGGATTTTTGGTTATATATTCTGCAGCAAATGTAATCATAGTTACCATGGACTGACGCCTGAATCCCGAAGGCGAAGGAAGACGTGTATTCTATCGTTATATCGCCAGCTATGTTTCTATATCCTAAGTAAAGAGCGAGCGTATTACTGTCGATCGGATACAGTTGCAGACTTCGTGCTTTTACTGAGAACTTCTTACTAAAAATCCCAAGAGCACTACCTGAACTAGAATTTGTACTCACCATTACAATTTACTTTATCAATAAATATTTCTACAAACTAAATAAACGCCATGTTAACTCATGTGATATCAGCAAATATTTTTCAAGCGTACACATGTTTTGAGTTGGCATGTATAGGTGCATCTTAAAGTATAATATTTACATAATAATAATAATAATAATAATAATACGTTTATTGTTCAGAAAAAAATACAAATAACAGGTTAGTCACTAGACCCACACTAGGATGTGTTGTGGGTTCTAGTCTCTTTCGTGCCTTGTAAAAATTTTACATTTGCAACTCAATTATGTAACATAGAAAATAAAATTTTGGGATTAGTTACAGTTACATAAATGTCAACTATCGTTCATTAGCTCGCAAATATATGCACCGTGCAATGCCTACTGATTTGTTTACCTTAGCAGCCTTTTGTATACATATAGTTATTTTATATATATGACTGCACGAATGGTGTAGTGGTTTTAGTGGTTGCCTAACCACTGCCACTGCATCAGTATTGTGGGTTCGAATCCCATACAGGACAAAGCTTTGTGTGATCCACAAATGGTTGCGAGTCTGGGTGTTTTTTGTGTCCGTTGTATAAATGTTTGTAAGGGCCCCGCGACACAGGACTTAAAACTAAAGCGGAAGTAGTATTTAAAAAAAATGTATATAATGTACTAATATGTAAATAAAATAAGGATAGTATTTAACTGTTCCTAAATTTTTTGCCTTTGTTCCACCAAAAATACTAATTGCACAGCAAAATATATTTAAAGAGATCAAACTGAGTCGACGGGGCCCCGCTTGGCAGGGCTCCTATTTTTGGGTGGGTATAAGAAGGAACCTAACATAGCCGAACCCTTCCGAGACGGAATGCAGTGATTTGAGACGTATAGGTGCTCGTTATAATATATTTTAGTAAGCATATTTTGCTGTGCAATTAGTATTTTTGATGGTCATAATATTTAATCCCAAAAAATAATATTAAGATATCATTAAGTCAGCTTATTGCGTCGCAGCGGCATACCGGTCAAACACAATAGGTTTTCAATACTGTGTGGCATTTAAACAATTGACAGGTTAATATGTACCTACTATGTTCTAGGGAAAACTATAGTCTATATTTTCTTATTGTCTTATTATATAAATATAATACTAAACAAATATTATAGCGTACTGGTAGCTATATAGAGATCTCTAGGTCAATACCTAGAGACCGAGATCTTTATATATTAGTAACAACCCGCGCCGGCTTCGCGGGTACTACAAAACCTTAACAAATTATACACCTAAACTTCATTAATTACTCTGTCTATTGCTGAAAACTGCATGAAAATCTGTTCTGTAATTTTTGAGTTTATTGCGAACATACAGACAGGTACAGTAGGGACTTTGTTTTTTATAATATGTAGTGATGGTGATATTTATCTTATTTGTCGTCTCTATTTATTAGAGAATAAATATAATATAAAAGCAGTAAATAAATAATTGTATAAAGAAATGGACGCTCACCAAATAAGACAAGTTAAAAAGGTATAGTTTGTTTGTAATACGCGTTAGAATGCATGCACTCTAACTCATTCTGAGCCATGCGCTTACTGCAATGACACGTTTGAGGGCAAAATTAATTAAGCAGTACCACAGTTTACATACAACCATATTATGAATATTAAATTCTGCACTCATACATGTCTATGCAGTAAGTGCATGGCTCAGATTAAGTGAGATAGAGAGCTTGTAGTCTAGTGTTACAATCAATCTAATTAAGTTGTCTTCTCTCATAAGTACGGTATTAACTCAATGTTAGATACATATTATTTTAATTTAAGAACATGATTTATAAGTTTCATACACGTACGATTCATGTCCGTTTCCCAGAGAGAAACTATGGATTGCCACGTACCTACTACGACCCTCGTACAGCTCTTTATTTCATTCACCATTATCACGTTCTTTATGATTGCGTCATACTGGCATTTATATTAACACTTGTGATTGTCCGCAGCTTCGCCTGCGTTCATTCCACGGGATCTCATACCAGGTTAAGAAACCTGTGTTATTCATTTGTTTAATTATAGTAGGATCAGTAGAATACTGACTTAGAAAGAACAACCATCGGGTAAATAAAAGATATAAAATACGAGGCGTAAAAATTTTGCTTACGATGTCATTTATCACCAATACTTAACGAACCTAAAATATAACCATACCTTACTACTACACGCTGTATTTCTAATATAGGTATTTTACCAAAAATAGTGGCAATATTATAAAATTTTAATTATTGTAGCCCAACAAGGGATTGGACACGAAATAACTATTCCCATTAGTCGAACGAGGTGAAGTCAGCCAAGCGAACTGTCTAAAAATGTCGGTTATAATGCTACAATTTTATTTTACTCCAAAATTTATTTATTTAATTTTAGTTTTAGTAATGGTTGGCACTTTTAGTTACCTAAGTAAAAAAAATACAAACGCAAAATTCAGCTTAAGAGCAATTCGATCTATATAATAAATAATAATATAATAAATAACTAAAATTTCTTGAAACAATTGTTGCTTAATAAAATACAAACAATTTCAAAGGCGCGCAAAGAGCCATTGTAACCCGTCAAGAGAAAGGATTAAAGAGAGGAATTCAAATAACCTGTTTTAAAACATTTTTTGGTAATGAGCCTTCCCGTAAGGATAGCTATGAAAGCGAACCGCGGTCCAATTAAAGAGTATAAAAAGAAAAAAAGGTGATTATTATGAGCGGGTTGTTGTACCGCGCTGGTAATGCCCGCATGACAGTTTGTCACGTATGTTAGATATGGTCGGTCGTTAAGTAGGTAAATTATTTTTAATCAATGATTTAATCATGTACTACCTTTTGCCCGCGGCTTTGCTCGAAAATAGTAGTTTCTTTTAGGATGAATGGCACCGTATGCCTTTTTCTGTGGCCCTCACAACGTGTATGCGAAATTTCATCATGATCGGTTGAGTAGTTAAGGCGTGAAAGCGTAACAAGCAAACAAAATCACATTCGCATTTATAATATTATATACATACTAGCTGCCCGGACAGACTTCGTTCTGTCAAAAGTAATTTTTATTTTTTTCATGTTTACTTTATCACTAAGGGGTATGAAAAATAGATAGTAGCCGGTTCTCAGACCTACTAAATATGCATATAAAATTTCATAGAAATCGGTCAAGCCGTTTCGGAGGAGTATGGTAACTAACATTGTAACACGAGAATTTTATATATAAGATTATATAGTTAGGATTATATCCCCATAGGGATAAAGATGTGTTATGATAAGAGAGAGAGAGAGAAGATGTATAAAGGAACTATAGTCCATTTTTATGAAGAACCTGTCTTAGTTAGTCTCTTTAGTCAACTGAGGCCGTTCGAACTTATCCCGCGGGTTCAGTTGACTTAACGAATGTTTTGAATCGGGAAGAATATTATTTATATATATACAATATAAATATGTACACACGTGAACAAAAGTGTTTGGGGAAAGAAATGACATACCATCGCTTGGTTATACTGATATATTAAAAAATGGGATTATATATAATGTCCATCAATAATACTAATTGCACAGCAAATATTGCACAGCATAACGAGCACCTATACGCCTCAAATCACTGCATTCCGTTTCGGCAGGGTTGGGTTATGTTAGGTTCCTTCTTAAACCCACCCAAAAATAGGAGCCTCGCGAAGCGGGGCTCCGTCGACTTAGTTTGATCTCTTTAAATATATTATGCTGTGCAATTAGTATTCTTTTGCTGTGTAGTTAAAAGAAAGAAAAAAAAACTGTCATAACAGTTTTTTTTTGTGTGACTTGGATCAGTTGCCCGGTTCAAAACATTCGTTAGGTCAACTGATCCCGCGGGATGAGTTCGAGCGGCCTCAGTTGACTGAAGAGCCCTTAGTTAGTAAACAAACAGACTCATCGCAATACCATTGAGTTACTACTTGCAGATGTATATTCAATTTCTAATAACGGCACGGCACTGTACCTCCTTAACACAGACTGCTCAGTAGCCTATCTAGGAGAACAGTACTCCACCCACCATTATGTAGTTAATGTATACTGTCATCGTGTATAGCAATAAGACTGTGTGTATAACTACAATGTAATTTCATTTTTAAATAAATTATTATTATTAATTTCTAATAAATAGAAAGGGCATAAAATAGATACGGGGCTCTAGATAATTAATTATGTTTATATTTTTTAATAAGACTAGTAAGTAAAATACTATATCGTTACTACATAATATAAACAGATTTATGCGTATACATGTACATATATTCCAAAGGGATAAAAATGTGTTATGTAGACAGAGATGAAATGAGATGGGATTACATCTGCATATTGCCAGATATGTTTTATTCATCTATACTAATATTCTAAAGCTGAAGAGTTTGTTTGTTTGCTTAAACGCGCTAATCTCAGAAACTACTGGTCCGAATTGAAAACTCTTTTTAGTGTTGGATAGCCCATTTATCGAGGAAGGCTATAGGCTATATAACATCACGCTACAACCAATAGGAGCGGAGCAGCAATGAAAAATGTTGCAAAAACGGGGAAAATTCTCTTATGTGAAGCAGACAAAGTTGCGTGGGTCAGCTAGTACATAATAAAGGGACAGGCTGCTTTATTCCATATCAACAAAACACATTTTTAAAGCAAAGCAAGTCAAAGTTATTTGCACGCCAATTCCACAATCCTTTGCCTGATCTCGCGTTAAATTTATACCATTGGACCAACAGGGCAGTCTGATGAATTAATAGATTTTTTAAAGCGATGGGTAATAAGAGGTATTTGGACCTTGAACTCTCTATTCTTTATGGCACAGAGGATTAGTTTACTAGTTTATTGCCGCAGTTCGCTCGCGTGAATCCCATGGTGACGCATACCCAGATAATAGGTACATACAACATCGTCTATCTTCGTGCCAAGTTTATCCAAATCCATCCAACGGTTTACAAGTGATTGAATAACAAACATTTTTACAAATTTTACAGTTATGTTCAGCTAGAGTATATTACTACGTATAATAATAATAATAATATCAGTCCTGTATTAAACTGTCCCACTGCTGGGCACGGACCTCTTCTCACTGTGAGAAGGGTTAGGCCATAGTCCACCACGCTGGCCTAGTGCGAGTTGGCAGACTTCACGTATCTTCGAGAACATTATGGAGAACTCTCAGACATGCAGGTTTCCTCACGATGTTTTCCTTCACCGTTAAAGCAAGCGATAATTAACTATTTAATACGCATATAACTTCGAAAAGTCAGAGATGCGCGCCTTGGGTTCGAACTCGAGGCCTCTGCGTGGCAGTCTAACGGTTTCCCACTAGGCTATCGCTGCTAGTTACTACGTACTGAAATTTAATTTTTGTGAAATGTTATATGCATGTTCCTCTACTAGTATACATCAATCATATGAGCAGCGATAGCTCAGTGGGGAGACCAACAGACTGCAATGCAGAGGGTCTCGGGTTCGAACCCACGTCGCGCACCTCTGACTTTCGGAAGTTATATGACTTTTCGAAATGATATGCGTATCGATTGACAATTATCGCCTGCTTCGTGCCTCGGAGAGCACGTTAAGCCGTCGGTCCCGGCTGCCATGACCATCTATGGCAGTTGTTATTGGGAGAGTGTCGACACAAAAGATCCCACTGGGTCGAAGTGTCGCTGGTCTGCACTGACTGGCTCCCGCATCAGATACATACATCAATTATTATCGTATAAAATAATGTTACCAAATAAAAAAATATGCATACCTACTCAAGTCAAAAATGCATTATTTGTATGTGTAGATATTTGTTTACGCTTCGGGTCAATGATATCAATTAATTCGTTTATATTTTAACGTCACTCTCTTAAAATACCTATATTTTTGTTTTCACACTGATAAAGACTAATAAAACATATTCGCACTTAATTACTTAAATTAATTGGAATTTATAAACATGGCATCAGGAAGGGTTACGCAGTGATGCACTATCGTCATACCATTTTTATGTGATGGTAAGCGGGAAGTTGCCGCTTATGGTGATATAATTATTGCCTTGAAGTGATTGCAAGGTAACACAATCAAGCCGACCGACCGAGCCGGTCTTGCGACTGCCACCTGCCACTGCTCCCAGTGTGTACTGAATACCACACGAGACAAAAAATTGTGATCTACAAATGGTTGATCCGAGTCCGAAGCTTGGTGGCAAACAAACAATCCCCTTTGCCTGATAGCAAGCGATAACCATAACCTAGATCATATGATCCGAAATTTTAAGATTTTTTTTTACTTGGTGGAATGCTTTGACGCATACCTCTCCGCGGGGCGACGGAGAGGTTATATCGGGCTCACCAGGGAAAAGATACCCCGGTAATACCGACTAAACCTACCACGGTGTTTCTCGACATAACCATAGACGGCGAGGCCGCGCGAATCGCTTTCACATGCAATCGCGACCCCGCCGTGGTTTTGGCCCGCCGTGTAAAACGGCAGGTCACTACACAAAAATACTTCCTTCACCGTCCCCTGGGAGGGACAAAGACACGATACAGAGGCGCACGTGGGAACACGCACGCCGCCTCTTGGACCTGGTGCTGATCGGGTGGCGGGCAGGCCCACGCAGCCCAGATAGCGGAACACTCACCAAATACCTTTTATTTTATGGAACCCCATATTAAATTATTACAAATCAAAGACACTGTAATTTAAATAAGAACAAAAACTTTACTTCTCATCACATATTTTGCGCTATTACTAAATAATATTTGTACTTAACTGTAGTATTATTTAACAGCCAGAAATAAATAATAATGTTCCTCACCTTGGTGACTTTTCTATGGAACCCTTAGGTTCTGCGGCACCTACTTTAGGAATCGCTGGCCTAGATGATTGCTCGCATTAATCTTGGCACAGCAAACGCAAAAATTGCATTTTGCCGGCTCTAGGGCAAACTTATTTAAGATGGAGTGAAAGGAAATGAAGGGCAGAGGTTTATAATATTGTAAATGTACTTAGATACCAGACGAAACTCAGTGTTACCAATTATACGGCGGTTTAATGTAAGTCGGTGGTACAGGCTAGCCAGATTATTCGTACAATCAGTAAATAATAATTGGCAACATCCACAATTTCTTTTTTATTTACATTTACCTAGTAACTAAAAGTTCATTATTAATAATAATAAAATACATCATTACAAAATTTAAGCAGTTACAACAACATGAACAATTAGTGGGACAGTGAAACTTTGTAAACAGCCTGGGAACATCTGCAACCGAACTAAGTGGTAACCTGCATCCGGGTATGCAGCTCATGCCCTTGCAAAAATTGTACAAATTTAAAAGCCAGTTTCTAAAAATTATGATATCTATTTACGTGCCTTCTTTCCATATCAAGTTATACGTAGAGCTCTACAGAGCTTAGTTCCAGAGACAGAAGCAATATCTCTTCTCAGGTATGTGAACCAGAACCACATTGAAGTTGATACAAAGGTATACCACCGGAGTAATGACGTGATATAACTGCAAACAGTTTATATCGACAGAATTTGATAAACATAGTTTACCGCCCAGCTGCATTATGCAAACGATAATAATATTATCATAAAAATAATACGATAATACAGTTAATAGTTATGCAAAAGTTTCGTTTCATATATAATTGAGTATGGTAGCCATAATGTCGGGAAATTATAGGATAGGCTTATAGAGCAAGAAATATTGGCATCGTGTCATAGTGAGTGTGATTTCTATCTATGCTCTGTGTATAGACTCAATATTATACTCACCTATGGTGAAATTAAACTACTTTATACAAATGGTTGCGTTGTTTATTTTAAAACACTTTTATTACATAATTTTGAACGATGGCACTACTATTACTTGACTACAAATTAAGCTGTTTAAATTAATTAAAACTATTTATATTTAAGTTTATACTTTCCCCGACGTTTCGGTTGCTTTTCAGCAATCATGTTCACGGGGAGACTTAACTTCAGCTGCGGTGTTATGTAACATGAGTTTGGTTAGGAGAAAATACTCACCAAACAAATTAATTATTGCCTAAAATGATGAGAAATCTGTGCATGCCGAAATAAATAAAGTAGTATAAATGTATCTACATCCATATAGTGATATTTGCATGATGCTGGAACCAAACAAACGGACAGAAATATTTTTGACATATATGTTAGTGGATTGACGTTTAATAAAATATTTGTAACTAGCGACGCTCCCCGGCTTCGCACGGGTAGTACAAAACCTTAATAAATTATACACGTAAACCTTCCTCATGAATCACTCTATCTATTAGTGAAAACCGCATGAAAATCCGTTTAGTAGTTCTTGACTTGATTCCGGAACTGAAAGACAAACAGACGTGGCCGGCGCGCCCCCGTCTTTGTTTTATAATATGTAGTGATGTCTTTAACGCTATCGTTATAGTTTTCATTTTACATTATTTTTTTATTTCGATGGTTTTCGAAAGAATTTACCATCTGATCTTCTACAAACTTAAACTCTAAATCCGCGCCTGAAACTGTTACAAGTTTCATATCACGGAAGACGGATTTACGCGATCAGGCTCAGTATTTACTGAGTAGAGCAGACTTCTGTTTGTGCCCACGGCCAGGGCAGCCTAGCCGAAAAGTCAAGCCTTTCCAAAGGGTATGCCAATACTCATGTATTAGATCATGATCTCGTTAATACCCATTTTCCTGTATATAAATCATTCAACGCGTTCCAATACAATCTGACATTTACGTGAATGTTATACATTATAATTAAACTACTTTATACGGGTTATATCTTATTATTTCCTTGAAGTACACACCTTTTACATAATTTTAAATTTATTATACCAAGTTTATCCCCCAGTGCGGTTATCTTACTCACTAAATGAAGCCTTACTCAGTCGGTATGACGTCGCCGGCGCGCGCCGCCAGACGCGACGGGTTGCAATTCCAACAATAGTCAATGTTCGTGTTATGGAACTCCGACTCACTTATGTTAATACTATCGCTAGTCACTTTCTTTACTCTAATAGAGTACCATAATGCGATTGGGCTGAGATTCTCTACGACACAATAGATGCACGATAAAATCGTATTTGTAAATCCTAAGACCATAGAACGTAGTAGATTAAAAATAAAGTAAAGAATTTGAACATTAATATGACGAAAATTTTTCAATCTTTTAAGTCCGCCTCATTGTAATCTGCACCTAAACGTGAGGATGAAACAATCTATGTAAACCTTGTATTTACTTCTAATTCAATGTAAACATACATATAAACTGATATGTTAACATTGGATGACAATTAAGTTTTTTTATTAAACTCATCAACTGCTCTAGTTATAATTCCTGTGTCGTGAGGGATTTGACAAAAGTGTAAACTTAGCAAACATTTAAACAACGGACACAAAGAACACGCAGACACGGAATAACCATTTGTGGATCACATAAATATTTCCCGTGTGGTCAAACCGTGATCAAACCTCACATCAGTTCAGTGCAGTTGCGGTAAACCACTTTCCCCCTTCGTACTGTCTCGTCAGCCGGTCTAAATAGTATCTTAAAATTACTATCAGAAATCAAATAGAGCATGGTTTCAAATTTTACTATTATTACATACATACATAGATTCACGCCTGTTTCCCAGAGGGGTAGGCAGAGACTACGGATTTCCATTTGCTACGATCCTGACACACTTCTCTGGCTTCATTCACTTTCATCACATTCCTCATACACGCCCGTCGGTTCAAGGTGCTCTTAACCTGGCCTTTGTCCAGAACGCCTCCGGAAGTGAACTATTATTATAATGAATGAAGTTTATAAAAATGTTTAGAATTTCGTGACTCAATCCCGCATACACGGTTGAACGGATTTGGATGGAACTAGAGACCAGATGCAACATGTCCTGGATTAAAACATAGGATTCTTTTATCACGGTACGCGTTCTCGTGGGATTAACGCTAAGCTACGGGCAGGGGAACTAAGGTTTTAAACATTATCATTAGGCAAGTCCCCACTTATCATTAGGCAAGTTGTATGCTTGTCTGCCATCTTATTAGAGCTACAAACCTCTTAAAATCTACCCGTTGGAATGTTTATCTAGATCTAAAATTGTTAACAGACAGATGTGCGCAATGTTTACCCAAAAATTACGGACACATTGTTTTATTGTACCTAGTTCTCATTGTGTTGACTTAGTGTCAACAGCGTGAAGTTATCAGCCTCCTATTTAACGTCTTAGGTCAACAGCGACAGTGGAGAATGCATACATAGATACCTTGCAAAAGATTTTCATTTGTCATAATGCAGTATCTATAAAAGTTTGTGAACATCCTTACTTAATCCCACGATTATTATAAATGTGATGGGATTTAAATAAAGGAATGGGTGAGTGGTATGACTCATCGATCGTAAATGGAAAACTGTCAGTAGCCTGCTTCTCCTGCGACCGCCAGGTGATGAGCCATCATTCGTACCATCATCTCTATTCCACTCGTAGTATTAATTCAATCAAAGTTAGTCAACGTCAAGTCAAGTCAAGTCCAAGTCAACAATCATTTATTAATTTAGGTCACAAAGTAACACTTATGAACGTCAAAATAAATAGGTTAGTGAGTTTATTAAGTTACTGTAGCTACATTTAGCTATATTTAGTTAAGCTGTGTTACCTGTGTTTATAATTCGCCTGCGGTTTTATCCACGTTAAGGATTGCTTCTCCGATCCCGTAGCGTGCTGTATTGTAGCCTTTGCTAATTTTTGATGAGTGGCTGTCTAATGATGAAAGAATATTTAAAATCGTAGCAGTAGGTTTTGGATTTACAAGCAAAATATTTACAAACATGCAAAAATACAAATCTTTGCTCTTTATAATATTAGTAAAATTAATTAGCCTGTCAGCTGAACCATATCGAGACTGACAAAAGACTAATGCCCGTTTTCACCAACAGGCCCCTAAGCTCCACCCAAGTAGGTGTATTTTAAGCTAAGGGCAACCCTTAATCGAATACTTACCTAAATTCATTTCACCATACTAGTTATCACCTACGAAGGAATCCCCTAAGCAAGTGTTAACAGTTAACTTTTTCTAAAGTCACGCTGCTGACATTGATGTTTTATCGATAAGATGAAAATTTCTATATTTCTTTTCAATTGAATGATATTAAAGGTAGTATTATTAATATATTGAAAAACAATATTATTGTACATATTTTGAACTTTAATCAGAATAATTTAAAATAAAAATTTCGGTGCATGCGTATAGGCTATAAGACCCGTGTTCCTTTGGTTTTTTTTGCAAATGAACGAGAAATCTTATGTAATTTCTTAACATAGGTCGTCGTGTGATTATTTGGAACTCCAATTCGTGTTAATTAAAGCTTACATCTTTTGTTATCTTTGAATTCTAAAAGATGCTCAATTTTTCAAATAAATATAGACACTCTGTTAAGATAACCTATATCTTATGAAAAAGTCGACACCGTCGTATTTATCGAAGTGGTTGACTCTTTCACGGTCAATGCGTGGTGTTTTTACTATTTGCTGAATGTTCTCTAGAGTCTCAATAGCTTCTAGACTCTCTATAAAGTGCTCTAAATCATTTTCCATGATAGGAAACACTCGTATGTCGCGTATGAATAAACAATATTCTGTTGCCTAAGCATAAGAGTAGTTTAGGGAGCCAACAATCGGGACCTTAAATATAAGAGCTGCTTTAGTGACACCTAAACGTTGGTGAAAACAAATTTTTTGGTAAGGGGTTTCCTAAAAGCTGCTAAGGGATACTTATCTGTTGGTGAAAACGGCCATAATACTACTAATAGAGATATGGTGACTGGACGCCGGCGTCTTCATGCCAACGGAGATGTCATGGATGACATTAAATACCGTCACGTCAGACAAATACAATTTTCATGCAGTGCTATATACATAGATGAACGTTTAACAAATATATTGAGTCACTCAAGGCTACTATAAATATGCGTAGTTTCTTAAGAAATAGAGATTAACTTTGGCACGTGGACAGGAAAAGTACATAAAAGCGAACTCTATATCTCTATACTTACATATATTGATAAGAAATATTTTCTTCACCCCAGCCTTTATTATGCCCAAGTCACTTGGGGTCGGCTTTTCTGGTCTAACCGGATTTGACTGGATATCAGGTTTTACACGGAGCGGCTGCCACCTGACCTCCGCAACCCGAAGGCTAACGATACCCTAAGGCTAGACCAGTGTCAGGATATTATAGGGTACTGACTTCTCAATAACGACTGCCATAGATGTTCATGGCAGCAGGGACCGACGGCTTAACGTGCTCTCCGAGGCACGGAGCAGGCGATAATTGTCAATCAATACGCACATCATTTCGAAAAGTCATATCACTTCCGAAAGTCACTGGTGCGCGACGTGGGTTCGAACCCGAAACCCTCTGCATTGCAGTCTGTTGGTCTCCCCACTGAGCTATCGTATATTCGTATATGATAAGAAATATTATATATTTACTTGTATATAAACTTTATAAACGTTTATATACTTCTATGACATGTACACATAATATATTAGACTAGCTGTTACCCTCGACTTCGTCCGTGTGGAATAATGTTTTTTTGCGAACACAGTTTTTCTAAAATAGAAGTTATATATTCTATTATCCTTATAATATAATTATCCTTATAACATCAGCTATCTGCCAGTGAAAGCCCCGTCAAAATCAGACAGACAAAAATCTTAAAAATATATTCTTTGATATAAGTACCATCTTTACTTTCATATGCATTTAGTAAAATCTGTCATTTCGACATTACAGACACTTTAATTGCTTTAATTTTATTTATTTGTATAATCAACGGGTTTTAATCACGTTGGCAGTTATTTACAGGTATTGGTTAGTTCTCGACGTTTCGACCGACTTGGATCGATCACAGATGTACAATATCGATCGCGGTCACAGGTTATCAGTTGGTTGTGAGTCAGTCGAAACGTTGACTATCGTCGATAAACGTCAATAGGTAATTAGACCCTCAAATGACTACTTATGAACTTAATTATGACCCGTATAATTCCTATAAACTATACGCAAATTAAAAACGCTTTTTCTAATTGTTTGGATAGACATTTTAGACATTTTAGACATTTTAGATATTAGACATTTTAGACATTTTAGGACAGGGCACAACAATAACTTTGCACATAACTAGGAATTCAATCGATCTGAACTAGCGTGGCACTAACCAAAGAAACTTGTATAATACCTTGCTTGTATAATGTATAAATATTATACATTATACACTATAAACTATGGTTAATATAAATTCTATTACCCAATTGTCGATTATATGATTGTAGTAATCAATTTTTTATTTCATTCCAATACTAACTTCATTCCATAGTAACATAAATATCAACATAGCCAGGTTGAATACTAAAGGATTGTACTAATTATTAATGTTGGCCATAACACGAAACTTTAAATGTGGGTGTTGATCTTATTGACCTTTTCATACATACATACATACTCATACCAATGGTACCTTTGATATGTAGGGTTATTATTAGTCGCCTAAACGGTCCTATCATTTAGGGTTCACCATTATATATGTATAGAGCCTTCGGTTAAATAGTCCTTTTAGAACTAATTAATATGTGAACGAAATGGTTAAGAATGGCGTCGAGCGCCGGCATCCAGACACATTGCTTTTAATAATACATATGTTATGGTTTCTATATTTAACTTGCCTATCCGTGTAAACATTATCTCTATTTACCAATTAATATGCAACTAGCGGGATATTATGTTATTCAATTTAACATGAATTTTAGAATTATAGAGTAGTAGAGCCTCACTGATTTCAACATGAATGGGCCGGCTCGACCGGGTAAGGACTACCCTCTCACAGAATATTGACGTAAAATAGCAGTATTCCTACTGTTGTGTTTCGTTCGGTGAGTAAGAGTGCCGGAAGCCCACTTTCCTCCTACCCGCTCCTTCTCCTTCCCACTTCCTTTTTTCAAGAGTCGGCAACGCGCAAGTAATGCCTCTGGTGTTGCAGGCGTCCATAGGCTACGGTGACCACTTACCATCAGGTGGGCCGTATGCTTGTTTGCCACCTAAGAAGAATATAAAAAAAAATGCAAATGTTTCCGAACAAAGCGAGTACTAAGTATGAATCACTGGCGCCAACTCCATAAGACTTGGGGATGCCCGAGTCCCCCCCAATGCCACTATCGGCTAGACTGAGATACCACCCCTCTCCCGATATTTTATCCTGTGCTCCTGGGTTATTGACACTTACTGTATGAATCGTGCGTCCATTCGTCACTTTTTGTTATTATTCCATGGAAAACTGCTTTCTTTTTAAGTAATATTGTAAATGCGATTGTGAGTTTGTTTATTTGTTACGCTTGCACGCCTTAACTACTCGACCGATCATTGTGAGATATAGCATACAGTTGGTCAAGGATACAGTAAAGGACGTAGGTAACCTACCTTTCATTCAGGACAGCTTGTAATGCATTAAAATTGAAATTGACAAAGATAATATTTTCATGACGACAGCGTCCCTGGATATTACTATTTTTACGTTGCATTACCAACGTACCTGTCATATTTACTATAATATCTTAGATAAACACATTAGTATTGAATATATCAGTATTTTACACAAATATCGTCACAGTTGTGAATGATTATCACGCGACTTAAACGTAAAATCACTGTTATAATTTCAAATACGAGTTGACAAAATACGCGTTAGTATCGTCGTAAGAACCTTTTCACATGTAATGATCATGACAAAATGAACTTATATACCCATATCTCACGTTAGATCTTGCCAAGAGTATTAGTGTATCGAAACTTTCTGTGTCCTAATTTTGTTTAACGTTTTTATATAATATAATATATAGAGGTTTAAATATGAAGTTGGCACTTTGTATGAGGAAAATCGATACCGTTGTTGTTTTTTTAGTAGTTAGTATGAAAACGTCACCGATTTTCTTAATTTACATTGAAGGGCCATTTCAAATTTTATGTCTAATTTTCATGTATGCTTGTATTTAGGCCCTTATGGTTTGTCTTAAATTTACAAAAACATCAACCATCATTTAAATATAGCGAATTGAAACAACGATTACGGGCAGATACTAAGCGATATATAACTTCAAATATAAATTGTATAAATATTTATTAATATTTATTTATAATAATACAAGTTATTAATAATATGTATAGCCTTTTCTCGAAATATGAATGAAGTTTAAAATAACCATTGCATTTTGTACATAAACCACAATATGATTGACGTAATAACTAATATAATAGTTGTACATATCTATTTAGAAATAGATATTTTATTATTTATCAGACCTTCATAGTTCAAGATCATTTGAACAAGATTGTACGACACATATTGGCGTATCTACGGTTTTTTTTAAGAGAGCCTGTCCTTTAATTAGTCTTGGTCTACACATTGTCCTAGGATTTTAAGTTGAAATCCTAGAACCTGGGTTGGCCAAGGCTTGTCTACCCCTTCCCTTCCTTTAATATACGCCAATAGTTCATCGACAACCAAAGAATAAATAATCGAATTGGAATCGGTAGAATCGGTATGTAAAAATCAATGAGATAGCGAAAAAAAATGCGTAAAATTATGTTAAACACACAGGCAGTGTTTAACATAATTATACTTACTGGCGGTAGCCTAGTGCTCGAAATTTGACCAAAGTTTGCCTGTAAGATATTGCTGATATATGCCATTATATATTGATGTATGTAATCATAGTTACACGCTTCGACTGCATATCGCACTCTTAATATAACATAATATAATATAACCTATCTAAGTATTTAGGATCAAAAGAATTTAAACTCTGTTGCAATTCCTTAACACAAATATAATATTAGAATTCATGTTCACACAAATAGAGTTCAAATTGTCTTACTTCCAAATTGCGAATTAAGTCGCTGTTTCAATAAGAATGCGATATGTCAAATGCATAGTTGTGTGTGTAGTGTTTTTTAATTAATTTAATGTATATCTAATGCATATTTTATAAAAATATTAAGATTCGCCCCTCTTTCTCCATATAAACTTTAGCTGTGCCAAATTTCATACTCCTCCGTCCGCGCAATTTTCGTAAAAAGGGGTACAAAGTTTTTGCTTCACGTGTTAATATATAGATTATGTATACAGTAAATATTTACTTTAAACTGAAACCGTGGGATAAACTCATACAGCTACATAATAAAACTAAGAAATTATTAAATAACTGCACTGTATGAGATCATACCAACACGTGCAATTACGTAAACATTGTGTACAAGATCGCAATGTAAATTCTGGTTACACAAGCAAATCAATTAAAACTTATAGAATTGTGTTAGTCCGATAACATTAGTTGTGGTTACATTTACAGCCGATAGCTAGATCCGGAATTCTATTTCCGGGTAAGGAAAACTGTTAAGTTTTTATGTGTTCGTAGTAATTTATACTAATAATATAAAGCTGAAGAGTTTGTTTGTTTGGTTAAACGCGCTAATCTCAGAAACTACTGGTTCGAATTGAAAAAATATTTTAGTGCTGGATAGCCCATTTCTCCAGGAAGGCTAGGCTATATAACATCACGCTACCAATAGGAGCAGAGCATCAATGAAAAATGGCGCATAAACGGGGAAAATTATTTTATGTGATGCAGATAAAGATGCGCGGATCAGCTACTAAAGTATATTTTTAAACATTCCTTCGGGATTGGTTGTAGTTTCTGTGTTGTGGGGGACTTGACAAATATTCACATTCACAGACACAAAGACCCACAGATACAAGGACACACACACTCGAAACAACCTTTTCTTAATCACACAATTTTTTCTCCTGTTTGGGTTTCGAATCCTTAACACTGAACGTAGTAGCAGTAGCGAGGCAACTACATAAACCACTACGCCATCCGTACAGTTAAAAAGATTATCAGAAGTATATTAGTAAAAACTTGTACTTAGTCTAAAACTAGTTATAGATTCGGTAGACTCGACCCTAGTACACACGGTTACACATCACGTTAGACACCTTATTTTGTATGTAGCGTAGTCATCCGTAATGACTACGCTACATACAAAATAGAGAATTGTCGGCAAGGGACAGTGCATAGTGGTGTCGATGTAATGGTAAGGATAGAGCGTAACAAAAATGTAACGCACTCTCTCGCACGATTCGCAGCGTTCAACTTCTAATAGTTCAAAGTCCAAACAGTCTAGGTTGATGTCTCGCTGTGTGTACCTACTCGCATCTGTTTCCGACATGCGCGTAGCTGTTGCTGTGTCTTCTTCCTCCATTTTTCGCGCGCGTTCGCCGTACAGACACACACAACCCGTCAACATTGGCGCTCCATGCATACTTTAGTAGTTATTCTTATCTATGGTGCACACTGCGCGCCCCTTTGTGTTCGGCGAAAAAACCGACAAATGGAGGATCGTGGCGCGCACGAATTGAAATGCTCTGTTCCAACGCGTAGTGTGCACGGTTCGTGCACGCAAGGTGTCCACACTATGGGAATTCTGTTACATTGCATGATACATTGCGACAATGTGGACGGCAAATTCGTTCATTGCGTGTTACATTGCATGTTACATTTCGTAAGTCTGTACCCGTCTTAAATAGATTCAGTAGACTTGACCCTAGTACGCGATAGCTTCATGGTTCTCTTACTCTAGGTCAACTCGGTTACCCGCCTAGTCCTGTGTAAAAGCTAGTAGGTATCCGTTGAGCTTCTGCCATTAATTATATATATTTCTCAGTTTTCGAGACGCAGTAAAAAGAAATACAGAAATATCACTTTCGTAATCTTATTTTATCGCTCAACTCTCCTCTGATTACCTTGGAGTGATGTTATGATAACATTTGAGATCTAAACTTAAAAAGTATATTTTTTTTTTTGCTAGCCTTTAATATTGGTACATAAAATTTCTCGGATATCAGAGGAAAAATAAAGTAGACAATTTAAATTAATTATGTATTGAGTTGCAGCAGCGACAACCTTGTAAGTAGTCTGTAGTTCGGCCAAATAGACATCTCGAATTCGACGTAAGTTCGTGCTTACCTTAAACTAACTTGAATATCTATACTAATACTAGCTGTCCCGACAGACGCTGTCCTGTAAACACGAAAAAAAAAACTCAAATCTAAACCATCCTCGAATCCACATGAACACACACAATTTTTTTTATCAAAATTGGTCCAGTAGTTTAGGAGGAGTTCAATGACATACACACGT
Source organism: Catocala fraxini (assembly GCA_930367265.1). NCBI lineage: Eukaryota > Metazoa > Arthropoda > Insecta > Lepidoptera > Erebidae > Catocala > Catocala fraxini. Next base: position 3,554,535 of record OV884040.1, on the reverse strand, counting down.
ATAGTAGAATTATATATATAAAGGTTATAAAGCTGAAGAGTTGGTTTGTTTGGTTGAACTCGCTAATGTCAGGTACTACAGGTTCGAATTGAAAAATTCTTTTAGTGTTGGATAGCCTGTTTATCGAGGAAGGCTATAGGCTATATAACATCACGCTACGACCCACGCGGGCGGCGCAGTAACGATAAACTCGGGTGATACCGCGGGCACATTTAGTAACTTATAAACTCACTGTCTAATGTTAAGACTGCGCCGAGCGTAAGACAGATAATGACAGAGCTCGTACGGCGCATAATCAGATCGGCGCGCGGCCGCCATAGTAAAATTGTATGGAGGATTGGAAGTGCTTTTTTTGATAAATATGTATCTTTATTGTCAACCAATAACTTAAATATTTGGGACGGACAAATTGTAATATAACTATTTATGTTTTGTTTAAGCTGTAAAATAGGATAGATTTCTATTGTTATAATCTAAAAATCACGTAACACGAGCTTACATTTTTCCATTTTTCGTGTAAATTTATGTAATTTTGTAGGTGAAAATATTAATTATTGTAAGTTTTTTACACGGAGTAAATGTAAACACATTAATTGTTATGGTAAATGTATATTTTATATGTGTATTAAACAAAATATTTTGATTTTATTCACTTTTTAACTGTTACCGCCTGTTTTGGCACATTTCGCTCGGCGCAGTCTTAAAGTATACAAGTGTTACTTTGTGACCTAAATAAATATACTCTTTTGATTGTTTATGTCCACCGCGGACAGCTCTAATTTCACTAAGTTAAATGCGGATTAAATACTTAATTTTATAAGTGCCATGAGTAAACTTGTGGGCGTACTCTATAATGTTCTCTAAAATAAGCTCAGGCATAAATTACGTACTTTACGTGATAAATGATAGAAAGCCCATATCCAGCAGTGGAATAGTTTATAAACAAAGACTGCTGGTATGACTATATTCTGCACGAGGCCCGTGTAGGTAAATTCGTACTGAGATAAAAAATACCCTCCCTGTGAATCCAGGACATTCCGTTTAAGTTTACGCGTGAATGAAAAACGCAACATCTAAACGTTTTCAGAAACATTAATATTTTACTTAACCCTTTAGCTTTACCCTGATAGACACAATATAAATTCTATTGTTAAGCATCATATGGGATTTACCGGACATTGAACCTGTTAATATTACTATAATAACAGAAATGATTAAGTAACTATAAAAATATTAAAATATTTCTCCTTTCACCAGTTCAGGCTGCCCGTACCGTGCAGTTTTCTATCAGAGCTAGTTTTAAAGGTCAATGACATATTGTGGCTGTAGGTTCGTATCTAGTTCATCGGGCTAGACTTCAAGGCGACCCTAACATACTTGGCAGAGCGCCAAGTTAAATATATGTATAGGTACGTGTATTTCGTTCATCGATGTAAACTTAGCTTTAACTAAATTTAGCATGAACGTAAAATGTTGTGTTTTAGTGTCTTAGCAGCTACTTACCAAAGATTACTTCACGTACTGTGAAGTAATCTTTGGCAATTCAAAACGGAACAATTCCGTTCTTAATGTTTTTCCAAATTATCATCGAATTCAAGGCCTTATGGCCAAGAATCGATCGAATTTATAAGGTAATCAGCCATTTTTTAAATTATTTTAATCCGTTATTTTAATCAATAAATTACGTCATACAAAATACATGATTTTTTTAATTGCACTTATATACAAACCTTTCGGTTTGGATGCGTGTCTATTATTCTAACTGAGTAGACTAATAGGATGTGACGTAATGCAGGCGAGCGACGTCGATATCTGGGCGGGAAACCCCACTACACCCCCACTTTTATTTGCTCCTGCATTTAGCAACCAAAGTAGTTTTTAACTGAAGCTATTTTCTATAGGTATGTATGTATCTTATGTGGGGGCCAGTCAGTGCAGACCGGCGACACTTCGACCCAGTGGGATCTTTTGTGTCGACACTCTCCCATTAACGACTGCCATAGATGTTCATGGCAGCCGGGACTGACGGCTTAACGTGCTCTCCGAGGTACGGAGCAGGCGATAATTGTCAATCAATACGCACATAATTTCGAAAAGTCATATAACTTTTTCTATAGGTAACTATTTGCTATTGCGTATAAAATCACTTACAAAATCATCATCATCCTCTTGCCCTGGTCCCAATTTATTTGGGGTCGGCGCAGTATGTCCTTCGCTTCCATATTTCTCTGTCCCCCGTCATCTGATAATTTACCCCTTTCCCTTTCATATCCATCCTCACACAGTCCATCCATCTTTTCCTTGGCCATCCTCTCCCTTTTCGTCCCTCTACCGTCATATTCATCACTTGCTTAGCTACATACGTATCATCTCTTCGCATAACATGTCCATACCAGGCCAAACGATATCCTTTCACCTTCTCGTCTATGGGCACCACTTTCAGACTACCTCTTACGTATTCATTCCTAATTCTGTCCATCCTCGTCACTCCACACATCCATCGTAACATTCTCATCTCTGCTACATGCAATCGTTACTCATCCATCTTCTTAGTAGCCCAACACTCAGCTCCATACAGTACAACGGGCCTTATAACCGCCTTATACATGGCGACCCTTTAATTTCAAAGGCAGTTTAGGATCGCATATTGTGCCCGAGATCTGTCGCCATTTCATTCATCCTGTGTTAATTCGTTGCCTAACATACCGATCAATTTCGGCGTAATCTTGCAGGAGTGAACCGAGGTAGCGAAAGTCGGAGCATACTGGTAGAGTTGTACCGCCGAGTGTAACCGGTGTAGGACTGGAGAGACCACCAAAGTCACAGAACATGTATTCCCTTTTGGTTCTGCTTATTGTAAGGCCTACATTCTCCAGTCTCTGCCGCCACTCCTCCAGCTTGCTCTGCACCTCTTGTCCACTCTCTGCTACCAAAACGATGTCATCGGCAAATAGCATGCACCAGGGTGCCTCTTCCTGTATGTTCGATGTTATAGCATCCATAATTAACAGGAAGAGGTAAGAAGGCGAAGAGCTGACCCTTGATGCAAACTTGATAAAAATGTGATTTGCGGACACAAATATACTGCAGCTGAATTTTTATATATAAAGATAGGTATATACATACATAGATTCACGCCTGTTTCCCAGAGGGGTAGGCAGAGACTACGGATTTCCATTTGCTACGATCCTGACACACTTTTTTTAAATGTTACATTCATACAACTATTTTAGTTTAAAATAATTGTATGAACTTGCTTGTTATTTTGAAGCAATGCAACTGCTATCTAAATTATCGTAATTGTAATGTAATTTATTAACCCTCATTATTTTATCACCCATAAAAATGTTGCATGAGCACCGTGATAAAAACGGATTCATTAATAATAGTTCCGTCATGGAAAGTCCAAGTTTGTAAAGATACTAGTTACTCAATCACGCGTCAACCGCTAAACGGATTTATTTAAAACTTAACACACAGATTGAACATGTTATAGACTAGTATAGTATTATATTATCTATGTCATAGATTATATACAAGATACTTTTATACTTCGGTAGTGCGGAGAAGTCATAAAACCCACAAGACTCACATGACCTAGTCTATTATAAAATGTAGTTTTTAAAAACGAAGAAGTACTCCTTAGGGAGATCCATTAATATACAACATATTCTTGTCTATATAAAATGTTATAATCTTCTTTCTTCTTCTTTAAATCATCATCTTTTGTAATTAAAAGGTTTGTATCGCACAAGTAGTGTTACGATATATTTGGTTACGACTTACGATCGATAACCGCTTACCGTCCGCGTCGGACCGTATTGCCCTGAGCAATTATTCACATACTCATAATAACTTACAAAAGTATCCGTGTCATGGTATTGAAATTAAAAGATATTTATTAATGTGTTGCTCTGCCCATTAGGTATTCTATTATTAACGTTACTTACTATTATGGTATACTATACGATAACTTTTGTTCAGAAGGCTGTATTATTGCCATCGAATTACACTCAACAACATATGTACCAGTTCGACTTGTGACACATTGAAGACCGATGTAACGATAGATGGGCAAACGTTAAAATATGATATCGACGAGCTAATGACGCTGACTGTCCCGGTTTTCATGAACATCTACAAGATATTACAATATCGTTATCACTACATATTATAAAACAAAATCCTCCGCGCGCCCGGCCGCGTATGTTTGTTGTTAATGTTAATTTATGTGTTTGTCAAGAACTACTGAACGGATTTGCATGCGGTTTTCACTTATAGACAGAGTGATTTATGATGAAGGTTTAGGTGTATAATTTGTTAAGGTTTTGTTCTGCGAAGCCGGGGCGGGTCACTAGTACCTACCTTATATGAATCAGAAAGCAGTTGCTTACTGGAAACATTGATATTAGGCGAATCTGACCAGAAAACCAACACCACTTGCGCACTAAAAGACTAGAACACAAGAAGCCCTGGTGAAGAGATGCCTTTGTTAGGTCAACAAGTTCACAAGACTGACAAATCCTTTCAATACGACGTGACGTGATAACGCCCAGAAAAACTTATCTCTTCATTTCTACTGCAAGGAATCTCATTTATCTGGTTTGTTTATAATAACATTTCAACTGCGATAGCTGTGGTGATATGTCTAGTTAGATAAATATGGGCACGTGCCATAATTTACTTCATAAATTATTTATAATTTCATAGAAATTATTTGCTACACGTGGCATTTCGTGCAGGGTGTGGGCTGTGTAAAGGCGAAGTAAATAGTGACGTCAATATAGGCGAAAGCCAATAGTTAGCTTGTTATCTTTTTTAACACGCTTTTATTAGCTTGGTATATATCTATGTATCTATGAATTCATGTATCTAGGAATCTATGTAACGGAATCTTTGAACGTGATTTTCACCCCTTTCAAACCGACGGATTGATTTGAAACTTTGCACACTTATCGAGGACCGATGACAATACAATAAGTTAGAATTTAAAAAAAATAAAAAATAAAGAAACTTGGGGAGCTTTCTAAGATATTTTGAAAATATCTTAGACCCCACCCCACGCTTTTTTACATTAAAATTATTAAATTATTTTCTACTTTTTAAAGCGTGTTTTTTAGTTCTTTAAACTATTATTTATTATTAGTCTATCCCAGTGCCAACTCAATAATGGTACCCCAAGGGATATATGAGGTAAAGTAATTCAGTTACCTTGAAATTTATGAAGATCCGCGAAATTGAACTCTTCGTCGTACCAACTTGGAAAACAACGGCATGATCAACATACCTAGAATAGTATTTTAATTACATTGTTTATTTTAAAAGCCATAGATCAGTTTATGCATTACCTACTTAATGCTGTGTTCGGACAAATAGAATAAAATAGAGTCGTTAGTCCGTTTATTACACGTTGTAATGACTTGCATGTCGTTTACAACAATGGTAACTAATTTATTAATATTTTTTAGAATAAGTATAATTTTAATCTAATATGTGAGCCTTTGTAACTTGTTTAATAAATAAATTATATTTATTACTATTTATCTAATCATAAAATAAGAAAGAAAAAATAATCAGTAGATAACGAGTTTAAATACTTTACAAATATTCTTTTAACATAACCTAGACGCGTTCCTGTATACAAGGGTCAGTGGTATCTTAAATTTCGGCAGCCATAGGTATACATTGTATTCGGTACTATGCGTAAACATAGTACACCTACCTAATATTTTATTGAGGAAAACTACGCCAATAGTAATAATTTTCAAAAGTTTCTATCATTGCCAAATTATATAAATTTTATGGATTATACAGGGTGTAACAGAAAGATGTAGTCATATTTAAGGATCACATAATATAGCAGATGTACAATAGAAAACCGCGAGAATTAAATTTGTATACATTATTTTCACGAAGATATTGAATTTTGCTTTTTTATCGATAGATTATTATAAATATCAGCATATTCTAATCGATACGTAAACAACACTACCAGCCATTCACACAGAAGAGCCTAAACTCGACACGTTTTTGTTTACTTAATAGCCATTGACCACTATAACTATGCCCCAGATGTGGATTTACAATACAGCTGGTCATTCTAACATAGATCGGTAACCCCACAGATGTTGCGAAATCTTAATGGGGAGATGATGCAACGGACACAACTATGCATCAATGAACAAGGCGGGATATTTGAAAACTGGCTGTAATAAATAATTTAATAAGAATATGTTTATAAAAATTAATAATCTTAAAAAGTGTTGGCTAAAACCTGTGTGGTGAAGTGATATCAGTGTCGTATATATATCGTACCGGCTTATTCCAGCACTCATATCAACAGACCCTCTTCTATTCTTGTTTTAAAGAACATTACTTTGCTTTCGGCTAATTTCTAATCCGCGGGAACATTAAAAGCATTGAAAAAGAAAAGAGAAACAATACGGTATTTTTGTATCGCGCCGGCCATGATTTATAACTAAGTCAATGACCTTTAGTTGAAAGGATAAAAACGATAGTGATGTAACTCGTTTTGTATCGATATTTAAAAAAGGAATAAATAAAATGATTGAAATTAAGTTAAGCGGAAGGTGTGATGTTGCCAGTGAGCAGAAATGTAATGAAATTATAGTGTTAGTATTTGTTTTATTTTTCTAGCTTTATTATATATTGTTCGGCTTTTTATTATTTTATTTATTTTATTTTATTAACGCAGCGATAGCTCAGTGGGGACACCAACAGACTGCAATGCAGAGGGTCTCGGGTTCGAACCCACGGCGCGCACCTCTGACTTTCGGAAGTTATATGACTTTTCGAAATTATGTGCGTATTGATTGACAATTATCGCCTGCTCCGTGCCTCGGAGAGCACGTTAAGCCGTTGGTCCCGGCTGCCATGAACATCTATGGCAGTCGTTATTGGGAAAGTCAGTACCCTCTAATATCCTGACACTGGTCTAGCCTTAGGGTATCGTTAGCCTTCGGGTTGCGGAGGTCAGGTGGCAGCCGCTCTGTGTAAAAACTGATATCCAGTCAAATCCGGTTAGACCAGAAAAAGCCGACCCCAAGTGACTTGGGAATAATAAAGGCTAAGAGAGAAGAAGTTCTGCTTTTTACTTAGTATTTTCTTTATTTTATTTTATTTCTTCATGTTTTGGGTGTGTCAATATGGGTGCCATAATAAAAAATAAAAATCTTTTTATTCTTTCTTCTAAATTGTCATAAAATTTAAAATTCGTTATTTTGACATGGAGTTAGGCCACATAGGTTATTTATCAGATATATATAGCGATCCTAAAATATAACCACACCTTTCTGTTACAACCTGTATTATTAGAATATTAATATTATAAACATCGGTAATCATATTTTTTAGGATCGTCTATGAGAATCTCAAAACAAAGATGACCATGTCTCTCATTTTAAGATCCTCAGCAGAGTCTTCTTTCAAACTAGGGGTAATCCACCCATAGGGATAGCCATCAGGATAAATACAGGTTCCTTGAGAAGATAGTGTACTCCGGCTCTCTGCTAACCTACTCTTTGTCCCTTTTGATGGCAACACAACGACTGTATTTTTAAAGAGTTGGCGCTAAGCGTGTTGTACTCCTGGTAACAACACCAAGGGTACTTTTAGTACAGCAACCGCTAGTAAGCAGACCGTATCCTTATTAGGCAGGCGTAAAGTAAAACAGCCAAATAAAATATTGCATTCCCGTGACAGATAATAATAATAATATATAATATTGTCTTCTATTTACGCGAATATTATTCATTGAAATTAAACTGCTATATACGGATTTCCGAATCCGTATATAGCAGTTTAATTTCAATGAATAATATATAATAAAAATTATTTATTTTCTTCCACAAAGGTATCTTATGCATAAAATTACAAATGTACAATTAGTAGAAAACAGATCCTTTGTGGGAGACTGGTATCTGAACTAGGTTTCCCTGTCATACAGATTACCAGGCCCCCCTCAGTGCAAACAAACAATATGATGTCAAAATTCAGATTCATAGTGCTATGTGGAAATAACTTCATGGTAGATCAAAACTATTAAACAAAATAAAGATATACTAATAAAAATAAATTAATAGGTAAAAAGAAAGTGTGTTTGTGTGTGTGTGTGTGTGTGTGTGTGTGTGTGTGTGTGTGTGTGTGTGCGCGTGCGCGAGTGTGTATGTGTGTGTGAGTGCGCGCTTGTGCGTTTGTCGTGTGTAAGATATGTATATCGGTTTTATTGTGGAACGACTAAGAGCTGTTCTGTACTAATGTAAGTCTGTTTTAGGAGCCAAACAGTGACTACCTCCTTACATTTGCTTTTAGGGAAAGAATATATTGGAAGAATGGTGTTGATTTTGTTGAGATATGGTACCTACCAGAGTTGCTTAAAAAGGCGTTACATTATCCTGCTGACCAGCGGAAAAACTAATGCATGGTAGTGGTACCTGGTGACTACCCAGCATCCTTTAATTGGTGCATATAAATATTGTAAATATGATTAATTTTTGTTATTAAATCACGCGTAAAACTTCTAATGAATTTTCAAGAAACTTGGCACACAGAGCATATCCTGAATTAACACAAAGGATACTATTTATCCTGTGCACCTTTGTTCATGTGATAAATAAATGCGGACAAACCAAGGGAAGCAATAGGTAATCAATAATGAAACTTAATATTTCCATCAGTCAGGCAACAGTGAATATGAAATATACATAGATGTTCCAAATTGTCCCTATGCTTCAATTTACAAGTTCAAAGAGCACAAGCAAGTCAGCAACAGTTTTATAAGAGCGTCAGAATTAGTAAATTGCCCACAACCCACGTTGCCTTTTAATTTGCTATAGCGCATATAGTAACAACCAAGTCCATTGATGATTCATATTTGGCACATCAGGTAGAAAACAGAAAATATAATATCTACTAAAAACGATAAGATTTTAGACTTCCGAAGTCTAAAATATTATCATTAAATTATTATCTTAATCGAATCATCAATCGAAAAACCGCAGAAAACGGTGACTTATAAAATAAAATATGCATACCAACAGTTAGTTCTTTTGACACAACATTAAATTACAAATATGATTAAATGGCATTCCGATAAATAAAAACACAAATCCGAAAAAGGTTACATGCAATCTGCAAGCTTGATGCATTGCACAGCATCGAGTTTCAAGTTCGAGGAAACGCGGTGCGACGACGTCGTAAATCACAGTGTACAGAGTAATAATTACAAGAAAAAAGTAACTATACAAGTATCTACTTATATTTAATTTTATACATCGCGCTCGCACGTCGATCAGTAAGTATCAAGTTAGTACAAAACGGCGCGTCGGAACAAGTTTTGAATTTTGAATACGATGCACCTCGCAGAGGGACGAGCGCAATTATATTCGCTTTGTGTACGTAGCGCATCAATGGCATACAAACAAAACAAAGAAACATGCATACACGATTATAAATAACTGCGGTGACGTATTATACGATACAAAACGCAGGATGCACGCCAGATAGCGCGAAAATAAGCTAATTTACGCTATTCGTGGATCGTGGACGTGAGAAATGTTGCCGTGTCGATGCACTCGGCGCGAACAACGTTTATTGGTCCACTTTTGTGATATGACTTTAGCGTATTCAAGGTCTTTAGTGTTCCGAATATATTATTGTTTAAACAAACACGCGCTGCTATTGTATGTTTTGGCCGAAACATTGCGCCGTGCCTTCATACAATTATAACAACACTCAAGATTGTTTCCCAGGGGTAGGCAGAGAATATCTACGCGTTTTCACGACTAGCTACGATCACTCTAGCTTCATTCATTTTCGCCTTCTTCATACACCCTTGTCTATTGAGAGTTCTGTTACCCTAACCTTAGTCCTATCGTCTTTGATCTCGTTAAAGATTGTTCCCTCTTTCCACCAGCTGTCGCAATTGCATTTACATCAAATGCAATTACACAATATTATGAGAAATTGTTACGACCAAAGACATTCACATGGTAACCTAAATATCTTTGATTACGTATTGACCGAATTCGGCGACTAATAACTATAGATATTGTTATCCATATCTAAAATAGCAACCGATTGATATAGTTATCGCTTCCTATATTTGACACACTCATTAGACTATTATTAAAATCATTAAAGTTCATAAAACATTTTTGTCAAAATGTTGCACCGATTTTGCGTTTGGCGTTATTTCTACAGTCATACTGTAGGTATACATACATAGGTATACAGTATGTATAGTGTAGTATATATTTCTACAGACGTACTGGTAGTAACTAGATTCTTATTTCATAGAACGACCTCTGGCTATATGAAAATATGTATAACCGAAGCTTCAGTTCCTCTCGAATACGAGATTTTTCGTAGAGGGATCAGGCTCTGCGAAGTGTTTTGGTAGAGGCTTATCCAATAGTGACATACCGTATCAGTCAATTTTTCAATTTTTGCTTTCCTCTAGGGTTGGCAATTCCTATCTTGCAAGCGATTATAGTCTACGGTAACACGCCACATTCAAGCGATTTGCTTCTGCAATGCTTATTTGCCAATGAAATGACACCAACGATGATCGCAAAACAGTACGCTTTTAAAAAACCTAACGGAAATAATGCGATAACCAACTCAATACTCAACAATATAGTCATTGTTACAGACATTAAGAATGACAATAGTGCGTAGTATTATCCTGTCTGTACACTACTTAATGTGTAGTCTTAAAATAGGTATGATGGGACAGATTTTCATCACGAAAGTGTAATAGTACCGATAGGAACTTAGCACAAGAGTAAACAAAATTACCACACATACACGGTTACACACAGTTTCACGCCTATATTCCCAAAAAGGTAGGCATAACTGTGTAGCACCCAAACTTTGCCCGCTATGGTTTTAGATTTTAAAACCGGACCCGGGCTACCGGGTCTACCGGGCAACAATTCCATTAGGCACTCTGTGGTGCTGCTAAGAATTTCTTGGCTGAAAATCCCAATAACAATTTGCCCGATCCCAGAATCAAACCGCGACAACTGCGAAACAACATACATGCATCTTAAGAGTTGTAAATCTTATCTTACGAGTATTAGAGCCTCGCTGATTTCAGCATGAATGGGTCGGCTCGACCGGGGAAGAACTACCCTCTCACAGAATATCGACGTGAAATAGCAGTATTCCTACTGTTGTGTTTCGTTCGGTGTGTGAGAGTACTTGAAGCGCAATCACCTCCTTTCCCCCATCCCACTCCTTCTCCTTCCCACTTCCTTTCCTAAAGGGTCGGCAACGCGCTAGTGATGCCTCTGGTACCGCAGGCGTCCATAGGCTACGGTGACCACTTACCATCAGGTGAGCCGTATGCTTGTTTGCAACATCAGCTGTATAAAAAAGATATCTTAGAAGTCGCATGCTGCATGAGATAGTCAATAAAAATACTTAAATTACTAGTCATCTATGTAAAACACATTTAATTTTACTTCATAGTTATTGTAGAAGACAAACAGTACTTTCGCGAAATAACGAAATAGTTTTAAAAATTTAGAGTACCTACACTAGGTAGATACTTTTCTCACCGTTTAGTAAATACATCCAAATTATTACGTACACTTCTGACACCAATTATCTTTATTTTTGTACCAATAGCTTTACTGTGCCATAGCTGACGATATAAATAATTAATAGTATCTTAGTGGATACAATCGTCAGTTTATATGAAGGCCAACCGCTTCACTTATTGCATTTCAATGCAGTCACATTTTCATCTTATGTATTTAGTAGTTAATAAAGAAACATGACTCTTAGCTACCATTTGCGGTTGAATTTTCGAGAAAAGGCATCTATTAGGAGTGTTCCTAAACGGCTTTGGCCGATATATCGCTCAAGAGTTTCGACGACACTACCGACCTGGCCTACTACTTACAGGGCCGGCTCTACCATAAGGCGAACTGAGCGGCTTCTCCAGGGAAGAGCGCCTATAGCGCCTTGGTGGTTAGAAAAAATAATAGAAGCTGTAGTGTGGTCTCTATCCATTGTAAACCTTGACTCAGGCTGTCGCTGACTCCTCATATACGCAAATGGAGGGCTAAATCCCTTTTAGACCTGGAGCAGCTCAGCTAGGGAATATCTCCACCCTAAAGATGATCTCAAATTACCTCGTAAATCGTGTTGTGCGCTTACGGTGTAGGGATTTTATGACTTTATATTCCTCGTAAGTGCGTACCTACTATGTTGTCAACACAGCGGTGACGGTTTTAGAGGGTTGGCGACGCGCGAGTGATAACTCTGGTTTTGCTGGATTGTCAACTCGTTAGTGTAGTAGATTAATAGTGTGTATGTATTTCCTACTTTGATGCTAAGTAGAGTATTTGCCAAGGGTGGGTCGTAACCTAGTTTTCCTTCTTATCGCGATATGTATAAAATAAATAATTTTGAACATGTAGAGTTACGCTTACGATATATCATACGGTCCCTGTTTCGTTTACTTACACGATTAAGGTGGTATAGGGTTGTAATATTACGGTATACTCAGTAGCAGAACGGAATCCGAAAATGTCCCGAAAGATTGTGAAAGGGTCGCCTTTTACGCTATAACTAAACACACCTGGAAAAATGTGGTAATACACACGGAATAGTTATCTATTCCGTGGTAATAGATCTCTGCCTACCCTCTTCAAGAAAATACAGTCGTCAATCTTTGTATGTGCCCATACATATATTAATAAAACTTGCAATAAAAATAACACAGACAACAATATCACTCGCTAAGAACGCTATTGTACTCGTTCGTACTTTGGAGTCAGTTAAACTCAACCACAATGGTTGACTTTGCGTGCGTCTTGTGTCATCTATTCTAATATTATTACCAGAGACTTGACCTTGTTGACTATACTACGCCCGCGGATTCTGCTTCTTGTATGTGGACTATATACGCAATATCTCTATATCCACCTATCGGTTCTACTAGACAGAATCACACAAAACGTTGTTAACATTGCAAGGCACCAAGGCTACCAAATTGAAAAGCGCATCAAAATATGTATGTAATTAATGGTCAGGTTTAATGATCATGAATTTCTTAAGACTACGCCGAGCGAAATGTGCCAAAACAGGCGGTCACAGTTAAGTGAATAAAATCAACACTTTTTGCTTAATACAAATATAAAATATACAAAATTACGTAAATTTGCACGAAAAATGCAAAAACGTAAGCTTGTGTTACGTGATTTTTAGATTATAGCAGTAGAAATCTATCCTATTTTACAGCTTAAATGAAACATAAATAGTTATATTACAAATGTTTCAAATGTCCCAAATGTTTAAGTTATTGGTTGACAATAAAGATACATATTTATGAAAAAAGCACTTCAAATCCTCCATACAATTTTACTATAGCGGCCGCGCGCCGATTTGAATATGCGCCGCATGAGCTCTGTCTTTATCTGTCTTACGCTCGGCGTAGTCTTAATAGGAGGTCAGAGTTAGGAAGTTGGCAGTGTTGCCCACCCAGTAACTCGACAAACACGTAAAGCTATTGATCCTGCGTTTGGTGTCTCCGGTCGTAGAAAAAAGCGGTTTCAATCAATTGTGAGTGTGAGAAAATAAAGTGAGTCTGCGCTCATACTTATAAAGGTGCGCTGCAAATATCTCCACCTCAGTCACCGCCAGACATCCTTAAGATTGGCTGCCGTGACCGAAATTCGGTGATATGTAGTCATCTACAAAATAATATCGTAACTAAACCTGGGATTACGCTAAGACTGAACTATTCCAGCTGGAGAAATACCTCTCGCACTAAAGACGCAGTAATATTTTTTCTGCAGTAATTCTGGTATCCACTGAAGATGCTGAATTTCCAACTAGGGACTTGTGATCTTTGTCCTTGGTGCTGATTCCACAGCGCCTTCTTATTTTTAATTACAACTGTAACTGTGACATATATTATCTAGTGTTGTAAGAGATCATAATATGACAATAACCGCTTACCGTCAGACACATTTTATGCTAACTTGCCGCTAAATGCTAATTAATTAGTACTATAGTAGGTACCTACTAATTAACTAGCATTTAGCGGCAAATAATATTCGTTTCCACAAACTAATCCTGTATAATTTCATCGTCGCGCCATATAAATAATTTCGCATACGCACAAATACGATAACATCACACTGTAGATAAGCTTCTAGATTCTAGAACAATTAGTTAATATATACATACCAACAGTTTTAAGAGAACTCCTCATTACCGTGACTCCGGCTAACATAAGTGGTGTCTTCACTATAAGTGTTAACATAACTTAACGATATTAAACAATGGTTTGCCTGCCTTGAAATATGATCTCCTGTTTTAAATTTAAATAATTGCGATGTGTTACCGTAGCGATATAACGTGTCCATTTGGTATTGTCAACAGAGGTGATATTACCTACCATTAGATATAGACATTAATTAATATGTAGACGTATGTGAGAGGATGAGCCTGTCGTCTGTTGGACACAGGTAATTGCTAATCCTACAAATAAAATAAATGTAAAAGCCTGTGCAGATATTTGGATGTTTATGACTCAATCACGCGTACGGATAGTCTAATGTCCGTATACTTGACATACGGATAATGCAGCGTGTCAGACATCTCGGACATATAGGATTACCCGACAACTTTTATCTAATACCCGTATATGGTAAACTCGTTCAAGCGGGCTAAGCCGCAAGCAGAATTTAGTCTATACTAATATTACATATAAAGAAGAAAGATTTGATTTTTGGTTTGTTTGATTGATTGTAAGGATTTAACTCAAAAACTAATAAACCGATTTTAAACATCTTTCACCATTAGAAAGCTATATTATCATTAGGTAACATAAGCTATATATTTTTTTTAAAGGTACTGTTACTAACATAACCTAACCTACTTATAAGCGAGTGAAGCCGCGAGTAAAAGCTAGTCTTTTTATAAAGAAATAACATCGTAACTACCAGAATTTAAAAGAACCCAGTATCTTTACTTAAACGTAACCACAACTAAACTTTATTTGATCAGAGAAGCAAGCAAATATAAAAATGAATATTTAACACAAAAAACTATAAGTATGTAAGTAGCGACTGACATAGGTATACATGAACAGATCCTAAACGTAATCGTAATCTAATTTTACTGCATCAAAATGGCAAGGGAATATAAAATAGTGAATAATACAAAGTATGTGTGATCTATATCCACACTTAACTAAAATGTATAATAAAACAAAGGATTTCATTAATTCACCATTCCACTAATCTTAAGATTTAATTAATTTTTTTTACAACTTGCTATAACACTACAAAAGTATTATCGAGGGAACATAAACTACATTCAATTATATTATTGATATTACTCATCGATTATTTTACTTTAACCTTAGTATCTAATCATGGGAAAGGCACCTTTTAGCAAGATTGATTCTGCCATATATATATACATATATAACAAAGATAAAGAATCAGACGTGTTCGTGTTTTAATAAAGTGATTAAATTAAAATGAACACACGCTGCATGCAATATGTACATAATAATATATATAAACAGTAACTGTTGCCAATTAGAAAAGTAGAGCATAAATTTCCGACCAGACTGCCTAAGAGGTACCGCACAATATTTATCAACCAATAAGCCAATATGATTGCATAGGCAAAAGAAGGAGACAAATCTATTCACTCCGTAATGCGTTGTCGTATTCAAGCGCATGCAATCACAACGTTGCACATTACAAAGTTAGTAGTAGTCGTATGCGGGATTGCTTCCTAAACAGTACAAATAATACAATACAAATAACTTTATTTGTTCTCTCACACAGTTTTACAAAAACAGGACAATAGTAGGTATCTAGTTACATATAATTCATAATATAGTACAATCTGTGTGAGGGACTGGTGTCTGTACTAGGAGACCTATATTACAGATTACCAGCCTCTCCAGACCCTGAATAGGTGGAGCGTGTATTGAGTGAAACTAGTACGTTTTAGTTAACATTAAGCAGTGAGAGTGCGTGAGTGCGTGAGTGTATGATTGTGTGTGTGTGTGTGTGTGTGTGTGTGTGTGTGTGTGTGTGTAAGTGTGTGTATGTGTGTGTTTTTGTGTGTATGTGTGTGTTAGTGTAAATGTGTGTGTTTATGCCTGTATGTGTGTCATTGTTTGTGTAATAGGTGTTAGTTTTTAGGTGTTGGTTAGTTAACCCTACGACCTATGGTCTTGAGATCAGAAATGTTAAAGAATAGCAGATCTGTTAACATTGTGTTGTATACATATGAGTAATTGAGATAAAAAAGTAAAAAAGATAATAGTTTTGGTTAAGAGGGAATAAGTAGAAGCTGTTCTGTTTCTTCATAGCTTAGGGATTTTAGCCACGATGAGACAGTCTTCTTGAAATTGTACTTTGTAAGTTGGTAGATAGAAAGTTTAGCATTTATTTTATTGTACAGATATCCCCCTATGAAACCAGAGAACTTGCTAGAAAAAGCTGTGGACCAATGATCAGTATTTTGACAGACTTTATGTTTTAACCTTTGCTTGTATATGAGGGATCGTATGTAAGAGATAAGTGTTGTTTCAGAGCTACATTTATGATGTATAGTTGGCGAACTGTCAGGACATCAGCAAGACGGTAAAGGTCTCTAGTGGGATAGAGAAAGGGCAATGAGTGAGCTACTTTCAGCACAGCTCTTTGAGCTCTTTCCACTCTTATAATACGCGTTTTGATCGTGCCGCCCCATACCGTAATGCAGTAAGTTATTATTGGCAGGCATAGAGAGAAGTAGATCATTCTTATTAAATCTTTGTCTGCAACATGTCGCAAATTTTTAAAAGTGAAGATAAGCTTACGGATCCTCGATGACAGTAAGTCAATATGGTGATTAAAGCTCAAAGTGCTGTCGATTACGACACCGAGGTATTTGATGGTAGAGGCACAAGTCAAGTGTTTACATGAGCAAGGGTGAGTGAGTGGGCATGAGTGCACTATTATTGAGAGTCCCTCAAGGCCTCTGGATGGTATGTTTTTTATAGAAAACGGCAGATATTTTGTCTTTTCAACATTTAGAGTAAGGCCGTTGTCTTTCAACCAAGAGGTCACTGCGTTGAAACCTATTTGAGCTGCTTGGAAGGTGTCGTTCCAGGTGTCGCCATGAAAAAACCAAACCAGTGTCATCAGCAAATGTCACAATTTTGCCGTTTATTAGCTGCAGGTTACATAGATCATTAATAAAAGCTAGGAAGAGTGTCGAGCTTAATACGCTCCCCTGAGGAACGCCCCATTCAACCCTTAAATCGTCACTGGTGACTTCACCAATCCTGACCCTTTGTAGCCTGCCTGTGAGGTAGCTCTTAAAAAGTTTAAGTTGGGTGTCATGGATACCCATCTTTTCAAGCTTAGCCATTAGGAGTGGAACAGAGACTGTGTCAAACGCCTTCGCTAGGTCGAGAAATATAGATATAACTTTATTCTTTTTATCCAATTTACTGACAATATGGTCTGTTAACTCATGAACAGCGTCATTAGTTGACGTCCCAGCTCTAAATCCAAACTGGGATTTGGATAAAAGATTCTGGGATTCTAGGTAGTTGATAAGACGCATTTTTGATAATGTGGAGAGAATCGAAATGGGTCTATAATAGTATTATGAAATAGTCAATTCTACAGAGAAAATATTAATAGAAAATAATATTGTAATGAAACCTGTTTTCGCAATGACAATTAAATGACAATATCACCTAGCATGATATCTCATTGTCGAAGAATGTTGTTTAACCTTTTGTTGATATCTCAATGGAATAAAGCTATTCATTTTATACTGTTAAGTCAATAGTAAAAGTAATTAAAAATGTGGTTAGATATTCCTTTTGTACAAGCGAATTATCTGCATCAGACATAACGAAGAATACTTTAAACTATATATAACTATTTACATAGATAAACATTTATTTTAGTTTTAATTAAAATGTTTAATAAGGGTAAGTAATAATGAAATAAGTTATAAATTACCTGCTTATGTGATTTTATATAAAGTGTCAAATGCGATTGTACAATTTGGCTAGGTACTTGAAACTTAAAATTTTTCATCCAATATTCGTCCTATATATTTCTGATCAAATTCGTTGAGGGCTTAATTGAGATTTTGTAGAAATTTATGAGTGTGTTTGCCATGGTCACTGATGTTTAACCGGAACCACTGAAGCAGAGAACAAAAACGATGCAGACGCGCCCTAATTGAAAATTTTCCCTCGCTTTTAAGGCAAAGCCTGATAGTTACTTTTAACAACCAACCATATATTATTTTGTTTAATAATTCACTCATTTAGATAATAACGAATACTGCTTACCGTCAGATAAAATTTACATCCTTCACTCTATTCAAAGATAATAAAACATTATGTCACATTTAGACATGTTTTTCACTTATCTGCTGAAGGCAATTAAAAAATGGCACACCTTATTCAACAGCACATTTATTATATCTGTGATTACATATTAGTTTAACAGATTACATATCTACAAGTATTTCTTATTATATTCTAGAAAAATTTGACTCCTTGTTACTGAAAATGGAACAACATGTATTGAAATTGTAAAAGCGAGGAAATGTAAGTACTTATTCCTGTTGTAAGTAGTCTATGAGTTTGGTAGAGAGCGTGTTACTGGTATCTATCTCTATCTATCTATCTTTGTAGAATAAGATACAATCTACATGTTTTGATAGATAATAATTATGTAGATATATGCAGTAGGTATATATAGTTACAAATAGGTGGTCGCGCTAGATCTGCAAGTAAAATTTTAAAACTCTCTTTTTGTTCTTTTTTGTTTGTGTGTTAGTTATTGGCCTCAAATTGCCTTGACAACTTTACACAGACTGTGGGTAGCGATGCAACGGTATATCGAATATTTAATAATATCAATAATATCGACCCCAAAATTTATCGATATTTTCATCGATGTCTAACCATCATCGATACGATATTACCATATCGACAAGAAATTAAATATCGATATCGAACGATATATCAAATATTTGATAATATCGATAATATCAACCCTAAAATATCGATATTTTTATCGATATCTAACCATCATTGATACGGTATTATCATATCGATAAGAAATTAAATATCAATATCGAATATTGTCTTCTATTTACACGAATATTATTCATTGAAATTAAACTACTATATACGGATTTTATCGCGTTGTTTATTTGACACTTTATTACAAAATTTTTGAAAATTGTTACACTACTACTACTACTATTAAACTTTACAAATTTTTAAGCTAATTAAATTATTATTAAAACTATTTAGATTTAATTTACTTTTACACTTTCCCCGACGTTTCGGTTGCTTTTCAGCAACCATGGTCACGGGGAGACTAAGATGGTAGTTGTCTCAATGTGTATATCGATATTTATTATTTGCTTCTTATTTGCCCACTTCTACTACTAACTTGAAAGTTCTGAATTATCGATAATATCTCATTGAAACTGTCGATATTATCGATCATCGATATTTTCAGGCCTTCGATATAAATATCGATATTTTTAGGCCTGCGATATAAATATCGATATTTTCGTCTGCTTGCAACCCTAACTGTGGGTGAGCGCAGAAGGCTCCCAACCCTTTTAAAAACTCTCATGACCAGAGCTACATAATATTGCAATGTATAAGTAACTATTTATATTTTATAACAATTACCTATATTACATTGCTCAGCAACAATTTTTTATGCTGCCAGTCTTCTGGGCACACTGCCAGTTGACTTTGATGCTGAGGAATCCTTTGTCAGCTATTAGAGGGTTTCAGTTTTAAGACTTCCCTTTTTATTTTCCAGTCATACAATATTTTAGGTATAAGTTAGTTCTATATATTTTTTATTATTTACTAACATTTTCCTTTGCATTTGGAAGTAAGTATGTACCTTTATATATTTTCCGACTTCTAGACGGAACCAGATTTAAATGTGAAAACTACATTCAATTTCTTGCAATATTTTTAACGTGATGCACATACAAACAGACGGCAGACGGACAAAAACTAAAATAATTGTTTTGGCTATTATAAAGACCCCTTAAATACAATTTTATTATATGTTCCTATAGATTCGGATGTGCCGAGAAATTTACAACTAGGCTAATAGAGTTAATGTAGATTAATGTAATCTTCCTTATTAGATATCTACAATTTCGTTCTGTGGCGACTTGAAACTTCTCAAGCTCAAAAATCTAAATTAAACGCATATGAAACCACAGAACACTGTTAGCCGTGTACTAGTAATACAAAATCATATTGTTAAGAATAGAAATACGAACTTTGGTTTTTACCAATGGATACTAAATCATATAGACCCGACAGGATGGACAAAGCAGTGCCCGTCCAGGTTAATATATGCATCCATCATGTTTACGACGATGCATTGTTTTATCAAATTCTATATTGGACTAGCCGACCTGACAAACGTTACCCTGCATGAACCATTGGCTTAAATATATTTCTGCTTTTTGAAAAAGACAACTCCCGCTTTAGGAATAAATTCAGTGTCGTGGGCAACTTTACAAACATTTAAATAACGGACATTAAGAACACCCCGACTTGGAAAATCCGTTTGCGGATCACACAAGTTTTCCCGTCTGGGATTTGAACCCACAACAGGTAGTGGTAGGCGATCCTGATAATTATATATATATCCTTACTTGCTTACTAATATAACATGAGTTTGTTTGTTATGCTTTCACGTCTTAACTACTCGACGAATCATGATGCAATTTCTGTCGCGGGCGCCTTTTAAACATTCAAATTACAGATAGGACACCCAAACTTAGAACAATACTATTAGTGGCTTTTTGTGTGTGTGGGATTTGAACCTACAACAGTCGGCGTAGTGGTAGCAAGGCAGCCACTTAAGCCACGCCATCCGTCATCACTATTACGTGTAGCCTAAAAATAAAGCTACTGAAATGTAGGTGATATACACATCTGCCTAACTCTTCGGGAACAAAGGCTTAAGACTAAGTATGTATGTATGTATATGCAATAATTAGGTAAACCTTCACCTGAACTGGTTACTCGCATAGGTACTCAATAGTTAAAATTTGCAGTAAATTTTTTTTGTCTTAGTGCTATCAATCTGATCGGATGGAATGGTAACATTTCACGTCCATTTATGAAATAACCCGAATACTTTTCTATTATACTTTTAGCAAAGTAAAGACTACTTTGTTCCCTGCCTTGTTTAAGGAAAATGTCTTAAGCAAGGGGTAATATGATAACGATAAGCTGTTAAAGTAGTTCAGTTCGTCTCGTAAACATTTCCCAACATTATTATTTTACGTTTCAAATGTACAATTTTCCTGTTTACAATGTACTAATCGTTGTTTTACTATATCTTACAAACGACGCGAACGGAGTGTACATAGGCCTTACTATTTATAAATAATATGAGTTATATAATTACGTCTGCTCTGAGTTGTAGGTACCTAAAGATTCCGCAGGTCATGAACTGGGGTCTTACTCATCATCTCTTTAATTATTATCGGTGAATGTGCCAGAAGATATAAATTTACATTTTTCTTGCGATTGCAATGACAGTGCTTTACACGGTGATGATAAGGCCCCTGGTATGTTAAGGTACAAGACATTCTTAGTCCAAAAAGAAACTATACTAGTACAAGGACAAACTTTATAAACATTTGTTTAACTCTAAGTGGGAATAGCAGGCTACAAGCTTTAACCAATTGCCACAATCACTTATAAAAATTAATTTTGCATTCAAACTTTTTCGAACACAGACCTTAATTTGAATGCGCTGCAATATCAACACCAATTTACCGCGCAAAATATTCAATGAAAGCAAGTGTTTTGCTGCCAAATATAACTAAATTCAGTAAACAGTTACTATATTTGGAACAAAGAAAGTAAAATATTGAACTTGGCGTTCGTTAGGATAACGACCTGCTCTTGACACAAATAACAAACAATAAAGTACATATATATTGACCGCTTTGTTGAACTTACATTTTGATAAGAGAATTACCAATAAATGGGTAAGAATCTATAGCTGGGGTAAAAAATAATAGATATTGTTTTTGTTAACTCATTACTAAAGTACACATTTAAGACACAAGTAAGTACAACTTTTTTTTAAAGTGGGCTTATTTTTCGTTCGTTAGCTACAGAAATGTACAATCTTATATGGTATAAATTAAAAATTATACGCAACATAAGTCTAATATTGCTGCACGCAAGCCATTCTTACCTTCACCAAATTAATTTAAAATTCAGTTCTCCTCCTAAATCTGTTTCAAATCCTGATTGCACGTTAACATCCTTCCCATCCTTGATATAAAAATATCTTTTGCTGTCTTGACAAGTAGCCAGTACACGGCTCGCGCCCGTTGATGAATGATTACTCCGTTGTAAATCATTTCTGGCAAAATGCGGGTCAAATACACTTCAGCCACAGATAATATAATACTATACTAGTACCTCAGCCTACTTATACAGGCTTGTGTCAAGGTTTAGGTCACAGTTTTAATATTTCTGTAGTGAATATTAACCTTTAGCCGTATAAACTCGGAAAATCATCCTTTTAGAGTTCGAAAAAACTCTTATACAACAAGCTTAGTCCGTTCGTCCGTCTGTCTGTCTGTCCGTCCATCTGTTATACAACTTTCAACTCAAGAACCGTAAGAGCTAGATACTCGCAGTCAACGCCATTCGACTCAGCATAGTCGATATACCCTGAAATGACTATGACGAGGTTGATACAACGTGACCTTTGCAAATAACTCGTAACATTTTTTCGAACACCAAGATTTACGGCGATTCATTGCCGATTCGCACTTGTTTAAACTATTATTGATCAATTGATAAAGACAACCTGGGATTTTACAAACATTAAAACAACGGACTCGACGACCAAAATCACCCAGTCTTGGAACAATTATTTGTGGAACACACATATTTTATTGTCCTGTGAGGAATTCGAAATCACAACACTCGGCACAGTATTAGTGGCGAGGCAACCAATACGCCATCCCTGTTTACAACTGACAAGATATCAGAGCATCATTTAACCTTTTAATGACGAAATTATTAACAATAACAAAATTAAATACTTATCAGATAAAATATCAAAACGTTGGGTTTTGCCAAAATACAATAAATTAGAATTACAAACAGTTTTACATCAATATGATTTTACAATCTTACTAGGTATATAATATTATAAATGTGAATGTTTGTGAGGATGGATGGATGTTCGTTACTCTTTCACGCAACGACTGAACAGATTTTGATGAAACTTTACAGTATTATTGTTTATTCATCGGAATAACATATAGGCTACTAAAAATCTATTTTAACATAAATCTACATTTACGCGAGCGAAGCCGCGGGCAAAATCTAGTATTACATACATCCCATCACAAGTTCACACAACGTTTATCATTCACTCTACTATAGTGTTACTGTTATCTATAAATAAAAACTAATGGATAAAATATGATTGCTGTTAAAAAACGGTAACAAACTTTATCAAACGAATCGATCGTCCACGTTTTCTTAGGGATAAAATAGCCGATAATTTACTGCCTCGATGGTCCTATGGCTTATGCTAGTGATAAAAACTTCTATGGCCTAGACATTGACATCGCATGTGCAAGAATGAGACATCGTTATATGTGTATAGCTTTGACTCGTTAGCGCTCATGCAATGACAATACTTTATGAGATGACGATGAAGCATCAGATCACGAGTCCCGAGTCCGATATCCGGGTCTCCTAAAGTATTATTATATATTTATTTTAAGAATTTGGCATCGCGGTTGCTACCTGTCTTGTTAGGTAAAACCTCGCTTTCTTTGTAAGAACCTAAAACATAATTATCGAAATGTCGTTATATTGCATAATATCTGCTACGCCGGTAGAGATATACTTAAAAAAAGTATAGATAAAATACTACTGCTGATAAAAACGCTAATAAACTCATATATACACTCGCCATATTGGGCCAAAGATAAAAACAGCTCTACGGATAAACGTGACAATTTTTTTAATACGACGCCTGGTGTCTATAATAATTAATGTTTGCACCGCGTGCAATTTATAAACATTGATACTAGGTATATGTAGGTACTATATATATATGTAATTGGATTTCACGTCTCTAGTCGAGACATTTATCGTTACCGGAAACCTTTTTGAACTTTTCGCTGCTTCTGTAAATATTCTATAATAAAAGCCCTTTAATACCTTGCCTGCTCCGGGAAATACCTACTTATACCACTGTACTAATGAGACTGTTAGTAGGTACTATATCTCATTCACGAGTCACGTCTGATATTATTGAAGTAGCTGTGCCCTGCGGTTTCATTCACGTTTAAGATTACTACTCTGCTTTCATGTCTCGTAGGGTGATGTTATATAATAAATTAATATAGCCTATAACCGTCCTTGAGAATTGGGCGATCAAATTCAAAAAATATATTTTTAATTCTGCCCGGTAGATCCAGAGTTAGCACTTTCAAACATAAAGCAAACAATGTCTTCAGCTTTATTATATCAATATAGCCACAGATAACATAATACTATATCTACTAGTAGTACAGATTACTAACGCGATATAAAACAGTTTCCTATCACTAAACGACATCATTTGAACTCAACATGCGTCGACCATTCTCCTAAATGATGACCATTTTCCAGCTATATCGCGCTATGATTGAACTTTAATCGTTATAGAAATTGCACAAAGTGATAACCAACAAAGTAATGGCATGCTTTTATTTGTGTACCTATCTAATAATTTAATTAATAATAACAATTTAATATCACGATATTCATGACTGCCTCGGTTGCGCAACGTTAGTAGTGTATAGTATACAAATACTGTCCAATTCTCAGGATGGGCTATTTAGTTTTCCTGTCAAAAAAGTTTAAATCTCAGAAATACGTAGTCCGGCCCTGTATCAAGGTAGTATTACGTTGTAAATTTTTTTAGTACGCTTGTCTATAAATATAGGTCCTTTCATAATTATTTATACTTACAAAACTGATTGTTTGATTGTCTGTCTGTGCGTTTATATCTTTATAACAGTATGTTCATATAATATTCATCAGATTGCGATGAAAATGATAACTTGCAATGCACATGCCCGCATAGTTTTAAGAAAAACCGTAAAATAGAAGAGACTTTGGAACATTGGCATCTTTAACCTAAAATATTTGATTTCATTATTTCTTTAGGTATAGGTACTGATGACCCTAGTTCTCGCGGATTTGATACGAAGAGATGATTAATTATGTGCCATTACCGATAACACAGAATAATCGAAGTCATTAAAATTGTGTTAGATTATAAACTTCTTTACACGCGTTTTAATTGTTAATCGATCGATTGCTGTAGCCGCTATTAATGTATGTTGATAACCAAGATTATCTCTCGATAGCACACGTGGTGTTATAATCGATTATTCAGTATCGATATTAACTGACAATAATCTTTTAGTAGTTATATATTGTAAAGCATGGCGTTATGAATGAAATATAATCGTGATATTATTTATGAGTGGGCGTTGTATATAAAAACACGTTTACTATTGTTTTATCACACCATTCGCTATACTCGAATAATGTTAATACGTGTAATGCTCGCTTCGTTGCAAGTCGACATAAAACCTTGTACATTCTTAGGTATATTTTTCTCGTTCAGATTCGTGTCGCTTACTCAGACGTTAGATTAGAAAATTCGATTTCAGGGTGGCGGTCAATCAAGAAACGCTTTATAATGGATAAACTTCAATCATACAGAATGTAGAGCCGTGTAAACAACCTTTGTGAAAATTAAGGCTTCATTCACACGTACCACAATCACACTACAACCACAACCACACCACAACGACATCACGTGGGCAGGCGCAATTTTGTATTGAAAATTAATAGTAGAATTTACACGGACCACATTTTGCCGTCATTATCGACTACGTGGGTGATACCGACCACATCGCAACAGCAACGCAACCACCAGCAACACCGCCGCAAACTAGCGTGCGCCCACATCGCAGACATTACGCTGTGTCGACGCACCGACGACTGTTACCTCAACGAAAACCGGCGTCGAACTGTCTGTCTGCACTCGTGAGCGTCAACGCGTTGTCGCAACCACATCGCAACTACTAACGATAACTCAACCACATCCACATTTTTTAGGAACCACAACGCAACTGCAAAAATCTGCAGCGACACTATTCACACGTAACCACCGCTTGATCACCTTTTGTCGCGTCGATGTGGTGTGGTTGTGGTATGTGTGAATTAAGCCTAATAAGATGACAACTAAGGTTCTGATTACAATATAATTACGGTTCCTTTTCGAAGTTCAGGGTGCTAAAATTACTCAAGTGTGTACAAGACAGATTCGCCAGCTATGTTTTAAATCGCAAATAATAGGGAGCTACACAATTCTGCTTCTGCCGATCATATATTTTGGGCTACGTGGTGGTACTGAGAATTTCCTAATAGAAAAACTCAATAATACCATTTTGCTTGACCCAGAAAATGAATCTAGGGTTCAAGGTTGGCCAGTATCATTATTCATTATCTAGCTTACATGACACGGGACCAGCGAACCCATTTATATCCTATTTAATACACCGCGGCAAATTTAGTGAATGACTGTCGTATTAATCTGGATGGCTATAAGTGAATTCGTCTGCCTTAATTTAACGCGGAGGTCAATAATGTTTCCATGAGCCATCTCGCGTGTTATCCTTTATGACGGACACGTGAGCAAAGGTTCATTCACCGTTAACTCGATTATTCCCTTACACCAGTAGTCATTTGTAAGAAGCAATTTATATCTGTCGAGTACTAGCCACTGAGTATAATGCTGACGAGTTTTTATCGTGGACGGCAATTGCAACAATCGTCCCACGTAACAAGTTTATTATGCAATTGTGATAGCAATCTTTTCTTAGTTAAAATGGTTGACTGAAACATACGTAGTAAAGTTAATTCACAAAAGCCAATAGACCGAAGAGTAGTTTAAAAGGTGTCCTTGACACATAAAAATAATAATTTCCTAGTTTCATAAAGGAATTCGCTAACATTCATCAACACAAATAGAAGGCATTTAGTGTAATTGGCACGTCCGTACCGAACGCGATACTTTTAGAAAAATGTACCTGTACTGTACAGTCTTAAGTGGGATTTTAATCTGAAATGTGATACTGAAACCGCTCGTGCGCATAAAATACTTGTTTCATCTTTAGTTAGACTGTGTCTGTTTAATACAGTGATAAATACGCATGTACGTCCAAAGCTAATTTTTCTATTTCTTACTTTTATATTTAATAATTGTTTTCTAATGGGGTCAACAATCAGTGTAGTCTATTAGGGAAGATCACCTACCAGCCCGATTGCTGATATTGTGCAAATAATTTTATCCGTGTTGAGAGATTTTATATTCTTGTTTCAGTTAGACGACAATGACAGAAAAGGAATCGGAATTAATGGATAAAGCCGAAGTAGGCAACGGGATGGTGGCTGCAGAAAGTACCGTTAAATTAAAGCGGGAACTGGGTTTGTTCTCCGCTGTCAACTTGATACTTGGTGTTATGATCGGATCTGGTATTTTCGTCTCACCCTCGTCAGCAATGGAACATTCAGGCTCAGTCGCCTTATGCATCATTATATGGATTATATCTGGAGTAATATCCTTACTAGGTGGGTGTAGGTAAGAGACCTATAATATTGATATCTAACCAAATCAATATTTAATATATTTGACCATTGTACTTCTTTTTGTTCAAGGAGCATTATCATTTGCTGAATTAGGAACAGTTGTTGGTAAATCCGGCGCTGAATACGCCTACTTCCAAGAAGCCTTTGGAAAAACGCACAAATTTTGGGGACCACTACCTGCGTTCATATGCGCATGGATATACGTTGTAATTTTAAGACCAGCTGAAGTAGCTATTATTGTTATGACATTTTCAGAATATGCAATGCAACCTTTTACACACGATTTAGATCCAAGATACAGAAATATGGCTATTTCATTAACGTCTGTGTCTGCATTGTGTAAGTATATTTTTTTAGTTTACCTATATACCTTGTATCTATTGATATCATTAATTAGGCAATTGGTTCACCCACCTCATTTTTTTCTGTGAGGTATTTTATAATTGTGTAATTAAATATTTAAATACTTACATATATTATCATGTTTCTGCATATTATATAAGTAAATATATTATGAAAAGAAAAGTCAGTAAGTACAAACATTTTCAGTATATCGAGTAAATTGACATGCCAAAATCGACATAAAGAAACATACATAATAATAATTAATTATATTAGCACTGTATTAAACTGTCCTACTGCTGAGCACGGGCTTCTCCAAATGGTGAGAAGGGTTAGACTATATTCCACCACGCTGACCCAGTGCAGGTTAGCAGACTTCACATATCTTTGAGAATATTATGGAAAATTCTCAGACAAGCAGGTTTCCTCATGATGATATCTTTCACCGTTAAAGCGAGCGATAATTAATTATTAATTGCGCACATAACTTCGAAAAGTTAGAGATGCATACCTTGGGATTGAACTTGAGACCTTTGCGTGGAAGTTCAACGGCCTCCCACTAGGCTATCACTGCTTCCTAAAAAAAAGTTACGCTTAATTAAATGTTAAACAGTACTTATAGCTTTGACTGTGTATTAATACAGATGATAAATCGATAAAACGCGCTATATCTATATCCTTTTTACAAGAATTATATATTGCAGATCTGCATAAAAGATAAGCGCTGTAAAAAGGTACAAGCTGCTTCTGTAGCTGCTTCTACTTTTATTGTTCTAATCGAATATGCTAACTAACAATTTGGCCTATCAAGTCTTGGACTTCCAGATATAATTAAAAATCTATTGTGTATGACACCTATTAAGTCACAGGGGCACCCCCTGTGACTTACTAGGTTAAACCTATATTTTATTACTTCCACCATTAACCGTTAGCAGTTTATACAATTTAACTTGTGTGACATACAAAGAATCCCCAAAACCAGATTATATTAATTGTGCTAAAGTGTATCCTTAGTACAAAAATTACAATAATATAATAAAATTATATAAACAGATTAACACAATTTAGAAAATTTGTTGGATTCGATTATAGAATAAATTCTAACTCGACTTAACTCGATCACCAGTCCCAACACTACGAAACATCCCGCCGTCTAATGTCATTAATGTCAAATTCAAAATTCAAACAACACTGGTCAATCATGTGATCATTGTTGATGGAATGGAACTATTCAACATCGACAAAAGTTGACGTGTTCATTATTATTACATACAATTATTAGTTACCAACAACTCCAATCTAAATACAATTATAACTTAAATTACGCAAGTGTCCTAACTATCACAACAAAGTAAGTAATATCAGTTGTCTGTTCGTTAAATTTACGAAATGCGTTATCTAAAATAATATGTATGTACTGTAAATATTATCACATAACGTAAATATTATTTTTTAGAATGTCTACCGACCGGAATAATGAAACACGAGATGCAGTAAAACGCGAAATAAAAGACATACAGGCTCGCTGCATGCACATGTGGAATGTAATCGACAATTCGCCTTTAGACGCTCCTAACATTAGCTTGGAACAAATAACCGAGAAATCTCTTTGCTACATCGAGGGACTGCGTACTGAGATTCAGAATATAGATGCACCAATCCCGGCAGACGACAACCTCCTTACAAGCCAATTTTTAAAAGAAATACAAGATAAAACTAGCCAGGTAGAAGAATTAACAGCATATACAAGAGGGTCTATACATGATCTTGATACTGAAATAAACAGGTAAGATAAGTATATATTTATTTTAAAAGATTACTAGTAATTTGATTGAAATTAAACTACTATATACGGATTTTATTGTAATTTTAGTTAAAAACTACTTATATTATTGGAAATTTCTCCAGCTTTGGTCTGTCAGATGTATTTGACTAATCTTGCTGTATATGGACTATAATATTAATCAGTTGTTATTGGGAGAGTGTCGACACAAAAGATCCCACGGGGTCGAAGTGTCGTCTGCACTGACTGGCCCCCACATAAGATACATAAGATACTACTTACTAGCTACTTTTCTGAATGAAAGCTATCATAATTATGTCCTTTTCTGTAACCTGAACAATGTGTATGCAACATTTTATGATGATCTGTCAAGTAGTTAAGGTGTGAAAGCAGAACAAATAAACTTGCAGTTACATTCATAAGATTAGTTACGTTTTTAAGTGTAAATAGTAACACATTCATTCAGTCATAGCTATGCACTGTGGTTTTGCACATAGTTGTAGGTTTGATTTCAGTGCTGAACATAATTTTGTTTGACTTGTTAACATAATATGCTTGCTGTGTTACTGTAAGAAAACACATATTTATTTTATAAATCCTTGTTTCTTTTTCTTATTTTAAAAAAGACAATTCCCACACTGGTCATAATTCCTGTGTTGCGGGTCTTTACAAATATTCAAACAAGAGACACAAAGAATGTCCAGACTCGGACCAACCATTTGTGGATCACAAATTTTTTTGTCCTATGTGGGATTCAAACCCACAACACTCAGCGTAGTTACAGTGACGAGGCGACCACTTAAACCACTATGGTTTTAACTCTTAGTTAATAAGAAACATATTTTTCAATGTAGTTATATACTGTAAAAAATATTTTCTTACCAACACTGTCACATTTAATGTTTCAGACTACAAAGTTTAATAAAAATATCACAAGAAGCTCAATCTCGTCCAACACCAAATAAGCGTGAGGTGAAGCCGCAACATATACAAAAAGCCAAGGAACGCTTTCAGATGATGAAAGATGAACTACATGGGCTCATAAAGTCTTTGTTTCCAAATTCAAACAATTTGATCATTGATATAATGGGGGTGAGTACTTTGAATTTAAATGAAATGCCCTTTTTTTGTTATGCTGACCATTATCATTCGATTTGAACATTTGAATTCCTATTTCTGGTTCTAAAAGAGATTACTGCCACAAAATAAAGGTTTCTGTAAACACAAACACTTCTTAAGAACCTTACCTACTTGATTCAAAACAAAATCTTACTCACTCGCGGTCAAACGCAAGCCTATTAGAGTATAAAAAAATAAAAAATAAAAACTTATTGAATATCTGGCTATTTGGCCCCAACCTAATATAGGTCCTTCCTAATTAATTACTTCTGTACTAGGGACTTCCTTGTGTAATGGAAAACTAAACAAACATAAAACATACTCAGACTGGGATTAATAATTTGTAGATAACACTAATAATTGTTCCAGCCAGAAATCAAAATTACAATACATAACACTTGCACAGGTAACCTGAGTACTAGTCCAACCATAAAACCAATATTTTTGTGTATTTCACAGAAACTGATGGCAGAGCAACTAAATGAGGCATCAGATGGATACATACCTATCACATCAGAGCCCTACCAGATCATAAAACTGCTGCAAGACATGAAGATTGTCACTGTTAACCCTTATAACAATTTAGAAGTTAAATTGGCTTACTGACACAATATACCACAGTTAAAATTCAAACTCAAATGTGATCCCTCAATAGGAACGCACTTAAATTTACTATACTATTATGGAAGTATTATTGCTATCAATAGGAACAAATCAAGCAGTAATCGATGGCTTGCATATGGATGCATAAAAATAATAACAGTTGGATAATGGTTTCAAGATAACCATCAAGTGAACAGCTGCCAATTATATGTATGGTCACA
The DNA here is from genome assembly GCA_930367265.1 of Catocala fraxini. Lineage (NCBI taxonomy): Eukaryota > Metazoa > Arthropoda > Insecta > Lepidoptera > Erebidae > Catocala > Catocala fraxini. The sequence goes on along the minus strand of OV884040.1, from coordinate 3,522,698 downwards.
GTACAAATGAACCAGTTAGTGTGGGCAAGTGCAGCAGTGTCTTACAGAAAACATGCTCAAAAGTATTTTCCAAATCATACCATCTTTAATTTAGTTTCTCTTTGGGCAGTGGGCAGTTATATAGCAAGCGGTTATAAGCTATGGTTCAGTTGACCGGAGCATATCTTAGCGAGCTTACATGATAGAAATTTCTAAAATTCGAGAATCTAACCCGAGAATTTATGCACGACATTCGCATACACTGCCGCTGCGCCACTGAGGCAGTGTTGTATAATAAAAGATAATTAACTTTATATTATTAAGACATACAGCAACTGGAAATATGGCCATAGGTGCCACATTTCGTTCTGATTTGGAATTTAGAGATGATAAGTTTATGTATGTAGGAAGTGAATTTGGAAATATGAACAGCATTATGTAATAATTATGTAGAATTTCTTATTCTGATGTACCTCATTAAGTGAGAAAAATCGACACATTTCCATTTTTAAAGCTTAAATAAAAGTTATTTTATGATTTCAATATGTCTTTTATTTATTACACCATGATTCTTTGCTTATTTTAAGTCCGTTTTAACTTTAACTGAATGTATGTCCTAAATATTAAAGATAGGTACAGATCTTGGAGCTCTAGCATCCTACCTGTCATATTCTATACAAATCATGAGTGACAGTGACAATTCATATGAGACAAATATTATTGACAATTATCGAAGTCATGAATGGTGAGTATGTAATGGGGAGCGGTACCCAACCCACCCGAAATGTATTGTGTACTCCTAACGGCCTTATGTTTCCATCAAATAATTGCATGTAGGCTATCGCTGTTTATGGGTCATCCCTCTCCTAGTATTTAATCTTAGATATACCAATGGCCAGTGGGCACAAATATAATATTTATACCCTTTCGTTTCTAGTAAAAATGCCACCAGTATTCAAAGGCCAAGAGCCAGTCCATAGTATAAGAAAATTTGCTTGTCAGGAACCTAGTCAACGACACCTAGTGCCCCATGGACCTTTTTTTACCCTGCGACCCATTTCGTATCGCATTCACAGTGATTTTGGCCTTTGCTTTGAATTTTAATTTGGTGTTCTGAAACCGTGATCGCCACTTGAACTCTATTAATAATTATCCCCATCGGTTGAAGGTTCGCCAAACCAAAGAACCTGGCGAGTATTGATAAGACCACTGATGATTGCAGCTATTTAATAATACCTAATTTACGACTGAATTCTAATTAATAATCTATTTTTGTTCCAGTTATAATGACATACATAAACATTACAAGTGTGAAACTTTTCGTCAAAGTTCAAAACATATTTGGAGTGTGTAAAGTATTCGCGTGTCTCGTCGTTATAGGAGGAGGCCTCTATGAAATATGCAGTGGTAAGTCTTTGCTGTGAACACCTATAGGTTTGTTTAATTATACTACGAAGAATATAGCTAGTCTATATACTTTTTATAATAACTTTATTTGTTTTAACAAAGAAAGTTGCTGGGAATCAAAGAAAGAAAAGTCCGTCATGCCAATAGACAGATGACCTTAAACTCCCTCCCAAATCGTAATTTTAAACGAATAACTAATAAGTATCGATAGGGAAACCCTCGGCATGTATTTATGGATCTAGTAATTATAAGACGAGACACAAATTATATCGATATCACGCATTACGGGGTGATAATTTTATCCAATTTTGTTTTTACTTTCAAAGTACCTATGTACCTATATGTAATTATCTTTTTCTGGCAGGCAACACTCATAACCTCAGCAAAGGTTTCGAAGGCAGTTCTTTCAACCCCGGAAATATGGCTCTCGCCTTATACTCAGGGCTTTGGGCTTACGATGGCTGGAATAGTGTCACAGTGGTGACTGAAGAGATTATCAATCCGGGAACGTAAGTATCTTATTTAACTACGATTATCTATTTATGTTCGTAAATAGATTTATTTAATTTAACCAAGGTAATAAACAAGTATATGGCCCGCTTGCTCATAAGCAGTTATTGGATTATGAACGCTTGCAACACCAGGAATTACAACGCTTGTTTGCCGGCTACTGTGAAGTCTCGGGTTCGATACCCAGATCGGACAAAATATTATTGGGCTTTTCTGTTAAGAAATTATTAATAGCAGCACGCAGTCTGGCCAATGTTTCTTATTAGGCAATTATAAGTACTTAATTTTACTTCTTACTTTAGTTTAATCTTAAATTGTAATGCATCACGGCAGCCATCTTTAAAATTAATTGCCTTTTTATTTTCCAGCAACGTGCCCCTCAGCATCTTAATAGCGGTGCCTCTGATCACTTCGCTGTACGTGTTCATGAATGTGGCATACATGACGGTGCTGAGCTTCACTGAGATGACGTCAGTGCCCGCAGTGGCGGTGGCGTTCGGACAGAAAGTGCTCGGACCCGCCAGCTTTCTCATACCGCTCGGAGTTTCTATCTCTACGTTCGGGTGTGCTATGAGCGTGCAGTTTGGTGTTACTAGGTATAAGCTTATTTTTATAATATCAATGACAAACAAATTTATTTTTTGTTGTACAGATGGTTTTGAGTTTGTCGAGGTCCTATAAACTTCTAGTTTCGTTGTTAGTTTAAAACGCTTAAATCTTCAAAAATATGTTTTTTCGTGAGGTTAGGCAGTGTTTCTGGGTTTAGTTTGTAAATATTACCAGTTTGTTAAATATATATATTCCATTAAATCTAAAAACAAATATCTATATATGGGAGTAATAATACTCACGCTGCCTGCCCTCGTCAGTCTATATACGTGAAGCTCTTTCCTCCAGAGCCAGAGACTGAACTGATTCCCACTATAGATAATCCTTAGAGCGAGAGTATGAATTTTAAATAAAGATGACGCCAGCCGTTCGTCAGTGGCCAGTTATGCCATCCTCTGACGTCATATAATGTATTTTATTTTTCTTTTAGAGTATGCTACACAGCTGCCCGCGGCGGGCACATGTTGGAAGCTCTGTCATACGTCAACGTTAAACGAATGACGCCAGCCCCTGCTGTGGCATTTCAAGTAAGTATTTAAAATTTAATAAAATAAAGTTAATGTTAAATCCCCTTCATGTTTGAATTTTGTAGTTATATTATAGTCATTGAGTACGCATATGGTGTAGTAGTTCAGGTAGCGATAATGTCTCTGTTAATGTTGACTATTCAATCCCGAAATAAATGTGATCCACAGACAATTGAACTGAGTTTCTACCTTATTTTTGTTGTTTTAAAATGTTTTTTGTATAAATAAACTTTTGCTAACATGTTTCTTTAATTTATAATGCAATAGTGGTTCTTTTTAAGGATAAATTTAAAAATAATTTATTCATTTAGCTTACTAAATAATACTTATGAATGTCAAGATATATTTTACAGGCAAAGTATTAACAACTATCCCTTTTGTTACAGGCGTTCCTAACAACAATATTTATAGTAGTGGGCAACATCAAGACTTTAATAGAGTTCGCTAGTTGGTTCCTATGGTTCTTCTACGGACTTGCTATGGTGGCCTTATTAGTCCTTAGAAAAACACAAGCGACGAAACCTAGGCCATACAGGGTGCCTACCATAGTCCCATACTTCGTGTTGCTTGTCAGTGTATTCCTGTCAGTGTTGCCAATTATACACGACCCGTCAGTCAAATATGTAATGGCGATTGGTTTTATTGTGATTGGATTTTTAGTTTATACTCTATTTGTGTACTACAAGAAAACGCCGACTCGTTTATTAAGTGAGTATTGTTTTTTTATTTCTGTGCTTTCATATATTTTGACTTTACATAATATCTATACAACATTCTGTAGAAATTCTGGACATGCAAGATTTTATGATGTTATCCTTCAGATCAAATATGAGTAATAAATAATTGACAGTTTATTACCGACATAAGTTTGATTTGTATTTTTAGTTCCGTGGTTTGATATGATCACGTTAACGTAACTTGCTTGTAACAAGTCTGTGACTGACACTGGGTTAGGCCATAGCGTGGAACTTACGCGCCAATCGTCTCTACGCGTCGGCAGATAACAACATGACTTTTTTTCGTTCTCTGTGGATTGCTTAGGTGCCAGCCAGGCTAGCTTTACTAACGTTATTGTAAAATATTATCTAAATGTATTTTTCTTTTACAGGAAATTTTACATTCCTCACTCAAGTCCTGTTCGAAAGTGTTCCGCCAAGCGATCGTCAAGACTGATTTTTTATCTTTATTGTAATATTATATCTGTAAAGTGTAAATATAGTACAAACATTGAAATATTAAAATATTTAGGTATATAATATATATTTTGTTTTATTTCTAGGTACGTCTATAAAAACTTGTTACCCTGTTTTTATTTTATACTCAGTAGCAGGGATGTTGCGAATATTCGCATCTGCATCCGCAATTGCGGAGCTTCCGCATCGATTTGGACATCTGCGTCCGCAATAATCAACGCGGATGTTAATGCGGATCCAGAAATAGCGCAGGTTACAATAAAAATAAATCAGTTGTTCACTAGTACGTGTTTAATTTATGAACCTTTATAAAACAGGCTTAAATCTGCGAAGGCGGTGACATTAGATACTTTTTAATAAATAAGATGAACAATTTTCATCAACATCCGCATCCGCAATTGCGGAGCTGCCGCATCGATTTGGACATCCGCAGCCGTATCCGTATCCGCGGATGTGAGCCTTCAAAAATCCGTATCTGCATCCGCGGATGTCAGAAGATCTGCATCCGCAACAGCCCTGCTCAGTAGCAGCACAGATTCTATAAATATGGCCGTTAGATGGCAATATGCTTGTAGTTTTTGTCTGATGTAATAGCTATATGTATACAGGGTAATTTCAAAATCAACCTATATACGTATATAACCTAGCTGGCACATTATGGACGTAATTTACAAGTGCCTATTAGAAATTATAATGCAGGCATGTTTTGTATGTACAAAATGATGAATCTTCTGACCCATTTTGTACCTTAAAATCCCGACATTACCTATTAATAAAAAGACTAGAAGTACGACCTTCAAATATGGTTATCCCTTTAAGCTCCGGTGGGTTGTAGGCAGTGTAAATACGTGAAACCTTATATTCAGCCTCATCTGATTATACTCTATTCCAAATACGACTCTCATTTGAGTCTTCTTAGCGGGAACTGAAAGCGGTATACAATACATCGCTAGGTATTGTATACTATATATCGATATATCAGATCGATATTTCATAGGATCTTAAACTATACCTTAGAATTTTATTAGGATTATACCAAAAAGAGGCGATATGTCACTCGACAACCCTGAGTTGTATAGATCAAAAATTACATTGCTGCCATCGTTAGGTAAACTTTTAGAATGTGTAATAGCTCTACTTCAAAAACCTACACATTAGGTAAATCAGCCATTGATGCAGTTAGGAAAACTGTGACTTCATGGAATCTACAATATGTACTAGATATATAAAGGAAGAAAGTAGAATACTTTTATATTTCCTATACGTATAATTCGAATTAAATACGCCGTGAGTTTCAAGACAGTTTCGCTTTCCCTGGGACTTCACGAAAGACAAAACTAAATGTTTTGTATGGACACCACTTCCGAACCTGGCTATAAAACTAATTGCATTAAAATGTTAATCGAAAAATGTTCGCTAGCCGTAATCTTAGTCCGTAATATGAATGTATTGCCATCTACCGGGCCCATTGCTAGAATTGTTAGTGCAGCCACCACACTAAAGCCGACAATACATGCTGGCCCAACGTTGCCGAGTGAGAGCCAATACCAACGTATAGACGGTGTATTTGCTTTAATACCTTGCCAATGGTATCACTCGCCTAGTTGGCCGAGTGAAGGCAAGCGCCAACGTGACGTGTATAGAGCTTAATTTGCGTAGATTGTAATAATCGAAGTCGCTCGCGACCGCTCGTCTCACTTCGGAGTGGTGTCGGTTTTTCTTCACAAATCAAAGGCGTTTGTCCGCGCTCGGCCAATAGCATAGACTAAAGTCCGGTCGCGGAGCACGAAGAATTTCGTACATTAACCTGTTATTACCTGTCTATGTCAATCCCGCGTAAATATAATGCGTCACGCTCGTATAGATGCAATGACCGCCGTCCTCAGGGATTGTAGACATTTTACTTACTTACTTAATTAGGTAGACTAGATGATAATGTAGACAAAACTGTTGATTCTTTTGTGATAAATGTGACAGGCGAGACGTCGCGTCGTCGGAAAGCAGTAACTCCGATACAGAGAAATCAGATTCTGATTCTGAAATTTTCATTTTATTTTTATCAGATAGGTCATTATAGCTCGATTTTTATAAATGCTTTCACACTAAAATCAAAATAATTAATTTATATAATACTAATATTCTTTTTTAATAAACTTGTTAATATATTTTTCTCCTTCAAATATCATTACTTCCTAACTTCCTAATCCTAACTAATATTATAAATGCGAAAGTAAGTTTGTTTGTTTGTTTGTTACCTTTTCATTCCTAAACCTGAACCGATCATCTTGAAATTTTGCACAGGTATACGTTGTCAGGTGTACAGAAACGGACATGGGCTACATTTCATCCCGAAAAAAATTACTGTTCCCGAGGAAAACAACAATAACGTTCTTATGATAATAGATGGCGCCATGTGTCTTTCGAATCATGATTGAATTATATTATTGCAAGCAGAGTACAAACCGAATTGATTGTCAAATTCTAAATTAACGCGAGCGAAGCCGCGGCCAAAAGCTAGTTTCATATAAACCGCACTTAATACAAAAATGCTTGTGACCACCGTCATTAGGCAAATAGGTCATTGTACGAAATTCTTCGTTCTCCGCGACCGGACTATGGTATATAATTATTATCCAGTGCCAATATCCCGCACAAGTCAAACATTTGTGTGCGTGAACATGGATGTTTGTCTTGGTCTGGGTGTTCCTATGTATAATATGTATGTATTTACAAAAAAAAAAGTATATATGTATGTTTATCCATTGTCTAGTACCCATAGTACAAGCTCTGCTTAGTTTGGGCTAGATGGTGTTGTGTGTATGTGATAGAATATTATTATTATTATTATTATTATTATTAATAGCGTTCACATGTTGGTCCGTCTGCCTTATCGCGCTTGGCGAACATTGTCGTTACACGTACAAAATATATTTTTTTACAAGTATGCTACGGTATATCGTGATATAATAATTATATGCGCTCATTAATCATGAATAGGTCGTTGCAGTGCCATAATTAAATAAATACCAACAGCTGCCATAACTTTTACGACGTCCATATTATTTCAATGCTCAATAAAGATTGACAGCGCCCAACGTGTGGACAGCTTCACAAAGTTCGTTTACATTGGCCGTTTGCATTGGTTTTCTTCAAACTTGCCGAACGTCTAGACTGTAGTACAAGACTTGCCTTGTATCAGTTTGCCTTCAAACTCTACTCGCGTTGGCCTACGCTCACAGAACCTTAGATAAGACACTATATACTGAGAACACAAAACACTTATACTCAGAGAGCCTACGCTTGGCCAACATGTATTGCAGGCTTAACAATTCGGTAACACATTAACAATTTTCATAACCACAAATTCTTATAAATTATGTCTGTGAGACGAGCTCGATTAAAGACTTAGTATATCCGAATATATGAGCAGCGATAGCTCAGTGGCGAGACCAACAGACTGCAATGCAGAGGGTCTCGGGTTCGAACCCACGTCGCGCACGTCTGACTTTCGGAGTTTATATGACTTTTCGAAATTATGTGCGTATTGATTGACAACTATCGCCAGCTCCGTGCCTCGGAGAGCACGTTAAGCCGTCGGTCCCGGGTGCCATTAACATCTATGGCAGTCGTTAGACACAAAAGATCCCACTGGGTCGAAGTGTCGCCGGTCTGCACTGACTGGCCCCCACATAAGATAAGATAAGTTAGTATCTCCGAAAATAGAAACACGAAGATAAAAGTTCTGAAAAAAATACTTTTGATTTGTGCCTTTTGATAGACTTTTTGTTTTACAGAAACAAGATTCTAGTTCTAAAATCAATGAAGTAATATGAAAATAATTAAAATTTATGGAGCATGTTTTTGCCGTAGTTCATGCTACACAAAATAAAAATACGTAAACAATTAATTAAGCAAATTTTATACTCGACTAATTTTATATTTATTTAGTAGGCCTTTTATATATGTAGGTACAACACTAGTCGCAAACGACCGTATCGGCGAATTGTTTGCTAAAATCTAAATAAAACTCTAAAAAACGTTTTATTGTGGAAAATTAATGTGAAATTCGTAAAATATCATCATGGCTTACCACTACGTGGTCACTGCACAGAAACCAACCGCTGTTATATCATGTGTTACAGGTAAAATGTCCAGTTTCAGTATGTTATTGTCACATTGAGGTTAACTAACATAGTATAGATCTTGAGCTATTTTCGCAGATTTATGGGCGTTGACGATAATTGTAGACTTTGAAAGCCTTTGATAAATGATTTTGATCTATTCCGCTAAACATAAAATATAATAATATGCTTATTAGACTGAAAAATCTCTTTGATCTCCCTAGTGCTCTTTCCTCATGCTTATATTATTGTGTTGGAAAAACAATGTTGTGATTTGGTTACTTCAGTATACATTTATATAATACTTCACATATTTTCTATTGATCAACACATTGTGAAATATATTTATTTCTAGTCTCTACGACTTTTTATTTGATCTGAGGTCTCTACAGATCAAATTTCACTTTTAATCCACATGATATATACCTAGTTGCTTTGGAAAATTAGTGTTTTAATTTAAAAATCGTGTTTGCCAGTCGGTTTATTTAGATTATCATGATGTTTAATTATTTTTATTTATTAAAATATTATCAAATCATAAAAATATTTATGATTTGCTTGAAGTACAAGCCTTTTCCTGTATAGAACTTACAGGATCTAACCCCTTTCTGTCTCTAGTACTAATATCAGCTCAGTTAAATAAACTATCTCAAACTCCATGCTAGCTTTAGTACTCTTCTTCCTTCTTCTTTAATTCACACACAAGTGCAAAATTTTCTCATTCAAGAATATACTGTTTCAAAAAATTGTTACAAAATAAATTCTGTGATATATAACCCTGGAATTATTTAAATACATATTATGGCTCTTAATCAAACATATATACTGCTGTTTTTATACAATTACATAAGAAATGTCACAAAAATTTATTTACTTTCAACATTTCGTAACATAAAACTGTAAAACGAAGGTTAAGTTAACACTTAAAAGATTATAGTTACAGATAATTTTAATAAATCTCATTTATAAGCTTCATGTGTTCTACATTATGTGGATAAGATAAAAAAATGCACAAATAGTAAGACTTGAGTATATCAATTATCATTATTTAACCAATAGGGAGCATAAACTAGCAGCAATTACATATGGGATGTATCCAACAAATAAGGCCTGATGACCTACATTTATGCACTATGCCAACCGTTTCAGGCAAATATTTTGTTTAAAATAAATTTATTCAGATTAGGTTACAAGATAACATTTATGAATATCAAAGATACACTCAATTTTTCTGTGAATTTTCATTTATTGCCACGTTTACCAAAACAAGGGTGTAGGGCTCATGAGAAGAATGGGCAAGAAACTCATGGTCACTCTTTTGAATCGCCAAATTTTGTTTACAAATCATAAGAGCTGATCCAACCATTTCTCCATGAACTATTACTGAACATACTCAAGCATTTAATAAAATAATAATAATAATAATAATAATCCATTTATTTGTGAGAATATTGTTTTACAATGGTGTTATTAAATTAGAATGTTCATAATATTCTGCCGTTTCCAGCGTACAAATCTTAAACGAGATTACAAGATTAATAGTAGGATAATTAAATATTATCCTAATTTAATTAAAATTTAAAATTTGACGGTAGCCTCTAAAGCAGCAGTATGGTAAGGTTTATGTTTATAAATGTATTTTCATAACTGTAGGATGAGATAATATTATGTAGTCCATACCGCTATACCTCTCTTGGTTACCTTATGTTGGGTTAACAAAATGACAAACAAACTGTGTATGTAAAAAAGCATCCTAATTACATAATAAGCAGATGTAATGTTAATTTATTTTTTATAGTACTATTGTAATTCTAATTGAACTGTATATGGATTGATCCAGTGGTTTAATTTAGTAGTGACTTTTCAAGGTTGTCATAATTAGCAGTAATAGAGTAATACCTAGAGAAAAATTATAAATCTAATTGTACAGGATTTGTCTCTAACCTGTTGACTATAGATAAGGCATAGGAAAGATAGTTTACAACTGCTGTTTACACTTGTTTTAACATATCTGGATGACACATGTGCAAAAAATATCAAGAATCCTCTAAATATATATGCTTTTAATTTGATATATGTCTGTCTGTTAAAGACATGCTCATTAAGCTAAAAAGAAAACATATTATATTAAAATTTTCTCTTTAGAATACCTGTGTCATGGGAGACAGTAAAAACATTAAAATAACAGACACGGAAATTACCCAAATTCAGTTCAATAAATAATTTGTGGATCACGAAAATTCTTGTCCTGTGTGGATAGTGAACCCACAAAACGTGAGCAGTGGTGTGGCTACACCTGCACAAATATTGCAATTGTGCTTTGTCCAAAATAAAATATACAATTTATGAGTTGATACTTAATATTATATTTTCCATTTTTACTTTTTAGGAAACTTCACATCCCCCACAGACTTGAACCTTCTGGTAGCGAAGGTGTCTCGTTTGGAGATGTACCTCGTGACGCCAGAGGGACTCCGCCCTATGAAGGAAGTGGGACTCTATGGGCGAGTCGCTAAAATGAAGCTGTTCAGGCCTCCAGTGAGTAACTATCTAACCTATATAATCTCCCGCCTATACCCTCGAATGGATAAGCAGAGTTGCATTACAACCACATACCGTCATATATGGTGTTAGGTCGAATGAAAAAGTCAAACAGACTATTACCCCATATCAGGTAATGTTTCAGACTCTGCCGTTACTGAGAATTTCATGACTGAAAAAGCCTCTGTCAAAGAGGTATCGTGTCCAATTCTCGATTCCGCCAATTATTTATTGTTGTTGGGTGTTTGTTTTACGAAATTCCCGGTAGCAGCACGCATTCTGGAAGTGTATTTGGAAAGCTACAATAGGTTTGGCCGCTATTACATAGGACCTAAAAACAGTAGACAAATGTTGGTGTAATACACATTTGACTACACCTTCGGGGAAATGAGCATTAGGCTATAACAAAAAATTGTTATACTAAATTTCATTGCAAATGTCATATCTATACTAATATTATAAAGCTGAAGAGTTTGTTTGGTTGAACGCGCTAATCTCAGGAACTACTTGTTCGAATTGAAAAAGTCTTTTAGTGTTGGATAGTCTATTTATCGAGGAAGGTTATAGGCTATATAACATCACGCTACAACCCATGGGAGACGCGCAGTAATCATAAACACAGGTGAAACCGCGCGCACAGCTAGTATATAATATAGCTGACTGGCGCAACTTCATCTGCTTCACGTAAGATAATTTTCCCCGTTTTTGCAACATTTTTCATTGATGCTCCGCTCCTAATAGTTGTAGTGTGATGTTATATAGCCTATAGCCTTCCTTGATAAATGGGCTTTCCAACACTAAAATAATTTTCAATTCGAACCAGTAGTTATTGAGATTAGCGCGTTCAACCAAACAAACAAACTCTTCAGCTTTATAATGTGTTTTAGTATAGACTAGATGTTCCCGCGGTTTCACCCGCGTTTATTGTTAATGCGCCACCCTGTTGGTCGTAGCGTGATTTAATACAGCCTATAGCCGTCCTCGACATACCTATGGGTTTTCCAACACGAAAATAATTTTTCAATTCGAACCAGTAGTTCTTAAGATTAGCGCGTTCAACCAAACAAACAAACTCTTTAGCTTTATATTATTACTTAGTATAGATTAAATTCATTAAGATAATGATGATGATGGTTATGAAATAATCATATTAAATGTTTTTTCCAGTATGAAGACAAGGATCTCGTGTTCATCCTGACAGCTCGCTATAACGCCATGATATTAGAATGGAGGACAGCAGCGAATGGTGAACTGGAGGTAGTGACCAGAGCCCATGGCAATGTCGCAGACAGGATTGGAAAGCCTTCAGAGAATGGTATCCTAGCGGTGATTGACCCGCAAGCAAGAGTTATTGGCTTAAGACTATATGATGGTCTCTTTAAGATTATACCACTGGATAAGGACTCAACTGAGCTTAAAGCTGCTAGTTTAAGGTTGGTGATATATTAATATTTTTATTTTAATAGGCTCCTCGACGGTTTCGAATCTCGGGTTAGGCAACGTATTTTAGTGCTGGTCTGTCAAGAAATTCGCAGCAAGTGTTAACTGTGCCTAGTAAAAAGCAATAGTCTAGACGTTTATTACATGGCACCTAAAATCATAGCTGACGATAAATAAGTGTTATACACGCCTGCCTTTCAGGAAATATAAGTTCCTATCCTATGGGATAGGAGCCTATTACATACAAAATCTCTCTCTACGACATGCAGGTTTCCTCGCGATGTTATTCTCTACGTTAAGCAGCGATAGCTCAGTGGGGAGACCAACAGACTGCAATGCAGAGGGTCTCGGGTTCGAACCCACGTCGCGCACCTCTGACTTTCGGAAGTTATATGACTTTTTGAAATTATGTGCGTATTGATTGACAATTATCGCCTGCTCCGTGCTTCGGAAAGCACGTTAAGCCGTCGGTCCCGGCTGCCATGAACTTCTATGGCAGTAGTTATTGGGAGAGTGTCGACACAAAAGATTCTACTGGGTCGAAGTGTCCCCCACAAAAGATAAGATATCCTTCACCGTTAAAGCGAGCGATAATTAACTATATACTATAATTAACACATAACTTAAAAGAGATATGAGATGCGCGCCTCAGGATCGAACTTGAAACCTCGGCGTAGCAATCCAACAGTGCTGCGTATAAGCAGTGACACCCTACTGGGTGACTATTTACCGGTGAAAAAAAATATCGTGAGGAAACCTGCATGTCTCAATGTTCTTTACAATGCTCTCGAAGATATGTGAAGTCTGCCAACTCTCACTGCGCCAGCGTGGTGGACTATAGCCTAACCCTTCTCACACCGAGAAGAGGCCTGTGCCCAGCAGTGGGATAGTTTAATACAGGGCTGATATTATGTTATATATGTATTTATAGGCTTCTATTATGGAGGACTTAAAGCAAAGCTGGTGTAATGTGTATGTTGTACGCCTCTCTCTCTTACGCCTATAGTAGGAGTAGGCAGAGGTGCCTTCTCCTACTATAGGCGTAAGAGAGTATTTATACAGTATGAATATCATGTTGATTACCTTAATATAAAAAAAGTATTGCTCATCACGAGAGATCGCGTGTCTTGTTCGTTTTACAATTTGTCTAAAACTTCCTACACCGCCAACGAAGCAGCGAAAGACGATTCACTATATTATTGCTGAAAATTATATAACACTAGCTTTTGCCCGTGACTTCGCTTGCGTAAAAGTAGGTTAGGTTTAGTTATTTGTAATATTACTTAGTTTTTAAATAAAATATAGTCTATGTTATTCGGTGATAATATAGCTTTCTAACGGTTAAAGAATTTTTGAAATAAATTGTTAAAGAATTTATTTTTTCAATTAAATCCTTAAAAACAAAAAATCATATCTTTCCTCTTTGTAACAGTAGTATAGAGGCCGAGTTCCTATATTTAAGAAACGAGTTGTTTTACCTACAGACAGTAATTTTTTTACATATAATATCAGCCCTGTATTAAATAAATTAGCCCTGTATAAAATTATGCAAATAAATTTATTATTATTATTATTATTATTATTAAACTGTCCCACTGCTGGGCACGGGCCTCTTCTCAGTGTGAGAAGGGTGAGGCCATACTCCACCACGCTTGCCTAGTGCGGTTTGGCAGACTTCACATATCTTCAAGAACATTATGGAGAACTCTCAGACATGCAGGTTTCCTCACGATGTTTTCCTTCACCGTTAAAGCAAGCGATAATTAACTATTTACTACGGATATAACTTAGAAAAGTCAGAGATGCGCGCCTTGGGTTCGAACTCGAGACCTGTGCGTGGCAGTCCAACGGTTTCCCACTAGGCTATCGCTGCATTTTATAATTTTTTACACATGTTCCTTAAAATATGTCAAAACTGTTTGTAGCTAAAACGCCTCGTTTCTTGAATATAGGAACTCGGCCTAAGATGTTGTCTTGGAGATTGCGTTCGTCGGTTGTTCCTACTGGTCACCAACTGCTAAATCACTTGAATGGATATGAACTCAGCCAACCAATTTAGTTATAGTTTCATGCTGAAATCTTTATTGGTACGACAAGGTCCTAATGCACTATTTCTGTTAATAATGTACTCTTTTAATAGCAATCAGTTAAATGTCCCTTCTAAATGATTTGCTTTTTTTTTTCAGATTGGAAGAATTAAATGTTTACGATGTAGAATTCCTGCATGGCTGCTCAAATCCTACTATTATATTAATACATCAAGATCTCAATGGCAGGCATATTAAGGTAATTATAACAGTTAAGATATTGACCACTTTGTTAGGAGTTAACATTTTAGGAAAGCCAACACGTTTTTCGAATAGCATAACAAACGCAGCTCGCATGTGATCTTATCTTATCTTATATATCATTGTAGACCGGCGACACATTGACCCAGTGGGATCTTTTGTGTCGACATTCTCCCAATAACGACTGCCATAGATGTTCATGGCAGCCGGGACCGACGGCTTAACGTGCTCTCCGAGGCACGGAGCAGGCGATAATTATTGTCAATCAATACGCACATAATTTCGAAAAGTCATATTACTTCCGAAAGTCAGAGGTGCGCAACGTGGGTTCGAACCCGAGACCCTCTGCATTGCAGTCTGTTGGTCTCCCCACTGAGCTATCGCTGCTCTTTTCACGCATATGATAATAGTAGGTACTCGACTAAATTTTGTGTCAGTCTATTGATATCAAAGGAACTTAATGTTCGGCTGTAATTTATCCTGCTTATTGCAGACTACCCAAATTTATTGAGTGATAGGGCCACGCTGGTTACAGCATGTATGGGCCGGCTCGACCGGATAAGTACCACCCTCTCACAGAAGATCGATGTAAAATTACAGCATCTGTTATGTTTCGTTCGGCGAGTGAGAGCGCCGGAGGTCCAATCACCCTTCCCTTCCCAAACCCATCCTGCTCTATTTCCCTTTTCCTTCCGGTAGGCAGCGACTTGGTTGAGTTTTGACATTGCTTCTGTAATGCTAAAAAACCAGCCATGTGTGTGAGCCACGGTTCTCGCTTACTATCAGGTGGACCGCTAGCTCGTCTGTCACCGAAGAAAGTAAAAAACACACATAAGTGTTAAAGCCAAATGTATGCCAACCCTAAAGTTGCATTGTGGATCTCAGACTTAATAAACATTACGGTACCATACTGCATCGCATGATCCATTTCGCGTCATAATTCGATGCAATACCCACCCGATGTTCACCGTAAAAGAACACAATAACTAGATTTAAAAAGCATTAGATTTTGCCCGCGCCTTTGCTCGCTTAAATAAGGTTAGGTTATATTAGTATTGGTACTTTTTTCTGGATGAAAGGTACCCTATGTCCTTTTCTGTTGCTCTGACAACGTGTATGCATAGAAATTGTGCGTGTAAATTTCATGATGATCGGTCGAGTAGTTAACACGTTAAAGCGAAACAAACAAACTTATTCACATTCGCATTTAAAATATTAGTTAGCATATGTGTGTTTTGTGAATGAATGGAACAGTCGCAAGTGGAAGACCTAGGCGAACGTTTCTTGATCAGATCGGAGGCGTTCTGGACAAAGGCCAGGTTAAGAGCACCTTAAACCGACGGGACGACGATGAGGAATGTGATGAAAGTGAATGAAGCCACAGAAGTGTGTCAGGATCGTAGCAAATGGAAATCCGTAGTCTCTGCCTACCCCTCTGGGAAACAGGCGTGAATCTATGTATGTATGTGTGTCTTATAAAACTAGGCATCGAGGTACTTAAGGTCATATGAAAAACTTTAGTGGACATTTATGTATATATTATTTTTGTTTGTTTCAAGACACACGAAATAAATTTAAGGGATAAGGAATTTATGAAGATACCCTGGAAACAGGATAACGTCGAGACTGAAGCTTCTATATTGATTCCCGTTCCGAGCCCGCTTGGTAAGTTAGAAAAGACATCGTAGGATTTAAAATTTAAAAGCGGACTTGTAGTCCTGAGCTCGAATTTAATCCATTGCAGTACCGACGTCAACACACTCCTAGAATAAGACCTCCAGCTTAGTTGGAAGAGTTTAGAAGATTCCTAGTCAGGTAACACACAAGGTACCTATAGGTAATCCCTGCTACAGTCGACAAACGAAAAAATATTGTGCTTTCTCAGTTATGTTAGACACTGTTCAAGCGTAAAAAAATGCACTTATAACCGTCGAGATCTACACGTATGACGTCTTCAAATGCTCAAGAGTGGAAGTACTTAGTTCAGTATTAATGTTATGTTTTGTTGACAGGCGGCGCTATTGTGATAGGTCAAGAATCAATAGTTTACCACGATGGTCAGAGTTACGTGGCCGTCGCGCCTCCGCAAATTAAGGTGAGCCGATTTAAATATATACTGTTGTAAGTGACGCATTTCATTCTATATGTTTTTAATTTATTTCACTGATTTATTTATTATTAATTACAACGGTTAAAGAAACCAATTACAATAATTAACATAGATTACATACTGATTACGATAATTACATAGATTAAATACAAAAACATTGCTAATAATAATAATAATTTATATAAATAATTAATAACTAATACGGCACCGTTGATTCTCTCGCATACTTTTTCTCGCAGAACACCAGGCATACTCTCATAATTTCATTCTACCTGTCAGCAAAAATATCACACTCAGGGTTGTCAACCAGGAGGGCGTTGAGCACTTCTAATGCCGCACTTCTAATATAATTTAACAAGTCGGTTTATGGAACCGATCCGATTTTTCAAAAATGCAAGTGCGTATGTTTGTTTGTATCGATTTATTAGATCGGTACGTCAGAAATCAGAACGTGAGGAAACGGTATTACACTTCTTAGCACTAGTTGTAACTTCTTATCTGTTTTGCACGGCTAATTTTATGTGAGAATGTAACAGGCTGAATTTTGTAAAGCTTACAAATTGATTTGACATTACCAAAAATCGATTAATTTTGCATTTAATAAGTAATATATTAAAATATTTATCTTCTTTGCATTTGATTTTTAAGCCGATCAATTTATGAAATGGATGACATGCAATTCGTTACTTATCGACGTATTACGATGATAGAAATCGGATTTAATACCAGTAACGCACTACTCTCGCTATTTACCCATTTATAAATACACAGTTTTAATGCTGTTATTGATTATATTTTAGTTAACTCCAATAAACTGTTACTGCCGCGTGGACACGCGCGGACTGCGGTACCTACTGGGTGACATCGCGGGACGATTGTTCATGTTGCTGCTAGAATTGCAGGACAAGATGGACGGCACACAGGCGGTCAAAGACCTTAAGGTCGAGCTCTTGGGTATGTAAAACATTTCCGTACATGTGACCGTAATACGTCAATTGTTGTAATTGGCTGACTGAATTAGCAACTGACAATAAAATACCTTGACATGTGTAAGTTTGATATTGTCACGTCGTTGTTTAGTCATTCAATAATATTAAAAGTAATATAAAAAACAAGAGACTGGAACTTAAAAAAATTAACCATATGCAATTTCTTGATTTATTGTCTAAGGTTTCATGGGATACGGTTATTGCATGTGATGATGTCTACAATAGTTCTCAAAACTTTTCTGACATAGTTTACGGCCTATACGACACATTTATGCCTAAAAACGACTAAGCAATAGAAGAACCCTAAGATCTCTACCTGGTTTACCTATGATATCACAAAGGATTTACGAGTGAAATTTAGATTACACGTACTAAATATAAACAGACGTATAAGCTATTTTCTGATCTCAGTTCCAACTTGACGACTCGCATAGCAACTGGGTATGCGTCGTACAATATAGAAAATAATATAAGGGTGAATCCAAAGGTATTTTTACGCCCAGTGACATCTCTCGGCATTGTGGGAAAGACTCGGCAGTTCCGTCCAATAATTTATTACACCGCCATCTATTGACATCTTACGGAACTACGTAGTGTGAGTACGCGAAGGGTAGAGAGAACGCTGGCACTTTCTCGAATCATCGTACTGTTTACATACCGGGTATAGCGTTACTAGAAAACTCTAGAAACGCTTAGCCGCGTATAAATAGAGCGCACGCCCACCGCCAAGTCAGTTTACAATCGTAGGAGGTCAAATGTTCATCGAAGCGAACGGAAGCGGAAATACTACAGAGTTTGAAGCAGTTACAGTGGAAAAGTGCAGTATAGTGATTGTTGTGTTTTAAATTTAATTGTGTTTGAATAAAACGTGTTTTAGACGGTAATATTGTTTGCATTCTTATCCGTCGAACCCAGCACGTAACAGTATTCTGACAGCATATTGCTGACCTTCGGTCAAAAGGAAAGTTTGAACCAAAGGTGGTCTATAAAAAAGCTTTAAAAGGAATTGGTGCATCTGAGGCCTTTGCTAAGTATGTATTTTGCTAGTGTTTTCCAACCAGAAATGCCTGACTTTCATGTCGAAAACATGAGATGTACGAATAATTCGCATTATTGTATTAATATACACTGTTTTTACGATTCGTATGTTAGATCAGGCGTTAATAAGTTAAAACTTAATAGCTCTATAGGTCCAGATAGTAATGCTAATAGGAGTGTGCTCATGCTTTTCATACATACATAGATTCACGCCTGTTTCCCAGAGGGGTAGGCAGAGACTACGGATTTCTATTTGCTACGATCCTGACACTTCCCTGGCTTCATTCACTTTCATCACATTCCTCATAGACGCCCGTCGGTTCAAGGTGCTCTTAACCTGGCCTTTGTCCAGAACGTCTCCTATCTGTTTAAGAAACATTCGCCTAGGTCTGCCTTTTACAACTGTTCCATTCACACTAGCCTTATAAACTTTCTTAGTCAGTCTTTTCTCGTCCATTCTTTCTACATGCTCAAACCAGCTTAACATACACTTTTCTATTCTTGTCACTATATCCACTTTCGTGCCGCATCTCTCTCTAATTACACTATTCCTTATTCTATCTTTCAGTCACACTTTGTCTCTCAGCACTCTCATTTCTACAGCATTTATTCTGCTCTCATGTTTCTTTTGCCATACCCAACTTTCACTTCCATGCATAAGTGTAGGCACTAATAGTCCTCTATGAACAGCCAAACGTGCCTTTTCGGATGTATTTCGACTGTTAATAAAAGTGGGTAGAGCGCCATTCACTTTATTGCCAGCAATCGTTCTCCTTTCAATATCTCCCTCATGTTTACCATTCCTTGTAAACAAAGTACCCAAATATACAAACTCTTTCACTTGCTCCACTTGTTCTCTATCAATCATGATATTACACATCGTTATACACTCCTCCTTTTCAAATACCATTACTTTCGTCTCGCTATGCTTACATTTATTTTCATTCCTTTACTCGCAAAAGCACCATGCATAATAGTTACCATCGCCTGCAACTTTTCCGCCGATGACGCAATTACTACTTGGTCATCGGCATAAAGAAGACATTTGATATGTAACTCATTTACAATCTTTTAAATCTTTCAATCTTGCCTTAATGCTTTTCAAGTCGGAGATTAAAACTTACTCGGTTCCACCAGTCAAGCTGGAGGGAACTCCATTTGACTGGATTATGAAGTTTAAATACCTGGGTCACTGGGTTGCAGACAACATGTTTGATGATATAGACGAAAGGGAACGTAGGGCATTATCGGTAAGAGACAATATGGTGGCTTGCACGATGTACAGTTCCTGTAAAAGTCACTTTATTTCGGTCGTACTGTCAGGCCTTTTACTCGTACAGCCTGTGGATTACTTGATCCACACGCACACAGAAATGTATAATGCCCTACGTGTCCAATACTATGACGGCTTCAGGGGATTAGGGCAGCTCCGCTTCTGTAGCGCGTCGGGGATGTTTACAGTTGGTCGCATATATGACTTTTATGCTATCTTGCGTAAATGAGGCTGCATCCCTGATGCACCGAGTGCGGGACAGCACAAATGATCTGCTGGCAGTTATAGCCGGTGATATTAACAGCAGTATGTGGAGACACTGGCTAAGTGTTCATAAACCAGCTGCTAGGATTGTCTCCATATAATATTACTGGCTGTGCCCGCAGATTCGTCCGCGTTGGTGGTGTCTGTGATTGCTAAGCCGCCCTTGTGGGTCATGGCGTGGTGTTAATGTGTGATTTAATAATTATGTTCTTTAACCTTTGGCCGCCGCAGTATAAAAGTAGCGCCGTGCCCTCTACGCCAGGCGATGATTAATGTAGTTTTAAGTAATAGGAAAACGAAACATGTTATTATTTGTCGGCTCATGCCGACGGTGGCGTGATGGATAAATTTTCGTTTATCAGCTATACCCAACTGTCAGTCAAAAGGTTAAATAGTTCGAAATAAATTACATCTTGATTTTTGAAAAAGGGAAAGTACTTTGTCACTTAACTTTATACTTAATTTAGGTTTGAAATCAGGTATATCATAAAACGAATAACCAATTATTATTAGATGAATAGCGCCCAATAGCTAATTTGTCATCTTCAGCAAAGGTCTTTGAGAATCCATTACATGAAAGCATCTATAGGCAGGTGAGGCAGTATCTTTGCAATGAACAGCATGGTTTCCGTATTAAGTGACCAGTCAACACTAACCTGCTGACCCTACTCGACTACATCTCTACCATTCTTGTCATCAAGTCGATGTACTCTATTGTGGCTTCTGCAAGGCATTTGATAAAGTAAATAATGATATCTTGGTATCAAAGCTTTGTGCAAATAGGCATTACTCTGGGTTTACTCAATCTTCTTGCGGATTACTTACGTGACCGCCAACAGTACGTGAGACTTGGTCATTATGAGACGCATGCTTACTATACACGATCAGGAGTCAGCAAGGGATCGGTACTGGGATCTCTTCTCTTTATCTTAATGACTAGATGTGCCCGCGGTTTCACCCGCGTTTATCATTACTGCGCCGCCCTCGTGGGTCGTAGCGTGTTATATAGCCTTCCTGGATAAATGAGCTATCTAACACTAAAAGAATTTTTCAATTCGGTCCAGTAGTTCCTGAGAATAGCGCGTTCAAACAAACAAACAAACTCTTCAGCTTTATAATATTAGTATAGATTAATGATCTGCCTATAGTGGTCCGAAATGCGGAATGCTTCTTATATACTGACGACGAAGAACTATTTTTTTGAATAATATCTGAAGCCCATTGCGCTGCTCTCCAATCAGATGTTAACTCAGTATACAGGTGGAGCTTCAAAAAAAAGAAAGGACTTTAATACCATGAAATGTTACGTGATGACTTTCGGCCGAATGCGTCACCCAATCAATTGCACATATAAATTAATCCATAATGTTATCAGAAGAACTGATTCTATGAAAGCTTTGGAAGTCACATTTGACCAAAGGTCACCTTTCATGAGCATATTTCGTCGGTCGCCAAGGAGTCTTTTAAACGCCTCGGATTCGTGTTGAGAAACTGTCTGCTTGGGATTAATACTAATTATATTATCTCATGGCTTTTTAGAGTTCGAAAGAACTCTTATCGGCCTACATGGCGTAGTGGTTAGTGTAACCGACTGCCACGCCTGAGGTCGCGGGTTCGATTCCCGCACAAGTCAAACAATTATGTGCATGGATGTTTGTCTTGGTCTGGGTGTTTCTATGTATAATATGCATGTATTTACAAAAAAAAAAGTATATATGTATGTTTATCCATTGTCTAGTACCCATAGTACAAGCTCTGCTTAGTTTGGGCTAGATGGTGTTGTA
Organism: Catocala fraxini; assembly: GCA_930367265.1. Lineage (NCBI taxonomy): Eukaryota > Metazoa > Arthropoda > Insecta > Lepidoptera > Erebidae > Catocala > Catocala fraxini. Next base: position 3,500,625 of record OV884040.1, on the reverse strand, counting down.
TGTATGTGGTAGAATATTATACAACAGCTTTGTCCGTCCGTCTGTTATACAACTTTCAACTCAAGAACCGTAAGAGCTAGAGACTCGCGGTCAACGCCTTTCGACTCAGCATAGTCGATATACCCCGAAATAACTATAACCTTTGATTTCTGACCTCTGACTTTTCTCTTATATCTTTGTCTCTGACTGCCTGGTCACGGTCAAGGATTTACGCTTTGTGACCTTTTACCATGCACATTACGCATCGATGCTTTTTGCCCTAATAGTAACATAGTAAAAGGGCTATAAATATAAATAAAATAGATTCTGTCCGTAGCTTTATTCGCAATAATGTAGATTTTATCGATAAATTTCTATGCCTCGGGAACAATACAATACTATTTTTCTAGATGAAAGTTACCCTATATCCGTTTTTATACCTTTGACAACGTTCCACTTTTGATATAATATTATGTTCACTTTAGTCAATAAAGAGTATTAAGAACATTCTTTAAATAAAGCTCAAATAATCTAATTATATAAGATTATTTGAGCTACTTACATACTTACTTACATGTCCTAAAATTTTCCTATAATAATTATCACAAATTACATTCACATTCTTATTCATCCATGTACTCATCCTCTTACTCACAACACACTCGTTAACATCTACAATCCCTCACTTACATATCTTACATTTTTAATAATAAATATGTAATATAGTCCTCTGTTTACGCGAATATTATTCATTGAAATTAAACTACTATATACGGATTTTATCGCGTTGTCTATTTGACACTTTATTACATAATTTTGAAAATTGTTACACTACTACTACTATTAAACTTTAAATTTTTTTAAGCTAATTAAATTATTATTAAAATTATTTAGATTTAATTTAATTTTCCCCGTGACCATGGCTGCTGAAAAGCAACCGAAACGTCGGCGAAAGTGTAAAATTAAATTAATTCTAAATAGTTTTAATAATAATTTAATTAGCTTAAAAGATTTGTACAGTTTAATAGTAGTAGTAGTGTAACAATTATTAAAATTATGTAATAAAGTGTCGAATAAACAACGCGATAAAATCCGTATATAGTAGTTTAATTTCAATAAATATGTAAATCAAGTATGTAATTAATAACTCTCATCTGTGTCCATTGTTGCATTGTTTTGGCTGAGCGCTGCCTTCCAAAATACAGGATATAGCCTAGTTTGGAATTCAGTGTTAGTAAGTATTGTGCTAACTCATTCACCTACACTACACTACACTACACTACACTACACTACACTACACTCCACTACACTACACTACACTACACTACACCTTATTCTAGAACTTATCCTATAATAAGGTTCCTCGCAATGTAATGTACATTTCTATGTCAATAAACATTATTATTTTAAAACCTCAATATGTGGCACATATTGGCGACGTTATCACTCGAAACACCTACAAGGCGTAAACGTTTGCAACCTTTACTACAGTTGAACCCGTACTATATGATACTGAAGCATTACAGGTGATTAAATGTATGTTCCATTGTTTTTGTCAGGCGACATCCCGATCCCGGAGTGCATGACGTACCTGGACAACGGCGTGGTGTTCGTGGGCTCGCGCTTCGGCGACTCGGCGCTCGTGCGCCTGTCCGCCATGCGCGAGGACGCCGGCCAGTACGTGCAGCCCATGGAGAGCTTCACCAGCCTCGCGCCCATCGTCGACATGTGCGTCGTCGACCTCGAGCGCCAGGGCCAGAACCAGCTCATCACCTGCTCCGGTCAGTCACACAGCTATAACAGTACAACGTGTTATACTTGCAGATTTACGTTACCGTTTCGTGCGAAGATACAAATCGGTCGGTCGGACGCTCCCCGGTGATGATTTATCTGATTCCTTCTGTTTCTTATAAAAATTAGTCTTTTAGAATGTCATTTATTATCTGGACACACATATACACATCATATCAATAGTGTAATTGCGTAGTTTACAATAAGTACTTTCTTCTTCTCCCTAGCCTTTATTATTCCCAAGTCACTTGGGGTCGGCTTTTCTAGTCTAACTGGATTTGACTGCATATCAGTTTTTACACAGAGCGGCTGCCACTTGACCTCCGCAACCCGAAGGGTAACGAGGTACCAGTGTCAGGATATTATAGGGCACTGACTTCCCAATAACGACTGCCATAGATGTTCATGGCAGCCGGGACCGACGACTTAACGTGCTCTCCGAGGCACGGAGCAGGCGATAATTGTTAATTAATACGCACATAATTTCGAAAAGTCATATAACTTCCGAAAGTCAGAGGAGCGCGACGTGGATTCGAACCCGAGAAGCATTGCATTGCAGTCTGTTTTTGTCCCCCACTGAACTATCGCTGCCTCCCCACTGAGGGTTATGTTAGGCTCTCCCGAGACTTCGGGCCTACCAACTAAAACCCCACAGTGTGCCAACTCGCTGCCATTATGGTGGGTAGGCCGCCAGAACAATAATTTCAGAAGTCAGCCCATCCAGCAGTGGTTGCACCAGGTGCAAATTGCCGCACTGTGCCACACGGTCTGCCGGCGGCGACCCGGATCCGCGAGAATCACGGATCCGCCCCGCCACCTCCCTCTGCGAGATGACATTGCGGAGGGATGCCACCGCTACCCAATTCCTCCCGCTAGCGACCAGAGAGGCAGCGATAGGACATTACCAACATAGAGATGTCGACACAGCCATGGTACCAGGCTCTGACTATGTCGACATCTCCAATCGAAAGGGCGGCATCACCCTCCGTCAGATTGATGCCTGCATCAACCTGGTCGAAACGTCAAACATTCCAAAATAATTTCTAAATACCTATGTACTTTTTCGGAATGTCTCGTTTAATTATCGCTGTAATTCCCATTATGTGTAACATAACTATTAACACCTCATAAAGGCTTAAAACTTAATACTATTTTCTTATATCACCAGGTGCCTTCAAAATGGGTTCGCTCCGAATCATCCGAAACGGCATAGGCATCCAAGAGCAGGCGTCGATCGACCTACCGGGTATCAAAGGCATGTGGGCACTGACCCTAGACACGTCACAGAGCTTCCATGATACACTTGTGCTGGCTTTTGTTGGACAGACTAGGTAAATAATTTTGTCTAATATATTTATGAACCAGCATAATATGTATATATATATATATTTTCTTTAATTACTAACTGTTTATTTAATTGTATTTTTTATTATTTTGTCTATTTTGTAAGAAAAATATATAATCATATTTCTTTGTGGCAATAAAGAATGATTTCTTTCTTTCTTTCTTTCTTTCTTTCATTGCTGCACTTTAAGACTGCGCCGAGCGAAATGTGCCAAAACAGGCGGTCATACTTAAGTGAATAAAATCAATACTTTTTGTTTAATACAAATATAAAATATCCATTTGCTATAACAATGAATGTGTTTACAATTACTCCGTGTAAAAAACTTAAAATAATTAATATTTACGCCTACAAAATTAAGTAAATTTGCACGAAAAATGCAAAAACGTAGGCACGTGTTACGTGATTTTTGGATTATGACAGTAGAAATCTATCCTATTTTACAGCTTAAACGAAACATAAATAGTTATATTACAATTTGTCCGTCCCAAATATTTAAGTTATTGGTTGACAATAAAGATACATGTTTATCAAAAAAGGCACTTCAAATCCTCCATACAATTTTACTATGGCGGCCGCGCGCCGATTTGAATATGCGCCGCACGAGCTGTCATTATCTGTCTTACGCTCGGCGCAGTCTTAAAGAAAGGCTGAACTATTCTGGCGAAACGGTAGTTTTACATTTCAGACTCGTGTTTCGACGCTAGACAAACTACTAGTCGTATAGTGGTTAAATTTTGGCGGTAATGTCTAAAATCTATACATTAATACGTAAAACAAAAACTTCGTATCCCTTTTTACGAAAATTGCGCGGACGGAGGAGTATGAAATTTGGCACAGTTAAAGTTTATATAGAGAAGGAGGGGCAAATCTTAATATGTTTTTAAAAGTATGCACTAGAATTACATTAAAATAATGAAAAAACACTACACGCACACTACCATGCATTTGACACAAGCAGTCGCATCGCGTTCGTAGTATTTCGGCATTGTTCGGATGATGTCGTAGAATTCTTCGTATGCTTACATATGTATGTGGAGTAGGTGACTAAATGAAATGTGATTATAAGGGTATAGTTATAGACAATAAAACCTTAATAACGATCAAACTTAAAATTCAAATCAATTATTGTCGAAATTTGACCATTTTGCGACCGCTACTAAATATAAATATTAGTTGCATTCCTTCACTATATAATCTTTAACTACATGCGCGTAAAATCCTTAAAAAGGGTTATAAAGTTCTATCTTAACGAATTGTTATATAGATGAATATCATAGCATAAATATAGAATTAATTACTATAAAATAATCGTTTCTTTTCTGTTACTCTGCCTCAGTGACGCAACGCTAAAGCCTACTATTCGCGCGTTTTTCTGTCATCAAATTCTCGTTAGCAGGACAGAGCCTAAAATGGCGAAATGTGGGTGTAATACACCTATCTCTATCTCTGCCGTGATATAAATAATGTCAGCCCTGTATTAAACTGTCCCACTGCTGGACACGGGCCTCTTCTCAGTGTAAGAAGGGTTAGGCCATAGTGCCGTGATATAGTTGTATACAAACATAGACTATATCTGTATGTATGTTCTAATAACTAACAATACACTTTCACACAGCATCTGTGGTAGATACGCTTGTTGGCCTACCCATAAAAACTTTTACTTTTACTTTTATTTACTTTGTTCCCAGGGTACTAACACTAAACGGCGAGGAAGTAGAAGAGACAGATATAAAGGGCTTCGTGTCGGACCGTCAGACGTTCTTTACGGGGAACGTGTGCCACAATCAACTTGTCCAGGTAACTAATCAAATATATACTAAACAATCTTATTCCGGCGACTTCGTTCCCGTTTGGCAGTATAAAAAGAAGTATATTGTTATATCATTCGTTGACGTATACACTATATTTGTACAAAACACACATTGTCGATGATGAATTGACAATCTTATTCAAAAATATTAAATATAATAATCTGATTTTGCAATGTTAAGAGGTGGCAAAGTAAAAGATGTTGCTTTGGTTGTAAACTATTTTATAATACCTCCACTTGTAAGGAATCCTTACAACATTGTCGAGACGAAGCATCACTCACTACACTTGGCATGTGTACGGTTTCACCACCATACGGATTAGTTATCATAACAGCAAAAATATATTACAACTCTTTGGTGGTCGTTATAAAATTCATTACTTTCAATAATTACAAGAATTTACTGTCAAGAACTGAACTACTCTTCAACGTATACAATGTTCGTACCTATAATCTACTGTTAGAGCATAATTCCTAAACAGAGGTAGTTGATTTATAATTATATTTTTTTAAGTCTAGTTTACATTACACGAACTCTAGAGCACACAGATATTTTAAATTATACTTTAGTATAAACAAGACAAGTGTTTCAAATCTGGTAGTAGGGGTAAATGTAGAGTGACAGAAAAAGGGAGCACGATATAAACTGTGACGTAGCCGCTATTTAAATGCTGCTGTTCAAAGGAGATAGCTAGATATCCCCACTACAGCCCACTTTTTCTTATACCCATATAAATTTAATATATTAAATACTCCCTTATTTTACAAGGGGGGTAAAAGCAGCGATAGCTCAGTGGGGAGACCAACAGACTGCAATGCAGTGGGTCTCGGGTTCGAACCCACGTCGCGCACCTCTGACTTTCGGGAGTTATATGACTTTTCGAAATTATGTGCGTATTGATTGACAATTATCGCCTGCTCCGTGCCTCGGAGAGCACGTTAAGCCGTCGGTCCCGGCTGCCGTGAAAATCTATGGCAGTCGTTATTGGGAAAGTCAGTACCCTCTAATATTCTGACACTGGTCTAGCCTTAGGGTACCCTAAGGCTAGACCAGTGTCAAGCTCTGTGACGTGTTTAGGGTCAGTGCCCACATGCCTTTGATACCCGGTAGGTCGATCGACGCCTGCTCTTGGATGCCTATGCCGTTTCGGATGATTCGGAGCGAACCCATTTTGAAGGCACCTGGTGATATAAGAAAATAGTATTAAGTTTTAAGCCTTTAAGAGTTGTTAATAGTTATGTTACACATAATGGGAATTACAACGATAATTAAACGAGACATTCCGAAAAAGTACATAGGTATTTAGAAATTATTTTGGAATGTTTGACGTTTCGACCAGGTTGATGCAGGCATCAATCTGACGGAGGGTGATGCCGCCCTTTCGATTGGAGATGTCGACATAGTCAGAGCCTGGTACCATGGCTGTGTCGACATCTCTATGTTGGTAATGTCCTATCGCTGCCTCTCTGGTCGCTAGCGGGAGGAATTGGGTAGCGGTGGCATCCCTCCGCAATGTCATCTCGCAGAGGGAGGTGGCGGGGCGGATCCGTGATTCTCGCGGATCCGGGTCGCCGCCGGCAGACCGTGTGGCACAGTGCGGCAATTTGCACCTGGTGCCACCACTGCTGGATGGGCTGACTTCTGAAATTATTGTTCTGGCGGCCTACCCACCATAACGGCAGCGAGTTGGCACACTGTGGGGTTTTAGTTGGTAGGCCCGAAGTCTCGGGAGAGCCTAACATAACCCTCAGTGGGGAGGCAGCGATAGTTCAGTGGGGGACAAAAACAGACTGCAATGCAATGCTTCTCGGGTTCGAATCCACTGTCGCGCTCCTCTGACTTTCGGAAGTTATAATATGACTTTTCGAAATTATATGCGTATTGATTAACAATTATCGCCTGCTCCGTGCCTCGGAGAGCACGTTAAGTCGTCGGTCCCGGCTGCCATGAACATCTATGGCAGTCGTTATTGGGAAGTCAGTGCCCTATAATATACTGACACTGGTCTCGTTAACCTTCGGGTTGCGGAGGTCAGGTGGCAGCCGCTCCGCGTAAAAACTGATATCCAGTCAAATCCGGTTAGACTAGAAAAGACGACCCCAAGTGATTTGGAAATAATAAAGGCTAAGAGAGAAGAAGACTCCCTTATTTTACAACCAATTTTTATACTGTTTGCACAAACAGATTTATTTTATTTTTATTGCTATTGCTCTTATATAATATAAAAATAATGTTCGATATCAAAGATAGGTTTTGACCTATGTAATTAGTGTGATTACACTATTATTACTAGTTAAATGATTTTTGGAAATAAGTAATATTCTTTAGAACGATTTTATATAACTAAATATTAACGTACAACCGCTGATAGTGAGGTGCATTTGGTCGATGTGCGATGTAGCTTGTTTTAACATTCTATTTATAAACCATATTTTCACTATACCGGCGAAGTGCTTTGGCGTTTAACGAGCCCCTATATTACGATTATGTCGAAAATATACCTTAGGTTCGATTTTGTGCGGGCCGTTGGTTCTGCTTTCATTTTTACGTCTGTTCCAGTATTCGCACCGTATTTATGACACAACAACAACACAAGAGCACTCTTGATTACCTCAGTCTCATAGTTCAACAGGTACGGCACTTTGACACGACAGAGATATCAACCATAGGAACCAACGGTCTTAGATGTCGGTCAACTTCTTAAGCTCGGGCTCCTACTGAGAATGTTTCATTAGAGCACCGATCGGACTCTTACTAAGAAATTCTCTGTAGAGCAGCAAGACAGTCTGCCAGAACACGTGTATGACGTTTGCAGGTGACAGATGAAGGCATACGCCTGATAGCGCACAGCGGCGAGGGCTGGGCGCTGGCGGCCGAGTGGCGCGTGGCGGGCGCGCGCGGCGTGTCCGTGGTGGCGTGCGGCAGCGCGCGGGTCGTGGCGGCCGCGGGCCCGCGCATCTACCTCGTCGCCATCCACGACCGCGCGCTGCAGCTTAAAGCGTGAGTATTCACGTAGCAGATAAGGGAAAAATAATGGATAAACCATTTAGTCGTTAGTATATTCACGTTTGAAATACGTCAGAGCTGGTTTCAAAGCGGATTAATCGGTATTGATAAATGAACATTCATATTTTAATATTAACTTATTGAGTCACAGTGGCACACCGGTGGCCAGAAACAATAGGCATCAATTATGTCTGGCATTCCAATAAATGACGGGCTAAAAACAACACATGGCTAAAAGCAGTGTCAGCGAGACCTTAATTTATATTTGTTTAAATGCAAATTCAAGATAAAATTCTTGTTATTTTTATGTGCAACAGATCAGTCTTGATTTTTCCATACAGACGTCGATGTAGTACTAAATCACTTGCTACCAATAAGAAATAATTTCTATACGACGAAAGGCTTAACAGATACGCTTATTCAAATCCGAAAATTTAACACAGTGTTTGTGTATATTTTGTCATGCAATTATTTCTGCCATAGTGAAGTGTGCATGGACGAAGAAGTGGCGTGCCTAGATTTGGGGCCTGGGGAAGACGAGGCGCTGCTGGGAGTGGGACTCTGGACGGATATTTCCGTCAGGGTGCTCAAACTTCCAGATCTTAAACCAATGCACACGGAAAAGCTATCGGGTGGTAAGTAGAACGACTTAAGTGTGGAAAACCAGCCATAATTTTTGTACTTAATAACTAACTGATTCCTAATTGACTGCGCAATGCCAGAGAACCCTAGAAATCTATTGCGTCACAGGAATACAACACTTGGTTGGAGAAACATTTCCCATCAAAGCTGCTGAATTACGGTTGGTTTCTGACAGCTGGACTAACATAAAAATGTGTTAATAGACAGTCAAACTCATTTCGAGTGGATTGACTGGCTATTGCTAATTTAAGAAAATCTGCCATTCCTATGTTTTGTTCTCATAATTTTGTGACGTCTCCTAACGCACTCCTTTTGGCATGTTAGACTACAATACAACTTTTTTCTCTAGCAAATACATCAGCTTATTAGTAAAACCATTTAAATACAATACTTATCTTAAAACTCCGTTTTATTTGCAGAAATAATTCCTCGGTCTCTGCTAATCTGTGTGTTGGAAGGCGTATGTTATTTACTGTGTGCGCTTGGTGATGGCTCCATGTTCTACTTCACGGTAGACCAGCAGACTGGCGTACTCACCAACAAGAAGAAAGTTACCTTAGGAACACAACCCACCGTATTGAGAAGTTTTAGGTGAGTGTGGCAAGCTACAACAACGACCTAATTCCCTCTAATTCTAAAAAATGTAGGGTACCTCATTTCTCTTACTATAACTTCACGTCCGTATATATTTGTATGGGGTACCATGGTATCCTATATTGTTCTATACCTCTGTCTAGCAACTTGACAAAGTAGTCAGACGTAGAGAAAGGCTAACTTCTGTTATAGCTAACTATTTAAGTAGCACATATAAGCGATCCTTTTATTCTTTACCGAGTACAGTACAAAACACCTGCTGTTATTAAACATTTTCGGATAGAAGAGTCCAAAAACACTGCACGAACAATTAATTGAACAATCCCATTGCGAGCGTATACGCAACTATCCTTCGGTGTCGAACCAACAGATGCGCATACGCTCACTCGTTTTCCACTAGACCTAGATGTCGAACAATCTGGCAATTGCTGGAATGCCAGAGATCATATAAAAAAATTGTCTGGTTTCCGGTGGGTCAAAACGTTATATAATATTTTTTGTAATTTTGTTGTACAGGTCATTGTCAACGACGAACATATTCGCGTGCTCGGACCGGCCGACCGTGATATTCTCGTCGAATCACAAGCTAGTATTCTCCAACGTTAATCTTAAGGAAGTCACACACATGTGCTCGCTCAACGCACAGGCGTATCCTGATAGGTAAGATATAATTATTATTAACCTGTATCTTTAATATGTTATTACTTTTTTACAAATAAATGTTAATGCCATTTAACATGTATGCTATTTAGTATGTTGGAAAACTGCGCATTGTTTTTGACATTGATATGTTCTTTGGGAATGAATTGGTCTTTTGTTACAGTTTGGCGTTAGCGACAGACAGCACAGTAACCATAGGCACAATAGATGAGATACAGAAACTTCATATCAGAACTGTTCCTTTAGGAGAAACACCACGAAGGATCGCATACCAGGAAGCCTCACAGGTACTTTTGCTAACTCCTTTTAAATCGCATATTCCGCAGAGACAATAACGTCTTCACTATACTAAAAAAATACTGAATTCAATTGTACAATACTATATTAAATAGCAGCTCACATTTGGCATAGTTACCTATTTGCATTGCATATAAATTGGCAAAAAGTATGAAATTGCGGATTTGTACTGAAAAATTAAAACTCGTTTTTTTCTAAGATGTACCATATTTATTTAATCGAAATATTTACCCTCATTACCTATACATTGCTGCCATCTAAACGGAAGTTCATTTATACCTTTACAATAGAACTCCGGGGATCTAGATTCGACAAACTCTGTGAAAGCATTTTGTACTGCCTCCTGGGTCGAACATTTTTTAACACGTAGAAAATTGTCTAAATCACGTAAAAATGGTAGTCCGTTGGAGCAAGGTCTGGCGAGTACGGACGTATGGTTTCTTACTGCAGGTCCTGTAGAGTTACAACGGTTTCTCGTGCAGTGTGAGATCTTGCGTTATCGTAGAGCAATAATGGTGGAGATCGATTCACAAGTCGGGACTGTTTCACTGCCAGATTCGCCATCATTGTGCGAAGTTCGGCACAGTAAACATCTGCTATTATTGCTTGACCAGACCTGAGAAAGCTATAGTGAATAACACCATGAAGAGACCACCAAACAGTTACCATTACGTTTTTATTGGTAAGCTTTGCTTTAGGGCATTGTTGCGGCGTTTGACCTGGGGTCAGCCATTGCATTTTTCGCTTACGGTTATCGTAAAGAATCCACTTTTCGTTTCCACGCCCCAAATTTCAACACGTATTTCTTTCTGCAGATCAGTCAAATCATGAGGCACCCATTTTTCATATTTTTTTATCTTATTGATTTGATGCAAACGAGCCAATATTGTACGTAGGGTAACGTTAAACCATGGCGCTAATTCCTGGGTAGTTTGACTCGGATCGGCTTTCACCATCTCCTTCAATTCAGTGTTATTCACCTGTGTGGGCGGTCTTCCACGTGGTTTGTTCTTCAAGTCGAAATTTCCATTATGAAAGCGTTTAAACCAAAAACGCACGGTGCGTTCATTAGCAGTCTCCTCTCCAAACGCAGCGTTGATATTGCGAGCCGTTTCTTCCACGTTAGTTCCGCGTCGGAACTCGTATTAAAAAATGACACGGATTTTCGAAGTATCCGTCTTTCCGTCTAAGCTGAATAAAAAAACAATTGATAGTCGAAAATCGAATGTCGCACATTTTTTTAAAGAAGAATCTTATAGGTATCATGTGAAAAAAGTTTCACTCGAAAATCTCACAACATGATTTATGTCAATTCAAAGTATCTAAATAAATAAAATAAATAAATAATATTCTACCACATACACACAACACCATCTAGCCCAAACTAAGCAGAGCTTGTACTATGGGTTCTAGACAATGGATAAACATACATATATATACGTTTTTTTTTTTTTTTCGTAAATACATACTTATTATCTATTGCTATATAACGGCAACTTCATACTTTAACCCCTATTATATCGATGTGATTTTGGATTTTGTTTAGGCTTTTGACACAGTTTTTGTACCTCTATTATAACAAAGGTTAACAAAAACAAAAGGAAAAGGTGAAAGGAGAAAAGAAAATGTAAAGCTTTCATCATTTTTAATAGCGTTCGGATCAGTACTTCGAAACTGAACAAAAGTTTAGTGACTAGTGTTATAATATAGCGTTCCACTGGGCAGAATGTTCGGCCCATCGTACATTTAATCTTTAACTTTCTAGATTTCAAGCCAAAGATTATAGCTTAGATATTCGATATCATTGGTATGCGCAACTTATAAATAATAATACATCACATCCATGCTCATTATATTTTCACAAACTTTCTGTCAGTCTATATGTATAGTCCGGTATTGGATAAACAGTATGACATTTTTACATCGCCTAAAATTACATCAAGAAGTAATTGGTTCTGAAATAACAAGGATTAACAGATAGGTAGTTTTAAAAGCTAGGCTATTGAATAACCCCTGGTCGTTTCGTCGCAGACGTTTGGCGTGATCACAATGCGCGTAGATAAACTCGAGTGGACTTTGGGGGGCGGAAGTGCCGCCGTGTCAGTGCGCGCCAGCGCCTCCACCGCCGCCGCCAGCTCCAGCGGCGCGCCCCTCGCCGCGCCCAAGCACGCGCCCAACGCGCTCGACCTCGAAGTGCACAACCTGCTCGTGCTCGACCATCACACCTTCGAAGGTGAGTACTATGTCATACCACTAGGATCAACCATCTGTATATCTTTCAACTTATTTAAGCTCTGTATTCTCTAAATGACAAACTAAGCAGTAGACTAATAGCGTGTTTATATTTCAGTATTACACGCGCATCAACTGATGACGAGTGAGTTCGCCATGTCGCTAGTGTCGTGCAAACTCGGTGACGACCCGAACTATTACTACGCCGTCGGCACCGCCTTCCTTAACCCCGAAGAGTCAGAACCCAAACAGGTAAAAGTTTTATAAAAAGTGCCTAACGCTATCACTAAGATTCTACTCTAGTGTCCGACTGAAACTACACTCGCGAGCAACCAAATCGAATCAACCCTTCACTGCGCACACCTACACCAATTTCACAAAAACTACACGAGGTATTTATGATAAATAAATAATCGCTAGCTCACTATTACAAGGTTCTATGTTATTTTTTTTTAACTTTTGGAAAATGAATTTTTAATTAACCTTGTAACATTGTTTAGTCTTAAAAAGTAACTTAGAACTATTTGCGATTTAATATTGTGAGGTGGTAAGTGCTTCCATCTATTACTATATTAGTCTAAACAAAAAGGAATGACATATAGAACCATGCAATACACATAAATCATTTTTTTCAAAAATGTATCATAGAACCTTGTAATAACCAGCCAACCTGCCAACCTGTTGAACCAGCGATATGGCTTATCAATGATAAGCCCAACACAGCACGGTTTTTTTAGCCGGCCACTACTTCCTCTAACTTATTAACCTATAACCATCATATAACTTGCCCATTTAATAACCGAATACAGGTAGACTCATTGTACACTGATTTTACAAAGGCATTTGACAAAGTGAATCATAGCATTCTATGTCAAAAAGCACAACACCTTGGTATTCATGGCTCATTGTTACGATGGTTAATTTCTTACCTTTCCCATCGCACACAAATTGTTAGAGTGTATGGATTCGAATCCCACTCCTTCATAGCAAAGTCCGGCATTCCTCAAGGTTCCAATTTAGGGCCTCTGCTTTTTATATTATTATAAAGTTTTTGTTTCAATTATAAAGTAATTGCGTTGCTTACGCGGATGATTAAAAAATATATACATACCCTCCGAAGCACGGAGACGCTCAGAAAAAATACAACTAAGCGGTCACCCATATTTTTTTTTTTTCTTTTGCCGATCAGTGATTGCAACTAGCTATGAGCGTCTTACCGGGCTAACAGCTGTGGGACAGTTCATTACAGAGCCGATATGATTATTGATTATACACAATCACTCATGTTTATTACAATTAATATTCTTTTAATAATTATTTACTTGCGCTACATGTATACCATTTTATTTCACAGGGCAGGATTCTACTATTCCACTGGTCAGAAGGCAAGCTAGTACAAGTAGCCGAGAAAGAAATCAAAGGTGGATGCTACACATTAGTTGAATTTAATGGCAAACTATTAGCATCAATAAACAGCACGGTGAGTGAATTACTACTACTAAGAATACAACACATCGTTGTTATTTATTTATATTGCCCTGGGCCTATTTTTGCATATACAGGTTGTCCCAGAATATGTGAATCAAATTGTAACGGGAGATTCCTTAGGTAAGGACCTTTCAAATGTGCTAAATAAAAATAATTATGACATTTGTGTAAAAATAAATAAGCAAACAAACAAGAATTTCTTTGGTGCAAAAAAATACACCAAAATAGTGCTGCGATTTCAAAATTGAGACAATTAAAAAAAAATCGTTTGTAGTTTGACGAATCAATCCTACACAAATAATAATAGTACAAAAAAATGTAAATTAGCCATAAACGAAGCACCTGTAGTAGAAAGTCTGAAAAAAGTCTTACTTTTTTAAAACTTAGATTTTTAATTTTTACACAGTTCATAACTTTTTATTTTTTTATTTAGTACATTTGAAAAGCCCTTACCTAAGGAATCTTCCGTTACAATTTGATTCACATATTCTGGGACATCCTGTATTTATATAGTAAGTATGGTTAATTGTATATAACTTAGTTCCTAGTAGTATATTGTAAGTGCCCTTAACGCCTGTGGCAAAGGTTTACCCTAGTACAGGCATACATATTATATTACCTATATTAAGCACTTTATGGACTGTATTCATGTTTTACCACTATAATTAATAAATAAATTATTATTATTATATTTTCCGTGCCTCGGCAAGTTGTTAGTCCTGCAACTGACCTCGCTCGGTTCGTGTCGAATTATTTTCCCACCGAATAGTGAGTTAAAATCGGTCGCAGCGAATGAAATTCAATCTGGAAGACATTATTTATTTCACTTTAATTAAATAACGCCATACCTATTACAATTCACAAAAAACATTAAATTCATTTTAGAATAGGCGAGCCCGCCGTTATTTGGTGTTGATATGAATAAGCCAGCTCTTCTAGACATGTACAATTCTCTTACAGAAAACTGGCGTAAAATTATGCCGATATAAGGATCCTTTTCCGTCTCGCCTTGACAGAAATTACACTTCCTTACTTATATTCCATTTTATGTTTAACTAGATTTTCCCCGCGGATTCGCTCGCGTAAATATAGGTTAGGATAGATTAGGTTAGCAACAGAATATTTTCTGGATAAAAGGTACCATATTATGTCCTTTTTTGTTCCTCCGACAACGTCTATGCGAAATTTCATGACGATCGGTCGAGTAGTTAAGACGTGAAAGCGTAACAAACAAACTCACATTCGTATTTATAATATTAGTCAGGATTACATATTTATATTTTCAACGAGTCAGTAATAAAATATCTTCCATTGTTCTTTCTAAACAGGTTCGCCTATTTGAATGGACGTCAGAAAAGGAATTGCGGTTGGAGTGCAGTCACTTCAACAACGTGGTAGCGCTGTACCTCAAAGTTAAGGGTGACTTCATCCTGGTCGGAGACCTCATGAGGTCCATGTCATTACTGCAATACAAACAGGTGAGTCTATTCTGACTGCTCTATGTACTGTACAGTCACCCAAGAAAGTGGTCTACCAGTTTTGACAAAAGCTGCTGTGAGATTTTATTATCGCTACGATTGACTTTTATAACTTGACATATGGCATAAATATAATACATGATAAAGAGAGCAATAGCACTGTCATAATATTATTGCAAGGGGAAATCGACCTTGTTGTTTCATGATGTTCAAATAAACCTCAACTGTATGCAGGTGGACCACATTTTTGGCCGACTATACAATAGGGTAGTTAATTCATACTTTTTTGTTAATTTAAGTCAAATGAGTTACATTACCCAAACTCTAAAATACAAAGAAGTTTTTAAATCAGCTCTAAAATAAATAACATACAAACTTTTGAGCATCTAGTTGAAATCTACCGGATATTAATTCTAATATAGTACCAAATCTTTTTATTAACTTGAGATCTATTCTGGTTATTGTAGCAGATACCTCTGGATTGGCAAAAATCTACGACTAGTATTGCCATCATTGGCATTTCCAAAGCCTGGCTTTGGCATATCTACTGTAAGGCCAAACTAATATTAAATCGCTTAGGTATACATATGGTCCCTGCAAGTAGAAAAATCTGTCGTCATTCAAAATTCTTAACAAAAATACCAATAATAAATAAAAATACCTATTATAGAAGAATTATTTAAGACAAACCTTCAAGTCATATCTGATTTTTTATCAAAACGTTGTCCTCTGTTCAATTAGCCGCATCCCATTTTGATTTCATTTCAGATTTAAGACGAGAAAATACTTTAAATATGTGCTTTTTTGTTCGGCAGTAAAATATTCTTTATTGACTAATTCTGACTCTACGGAATCCAACTTTTTCGAAAAATATTTTTCATGGCTTCGTTTCATCATGAGGCAAATATCTTTTCGAGTCATAATGATAACGTCAGAAGGTCCTGGAAGCATAAATATTATAAATTATTAAAATTACATGTAAAAATAAGTGGCTTCGGTAAATCCTATACAAAAACAAAGCAGTATAAATTTTTTTTTTTTTTTTATATAGCCTTTCAAAGCACATAATTTATTTACAATTCAATAGATATAATCAAAAGTGAAACTGACCTGGCTCTGACGTTTCCATGATAGAACAACAGCACTTCACTTTTCGTAACGTTTAAAATCAAATTGAAAATCACTAAAATTCACCAGTTAAGAATTAAACTGAACGCGTGCGTAACGCAAGATGTTAACGTTAAGCAAGTGAGGCGCTCATAGGTAGTTGCACTCACTGGTCGGTAAACGATTAGCGAGGTTAAGTAACGTTGGATGCGGTCAGTCAGATGGGTGACCGCTTAGTGGTATTTCATCTGAGCGTCTCCGTGATTCGGAGGGCACGTAAAAATCGGTCCTGGTTGTTGTCAAATTGACAGCAGTCGTTAAGCCATGTCAGAGGCCTACGGGCGGCTTGAACAACTCTTGACAACAGGTTGGCCACTAACCACACGAAAGAAAGAAGAAGCAAGATGTGGCAATCACAACTGATTGTAACTAGTGTCGTGCGATTATGACTCACAAAATGGCGTCGTATTGTTTTCCAACTACCTGCGTACCTGAAGGTTCTAATCCTTTCCCGGAATGCTATTGTTTGTAATTTTCCTTTTTGGCCAGGTTTTTATCTAAGATTGATCTATGTGCGTTGTGTAATGTCGTTTGATGTGGTTTATTGCATTATCTGCAAGTTTTGAATCGTTATGTTTATACAAGCAGTTTTTTCACACTTGTAATTCCTTCACTGTGTCATTCCTATCGCATGTGTCCATGTCATTGAACTTAAGACCAATGTCTTAAGTTGCAATCATAAGCACGAGATGGCCTTTAGACTTTACCCGGTTTTAGAATTTTCGCCCGGAGTCTATGCTAAAATTATAAAGAGGAAAGATTTTATTTTTGTTTGTTTGCAAGTATTTAAATCAAAAACTACTCAACCAATTTTTTAATTCTTTCGCCATTAGAAAGCTATATTATCAGCGAGTAACATAAGCTATATTTTTTTTTATTAGCGACTGTTACTAACATAACCTAACCTACTTTTACGCGAGCGAAGCCGCGGACAAAAGCTATTATAGAAGACAATGTAAAAAGCTATTATGTAATTAAATTACGATCTGCGCATTCCAAAGGATGTCATTCCTTTTCAAACACCTGGCTGTCTACAAAATGGATTGCAGGTGTGGTAGTTCTTATATCGGACAGACCAAATAAACAATCGCTAAAAGGGTCAAAGGACATATCGCAGAAAGAGTCAAGGGACATATCGCAGCTATCAAGAACCACTATATGTGTACAAATCGCGAAAGTCTAACAACGTTTAAGGATAATATAATACAAATGTTAAGAAAGAAAGATAGAAAATAGTTTTATTTGTTCCACGCTCATAATATAAGGTAACCGGAAACACAACCAAAAGTACAGTAAGTAAGTATAGAACAAATAAGGTCCTGCGTCAGCAATGTTGCAGTATATCCACAACGCTGGTATACTCGCAGAGCCTGAATGATTTCGGTGCATGTAGGCAGTAACATACATACATACAACTCAATTAAAAACAAAATATCAAAAAACAAAAAGAGTAATTTAAATAAATTAGGCAGAAGGTAGATGGCAGAAAGTAATTTCATACTAAATAATAATATTGGTATTTATATAATACTTATATGTATACATATATATAGAATTAAAAGTACCTTGAAAATAATAAAAACATACATAGACAATATAAGATAAATACCCTGTTAACCTGTTATAACTTTATTGTCTGTATGAAATAATTATGTTAATTTAAAATAATTATGAAATGATTGCTACTACATTTAATGTCACCCTTGTTAGGTCAACCGATTGAGTAACGCACTTATTACGTACTACTTATGTTATAATATTTTAGAATAAAAAGGGGGTAAGAGTCAGCATAAATGCTGGCACAGAATGTATGGGTGCATTGCCCGTGCACTACATGTAAATACTACGAATTTACAGATGGAGGGTAGTTTCGAAGAAATAGCGAGGGATTACAGCCCGAATTGGATGACGGCAGTCGAGATACTTGACGATGACACCTTCCTAGGAGCTGAGAACAGTTTCAACATGTTCGTGTGTCAGAAGGACAGGTCTGTTATCTTATGTTTACCAATTTAATCCTTATGCCTATTGTATTAAGATGTGTTTTTAAACTGATTGTATGTCTAGGCTAGCGATGTGAGCTGATCGATGTAAAATTCTCATGATTAAATTCTTCAAGTGAAGCAAAATACTCGCAACTTTCATCACTCGGCCACGATTTTATCAATATTGTCATCATCAAATCAAGTTTCGAATAATCGATTACGATTCGAATAGTATATAACAACTAATTGGTCAATTCGTTGTCACTTTATAATTCGATGGTTGTACACCATAAAATGTTCGATTATTCTTTTGTTGTAGCAATTGCATATCTTTGGTCTAGACGTAGTTTATATGGTGATAATGTATGTGTGTAGCGCGGCGACGACGGACGAGGAGCGGCAGCAGATGGGCTACATGGGGCAGTTCCACATCGGCGACATGGTCAACGTGATGCGCGCCGGCTCGCTCGTGGGGCAGCACGCCGACACCGCCGCGCCCGTCGCCAACCCCGTGCTGCTGGCCACCGTCACCGGCGCCATCTGTAACTGTCACGCTCATTATATCATAACTTGTCCCACTGCTGGCCACGGTCCTCTTCTCACTGTTAGGCCATAATCCACCACGTTGGCCCAGTGCGGCTGGCAGACTCCATACATCTGCGAGAATAATATAGAGTACTCATATAGTCGACCAAGAAAGTGGTCTACCAGTTTTGACAAAAGTTTCTTTGGGATCTAGTTGTCGCTAAGGTTGACTTTTCTAACGGAGTCTAAGAGATCTTAGATAATGTTAGCTGTGATAATTCAAACTTGCCACATGGCATGACGTAAATATAGTGAACGAAGTAACGAAGTAAGTACATGATAAAGAGAGAAATGGTCACTGTCATATATTGTTGCAAGGAAGAATCGATCTTGTTGTTTCATGATGATCAAATGAATCTCAACAGTAAGGTGGTAGACGACGCTTTTGGTCGACTGTACATAACCTGTTCCACTGTTAGCCACGGGCCTCTTCTCACTGTTACTCATAAACACAGTATTCCTTATGATATTTTCCTTCACCATGATAGCGAGCGAAAATAAACTAGTGCCTTGAAATCGAACTATAGATCTGCACCTCATTTTTAACTGTTATATAAATAATTATTCTTTTCTTAAGACTGCGCCGAGCGTAAGACATAATGACAGAGCTCGTGCGGCGCATGTTCATATCGGCGCGCGGCCGCCATAGTAAAATTGTATGGAGAATTTGAAGTGCTTTTTTGATAAATATGTATCTTTATTGTCAACCAATAACTTAAATATTTGGGACGGACAAATTGTAATATAACTATTTATGTTTCGTTCAAGCTGTAAAATAGGATAGATTTCTACTGTTATAATCTAAAAATCACGTAACACGTGCAAATGTATGTAATTTTGTAGGCAAATATTAATTATTCTAAGTTTTTTACACGGAGTGATTGTAAACACATTCATTGTTATGGTAAATGTATATTTTATACTTGTACTAAACAAAAAAAATTGATTTTATTCACTTAACTGTGACCGCCTGTTTTGGCACATTTCGCCCGGCGCAGTCTTAAAGATAGAATACATCGAAATTTCGCAAGTGTGTGCCCAATGCTGCTAACCGTATACGAAATCACTTAAATACTTAACGTTATTCCATCTCTAATACCATATCGCACACCCACAGGTCTAGTAGTGCAGCTATCCCAGGAACTGTATGAGTTCCTGCACCAGTTAGAAGAGCGGTTAACGCACACGATCAAGTCAGTGGGCAAGATCCCGCACTCGTTCTGGCGCTCCTTCAACACGGACATCAAGACGGAGCCCGCCGAGGGGTTCATAGACGGCGACCTCATCGAGAGCTTCCTAGATCTAAGCAGGGATATGCAGAAGGAAACGGTTATGGGACTGCAGGTTTGTATACCTATATAAAAATTTCGATGACGCAACGGAATTATGCCCCGGATTGGGCAAGGTAATGATACTCCGAGGAAGAAAACCTCGTTAAAAAGTCACAAGGTGCCGTTGCTTAGGCATTCTGCCTGGTCTGACGATCTTAGGGCGGTTGAATTAATCCAGTTTGGACCCCTTTCCGGCCCAACCCGTAACCCTGAGTTGACAGAACTGAAAGCCTGCAGGCTAGGTCTTATTGAATTTATCTGTTAAGAAAATCTTTGACAGCACGGCGTCAGAAACTGTGCTCGGTAATGCTCTGGACTTTCTTCTTTTTGTTTTCTCTTTCAGCCAATTTAACAAACAACTTCTTACCGGATTACTTTGAAGATCGTTCTATAACACGGTAACATTGGGACCGTCGCCATAATACTTACCGCATTTTAAGGCAAAGCTTTAAAGCGCCAAATGTTACTTACTTAGCTGTCTCCTCTTATAATATTTAGCCAGAATTATAGGCCGTAATTCACTTAACCTTATTGAAATATTTGTCTTGATAAGGTCAAGTGGACAAGCTAAACGTGACGAAACGCTAAACTTTTGAAAAAAATAAAGGTCCATTTCATAATCGTGATTAAAGTAGAAAATTTAGTTAAATTTTATTTTAATATAGAATTCGAATCATTTTTTTTGGCGATATTTCATTGGATTGCGTTAAAGCCGTGACCGCTAAATTTTTTTTGCCTGAACGTATAAAACTAGAATCTTAAATCTTCAAAATGTTTTTTTGACCATTTTTCACTGAAATACAGGCTGTCAAAAATCACCAAAAAATTACAGATATATTTTTGGATCCTGAATTTTTCCATTACTATATATAGTTACACACTTATATACCCGATGGGTCAAAGGCTTATTGCACCCATATTTAGCCAGTTATTATTTATGGTCTCATATCCCAATACAACTATAAAAGCATTGAGTCTAGGTTCCTGTAGCCGTAACAATGAATGAATTTAACCTTATTATTGTATTGTAGAATACAGATAAGTAAATGTTTCAGATCGACGACGGCGGTGGTATGATGCGCGAGGCAACAGTGGACGACCTCATCAAGGTGGTGGAGGACCTCACCAGGATACATTAGACTATCATTGTGATTGTATTAGTTTGACTTGACACTATTCGAAGCTATATATCATATACACTTTCATTGCCGCCTTCTATTACCATTTTTTGTAACAAGTATCACTGATTTCTGGTCAATAATCTCTTTGTACCCTCACCGCGTTAGAATGTCTTAATAAGAGAGAAGACAACTTTTAAATAGTCTTGAGTCGTTCTTAAATCTAGGATTGAAGCTTTCAAGTAAGTCCGTCGCCAAAAATCAGACTTGTAAACTTTTAGGGGAAGGAACCAGATGTTTTTAGGCAGGGTATGATCTATCTGTAGTGGGATAAAGAGAGCGACGGGCCTTTTAGCAAATCATGTCAAAGGGACTTTATTTCTTTAGCTGATGAATTTACAATGATTTATCATTTTGCCTAAGTACCGTGTAGGATTTTGTCTACATAAATCTTATTTACAGCTCAATATCTGAAAGCTGGCTCACTAAAGGACCAATGTATTGTATTGATTTTTGTAAGATGTTCGAGGCTTTATTACCTGACGAACGAGTGAAAATAGTAGGTATGAAGAATCTTTTGTTCAGGATTGAGCAGCCTGGCTGTTATTTAATATTGATTTCGATAATATGTTATAAAGCGTTAAAATTTAGATCTAGTCAAAAGATTGTCTACCTTCTTTCGAAAATTTACGAATTCATTTTATTTATTTATTTTTATTTTAATTTTGCGCTGTGCGTCAATTCTTATAATTTTTTCTGCGAAAGATATTTTGAAAAGGAGGGTAATTGCTATCACGTATGAAAGACCCTCTGTCAATAAACTAGAAATATTAACAGCGGACGGAAGAGCCAAGGTACACAAAACTATATAATTTGAACAAATACCTAAATACAAGTAGAAGAACAAGACTCCCTAAAATGAAGTCCAACAGAATACAGGTTTTGTCTGTATTAAATTATGCGTTCATTATTTAATCTGATTGAAGCTTTAATATTTATGGCCTGTATTTTTTAAGGATGGATATTTCAGGCTGCTGGCTGTCGGACTGACAACATTACCTAGCCCTGAGTACAGGAAGGGATACAGTATCTGGGTTTTTATTTGACCGAAGCTTTTAAGCTTTTTCAAAGATGATGCTAACGTTTTGTATGACTTATTTCTGGTTCTTTTTTAATTAGTTCCTTATTTCGAATACGGGTATAACGGCATCCCCTGGTACTTTAACGTCTGCAGTTGTTGCTAAAAATTGACAAAATATCTCAATTAGTAACATCCATTCTAGAGAAAAGAATACATTTTATAAATTTAATAGTATTAGTTTTATCCACCTCTACTATCATTTCAGTAACTAGACTTAAGTTATACCATTAGTATACTTCATCACGCTTTTTACACACGTACTTATCCCACGGGATCGCATACCGGTATAACCAGATGACTGTTAATCCAGGATGTGATGTAACTGTCTGCCGATTTACATCTAAATCCGTTCAACGGTTTATGTGTGAAACAAACAACCAAACATATTCACATACTTTCACATTTATGAGTATTATAAATAATAAACGAATTATTATTTCTAGTAATGTAGGTAGATTATTTTAGATCACAGTAGTTTCAGTGACTCCAACAACAGGCGATAACACACACGTATAGTAAAGCTTCGATATAGGTATAGTTAAATAATAGCATTTTAACTTTATAATAAAACGCTTATTGATTTGTTTACTTTACTAGAAACTTATATGACTTAGTGAAATAAAATTGTCCATTGTCTAGTACCCATAGTACAAGCTCTGCTTAGTTTGGGCTAGATGGTGTTGTGTGTATGTGGTAGAATATTATATTATTATATTAAAAAGGCTGCCTTAGTAGCACAGCGGTAGTAAATGCTGTGCTGTGAGGTTTTGGTTTGATTCCTTTGGTTAGAATGTGCTATAGAGCTTTTCTATCAAAAAAAATTATATTAGAGTTCGAAAAATCTCTTATACAACAGCTTTGTCCGTCCGTCCGTCTGTTATACAACTTTCAACTCAAGAACCGTAAGAGCTAGACTCGCGGTCAACGCCATTCGACTCAGCATAGTCGATATACCCCCGAAATTACTATGACCTTTGGTCACGTGGTATAACATGACCTTTGCATATTACGAAAACCATTTTTTCGAACTCGTAAGATTTACGGCAATTCATTGCCGTTTCTCACTTGTTATTATATCAGTTAGCATCCATGGTGTTTGGAACTGTGCCTCTATTACGTCAGACCTAAAATCGTGGTTGACAATGTGGTGTGAAACACCTATGTCTGCCACTTTGGTGGAAAAGTTGTAAGTCTATGTACCTATGTCTATACTAATATTAAAAAGAAAAGATTAGAATTTTTTTGTAATTATTTAAAACAAAAAAAACACAACCGATTTTAAAAAATTTCGCCATTAAAAAACTAAATAAATTTATATTAAAAAGTACTTTTACACCTAACCTACTTTTGCCCGATGCGATGCCCCAAGCAAAAGCTAGTTTTGAAATATAAAGATGGTGTCGCTCCTGGAAGGATGGCTACGGGGAGATTATTGAAATCAGTGATATTTCTTAATTAAAATTAAACTAGAAGGCTGTAATAGTAGTTCATGATTCATACATTAAGCTTTGAATAAGTTAAGTAAATTAATATGCGTTTTATTGCGAGGTAGAACACCATTATTATAGTTCGTATTGGAGATTTAATTAAATACTTTATGTACGTCAAACATTTGTTTTTCTTTACTGGTAACGATGCTTGTGGCGCATAGACCGATTCTGGCATCCTGTATATAAAATTAAGATAATTGAGAGCCCGCTTAAGCT
This sequence comes from Catocala fraxini, assembly GCA_930367265.1. Taxonomy (NCBI): domain Eukaryota; kingdom Metazoa; phylum Arthropoda; class Insecta; order Lepidoptera; family Erebidae; genus Catocala; species Catocala fraxini. The sequence continues at coordinate 3,476,266 of OV884040.1, read as the reverse complement.
CCCTATTAGCAATGCAATTGCTTCGCTAAAGTCAATTTAATACTCGAAAGATATTTAATCGGTCTATACCAGTAATCTCGTGTCCATCTCGCATCCTTATGTTGTTCAATAATTCATTAGCACCATTGTCGTTCTTTGTGACCATGTTAGGTTTTGTAATAGGATAAATAAGTCAACATTTGTGTTCCAAGATTTAATCACAGCAAGGCATTACAATCGCAGTTGTTATGTACCAATAGTTATGTCATACATGAGCAAAACTATCCCTCACCAATAAATAACAAAAGTTATTTACAATAACGACAGTAATTGCAATCACTAATAAAAAAGCAGTACAATAATTTAGTATTTATAATAATATGAGATAATCACTGTCTTTTTGTGTAAGTATAAAAATGCATGCTTGCAAACGGTTTTTAATATCAGCTCGGAAGCTAGTGTTAACCTCTGCAGCACAAAACACGCAGATATATGTAGATGGCCGGTTGAATACAACGCGCGAATACAGGCGCCGCCTACGTATAAACGTAAACGTGCAACAATTTCATTTCAAGTCGGCCAAATGCAATTGTCGAGTCGATCCACGGGACAAATATTTGAGTTAACCACTAAAATTAAATAGTTATTACAGATAGGTGTTCGTTATTCAAATGTTGTAAAATCACCAGCCATAGTGCAGGATGTCTTAAAAGTGCATAATTAGGCATTTCACCGACTTGATTCGAAATCGTTGTACGCACTGGTGTGGTGTTTTCTCTAGCATTTTTCTGTATTTATTTAATGTCGAAGTTAAGTACAGACATCTCACTAAGCCTTTTTACTTGTGTCAACTAGTTTAAGTTAATCGTGTGATACCTACAATACCTCAAAAATGTGTTAGACCGTGAGACATATTCAGGATAATATCGGATTCATTAGAGCACCATACAGTTACAGCTTGCTCAACACAGGTGGCGGCACTGGCGACCTGAAGAAATTTAACTTGGATAGATATAGAATATGAGGAACTGAACACAAAATTATGCGAAAATATGCAAAAGTTGCGATATAATTTTTCACTTCTTTTTAATTTTTAGATATTTAATTTCTAAAGTATTATAATTTAAGATAGGATTTATGTGAGATAACTAAGAAACTACAAAAAGGTGAAACAAAAAAAAAAACAACATTTATGAAAAAGCTACTAACAATTTGAGTTACAAATTACTAATATTTTTGTTAACCCTTTCAGCTAACCTTGCTTGTGGAAAGGCTTCACGTCACTGGTATAATAGTTGGGGATCGAACCCATGGGCCTTTCGAACGCAAATCTAATAACACTTAACCAATGTGCTGCCGCAGCTGCATGACAAAAATTGAAACAATCCAAAATAACTCTTTAATACAATAATTCTTAAAGAGAAATAGAAGCGTGTAATTTTAGTAAAGGACCATAAAAATGCAATGGATTCATATAGAGACCCCAATAATAAAATTAAATATAGGAATAATACAACTATTAGGCAGTACCTAATTTTTACCTGATATAGGCAATAATAGGCTTGTTTGATTTGATACATTATTTTGCACACACAAGCGAATAGCAATCAAAGTAAATATTTTTGTGACAACAGTAAACATTGGGTATAAAATATAAAAGTAAATCATATTTTAAATTTGGATATAATGTAGAGGGTTTTGGATATCTCACTATCTCCCTCGGGCTGCATTTAAATAACAGTTACGTCACAACTTGATGCATGTATTTTGACAACTATCCTTACTACTAAATTTGAAATGCTTGTAACTTTTACATTTTATGTAGACTTCAAAAACCTTTTGTATGATAGATTGGACAACGTTTTTATTTGACGTGAGTATTAAAAAATGTGAGGCAACTACCCTTTCGTAACTGCGATGGTTGTATTTTTCCCATTTAGCACACAATAATATAATTCATATAAATAAAATCTCAACTCCATACTTATTTGATAAGTACTTACACGACTTTAATGATATATTTATGTAATTAAAGATCAACTGAAATACATAATTAATTATTACAATAACAAAACATGACCTGTGACATTATATACCGATATACCTACATAACTAATAGCAACTATTATGTGCGATCTAAATGAATACATACGGTACAAAGATCATGAACAATTATGTTATACAAATTTAAATTCGTTCAATGCCGACTAACTAGGGATGAGGATGATATCATTCGAATAAAATACATATTATATTCGAATGTGTGTTGAGTCCTTGACCATGCATAGTAAGTATTACATTGCGACCAATTATTCGAATGCAATCTCCAAATCACGTGATCTTCTACTGATATACAGAAAAAATAATGGTGTCACCTTTAAAAGCAAAATAAAAATAATAAAAATAAATTAGTATTATATTACTTTTACGCAATTTTCAAAGACAACGCAAGACAAGAAAAATACATTAAAAACCTTTAAAGGTTCCACCATTCTTTAACAAATCGTGAAACTAAAATCTAAAATGTCACGCCAAATGATATCTATACTTTAGAACTATATATACTATATACTTTGAATGCTAGATTGTAATATATCAACAATAGAACCAAATATCTTGTAATTACATAAATAGGTATGTGAAATACCTAGTTTATTGTCCTTTCTGGTAAAAATCGTTTCTCTTAGGCTCTCTACATTCACCGCAAGTTCTTTCATAAGACCTGGGTTAAATTAACATGTTGTTATAAGAAAGTATGGAAATACAATAATTCGATAGGCCCTCTATAGCTACATGACCTGTGCTATTGTTTGATCACAAGTGCTGTACCGCAACAGAATTGAGTAAGAACGAGATGAATCTACACAACTGATGATAAGCAGATTTCTTTTCGAAATTTCACTTCTTCGGCGTTTTATTCATATATCCCAATATCTTGATTTGGCAATATACTGAGCTTACGCGACGCCACTTTATATTATGAGCCAAATGGTAAAGATATACTCATAACGTTTCGTAGTTATTATCTAGCAACATATTCTTCCAAACTTGTACGTGTTATACAAAGCTGGGACTTTTTACATGGTTCCTAGAAATAGAACAATGCAACTTGTTGATTTGATGGAATAAAAGCTCCTATCAAATTATACCAAGCGATGGTGGCAACCGCGGACAAAGTAATAGGAGACTGAATCTTACAAAATCTACCTCCTTGACATCTATGCGAGTAAGGAGTATAATCTGATTGGTTACTTGGAGCCGTAGACTAAATTTAATGTAATCGTAATCACGACGTTCTGTTTTAAGATAAACAGAAACTGCTGAAACTACGAAATAATCAGTTTTCGCTCTATGCTCACGTAGTCGCGTAGCGTAACCAGCAAGCCGTAGGCAGAAGAGCAGGCAGCATAATTAATATAATTTCCAAACAGCTCTCTTCAATACATTACGACTGCCGAATAAACTTGTCATCTGATAATACCCACATTCTTTCCCTCTGATTACATACACCGTCGCGTAAGCTCATTATATTTTCACATTAAACACGCTCAATATTATGCTGTTTTAACTAATATTATGCAACATACATGTGACTATTTAAGACACAGGACCTACTTTTTGTATTTATCGGCCTTGTGACGTAGGAACCACATGAGCGCCAACAGACAGCTAGGTGGGCTGGTGAGCGGTTCGGGGGATGCCAACATATTTTCTATATCCGCTATAGTCATTTCCACAACTTCAATTATTTCATCGTCCACGCCACCACCTGAAAACCAACAACAGTTGAAGTTAATAATATATTTTCTCTGTTTATAAAGTGTCCCACTTCTGGGCTTATGCTTCGTAGTGTGAAAAAAGTATAAGGCATGTATAAAATATAACGGTCCAACCACACTCGCTCAAAGCTGGTTGGTAGAATTCACATATCTTCGACTAGGTACATTATAGAGAATTGTCAGACGTGCGGGATAGCTCACGATGTTGTCCTTCATCGTTATAGCGATGATTGAAAATATTTAATATGGATATCACTTCGAAAAGCCAAGGTACGTTCGGATCAACTCGAGCTAATGCCAGTGGCGGTACGTTTACATAAACCCAAAAGTACGGCTTGTTTTATTTCCAAGCTTGATCGAAAATATACTAGTTTATTATATTCAAGCACTAGCTTCCCTTCAGGTAGCTAAGATGAGCTCATCTACGATTTACAAGTGCAATCCTAACTAATATTATAAATTCGAATGTGAGTTTGTTTGTTACACTTTCACGTCTTGGCTACTCGACCCATCATCATACAATTTAGCATACACGTACAAAAAAGATTATAGAGTCCTTTTATCTAAAAAAGCATAGTTCCTGAGAGAAGCCGCGTGCAAAATCTAGTTGAAAAATTAGAAAGAAACTAAGTTGGTTTTACTTCAGTCAGCAGCCGATATAAAAAGTATGGCTCCAAAACTCCAAAATCAGCAATCTAACTTGTAGGTATACTATTCGGTGACAGCTACTATAGTAGAGATTGCCTGCTAGAATATTGAAGCAGTGGTAGCCATTAACATTATGTTTAACACGAGAACTTGCCAAAGCTAAAAGCGTTAACAAGATTACTAGAAATTTCTTACCCTATCTGGGTTACAAATTTAAGTGAATGTTAAAAGAAACAATACCCGTAGAGCTGAGTTAATGTCTTTGAATTCAGGCCACTGATTGACATGGTCTTGAAATTATGGCTGAGACTCGAAATGAATTAGGCAACCCTAGTATAGAACAATCCAAACTAATAATATAAATGCAAAAGTGAGTTTGTTTGTTACACTTTCAAGCATTAACTACTCGACCGATCAGCATAAAATCTTGCATACACATTGTCAGGTGCACAAAATGGTCGTGGTCATCCTTTCTTCCAGGGAAAGGTACCTACTGTTCCCAAGGGATGGAAATTGATTGATAAGATCTAGATTAATGTAAACGAAACCGCGGATAAAATCTAGTTTAATATTAAAACAATAGTATAAAATGGAAGTTAGTAGTAATTTAAACTAACCATACGATAAAACTCATAAAACCAGTTATTATTAATGTCTGTGCTAAACAAGTTCGCTCATTAAGCGATGCAAATCTAGCCAAAGTATAAAATAACGAGATGGGTGTAAAAACCCAGGATTCAACCTCTTCGTCTTAAATGTAAAAGTAATGAAAAGAAATGACCCTATATCTCGGGGGTCTTTTGACCCACAGGGCCCATATGCCTGTCACTAACATCAATCTGTCACTAACAGACAGACGCACAGAACCATATAGTGTTTTCATTAACCTCTTCGAAGAAGATTCAGAGGTGAAATGAAAACGGCTACCTGAAGTACCTACCATGTCGCGTGTAATTTTAAATATAGATCAATACGTTCGGCAAAGGTACTCCACTACCACTAGAAGCCGAAGTCGTGAATGTGCCGCATCAAACTAAACTCTACTAATTTCAGCAAAGAAAGCGATTAGTTGTTACTACGCATTCATACAGCAGATTAGCGATGCTTGGTTGACTAATTTTCCGTTACAATGGCAGCTGTGTATGTATAATTTTGTTAAAAGGCCGCAGATAGGTTGGCACTATGAAGTAATCCCTATCGCATCAATAAAAACAATTATACTACTAAATATCTAGATTTTTATAATGTACTAACTTTTACCCGCGACATCGTCCGCGTGGAATTTAACAAAGAAACTAAAATGAAAGAAGCCTTAGTTAGCCCTTATAACATCAGCAATCTGCCAGTGAAAGTCCCGTCAAAATCGATTCAGCTCTTTCAAAGATTAGCCGGAACAATGACAAAAATTTTAAAAATTGTTTTGCTTTGTTTAAGTACGGTAATATACTTTCATATGCTATTAGTAAAAAAGCTGTTTTGACATAACAAAGACACTTCAATTTTATTTATTCGTATAGATTCGCATTGCAACAAATTGCAACGGTGTGATTATGATATAATTGTTTAATATGGTGCTTACGGTTGTTAGAACCTTGACTATAAACGTCGTGAGTCCCTAACTTTACTTTTACCACGCTATGCTTGTGTGTTTAATTTTCCATGGTAACTGTAATTTCTTTCTAAGAACTTAGGTATACAAAGTACCGCGTATACTTCAAGGTTTCAGACATAGAAATCAATAAATTACCTACAGGAAATACTCAACAACAGACTTTCCACGTAAATAAAATAAAGTTTATTTGCTCTGAATGATGATCACAGGATAGCAGTCAAGTATGTTCGCCCTGTACATTTAACCGTTTTGTTGTATGTAAATGTATGTCTGTTACAAAATTAAATACCTATGTAATTAATTGCTTTTGTTATTATTATCAGCTCTTACTCATCAAATTGCTCAGAAAACCCTAAACTTTTAGACAACACCGAAATACTTATGAGTTGTTGATTAATCATTATATCTCCAGGAAATCTCGCTTGTTTTCCGGATTTTAAAGAACTGTTACGAGGTGTAACTTCCGATATCATCATTATAGACTGACGTCTGTAAATCTGCCAAAAGTTATACGTAACAGAGTGTGAAATTCAAAATAAATTTATTCAGTTTAGGTTACAAGGTAACACTTATGAATGTCAAAGTTACACTATTTTTCCTGCAAATTTATATTTACTGCCACTGTGAATATCACGGGCGAATTTAAACATATTAAAACGACACAAAAAAAAAACATAGAATCGGGACAGCTATTTGGAATAGTGAGTGTTCTATCGTACTCAAATACGTTGTATAGTTAAAGACGTAGTACAGGCAGATAATTATGTTTAACATAATCTAAATTCGATCAAATCTGATTATGACCACAGCTAATATTGATGTCACACATTTTTTTGACCTGTGAAGGTCGAGTCCTCAATCAACGTATAGGCAGTAGTGAGACTACCATAATCACGTGGTTATGATCCTCATATTCCTACCTTAATATCCTCATGACTCAAAAACACATACAAAGTTTTATTTGCAAACTGCCGATTAGTTTGTTTAGTTTTGCGTGATACCAATCTATTCTGATAATCGATTTGTGACGACTTTAGCTGCAATGCCGTATACGTGGCAAATAAACACGAGTTTAATTAAAAGGCTAAGCTTCGCTATATAGGCGAAAAGAAATGATATAAACGCGTAGATATTTTTAGACTATCAAGAAAGTAAACGAGCATACGTTTTGTCTGTTGGTAAACCGTTACCGTAGGCAATGATCGCTTGCAAGACCAAGATTTCAATTGCGAGTTGCCGATTCTTGGGATTCATAGGAAACCGTTTAAATCTGGGATGAAAAGATAGGATGCAAGAGGAAAGAGAAAATAATTGATTTGATAGTATCGCTAATCTGTATCAGCGACACTTTTCAGATGGCATATTATTAGCTATCATAATAAGTATTTTATTTTTAAATATGCTTGCTTGATAATAAATAGTGATGTGTTGAAATTAATCTACTATATACGGATTTTATCGCGTTGTTTATATGACACTTTATTACATAATTTTAAAAACTCTTACACTACTACTACTACTAAACTATATTAATTTTTAAGTTAATTATATTATTATTAAAACTATTTATATTTAAGTTTACACTTTCCCCGACGTTTCGGTTGCTTTTCAGCAGCCATGGTCACGGGGAGACTAAGATGGTAGTTGTCTCAATGTTCCAGTGTAGTTACATAGTAGTTTAATTTCAATGAATAATATTCGCGTAAACAGAAGACAATATTAAATAGTGATATAATCCTCATAGATGAAAAAAGTTCTGTGTACTTACCATAAATAGTACCGAGTTTGGGTTCAGTTTCTCGCGACACAGAATGTGCTCCTAGTGCAGGATTTGAATTTTATAAAAGAATACAAAAGATTTTCAAATATCAAATGGAACTGTTTTAGTTTTATCAAAATCGACTTTACTACTAGGTACCTAGGTAGATAGTAGGTACTTTAAGTATATTTGGCCATTTCTTATTGGCCTAAAGTATTGCATTTCGCCTATCCACGCATACTTTTACCCTGTATATAACTAAATATGTAAAATTTTAATTTAACAATTAATAATAATAATAATCATTTTATTTGCACAGAAAGTAGGTACATGAAATATTGATGTTATAATTATTTTTGTTGTTCCCTTGTACAATCTGCCTTACGTTAGGCATGCAAACATTAAGAAGTCAAAATAAATTTAAAACGAAAAAAAAAAAGGACAATAAAAAAAGAACATACTGCGGACAAATACAATTTGAATTAATGATAACAAGAATTAATAAAAAATAAAATGAATAATACATCACAATTTATAAATAATGTCATTAAAAATATTATCATCAATGTCAGTTAAATATTATCATTTAAAAAATCATCAATAGAGTAATAGCATTTTGTAATTAATAGTCCTGTTAGTTTCTTTTTGAATAATTGAATTGTTTACTTTTTAATAGTATCAGGAATTTTATTATATATAAGTGGGCCCATGCCAAACACATTTTTTCTAAGTAATGCAGTATTATAACCACCTGTATGCAACATATTTTTATATTGATTTCTGATAGGGCCTTTTCTAGTTTCATGTATTGATACGAAGTAATGTATATTTAGCTTCACAAATACTGACATTTCAAGTATATACATTGATGGAAACGTTAACAATTTTAGTGACTTAAACATAGGTACACAACTATCAGTCATTTTTTGACCGCACATTGACCTCAAACATCGCTTTTGTGCCTTAAATACGTGTTCTCTTAAACTACAATTACCCCAAAAAACAATACCAAATCGTAGAATTGATGCTACTAAACCGTGATAGGCTGTTAATATTGTGGCTGTGTTGACTTTTTTTGATAGGTTGAAGAGGACATACGCGGCGGTGCTCAGTTTTTTACAAACCTCTTCTGCTTGAGGTTTCCACGTAAACTGACTGTCTATCAATATGCCTAAGAATTTTGTCACATTTATTTGATCAATTTTTTGTTTATTGTATTCTATGGATAATTTTTTTACCGATGTCCGTTGATAAAAATGCATAATATTTGTTTTTGATAAATTAATAATCAGATTATTCATGTCAAGCCAATGTATTATATTCTTAAGGGTACGATTTATGTCATGTTCATATTCTTCGACTTGATTACATTTTATCATTGCGGTGGAGTCGTCAGCAAATAGGACCATTGGGTACTCAATGTAGCGTGGCAAATCATTAATATACACTAAGAACAGAAGTGGGCCTAGCACACTGCCCTGTGGTACACCGTATTTGATCATTCTATTTTCCGACATATATTTGATTTCACGTCTAGTTTTAATGCATATTCTAGTGATTTCTGTATGTTGTTTACGGTCACTAAGGTAGGATTTTATAAGATTTAATACATTTCCCCTGATACCATATACGGAGAGTTTATGAAGTAGTGTTTCATGATTGACACAATCGAAAGCCTTGGTCATATCAGTATAGATGGCACATATAGGTATTCTATTATCTACTTGTTTCATGATTATACTAAGTAGTTCAAATATAGCTGTATTTATGCCCCTGTTTTTTCTGAACCCCATCTGCTCGTTACATAAAATATCAAAACATGTAACAAAACATGTTTTAATTGTTGATAAGGAAAACACAAACCAATTATATAAAATATCGTTAAACATCACAATACCTACGCTATGTATGTAGATTATCAAATTGATATGAGGGTGCTGTTACAGCGATATCGCAATATAGTGCGGTGGATATTTATCGGCTAACGGTTACAAACCGAAGCTCTAGACAGGATCATTGCGCGTTGGAGAAATGTAGGGGAAACCTTTCTCCAACAGTGGGACAGTTAGGTAAAGGAAAAACGGTTACGAAAATGTATAATTTATATTATGGATAATTAAAAACGTTGTATTTTACCGAATTCGCTGCCTTGTAGCTTTTCTAACTTATTAGCGACTAGGGTGACAGAATAAGGGAACCTAGCTACATCTAAATATGTTATAAAAAGGCTTTTCATCAGTGTTCACTTTAAAAAAATATTTGTTTGTATTTGCGTCACAAATTACTGATATTCCAAAGCTAAGCTAAATGCTTGAGTTAGGAGTGGGTTCACGTCGGTAGTATAAGGAGTGGGGGTCGAACCTTCGACCTCGCGATCGCAAGTTCAACACTTAAACAATTAAGCTAAGCCATAATATGACTAGTGCAAAAATATATTGAAACCTAAAAAATGTGTATACTTTTTAGGTTTCAATATATTTAAAAAATGAAATAGGTGTGTGTAAAGCTATTTCATTTTTACATGTACAAGTCTATGTTCGTCTGTCAGTAAATTTCATACGAACATCTTCGAAGAGCTAACGTTAAAGAGTTCATTATTACACCGACATTTTATGTCATAAGCACGAGCTTTTTATCATCTACCAGCAATTAGGACGTTATAAAAACTATTTTATTCACTATTTATTCTTTAATTACACTTGTATGGTTTGAATGCGCTCTTAAAAGAACTTCAATGGAATTATACTCCTGAATTACACTGCCCAATTTTAAAAGTTATTTTTAGACCATCGGATGGTTGCGTGGCAACCATGATAACACGCAACAGAAATTATTTTCAAATGATTCAGCAAATAATGTCGTAATTTTGCATACAACTGACATTAACTGGAAATATTATAACATGGTTGTAATAACTTCTTCGTGCACACTTCAGTGACGCAGTTGTAGTGAATGTCAGTGACTACTGTGCTTGAGGTTTCTGGTTCGATGCCTGGGTGGGCAGACTGTTAATGCGATTTTCTGTCAGGAAATTTTTAGTAGCAGCAAGGTCTGCAACAATACCTATACTCCATTTGGTTAGGTACTTCTTTCTTTCTTTTCGTGTGGTCAGTGGCCAACCTGTTGTCAAGAGTTGTTCAAGCCGCCCGTAGGCCTCTGACATGGCTTAACGACTGCTGTCAATTTGACAACAACCGGGATCGACATTTTACGTGCCCTCCCAAGCACGGAGACGCTCAGATGAAATACCACTAAGCGGTCACCCATCTAACTTTTTTGTTTACGTTGGGGAATGCATTGACGCGTACCCCTCCGCGTGGGTGGGCGGAGGGGTTATGTCGGACTCACCGGGGTAAAAGAGAAAGATGGAATAAGAATAATGTACCTCCCGGAATACCGACTAAACCTACCACGGTGTTCCTCGACAAAACCGCTATCGACGGGGCCGCGCGAATCACTTGCACATGTGGTCGCGAACCTGCCGAGGTTTCGGCCCGCCGTATGAAACGGCAGGCCACTAAACGAAGAGACCTACCCAAAGGCACTCACTTTAAACCCTACTGTCGCCCCCCTAGAGGGGAGACAGACTCAACACAGAGGCCCGCGTGGGAAGACGCACGCCGCCTCTTGGACCTGGTGCTGATCGGATGGCGGGCAGGCCCACGAAGCCTACCACCCCCAGGTCAAACCTCAAGGTGGCTGGAGATCGTCCTGCGCCCTCCATCCATCTATAGACTGACCGCACCCAACGTTACTTAAACTCGCTTATCGTTTACCGATCAGTGAGTACAACTGGCTTGATGTGTCTTTTTATCTGAAAACTCAGTTTAAAAATAAAATGCTGCTAAAGACCAATGTAAATACAACAATAATGATTACTAAATCAATTGAACCATTAGTTTAAGCAGTAGTTTATTTGTTTAATATGTGTTTGTGTAAAAAGTCACATCAAGATTGTTCACCTTTAGTTAAGTACCTACCTAACCAAATGGAGTATAGTAGACGGAAAACGTTCGCCCTATATTACGTGTGAACTAAAACCGTAGTCGGCTAAGGGCGTGTGTAAGCAAGGAGAGAACCAAGTTCTATCTGACACCACTGACACGGCGCCGCACACGCTCGAGGCTTGTCCCGCCTGGGCGGTGCAGCGCCATGAACTCATCGACACTGTGGTGGGTGTTGACCTCTCGCTGGCGACCGTGGCTTTGATCACGGCAGGAACTGGATAGCGGTTGCATCCTTCTGCGAGGATATTATCTCGCGGAAGGAAGTGGCGGAGCGGATCCGTGAGGAAAGTAAAAATCCTTGCGGATCCGAGCCGCCGCCAGGCGGCGGCCCGGGCGGTCGCCATAGTGAAGGCCGCGGGCGGGAGAACGGAGATCTCCCGTCCGTCAGCCATTAAGTCGAAGTAACCCACTCTGTCGTGCCGGGACATCACCCAGGAGTCTTCGGCCGCTAGCATTCCTTGACTTCGTTGGGCACTGCTGGGTGGGTCACTGACATAGTTTCAGTTCCAGTGACCCACCCACCACTCAAAGCAGCGAGCTGGCATACCGTGGTGGGTTTAGTCGGTAGTAGCCGGGATATTCAATCTTCTCCCGGGTGAGCCCGTCATAACCTATCCGCTCCCTTTTTCCGCGGAGAGGTATGCGTCAAAGCATTCCCCCATGGTGAAACAAAAAAGATCGTGTGTAATAAAATCGCACTAATTAGAATATCTGTTTTGCTAATATAAACGCGTTAAACTGCTTTTTGATAAAGTATCTTAGATTTATAACTTTAAACATGGTGATGTTGTACTGGCTGGTTATGACTACTTATAATAAATTCCAACTTAAAAAATTAAATGTATCTAAAGCATGCCATATTAAATTATTTCAATTAACATTTAGGTGAACAAATAAAGTTTCAAAGTTTATCAATTCAGCTGGGAAATGTATACAAAAAATACGAGGCATATTTACTCACACACCATGTGTATGTACAAATAATAATCAGTGATGGAGACCTGAATGACAGTGATGAACATCAAATGAATCTTTGACCAAAATGTAACATGGGTGGCAAAATGCTTCTAATCCAGACATGAGAATAATCTTGATGGACAATGACTGACAGGAGTATGGCCATATAAGCTGATTGCAAATATAAATAAACAGTACTTACCTTGCGACGTTTTCATTTCATCTGTGACTTCACAATAGTACAGGGTTTGAAGTGCACCCTGAACTCCTACACCAGCCCTGCGGAGACACATAAACAGTATAAACACAAAAAAATCAACATCTTCATCATAAATTTGTCAATAAATGTGTCAGATTGATCTAGATTGTGGATGCTTGGGATAGTCACACTCACAATTCAAATATTTATGTACCTATCCATGTCACAAAATAACCAATAGAATATTAAAGTGACATATTAAAAGATATACATTATGTGAAACCACATTTACCAGACCCAAATATAATATTGAGTGACAAGTTAACTAACTAAAATACACTGGTTTGATTTATAATTATTTATTTACCTTATTAATAAATTAAATAAAAAGAGATAATTATCAATGAACCTTCATATCTTAGTAGGTATAATTACTTTTTAAATGGCATTTCTTTTATTTACACTATACATAAAAATTACCTGTATGACATAACTTTCTCCAGTTTAGCTATTTCTACGCTGTAACCACACTCTTCCATAATTTCTTCCTTGGCTATCTCCTCCAATGGTATATTTTTGTCAACAAGACCTGCACACATTTCCAGTGCAATAGCATTTGTTGCTGGGTACTTTTTAGTGTCAACCTGGTTACTTTTCCGGTCAGTTGATGATATTAGGTTGTAGTATATTGCTGTGGGAATACCAGAAGACATATTATAGTGTTAAGATACTTATTGTGTTAAATACTTTTAGTCAAATATAAAATAAATAAAAATATATATAATAATAATATATATAATATTATTATTATATATATAATAATAATAATAATATATATATAATAATAATATAAAATAAACTTTAAAACATAAGCCGCTTATAATAAATCTTATACAGAATAAATGATACTTTTAGAATAATTATTATTCTAAAAGTATCATATTTATTCTGTATAAGATTTATAGATTTTCTATTACAGAACACTGTAGATTTATTAAATTAAAACATTTAGCAGAGATTTCTTGTTACAACAAAGATTACCAAATTTTCTCTAACTTACCATACAGGGCCCCTATGGTAAGTTAGTAGTATAAAATGGATTTAAAAAAATCTAGTTTAATTTAAAATATACAAACTTTTCTACCTAAATTGTATTCTCACTAATATTTTTTAAATAAAATATGCTAGGTTTTCCACTCACCGGGGCGAAATTGTTTGACGAATATCATAACTCTCCTACTGACATTGAACACGATAATAGCGACGCTGTCGAGTACCTCCAAGAGATCCCAAGTCTTCTCTTTGCCATTCTGTGTATAGTTCATGCGAAAAGGCTTCACGTACGGAGAATCCGGGAGTGGTGAGAAGTAGACATTACTAATATCTTCCATGGTCAACTTACGCACAGGCCGGTTTATACGCTTCTTAAACAAATTAGAAAATAATCTTAGTGCCCGTATTTTCTTGTACAAATTTTTATCGACTAACCAAATACTCCAAATAGCAATAGCCAAGCCAAGTGCCAACACATATCTAATCAAAGACAATTTTGACATTGAACATTGAACTCATTAGAGGTGTGGTATATTGAAATATGTAATGTTATATCGATATAATATTCAATACGCTATGATAGTAGATATTATAATAATGTCCTCCAGATCGATTTTTTGTAACAGAGGGTAATTTTAACAGAAGCGCAGTAAATATTACCGTGCCTAGTGCACGGTAATATTTGTGTGCTAAAACACAACAAACATGTGATAGAGTAAAAACGGTCTCTATTCCATCACTCTTATTCCCGAATGCACTGTCTGTAATCGAATAGGACTGTTGAGTGCTAATAATGTCCGATACCAAAAATAAGACTCCTTAGCATATTATAATTAGTAGTATAATATTGTCTTCTATTTACGCGAATATTATTCATTGAAATTAAACTGCTATATACGGATTTTATCGCGTTGTTTATTTGACACTTTATTACAAAATTTTGAAAATTGTTACCCTACTACTACTATTAAACTTTACTAATTTTTAAGCTAATTAAATTATTATTAAAATCATTCAAGAATGAGACAACTGCCATCTTAGTCTCCCCGTGACCATGGCTGCTGAAAAGCAACCGAAACGTCGGGGAAAGTGTAAAAATAAATGAAATCTAAATAGTTTAATAATAATTTAATTAGCTTAAAAATTAGTAAAGTTTAATAGTAGTAGTAGTGTAACAATTTTCAAAATTTTGTAATAAAGTGTCAAATAAACAACGCGATAAAATCCGTATATAGCAGTTTAATTTCAATAATTAGTAGTAGATTAAAACTAAGTCAAAAATTGCTAATACGTCTGTATTCCGTGGAAGGGATAAGATTTCATGCCTGCCGAGATACGTAAATAAAGCAGAGACAACTCTGGACTTTCTGGACATAAGCCGAAGAAATTTTAGCTGGCTTTACCCTGTATTTCAAATCGGGCAGCATGATACGCAGTCACATAATTATAGATCAACAAGATATACATAACAGCAGTAACTAAAAGTATAATGGATATAAAAGAAACCAATAAATATTATATAATTATTATTATATGTAGAACTGCAAATGCAACTTGCTTGCATCATCAGGTGTATCACTTCAACCTTGTGGTTGGTAGAACCGTGAAATAGAAATACTGTGCAGCCATAGCTGCCTTAGTAAAGGAACCAAAAAATATTAAGTACTTGTTTGTGTGTTGTGTCATATGTGCAAATAAAAATATTGCAAACATTACACATTGTTACTCAAATAAGCAGAAAATTCTTTAAAAAGAAGAAGAACAGCATTGCTCAAAAATAAATTTGGCTAATTATATATGTAATATAATATTTATTATTACATTAGCATTGCGCCATCTCGTCTTCGCTTTGCCAAGCAGCCGCAGCAATCGCCCTCTATAAAAAATATTAATAAGATCATTATAAGAATATTGAGCAAGATAATGCTGACCGATAAAATAGTTTTCTATCAATAATACATACAAGTATTATAATACAAAATCGTTAATTTATAATACTAAATACGTCGAGAATCGAGAATACCTTTGGTTATATGTATCATCTCTACAATAAACTTGACACACGTTTTCTGTCAAGTGTTTCACTACGGGTAAATAAAAACCAATAAATATAGGTAAACGTGAATCGTTAGTTCTACTGAATTAAAATTCTATTGGTAAATATAAAGTTTACCTCACAGTTCCAAAAGTAAATAACATGATAATCTTGTGCTAAAATGTCCAGGCAAGAGAAAGGCTCCAAATCGGGCTTTGTAATAAAACTTTCAAACGAAACCGTGCAAAAATTGGCCGAAGAAGAACATCAAGCCAAAATACGGCTCCAAGAAGAGAAAACAGACAATTCTGAAGACATAGACTCGAGTAAACCAAATAATAAAGCTGATGAGTCAGTAGCAGGTGACGATGACAGCAAGAAGGACAGTATAGAGAAGGTTAGCATAGCTAATAAACAAGATAAACTAGAGCCAGAACCTAAATCAAAAGACAACGTTAAAGATACCAATATTGTCGATTCTGAAAAAAATTATAATGAAGAAGTCAGTTCCTCATCCTGGGATGACCACAAACCATATATCACATATGAAGGTGAAGAAGCTATCTACACAGATCCCTCAACACATCAAAAATACATCTGGAACAAGGAATCAAATGCTTGGGATCCACAGGGAGGCGATGCAAGAGTATACAGCTATGAAGACGATACACACATATATACAGAGGCTGATGGATCCAAGTTTTTCTGGGATTTTGATAAAAAAGCATGGATACCTAAAGTTGATGATGACTTCTTAGCTTATTATCAAATGTCTTATGGTTTCATTGACAATACTGCAGAAGAGAAACCTGCAAGTGAGGTAAAAAAGAAAGAACCAAAGCAAGCTGAACCAACACCAGGAACCATTAAACGTAAGCCAGAACCACAATGGTTTCAACCAGCTGAGGAGACGAATACTAAAGTATATGTATCTAATTTACCTCTAGAATTAACTGAAGAAGAGTTTGTCAATTTTATGCAAAAATGTGGTCTTGTTGAACGAGATCCTAGTACACAGAAAATGAAGGTCAAACTTTACATCGATAAAGAACAAAATTGTTTTAAAGGTGATGCATTATGCACTTACATCAAAATTGAGTCTGTTGACTTGGCATTGAAATTGCTAGATGGCAGTGACTTCAAAGGCAACAAAGTAAGGGTAGAAAGGGCCCACTTTCAAATGAAAGGAGAGTACAATCCTGCCCTAAAACCCAAGAAAAAGAAGAAAAAGGAACTTGAAAAACTGAAAAAAATGCAGCAGAAGTTGTTTGACTGGAGACCTGAGAAGTTTATTGGGGAACGGTCAAAGCATGAAAGGGTTGTAATAGTTAAGAATTTGTTTCATCCTACAGATTTTGATAAGGAAGTGCAGCTGATTTTAGACTACCAACAGGACCTCAGAGAAGAATGTACTAAGTGCGGTGAGGTGAGGAAAGTTGTCATTTATGATAGACATCCTGAAGGTGTTGCACAGATCACAATGAAAGAGCCTGAAATGGCTGATGCTGTGGTACAACTGATCAATGGACGATGGTTTGGTAAAAGACAAATTACTGCAGAAATATGGGACGGAAGGACGAAGTACAGGATTGCTGAAACTGATGCTGAAATAAGCAAAAGAATAGGTAAATGGGACCAATTTTTGGAAGGTAAAGGTGGAGAAGAAGGTCAAAAGAAGATTGAGCCTGAATCAAAGGAGGCATCGAAGGATGTACCAGATCTAAGCAAAGAAATAAGTACACCTATGGAAGTGGCTGAAAATAAAAGTGAATAATTATTTTAGCTAATGAATTTTAATTATAAGATTTACATAAATGTAGAATAAATCATAAAATATATATTTTTGCTTTTAATTTCTTATTTTCCATTGATTGGATAGCTTTGAAAACTTTTTGCGATGAGAAAATTAAAAACGAATATATGTATTAGTCTCGCTATTATATTAATATTTAATTTACTTATTAAAGTACAAATTTATTGTATGTCTGTATGAATAATTTCACCTTTAGAAACTATACATTGTATATTATGTACATTCACACTCGTGAAAGTCGTGAAACTAAGTTGTGCTACGAATATATTAGTCTCGCTATTATATTAATATTTAATTTACTTATTAAGGTACAAATTTATTGTATGTCTGTATGAATAATTTCACCTTTAGAAACTATACATTGTATATTATGTACATTCACACTCGTGAAAGTCGTGAAACTAAGTTGTGTTATTTGTCTATGGTACAAAGATATACGAGTACCTTTGCATTCCGATAATTTCAAATTAAAAAGTAATCGTACCACAAACAACAAGCCGTCATGTTGTCTGACACCTGACTTTTTAGTTGCATACACAAATTTATCTAATTCGACGTTTAGTAATCAAAAACGTTCACAATAACGCTTGTCAACCGAAAGGCAGATGAATTAAGTTTACAGCTGTGTATCGTTCTATAATGGGAATCGTGTACCAATCCTTAAATACGCATGTGTACTGGGAGTGAGGTGTCACGTCTAATCGGGGCTTCTCTAGTGGCCGACTCCATGAATAATAACAGGATAATATGTTAACATGGCTGTGCAATCGGACTCTGGAGGGAAGGACGACGTGAAGACACAGTTTGTGACGAGGGAGGGCACTTACCGCTTGATGACTTTGTCGGAGTACTCGAGGCCTAATCGCGTCGGTTACACGAGTGGATCAGGATCTTCGCATGTACGTGTGTCGTTGGTCAGCCTGCCGCCGGGGCCTGGAGGCGGAGCGCCTGGCTCTGACGGACAAGGCTCGGATGATAGAATATGCTTCAACCATGGGAAAGAACTTTATGTTTATGTGTATAGAGGTGTTAAAAAGGTATGTTATATTATCAACCTTATTATTTTTTTATATATTTTATAGTACAGTAACCTTCTAGTATAACACTTGCCTTCTAAATCACATTTAAATGTAAATAATTATGAATAGATAATGTTTTAGTAATAATATTTTAATTTAAAAGATTCAAATGAGAACATTCTGTAGAAGATTCAAAGTTGGTGTATAATGTAACTATTGGATTGTTGAACTAAGCATAGGCATATATAAGACTACAGGTGCATAATCAAAGTAGATAATTATGGCAACAGTAATAATGCCAAGTAGAAACAGATAAGATATCAATTATTGATGCAAGTATTTGATATAGTTTGGAGTTAAGTAGTATTTTGCAATATAATAATTTTGATTCAATACTTTTCTATTTTATCTTTCATACATATTGGAATTGTGTAATTTGTTAGGTTGTGATACAATAGCTTCTTGATAAAAGATCTTCTTTTAAGATAGGAATACCATTTCCTCTAATAAGCATCAACCTTGTTTGTATTTAAAAGATTGGCCAAAGAGGCTGTGTTTCAATTCAATAACTATTTGTAGATCCCATATATTGGTTGGAGATATTCTCACTGACAATAAAATTAATTATATCAGTATTATGCCATGATATATTAGAAATTAAACAAAATAGGTATAAATGAAAATGTATAAACATTGTATTTTAACTTTCATGTGGCCAGTCACTATTATATTGTTGGTATAATTTGTAGAGATAATTTATCCTAATAGATCAATTAAGGTCATTCACAAGCTATGTATGACCGTATTGAATGATTAAATTTGTGTATTTCATAAAAATTTAAATATTGAATCATCATATCTAACTGACTAGACAATATATTTTTTATGAATTAAGCTGTTTATACTATTAAGTGCAAGGTATAGGATTATTGTAACATTCCTTACTGCCATGCCCTGTAAACTAGTTAAAGGGCAAGGTTTGGCTACCTGTTGAAATAGTACTAAATACTAAAGATTCTTCTGTAACTCCTACTGTACTGTAACTAATAGCAGCAATAGCTCAGTGGGGAGACCAACAGACTGCAATGCAGAGGGTCTCGGGTTCGAACCCACGTCGCGCACCTCTGACTTTCGGAAGTTATATGACTTTTCGAAATTCTGTGCGTATTAATTGACAATTATCGCCTGCTCCGTGCCTCGGAGAGCGCGTTAAGCCGTTGATCCCATTTGCCATGGACATCTATGGCAGTCGTTATTGGGGAAGTCAGTACTCTCTAATATTCTGATACTGGTCTAGCCTTAGGATATCGTTAGCCTTCGGGTTGCGGAGGTCAGGTGGCAGCCGCTCAGCAGTGAAATCTGGTTAGACCAGAAAAGCCGACTCCAAGTGACTTGGGAATAATAAAGGCTAAGAGAGAAGAACTAGAGATTCTTTTGTAAACATATATCTGAGCACTTGTAGCTATGTTGTATGTGTATGTTTAGCATAGCTAATGAAGAGTGGGTTCATACCAGTCTGCCTGAGTCTTTTGAATAGATTTATATGATGGTACATAAATGTATATACTGTAAAATCTATATACAATTTTATGTATGTGGTTGATGCCACAGGGTTGGGTTATGCAAAAAGTTATAGGTTCTTTCTGTCAGAAAAGTCTCAATATCAGTACTGAATCTGATAACATGCCTAGAAGATAAACTTCCATCTAGTATGTAGAAATAGCTTGTAAAATATGGCTTACATCTCTGCCTATCCCTTCATGCATATATTGACTGAGCCTATCTGTGTATACATGTATTTTATTTTAAGAATTCCTTTAGAGCAAAAAAAAAATCATCTAAATAATAATCTAAAATATTCTTAGAATATTTTAGACTTTAACATGTTGCTATTTCATTAATAGGCAATAGAAAATCAATTAAGAGTAGATCAGGTTACAAAGACAAGATGTCAATGTACTAAATTGCTTGCCTTTGCATTGTTAGTATAACTAAGATAGTTTCTGTTACATAGTTATTTATGTGGAATTGATAGCATAGAGTGCTTACATGACATTAATATAAAAGGATAGTCTATATTACAAAATTAAACTTATATAATAGTGTTAATTTAGATACTAGATGGTTACTGATAAATACAAAAATGCCTCTATGATGTCATTTGCTTATCATAAATATTTATATGCAAACATTTCACATGTTTATCCAGACTGAAACTAACTGGATATCTTTGTATATCCAACAGGGCATGTCACTATACTACCAATTTACTTGGCAGGCAGCAGATCTCACAAAGCCAGTGGACAAGAAGATGTACAAAGGCACGAACCCAACATGCCACGATTTTAACACAGTCACGATGACACCGGACAGCGTGTCCTTAGTTATAGGATTTTCTACCGGCCAAATACAACTCATAGACCCTATTAAGAAAGAATTAAGTAAATTATACAATGAAGAGGTGAGTTTGCTTTTCATTATTTTTATTTATTTATTTTGGACCTTCAGTGGTGGATATATTATTACATTTAATTACTGTTTTACTGCTAGCTTGCCCCTTGAATGGCAGAAGAACATGTTTAGTTTTTGAACACAATTAAACATTATTATTTATTAGCTGTGCCAATATCATATGTGCAAATATGTGTCATTTATATTTATAAAGATATACTTTCCAGTAGTCCACCCATTTATATGTAAGCCTAAACTTATCTTAAAACATAACTGACAACCACATCTAAATTGATTCAACCATTGTGGATATTTTTGTGCACAAATACACAGAAGAAATATGTTATGTTTTCTTTATTATGTATAGATATTATTTGATGAAGGTTGGTTAGTCAAGATGAAAACCTTCTTGAAAAACAGTAAATAATCGGATTATGTTGGGATTATTATTAGCTGAAGTCACCGTCAATTATCACAGAAACACTTAACTGAGTAATGAATTAACGGGATCTTTAAATTTGTTAATTTAAAGATCCCAGATTGCAGTTCACTGCTAGACATTCGCTATTACTATATTTACGCAGCAACAACCGGCTTTGCGTGTTCCACTTTCTCTCGGGCATCTTGTTCCACCATATGCGTATTCTTCTAAAATACTCCGGGGTACTGTCTCGTATCCTCTTGCACAACTTTATCTTTTACAAAAACATTGTTATACCACCAGATATGGTATGGATAGATCCGGGCAGCGACCCATCGAGCTTTCTTGTTTGCGGACACAGTCTATATGACCTTTTTTTGTAGAGTTCTTTGATGTGGCAAGGGACCCCATATTCAATTTTTGTCGTTCTCTATACAGTACTTTATAGCTATGAGTCAAATAAAGCAATTATGGCGAGCTCGCTTCCTATGACCGCGCTAGGAACGAGGCATGGGAATTAGTATAATCTATATGGTTAATCCTAAATTGGTTTGTTCTCTCTCTGGCTTGTGTGTCATATGACTAAGACACTTCTTCTTGGGAGAATTTTGTAGTTTGATCTATTTAACAGACACACAAATCACAGAAGCACCCCACTAATAAATGAGGAATTGAAGCTTTTTGCGTAATTTAAGTGCTTAAGTGATTCGTTATTGGTACAGCCTTGCAAAATAAACGCAAAATAAAAAATAATAATCTTGAAGTCAAAAGTTGAAGTAATTTTTATTTGGTAACAGATGATATATAGCACAGTTTTTGGAAGAAACGGTCACCTCCTTTCAGCCTTGACATTTTAGACAACGTGGTTTTCCATTGGAATAATATAAATACTTAAATACTCCAAACCTAGGCTATAACTCCCTGATTCTAAGCTTTCAAATAAGCCCACACGTTGATATAGGACGTCTCTTTATTGAATGTATCGTGCATTATCGCTAACATTATCATAACCATATCCTCGAAAAGTATATTATGTTTCGTGCCTTGTAACAACGGGTGCAAGTAGGAAACGTTTAGATAACGACGAGGTTATTCGCAATATGGATATTTCGATTAGATAGTTGGTGATTTTCGTTTTATTATATGGTGTAGCTATTCATTATCGCTCACTTCAACGGTGAACGAAAACATGGTGAGGAAACCTGTATGTCTGAAAGTACTCGACTTTTTCGAAGATTCGAAGAGTGCGGGTACACAGACTTCACATAAGTCTGTCTACCCGCACTGGGCCAGCGCGGCGGACTATGACCTATCCTTTCTCTCACTGAGAAAAGGTCCGTGTCCAGCAGTGGGACAGTTTAATACAGGGCTGGTATTTATTATATAGTGCTGCACTGCCTGTTAATTGCATCATAGCGCTATGGTCGCGTCGCCATTTTCGATAAGCAACGTGCAGAAGTTTGGGCCTCGTGCTTGCATATAACGTATTCTGTCAAATAGTCTTGTTTAAATCTTGTATAAGCTGTCCTAGGGACGCAGATTTGTAATATGGCTGCCTCGCCATCCACTTTGACTCTGTAGTGCATCTCAGTCCAAAACAATGTGGTATACAAAGATAGATGTAATTATATTTGTCATTACTATACCTGGTATCCAGGATTTATGTTAGACAAGAGTGTACAGTCCGACTTTTAGTGTTAAAGTAACTTCGGTAATATAACGTATCCTGTTTTATAATTTATTTAATTGGACCGGTAAAACAATAAATTTGTCTGAGTTTTACTGATTATATCGCAGTTTCAAATGATTATTACAAATAGATATTAATTATGATTACATATCGACTGGTACAGAATCTGTGTTGTTTTTAAGAGTTTTAAAATAATACTTTATGATGATTACAGGTAAATACTGAGTTATTTATTTGATATCTTTATAAATGCTCGATGTCGTTACATTTCAGAGACTGATCGATAAAACTCGGGTGACATGTATCAAATGGGTGCCGGGCTCAAGCAACCTGTTCATTACCGCGCACGCGTCCGGCCAACTTTACGTGTACAACGAGGAACTAACGTGCGGGACCACAGCCCCCCACTACCAGCTTTTCAAGCAAGGAGACGGGTACTCCATACATACGTGTCGAACCAAATCCACCAGAAACCCTCTGTACAGATGGGTCATAGGCGCCGAGGGCAGCTGCATAAACGAGTTCGCCTTCTCACCCTGCGGAACCAATCTAGCAGTCGTCTCCCAGGATGGCTTCCTCAGAGTGTTCCACTATGATACGATGGAACTTATCGGCAGAGCTCGATCGTATTTCGGCGGATTTCTCTGCGTGTGCTGGTCCCCGGATGGGAAGTATGTGGTCGTCGGGGGCGAGGACGATTTAGTAACAGTTTGGTCTTTCAGCGAAAGACGAGTGGTGGCCAGGGGACAGGGGCACAGGTCGTGGGTGTCCGTCGTCGCTTTCGACCCCTACGTCGTGAGCTTCAGCGAGCCGGAGAGCGAGGAGGGCGTCGAGGACGACAGACAGAAGAGTGAAAGCGTGCAGTGTTATAGGTTAGGCAGTGTATCTCAGGACACGCAGTTGTGCCTGTGGGATCTCACCGAGGACGTGCTGAAGCCGCCCGTCCGCGCGCGGGCGTCGGCGCACCTCTCGCCTAACAGTCAAACATTCTCCCCGAACGGTGTGCCCGGCATGAAGGTGCCGCCGAAGGGCGCCAAGACGAACAAAATAGGCCACAAGCACGCCGAGCTCAGCGGCAATGCGAACGCGTCCGGCGAACCGTCCGGCGCGAAACAGACGAAAGCGAAAGCGAACAACGTCTCGACGCTAAACATCAGCGTCGGGAAAGCGAAAGAGGAGACCTCCGGGTCGCTAGGGGTGAACTCTCTCACGCAGCGACTCGCCGGCTTCTCGTTCGGGGAGCGACGGTCGGAGCACCGGCGCAACTTCAGCCTGACGTCCAAGCCGGCCGAGCAGAAGGCGTCGGCGCCCAGCAGCGTGGCGCTGCGCGGCCGCTCGGCGGGCGCGGCGGGCGGCGACGCGTGCGACGCGCTGAAGCTCATCGGCACGGCGTCGTGCCCGCGCTTCGACGAGTGCCCGGTGCTGGAGCCGCTGGTGTGCAAGAAGGTGGCGCACGAGCGCCTGACGGCGCTGCTGTTCCGCGCCGAGTACTTCGTCACGGCGTGCGCCGACGGCGGCGTCAACACGTGGGCGCGGCCGGCGCGCGCGCTCAACGGCGACGCGCGCCCGCCGCGCCGCTTCGAGCGCATCGACCTCGTCGACTAGCCGCAGCTGTTCTCGGTCTTCTCGGCAATCGTTCGTTATGTACCCTTTTAGATGTTCCTTTCTAACTTAGTTTTTCTTTCCGACCAAGTTGTAAGGTTCTGTAACAGCATAGTTCAAATCTATGAATTTCAGTCGCGTTACGACCGACCGGTGACCGTTGTATTATAAAAGTAACTGTTATTTTAACGCGTCTGTGGCAGATTTCAGTAACGTTGAAACGTAACAGCGCAGCGTTTAAATTTAGTTTGACTAGACTAGAAGGTTATTTTTAAAGATACTCCAGGTTGTATGCAGTGGTACTGTTGTTTGTTAGTTAAAGTTTATGATGTGGTGTTCGCGTGCTAATTATTCCATGTTAGACATTGTTGGTTCGAGATCTTGTGAGTGTAATGTCGTGATCTGGAGCTCTCCTGTCTTCGCGAGTACGTATACATTCCCTTACGTATACATGAAGATATATTATATGCATGCATGCACTATTCGAACACTTCCAGCCACGCACTTATTACATTGTCACGACTTTCTTTCGTACTGGGTACTATACCGGCACAGACTACGCTCTTGACATATAGGTTACATCGTAATCTATCAACAGTTACGATGCTTAGATTAGTTAATATGTGACGTAAATACTTCGAATGTGTTGCTAAATTGTGATATTCCCTTAAATCAATTGGATAATCTGTCGACAGGCTTAATTAATATTGTTAAAATATCTGCATAGTTCTATGGAATGTTGTCGTAAATATTATGTAAAGCACTATAAATTATCAATTCTAAAGTTAGTCAGTAAAACAGGAAAGTTCCAGTTGAGTGTAAAGTTTCACTAAGCATTTCTAGTGTTGTAACGATATACGATGAAAATAAAAACATTTTAGATAGCAATAGATACGAGATCCGTAACTATGTATAGACAAATGTATATTGTAATTAAGGAAAACGATTTTTTTTTTCTCGGCTCACTCGTGTAAATATAGTTATAGGTACTAAGCGATTTGATCGCTTCATTATCGCAAAACGCACTTGTGCGCTTTCACTCTAAAGCTATTTATTACGATTTTTTTATCGATTTAAATGTTATTGCATCGATTGACGCGTCTGTAAGACTTGCAGAGTTTAATCGTTTAACTATATTTTTTTTTAATATTGTGAGACTCTCATAAGTTGTTAATTATTTAGATATTAGTTGTTAGTGTGTAGTTTAGTGAATTTATTTTATCATAGATCAATATTTTGGTTCTATATTTTTGCTCTCGTGTAGATAAATTGATAAGCGCGGATTTGAAGTTAATTATTAAGGAGGGTGGGTTTGGACGGACGATAATAATAGATTATAATAAAACTATTATTTTCAAGTTGCACTAAGACTGAAAGTACTATATTATTTCATTGGTTTCCCATAGAGTACATAGTAAAATAATAGCAGTGACATAGTGAAATTAATTAAACAGCTATATGCTATAACATAATGTTATAATTTCACTTGCACTTTATTATGAATTTTAATTCTATAGCCGAATCGTTATGTGTATGTGATTCCCTCCGTCAAGTCCGCGCTGTGAATATATTCCTAATGTATATTTAGATATTTCCACAAATGTCCATCGCTATGCAAAACTTAGCAACAATGTAAAGAAAACAGTTAACAACTGTTATAACAATGCAATAGCGTAGTAACGAAATAACTAAATCTTTTCTTGTATTCGTCTAAATTATTTGTTATAATCAACTTTTATAGTCACTATTATTTATGTGTATAGCGTATAACGTTTTTATTTTAATTCTAAATCAATAATATAAATAAAATATAACGTTTATTTATAACACCGTTAAATAGCCGTTATTTCTGATTAATGAATTACGTCATAATACCTGTTATGCATGTTGCTGATTATTTAAAAATAGAATGAACTTTCGACTGTACTGTAAATTAATTTCTTTTCTGTGGCCTTATAGATGTTACTTATTGTGAATATCAATATCACAGGTGGCTGCAATCAAACTTGCCTTTTTTATTTATGTATGTCATTAATTTAAATAAGTTTTAAATAAAGACAGTAGTGATTCCAATTTTAATGTGACCAATGTTGTAGCCAGCCTTGGCCTTAATTATTGTATTGGTGGTTCTGCCAATATTGGCCCAAATACGTCCCTTGTGCACCGTGATTATCATCGTAACGACTTGATTGAAGTGTGTACTAATATGGTATTACTAATGCGCTATTGAATAGGTATACGGTATGGTACCGAACTTAAAAAAAATCAATTTATTAAACGCGGTAGATCGTTAAAAGCTGTAATAATCTGAAACTTTGACAGTTGTGACAGATCACGAAATAAATTTGGGGCGCTAAGCCCACGTTTTGGCGTCAGTCCACATAACTATTTTTCTACACTAGGCTATTAAGATAAAACATTGTCTATTATCCGCATTGATAGTTTTAATAAGACCTTGATAGCTCAATTTATGGTAAACTATGCTGTGCTAACTGCTTATTATTCTACAATTTATCCGAAAATTGAAGTTGAGCTAAAGTTTTGCTTAGGAGTTGCTCACCATTGCACAGTCAGCCGAAACACTGCAATTTAACACAACTTTTTTTAAGAGCCCCTGTTCATAGGTGCGCTAACCGTCATTGTACATTTATTAGAATATTATATCGCATTCTTGTTAAAATAGAGACCTAACTGAAAATTTGGAAGTAAGGCAATTTGAACTTTAATAATGTGGTATTTAGAGATCAAATTGCTTTCTATAATTCTAAGTTTCGAGTTACGTCTCTGTTTTGTTATATTGGGGCGAAGTGTAGTAGAGATGGGTAGCTCGCGAGCGAGTGATAAAAAATAGCTGGCTCCTTTCGATTCATTTCGCTCCCAATCGCTCGTTATATAGCTCACTATCTCACCGGCAGTCGGTCCGCGCTACCGAGCGACTCATACGATTTGCGTCGGCAATATTCGGCACACTTCGTGTCATATCGTTAGCTCTTTTTAAGGATAGCTCTGTGTCGCTGTAAATACAACTTTAATCTAGATTGACAATCATAAGCCTAATATGAAGGAAAATCAATGACTTTCGCTATATAAATGACCTAAAATTCGTTAATGATTGAATCTTGGGTGATTAAAAGATTTTTTAAAATGTTTTTGTTATATTCTTCGTCTAGTTGTGGTTTATGTCGTAAATAAACATTAAGAAAGAGTGTAGACGTTCAAAAAGCGATTGAGCTATCGGTCGCTTTCGATTCGCGTAAGTCAAATGTATTAAGAGCCACTGGGCTATAGAAGAGCTAAAGAGCTAAAAGAGTGATATAGCTGTTTACAGTGAAAGAGCTACTCGCTCTCTTTCTTTAGTGTGAGCTAATTCGCGCATGTCTAAATTGTAGAGTTCGGATGTACATATCATATCGCATCGCAGCTAAATATTCTTTTGCTGCGGTCCTGTGGGTATTAAGGGTTGTATGACTTGGCAAGGAGTGCTGAGGCACTGTCTTACCAGCAAGAGGATTAGCGGGAAACCCTTTGATTGACAGTAATTCCCTTGTTACAGCCGGCGAATGCGTGTTACACTATTATTGCAATCACATTATTCGGGATACGCTAGGCAGGAGCCTAGCGTAATAGGAACTAGATACACACATCTCCACTTGATACCTTTGAACTGACGGGTGTTGCTTGTACCCGTTGCCGTCTACCACGCACGGATATTATTATTGAGACGTATAGAATCAAAGATTGCAATCTTCCTTTTTGTAGTTTTAGTTAATGACGCCAAAAAATTGCTTAATATTGAATATTAACGGTTATTATTATCGTCTCTACTAAGTGCGATTCGTAGTAACGAATCTCGCTTTTAAAATTATTAACGTTACATTCACAGAATATGGAGAGAATTACATGTTCTGTGAATGTAATGGAAATAATGAGATTACTGTGACTTCTTATCGTGAAGCGGACTCTATGTCTGTTCATTACTTTAGTAACATATAAAATAACACTTGTGACCGACTAGGTAATTAATATAGTTGCTGAAGATAACATTTTATATTTACAGTTTTGCTATTCACGATTTAAGTGACTCAAAGTTAAAACTGGTGTTCTACCTATTTACCTACACACTGACACGCCAGAAAAATTACGTAATTATTAAAAATAATGAAACTATTCCCACGCTATTGAATTATAATCACGGTGTGCAAAAATAAGGGATAAGTAAGATTCGTAATTTTGTTACATATCGCGGGCTTCAAGCCATAATCTAGTTCTGCAGATACGCCTCTATGGCTAGAAGCTCGCGATATATTTGCTTGCGTAATTCAATTGCATCGTTCGTCTGAGCAATAAACGCGTCTACATGACCGCGGGCTACAATTCGTATCTGTTTCAATGAGCCATTTGTAAGTTTTAATTTCATACTTAATAATAGGTTGTGCTCGTAATTGTAATGTTAGCCTTTGAACAATCGGTACGGCGCTGTTTTGACCGTCAGCGTTCAATTTTGCTTTGACCGAGGCAAAATTTTATTGTACTAGGCGTAACTTACGCTTGGTGCATGCAAAAATATGTCAGTCTATCATTGCATTTAATTTCATGTGATACTTGGTTTAAAAATGGTGGATAATTCCTATATTTTTAGTTGGATAAAAATCTATTTAAATTATAAATTATCGAGGCTGGCTATATTGTGTCATCAAAATGTCAATGCAACCGTATCCAATGGCAGTAATAAATCGCTAGCAGTTGAAACAGCGCTTGATTTAGTATTACGCTTTGATTTTACGTCCAACGATGCAATATAGATGCAATACAAAGTGGAAATTTCGAGATTATAATGAGAATAACGTATCTGCCTTAATATAAGTTATGCCTCGATTTGAGCAAAAGACCAATTTTGTAAGCGAGCCTGCCTCCTTGTTTGGAATATCTCTAATAGGTACGTACTGATGTCTTCTTTGTATTGTGTCTTTGTAGAAATATGATCAGCTCTCTGTCGTGAGCACGTTTACGAGACTAATATTTGTTCGACTGTGCGTTAAAAATAAGACTAAAGAATGTCCTGAGGCGGCGATCCTCCTGATAGTCACTTGTATGATTAGGACAATTTGTGTTAGATTCCAAAAATCTGGTTCCTTTCAATCGTTTTAGGGCTTTCGCAAAGATTAGAGATTTTGCGATTATCATACGATATACTAATAAACGGTTTTTGACTTCTTTCACAGAACAACAATATTCTCAGTATATTATTTTCTTTGACATAAAATGACCCTGAGGTTTGCCACAAGGTCAAGCTTTTTTAATTGCAGATGTAAATGATGATGGTACGATGAGGGTAGTTCCGTTTTGTGTAGCAATAAATCAAGCCAATTTTATATAAGTAGCTAAAACCCGAAGAAAGAGGGTATAACATCTCCAGTTTCTTGGTCACAGAAAGACCAGGATTGTAATCAGTCGTCGAAAATGAATTGAGTTATTCTAGATTTTTGTAAAGCACCGGGCTATCGGACGAGGTATATTGAGGGCTACATGTCTTGCACTGTCGAATGAATATCAGTCTCGTAAATACAATATGTCACCAATGTATTCAATTATATGATGTTTGTTTAATACTAATTAATTTATTGGAGATTTTTGTTCAATAATAGTGAGACACGAATTACAAGCCTATCAAGTTAATATTTAAATAGAGGATTCTCTTTATAATATGGTGGTTTTATTTCTGTACGTTTACCCGACAGTAGCCACGAAATAGACGCTGAAACCGCAAACAATACACTCAGCGCAGTAAGAGAGCGTCGAGCGTCAAATAATCACGTATTACTTTTTATTAAAAGTCCATAGTAGTAGACTATGAAAAATTTGCATAAGCATTGGATGACTCGACCAGCGCCAGATGTAAACAACGTAAAGGGAATGATCTTCAGTGTAGCTTCTGAAGCCAACGTACCAATTAATAGTAATCGTTAAGCTGTTTGCGTATTTATCAAATTTTGTGGTACTGTAAATGTGCGCTGCTAGCAAATTAACGCTTGGAACGGGATATTATTGTAACCCAAGCATTATTTTCCTCAATGGTCCAGGCTCTATTTATTGTCAGTGTACAGCTGTGGACTTGAAGTCCCAGGCTTGAACTCCAGGTCGAGCTCGAACCAGCAAAATATAGAATTTATAGATCGTTGAGTCATGAAAAACTGTAACAGCTTATTTGCGATGTTTCATCGCCATTCCTAACGAGATGGGTGTAAAAACCCAGAATTCAACCTCTTCGTCTTCATGTAACTGACGGAAAAAACATTTCCGTCAGCTTTTTGTAATGTCCCACTGCTGGGCAAAAGTCTTTCCCTTGGATTTCCAAATCACTCTGTTGGTGGATATCCCCTGACCTTATAACCCCTATATCTCGGGGGTCTTTTGACCCGGAGGACCCATACTCAAACTCGACCGAGGTATGACCACAATTATCTGCACACCAAGTTACGTTAAGTCAGTCAGTCTAGTGGTTCCGAAGTTATGCCTGTCACTAACAGACAGACACACAGACCAAAGTAATTTATAATTTATGTTATTTACACCACCACTTAACATGGCACAAGATATTACAGTTAAATCATGAAAAGTTGAATTTTTTGTTCTGCCCGATTAAGGGTAACTATGCCCTTTTTTGGACGGTGATTTTTTGTCGTTCATGTTTTGTATTATATGCAGAAACCATCTAAGTAGACTTATCTCAATTCTAGCTATTTGTTATTTTCTCACTACACGACATTATTTCAACAGGCATTATCGAGTATGGCATATCCTTCTCATCCTTATTCAGTCCTTTTAAGGCATACCTCAACGCTATTATTGCTACAGCACTAAAAAGCAGACTAGAGGAACAAGAAATAAAACACATAGTACTAATAAGTTAATTTACTATGGTACATTAAAAGCCGGGGTCCCAGGCGGTGCGCTCGGTGGCGTCCACCATCTTGTAGCAGACGACAGTGTCGCCCGCCTGCACGGAGAACGAGAGGTCATCGAACCGCAGTCCGCACTCCATGTCGCGTTTGATCGTTGGCACTTCGTCTTTTAAATGCTTCATTGATGCTAGTTTACCTGTTCACAAATAACAGTAGAATTAAGTTGGCTAGATTTTGCTTATGGTTTCTTGATGACGTGCTATGTCATTAAAATATGTGTAGTAGAATTTTCTATCCCTCGAGAGGAGGTAGGGCACGCTGGTTACAGCACGTATGGGCCGGCTCGACCGGGGAAGTACCACCCTCTCACAGAAGACCGCCGTAAAATAACAGTATCTGTTATGTTTCGTTCAGCGAGTGTGAGCGCCCAATCACTCTTCCCTTCCCAAACCCATCCTGCTCCATTCCCCTTTTCCTTCCGGTAAGCAGCGACTTGGTTGTATTTTTTTGACATAAAAAAAAAACATTGCTTCTGTAATGCTAAGAAAACACAGCCATGTGTATGAGCCACGATTCTAGGTTACTATCAGGTAAGGAGGGCCGCTGGCACGTCTGTCACCGATGTAAGCAATTAAAAAATAAAAATTAAAATTGGATTAAAGGACCTATGTTATATTCTTCGTGTTCCTGCCAACGTGTATGCGATTTCATGATAATCGGTTAAGTAGCTGATGGCGTAAAAGCGTAACAAACTAACTCACATTTGATGATGAGATGTAGTCAACTCCGAGATAGTTTAGTTATTTACTAGAGCGATATGAGACAAGAAAAATTTTAAGAATCATTTAACGAGTTACACTGGAGTAACTGACGCTCGGACGTTTGACTACACTCAAGATTGAGAATCAGAAATTAACCGTTTTATAGATGAGATTATTATTGCCACTCACATTTTCTATAATAATATAAGACATTCGTAAGTTCTGACTAAGTTGTACAATAAGATTATTCATGAGAAAAATATGGGCATTAAAATTTTCTGTCAGGTTTTTTTGAACACAATATTTAATTACTTACTAAATTGGACCAGCATTGAAAATATTTTCACACGTAAAATACGTGGTGTCTGTATTCCGCATGCACGTGTTCCCTCACCCCATCTGCCTGCACTCAATGCGAAGCTATCTATCCAGCTCGACTCCCACTTAAACATTGTAATGTAATAATCGTAACCCTTCAAACAAATACAGGCTTAACCTATCAACTCTTAACGGCACACCGGCGGCCAGATACAATAGGTTATTAATTATCTGGTTTTATAAGATTTGACAGATTAATCGATTGAGCTACATACCTTCAAACACAACCTCTTGTCCCCTAATAACGCGGTACATAGCGTTGCGCGCCAGCGAGCCCTTCGTACACCTGCAGCCCGCCACTGGCACCTTCTTCTTGTTCTCCGTCACTACGAACTCTTGGAGGACGTTCGCTTCCCCTAAAACATGAATAGGGGAATCTTGACAATATTACAGATATTAATACATTTCTCTCGCATTCACAAACCCATACCTCACTAGCTTCTGTGCGTAACTCCCATGGAAACACATACCGGGCTAAAAAGTCTATGTGTCACCCCAGACATTGTCTAGCTAATTATCGCACACTTTAACGGTGAATGAAAATATCGTGAGGAAACCTGCATTTATATGAGTTATGCACAATGTTTTCAAAGATATGTATATTGTGCCTAACCACACTGAGCCAGCGTGATGGAGTATGGCCTAACCTTTCCCACAATGAGAAGAGACCCATGGCTGTGTACCAAGTTTAATCCAAATCCGTTCAACGGATTACGTTAATGTGATTAAGTAACAAACTTTCACAATTATAATTTTAGGATTGTTCTCATTACTAAGGTTTTGAAGATGGGTAATACATATTACGTTTTAGATAATTAAGAAATGTTTGGTTACTTGGAAATAATTTTATAATTCAAGTTTGAGAAAAACTACACCCTCTAACCATTGCTGCTTATAAGCAACCTAAACGTCAGCTAGTGATGTGCGAGTCGAGTTATTTGATTCGAGTAACTCGAATCAAACCGTAAATGAGTCAACTCTGGTTCAGATTTTAACAACTCGAATCAACTCGGTCAATTG
Source organism: Catocala fraxini (assembly GCA_930367265.1). Taxonomy (NCBI): domain Eukaryota; kingdom Metazoa; phylum Arthropoda; class Insecta; order Lepidoptera; family Erebidae; genus Catocala; species Catocala fraxini. Next base: position 3,442,181 of record OV884040.1, on the reverse strand, counting down.
AACGCACACCGCAACGAACGGCCCGCGCGCGCCGTTCAATGTTGCATCATGCACATGCATTGCATCTCACTCAACTCGATGCGAGTTGAGTGAAATAGAACTCGGGCTGCCGATTGAGCTACAATGTTGTAGGCTTGTATCACTTGTATTTAGCGTAGCGGCTCAGGCTACAAAAACATAAACTTTCTTTGTTTGTAGTCGATTCTCAATTCGAAGTTTCGAGTTGCAAATCGACTCAAGTAGCCATATCACATCAACAATTCAACATCATTTTTATTCCTACCTATCAGCCTTGAGTCGAACTGAGTCGAGCTCCCCGAATCCCCTCTCTTTCCCTACTGGAGACACGAGTCAACTCGAGTTGCGACTCGAGTCAGTAGCCATATCAACTCGAGTAGCTCGAGTAAAAAAAAAACAACTCGTCCCATCACTAACTTCAACTATAATAAATATAAATAATTTAAAAATAGATATCTATATAAGTAGTTTTACGCCTTTATCCTTTCTTTACTTTTCTTTATTCGCCATAAGTAACCCATGTAACTACGGAAAAGTCTTCACGTTTGCCATACACCAGAAACTGTACTTCTACTAAGGACTTCTAGGTACCAAAACCCAATAACATTACTCGACTCGGAAATCGAACCTGAGACAGTGAAAAAGTACTGATAGTTTAATTTCAAAGCTACTGTACCTATGAGCTCCTCTTCCTGCCTCTTAGGTATGCGCAGGCTGAGTTCGTCCTTAATGTCATCGACCATGCGGTAGATGATGTTGTGCTTCTTGATCGCTATGTTCTTCTTCTTGGCCTCCACCGCTATGGCCGGCGGACAATCCACGTTGAACGCGTAGATCACAGCCTTGAACATTTCTGCTACCTGAATGTTAATGTTTTTATTATTAATATGAGTGGATTATCTTATGTGGGGGCCAGTCAATGTAGACCGGCGACACTTCGACCCAGTGGGATCTTTTGTGTCGACACTCTCCCAATAACGACTGCCATAGATGTTCATGGCAGCCGGGACCGACGACTTAACGTACTCTTCGAGGCACGGAGCAGGCGATAATTGTCAATCAATACGCACATAATTTCGAAAAGTCATATAACTTCCGAAAGTCAGAGGTTCGCGACGTGGGTTCGAACCCGAGAAGGGTCTATGTAGAGGGCTACATTGCAGTCTGTTAGTCTCCCCACTGAGCTATCGCTGCTCTACATAAGTGGATTAACTTTTGACTATGGTTTCGGCTGCTTGTATCCCACGGGAACGCATACTGTTATAGCGATACATGCATGTGCATTGTGTTTCACTGACACTATGGAATGCAATACATAATGTATGCAAGCTACACCACCCTTTCCCGCTGGGCACGATAGGTAAACCGTTCGCTAGGCAGTCTGTATGTTAGGCACTTGTAAATTGTAATGTTTGTGTGAAATTAATAAATCAAAATATTTTTGGCGATCAACCAGAACTCTTTCATTTGACTATCCCAGAGTCATCAGGGACATTAGTAGGTATCATATCAACCGAGCCATTGGTAAACTGTAAAGTATTAACCTTTTAAGACGCAGCTGCATGGCATCCGGTGGCCCGACACAATAAGTTTTTAATAATGTCTGGCATTGCAAGACTTAACAGGTTAATCCAGGACATGCTCCTTTTGAGTGCAATGTTGACTTCAGATCTGTTCAACGGCTTACGCGTGATTGAGGAATAAGCATCTAAACATTTTCATAAATCTTCTGTATTAGAAAATAACCAATAACACTGTCTCGTACGGGAATCCAACCCTGACTAAGCTATGTTACTGGACGCAGGATAACGTATGTCATCGAGGAAGTTCTATACTATCTTTAAACTATATGCATAAGTTTCAATTGGATTGCAGAGATTCAATTCAATTTGAATTTAATTGCACAGAAACCTAACTTTTACACTATTAGTACAAAGAATAATGTTACCTCTAAATCATTAGGCGTGACAGGTCCAACGCCAAAGTGTACGAGGTCCAGTCTCACTATTTCGTGCTCGTCGTATGTCTCTAAAATGTCCAGGATTGCCTCCACGGAGCCATCCACGTCACCTGTATAAAGATTAACAAAATAAAGTAACGATAATCATACATAATTATTGTTAGAAAACATAAAATTATCTGGCGGTGACAATATTGGAGATAGAATAAAGCCTTGTCGTACGCCTTCATCCAATGTACATGTATGTAACCCATGATAGGGCAACCACCATCTACCACGGCCTTGATGTATCAGCAGAATATACAATTGGCTACCCACTTGCGTAACTGAGAGCTTTTCAAATAACAACTTTAGTATGAGACCTACGTCATACCTGTTCGAAGGCCTTTGCGAGGTCTAGATTAACTTCGTATGCCTCAATTTTCTCTGAGTGTAGAGTAGATGACACAGTGGATCACCGATCAAGTACATTTATAGAGTTTGAAAATGTCTTTGTCCGTCAACAACAACAGCTTTGTCGACAACAGCTTTGTCCGTCAGTCCGTCCGTCTGTTTGTTATACAGCTTTCAACTCAAGAACCGTAAGAGCTAGAGACTCGCAGGCAACGCCATTCGACTCAGCAAAGTCGATATACCCCCGAAATGACTATGACCTTTGACCTTCGACCTCAAGATCACGTGACCTTTGCGTATTACTTGAACCATTTTTTCGAACTCTAAGATTTACGGCAATTCATTGCCGATTTCTCACTTGTTATTTAATTCTGTTAGGAATTAACTTTGTCATAACCAGTAGGCTGTTGCAATGTCAAGGCTGATTGCAAAAGGTTCAACTGACCCTCAATGCCAAAGGCCTATCAGTGTGTGAGATACACAGTAAATCGAAAGATTAAAATATAATTATTTCATAATGTGTCGAAAAAATATCAGAAGTTGTTTTTTACTTAGGTAATGTACTGTAAGGCCTACCGTGAAACGTAAATGCAGAAGTTTATATATACAATGTGTTTGGTGAGTGGTGTCGGAGATTTTAATGGCATAATATATGGTCATTTATATCTACAATCCATGCTTCAGTATTATTTTTTATGTTACTTGGGTGAAATGGCGGCCATTTTGTTTATTTTGTTATCTAATCACGGACACACGTGGTAATTTAGCGATATCGTCGCTTGTAATAATCCAAAAAAAAACAAAAAAGGTCTTATTTTACAGCTCATAGTATAGCTAACATGTTTACGATAAAAAATTTTTAGAATCTATCTCAGTTCAATTTAAAAAAAAATATGACAACAGAAAATTAAGAAAACTTTTGCTGTTATTTTTTTGTTATTTCACTTTTTCACAAAAACCAAGCTGTCAAGGTATTATTTTTTTAATGTTTTTAGATACTACATAATATCAGCTAAACATGAGTACTAAAATCATTGCCGTAAGTAAGATACTTTTAAAATGACGCTCTTTAGAACTTGACCCCTTAATAGCGTATTCAGGTAGTAAACAATTACAAACCCATCTCAATTTAAGGATCATCCTGATATTTAGGAAATACAGAAATAAAACACAATATTTTTTCACTTAGCTTTAATAATAATAATAATTTGGTCACAAATTTTATAAAAATTGTTCAAAGTGGTCACCATTTTGCTGCAAACATGCTGTCGCCCGTAAAGCCAGGTGTTGCGTAGAGCATCGGATCATCTCCTTGTTTCCCTTTAATTCATTTCCGATGCTAATTATTTTTTGAATCAATTCCTCTCGGGTGTTTGGCACTTCCACGTAAACTTTTTGTTTTATAGTACTCCATAAAAAAAAATCCAGGGGTGTTAAATCCGGAGAACGCGGTGGCCAAGCAACTGTCCCTCCGCGACCGATCCACTGCGTGTAATTTTGATTTAAATATGTCCTCACTGCCACTGCAAACTGTGCGGGTGCACCATCGAGCTGCAGAATCATTCCTCTCCGGTTAACGAGTGGTATTTCGATGAGGGCGTCATAAAAATCCGTCTGCAGGAATTCCAAAAATCGTTGACCATTCATCGTCTCTGGTAAAATGATGGGGCCAACAAGAACGTCGTCTATGATTCCTGCCCAAACGTTCACGGCAAACTGATACTGTACAGTACTTGTCCTAGTAGCGTGTGGATTTTCGTGACACCACAGATGCTCATTGCGGTGATTTATGTATCCCGATCTTGTGAAGGTGGCTTCGTCTGTCCACAAAATCTTTTTTAAGAAATTTGGTACAGATCGTACTTGCCGCTGGATCCACGAGCAAAATACTGATCGCCTAGCATGATCAGGCTCCAGTAATTCTTGTACCCTTTTAAAATGGTACGGATGCAATCCTTCTCTCTTTAACACTTTCCACACTGACCATATGGTAAGGTTTAATCTATTAGCAATCCGTCGTATGCTCAATCTGGGATCTTGGGTAATTAATTCCAATATTTCTTCTTCGTCTTGTGGTGACACCAAACGAGAACGTTCTTCAGCAGGTCTTCTAATTCCATTTTCGGCAAGCCTCAAATGGATTCTGACGAACGTGCGAGGATTGGGTGTAACTCTGTTGGGGAATCTTCTGGCGTACTCTCTACTAGCAGCATTGGCGTTCCCGTTGCACAGTCCGTAGACAAAATGGATGTCAGCAACATGTTGGCTGGAGTAATAGTTGTCATCCATTTTAAAAAGATTAACAAAACAGTTCAACAGTAAAAATAACGAAAACGTAACAAAACTTTTAACAGCGCACAGCAAATTGGTTAACAAAAAGAGAATGTGATCACAACGCAGAGTGAGGGACGACTGATAAGCTTTGTATTGCGTTCCTAAATCTCTGTAAACAAATGTTATTTTGTCTCGCTCACACTTATGACGAAGGAGGTTTTTACCTGCTCGAATCATTTGTTAAAACGGGTTTAGTAGTTCCTTGAATTGTGATAAAGCGGCTTTGTAATTGTTTAATACCTGAATACGCTATTAAGGGGTCAAGTTCTAAAGAGCGTCATTTTAAAAGTATCTTACTTACGGCAATGATTTTAGTACTCATGTTTAGCTGATATTATGTAGTATCTAAAAACATTAAAAAAATAATACCTTGACAGCTTGGTTTTTGTGAAAAAGTGAAATAACAAAAAAATAACAGCAAAAATTTTCTTAATTTTCTGTTGTCATATGTTTTTTTAAATTGAACTGAGATAGATTCTAAAAATTTTTTATCGTAAACATGTTAGCTATACTATGAGCTGTAAAACAAGACCTTTTTTGTTTTTTTTTTGGATTATTACAAGCGACGATATCGCTAAATTACCACGTGTGTCCGTGATTAGATAACAAAATAAACAAAATGGCCGCCATTTCGCCCAAGTAACATAAAAAATAATACTGAAGCATGAATTGTAGATATAAATGACCATATATTATGCCATTAAAATCTCCGACACCACTCACCAAACACATTGTATATATAATACATAACTTCTGAAAGTCAGAGGTGCGTGACGTGAGTTCGAACTCGAGACCATATGCATTGCAGTCTGTCGGTTTCCTCACTGAGCTATCCCCGCTAATTGAAAGTAACTTGTAGATTGTATAGCCTTCTGCCTCCTAAGAATTTACTTACAGTCTAGAAGCTTAGTATAAATTGTTCAAAGTAAGACAGTTGTGGCGGTAGCTTATATCGATACCGCCACCACATGAGCGGTTCGGGTTCGGTACCCGTACGTTGTCAGTGTAGGTCTAGTGTAGCTTAACACTACATAGTTTTTATAACAATGCAGTTAAAGCATATTATACCTTTGACGAGTACGCTGAGCGCGGGGTGGGCGTCGGGCTGTATCATCTTGGGGCGCGGCCCGTCGCGGCGCAGCTTGAAGCGGCCGCGCGCGCGCTTGCGGGCCAGCGCCGCCGCGTACTGCACCTGGTGCGCCGCCTCCTTGGCGCTGATGACCTCGAGGTCGGCCGCCTGCTTCTCCTTCATGCGCTGGTTGTGACGCCATTTCATTATCTCGTTGGCGCGTTTCTAAGGGAAAACAGGAATAAGATCATTCGCAAAAAGCATAAACATGAACGAATAAAACCAATATACTTCTATTTTATACTACATTCTGGCTCTATTTAGGTTACTACGCCAAAATGGGCGGCCGGGTACCTACTACCCCCCTTAAAAGGAAAAGTTGCGGAACCCCAAACTTTTCGAGTATTTTAATTTTTAATTCTGAAGAAATTTTCATTTTATACTGATTTCACGGACTGATTCAAAGGGATTTCTGTATCTATTTTGAGACTGCAACGTCTCCGGCGCTGCAGGAAGAGCAGCCTCTACACCCTTGCGTAACAAATCGTAGGCATCCATCCTTGCCTTCGCAGCTTCGGCTTGTTGGTCGCCTTCGGCGACCAGCCTCTGCCACTCCGGCTCGTCCGATGCCTGCGATTTGTTACAGCGGGCGGAGGCTGCTCTCCCTACGCGCCTCCGGCTCTATAAAACACTCCAGGGGTAGGACAGACTCGTACCAGGTGGAGTCGGGGTCAATAAATTCGGTTCTTTGACATAAGTTGAACCTAACGTATTTTATTTGTTATCTGCCCTAATAGGTACTGTTAAAATAAAACAAATTAAATACAAATTAATAATTTATTCATCAATTTTATACACATATTGTATTACTTTAATTAATTGTTCAAAAACATCTTCATGTGCTATTTTTATTTTTCTTTGCCAAGAATATTCAACGAGCCAGTCTGTGAAGTTTCCTTTATAACCATCCTTACCGAACATCACTTTTAAATTTCGCCAACGGCTTTCTATTCTTTGTGTGTGTGTCCCATCTGGTGCCACAAATTTATTTATAGGGTCGCTGTGATTTACCTTCTTATGTATGTATCCATATTGAGGTAGGCAATCATAGGCTCTCCAAAAATCGGTATGGATTTCAGTGCCTACCTCCACATGCTTTTGTATTAGTGGCACCAACATTTCTGCAGATCTATTATTATCGGGACACACTTCTAACCTCAAATTATCTTTCCCATTTTCTATCATGCCCAGCACCCAGTGGCCTTCAATGTGTCTCCCTCTATTATACTTTCTTTTTCCAAATTTTGTTTCATCTATTTGTACGTATTTGCCTGGACCACCAATTTTGCAGTTAACTTCTTGATGCTCCAATTCATAAATAACTACTGTCTCCCGGCAGTAAGAAAACCAGTCAGCTATTGTTCTTGTAGATAAAGCTACTCCTCGATCTTCACGGGCTGTCTCTAACTTCACTTGGTGATAACTATACCTTTGGCTGAACATTTACATCAGAAAAAATTGTAACTCACTGCCCTAGAGCGACAGTTGCTCTTCTTGCATCGGAAGATGCCAAGCTGTCCAGTCTTACTGCTCGAGCTTAACGTCATAGGTCTTTTGTGATATGTGCACATTTTTTCTGTAGAAAGGAGCCTATGCATTTCAGCAAATGCAATGCACTGAGCTGGAGTGTTGAGCCGGGTAATGACTTTGTACATATTCCAGTGGGACCTAAAACAAGCAAAAATGTTACTATTAGAAATCTAATTACTGCTTTATTTGTCAGATTTTTATGTGAAGCTTACATATTATGTGGCTATATAAGAAAACACAGTGAACCAACCTTATTTCCTCGGAATAATAGTGGACTCTTCGGCCAGATGAGCCAGAAGCTCCAGGTTCCGCATCACCCACGCTGCTCTCAGACGACGTCGGAGACCGAGACGTCGGAGACTGAGACGTCGAAGACCGAGACGTCGGAGACCGAGACGTCGGAGACCGAGACGTCAGAGACCGAGAGCTCGCCACAAGTGGCTCATTAGAGCCACACAACACTTGCACTACACTCGATTCTTCAGACACGACAGAACACGAAGCCTGGGCCTTAGTTGACGCCATGGTGGTAGTCAAACATTGTTTTCACCGACAGGAGTACGTAAACGCTCTCAACTGTTAGGGCCACAAACGATGACTGACGATGACTGACAATACGAATTATACGAAATGGCGTCAGTTTTACGTTTCGTTTCACAAGACGGTAAACACACATTTTAAATTTTATAGTTAGTAATGAATATAATGCTGTAATTTAATACATATAAACTGTTAAATATATATATGTGCATGAAAACTATTCAAATGAGTATAAAATATAATTATTTACGTAAATTTACATAAAATAAAATGTTACCGAACGTATGACAACTTAACCGTAGGTAACACGAAACGTTCAATGGCAAGAATTCTATATAACCTGTGGTAGGGTTTGACATAAGTATTGGAAAATAATTGATTTTCAATATTTTTCTCAAAAACTACGCGTCTCCGCATGTTGAAGCTTTGCGTGTGGGCTTATAATAATGTAAACTTTCTGTAAAAATAATATCAACCCCCAACTCGACGGACGTCAATGGAAAGCTAAGACATTAATATAATTAATTTACCATTGCTTAAATATAAAAGCGCCGTTAAGATAGCTCATTCGGAAGGGTTATTATTCAGTAAACGACTACTTAACTGACAAAATCTCATGGCATTAGTTGCTTGTTGCATTCAAGATTCAAAGATCTGTATTACCTATATATAATAATCACGAGGTACCTTTACATTACTAAATTGACTAATTTAGTAATGTAAAGGTACCTCGTGATTACAAGTGATGTTATCAAGTATCCTGCTTCTCATTTTGATTATTATTGAAAAAGACAAATCCACAACCGCATTTAGTCACGGACTGCCTTTGCATTGTCACAAAGTGTTAGTGTATGCGCCATCATGCTATCTTACTGCCTATTTTAGATTTATATTGGAAAATTCTCTATAATATTATTAACTTATTATTGTTATTATGTTTAGTTTTTTAAAGTCAGTAGCATATGGTATAATGGTTGCAACATCTTGTTGATATGAGTTGTAAAATACTAAAAATATATATAATTGGCGATTCAAAAGAGTGGCCGTGAGTTTCTGCAGGTTTCTTCTCATAGGCAGATGAGGCCCTTTGCCTGAACCTAGCAATTCAACTAAATGTAGCTTCAGTAACTTAGTAAACTTACTAACCCATACAGGCTGATTGGTAAAAGACTGGACATATTGAAGGAGGATCTTCAGTTCTCGATTCTAGAACCGAATATCTAAAAAAATAGGTACTTAAAATTTTATCAAGTTATCCAATAAAAATTTAATGTGCGGATACTATAGCGTATATACCAAAGCTAAACAAAATCTCCGTCCTCGCTCCCTTGCTACCGCACCCCGCACTCTCCCGAATTTGCACCCCCGCCCGTCCTTTTCTTATCAAAGGTCATTAGCCTCAGTAGCGCAGCGCGCACAGCTGTGTGCGTCCCGCGCAGTATCCACATTTTATGGATATTTTAAACAAATTTTCATATAGGTTTCCTTAGCAGGTAACACAAAATTTTTTTATTTTGTGCTTTACTTCTTACCATAAATTATCATGTCCTGAAGTATGTATTTTATTTATTTATTTATTCATAATAAGGTACACTTACAGCGAGACATACAAATGTTACAAATTTTAGCACTTACACTATGGGTATAACAGTGGGTATATATTGTTACGTGCAGGGTTCAACGGATAAGAATGCAAACGATATTATCGACTAAAACACGTTTTATTCAAACACAATTAAATTTAAAACACAACAATCACTATACTGCTCTAATCCACTGTAACAGCTTCAAACTCCGTAGTATTTCCGTTTCCGTTCGCTTCGATGTATACTTGACCGCTTACGATTGTAAACTGACTTGGCGGTGCACGTGCGCTCTATTTATACGCGGGTAAAGCGTTTCTAGAGTTTTCTAGTAACGCTATACCCGGTATGTAAACAGTACGATGATTCGAGAAAGTGCCAGCGTTCTCTCTACCCTTCGCGTACTCACACTCCGTAGTTCCGTAAGATGTCAATAGATGGCGGTGTAATAAATTATTAGACGGAACTGCCGAGTCTTTCCCACAATACCGAGAGATGTCACTAGACGTAACAATACTGATGATTGCGTCAAGGAATCAACGTGAAATATATTTTATTTGTTTATTTCGTAACAAAGAGCGACCATATAACACAGCTCATTTAAATGAACACTTACTAAACGTATTAATCATACTATTGTATTTCCACTTGATTAGTCCGGGTTACATGTTGACTATGTTCTAATATTAATAGATCCGCTGTTACTTTTTAAAAATAAATATATTTTATTTGGTTTAAAATGATAATGCGATCGAATATATAATTTATTACTAGACTTGTTTTATTACAAACCATAATAAATATAATAAATGACTTTACGGAATTTTTATAGTGGGATATTTATAAAATGTATCTACATACTTATGTTGGATTTCAGCTTTCCTCGAGATCCCGTGCGATGTGCAATCACAGCAACGATCACAAGCAAGCACGGCAACAACAACACTTATCATAATTTTTGGGAGTCAGCTTACATTCTTCAAAGTGCCATATTGACAAATAACAATCATGTAAATAATACTATTAAATCTATTATCGAGAGATATATTAAGATAAGATTGCATTATATAACAAAGAAAGATACGGGCAAAGTTGAAATCCGTCAAATATATATATTATATAATATACCATTTTAATATTTTTCTATTTATATAACACATTATAGCTAGAAACTAGGTCTTAGTCATCACGTGTCATCTTGTTCAACGATTTACTTTTTCTTTGTAAGAGCCCACACCAAACACAAGTTTAATCTTAGTTTGGGTGTCGGAGGTTACAACTGCTGTGTAAAATTACAATTTAGAATATGATGCATTTTTGTACCGGACATTGTTCATGTAAGACAAATTGTAAAAATGGCAATAAACATTATTATGATTATTATTATGTGTTTATAACACACATTCACATGCATTTTATAAAATTTACATAATAACGTCAGAATATTAACTTACATTAAAATTTTCAAAAACAATATTCGACTGCATTCATTTTTTATTCTATCGCCGATCTCTGCTAGTAATTTTTTTTTGTTTTAGATAGCCTTGTATATTCAACTTAAAGTTAAGACGGTAAGGTTTAATTTGCATTCATGAAAGTTTATATAGTTAATATAACTACTTAAGCAACTGAGGACAGTTCTAAGTGTAAGTTTTGTATGGGATTGTGTGTCTAGGATTTTTATATATCAATGAACTCACTCCATTTTAATAACACAAAAATATTTAACACCCATTGGCGCGAAAATGAGAAAACACAGTGAATAATGAATATTCATATAAGAATGACAGATTCCAAATTCAAACTTAATTATTTTCTTTTTATTTCATTATTTGCATATAAAATAATAATATTATGTTTGTTTTTAATTGTAACAGTATTTATGGCCAAACTAAGTTTAGTCGTCTAGCATTATATGATAAGCAAGCAAGTGAGAAACGGCCATGAATTGCCGTAAATCTTAGAGACCGAAAAAATGGTATCACGTGACCGTGGTCAGAGGTCAAAGGTCATTGTCATTTCGGAGGTATATCGACTATGCTGAGTCGAATGGCGTTGACCGCGAGTCTCTAGCTCTTACGGTCCTTGAGTTGAAAGTTGTATAACAGACAGACGGACGGACGGATACAGCTGTTGTATAAGAGTTTTTCGAACTCTAAAAATTTAAAGTTACCTCTGAGCTAACTTCCAGCACTTGGTCTCCTGCAGAAGGCATTTCTCTCCATCCGAGAACCGACACAGGTGTTGATGGCGGTGCCTCTTGTACCGATCGGCCATCCGCTGAATTCAACACACGCACCTGCATTGAAATTATTAATTTATATAAAATATTTGCTTTTACCCGCAACTTGGTGAATCCCACGAGACCGCATACCGGGATAAAAGTATCCCATAACGGTAATCCAGGTTCTGATCTATAGGTGAACTAAACTATATCCAAATCTGTTTAATGGTTTACGTGTCATTGATTGATGAACAGCCATGAGGCATCCAAATGTATTCACAGACTCTAACATTGAATTTTAGTAGGATTGTGGACGAAGAAGATAATGTGTTCTTTCATGAAAGAATATAACTTCATTTAATATGGCTTTATTGGTCCCGTGTCATAAGTTCGTACTTAAGTTTGCAACAGCTCGTGAGATCCAGGCTTCGTTTTTCAATCGGGGAAAATATTATTGGATTTTCTTATTAGGAATTTCTTAATACAGGCAAATCGATTCTTCTTCTTGAAGGCGCGACATTCTACTGCTAGGCCTTGACCTATGTTATGAGATACGAATCAATCGAATAAACATACCTTAGCCCAACCAGTACCAGCGACGATGACGGAACCTCGCCTCAACGTGCCCCGTTGCACTAATACTGTTGCCTGCTTCCTGGATAAACCAACAGTTCATAATATGTTAGTTACCTGGTCTATGCAACTTTAAAGTAATATTCTTGTACCAAACGTTTACAAAAAGTAGTTAGTACGATGCAAATGTGTAATGTAGTTGTAGTAAGTCTAGGTTGTACGGTTTACGTACACTTAGGTATAATATGTATTTTAGCTGATTACGCAAATCGGTCGATTATTTTCCGTCGCAATAATTAATTTGATTCAGTGTGCACTTTAACTACCTAACGAACGTACCTATGTGAGAATCACTCTATATCATATTATATTGGATTTACGTAACTGGTGAATAATAAACTTTGTTATACTACGAGTAGAGGTTTCTCTTACCAGCACACTCGAAACTACATAACTTAAAAACTATTAGTAGTGTACAGTTTACTACACTGTACATTAAATGGTCCTTCGAGCCGGATGCTGAGTGATCTCTGTGTCTTATAAAGTGTGACAGCGAATCGGTTTGGCTGGCCTCCCACAAGCGGGTCTCACCAGTCCAGATTGAGAGTTGAGTGTCATCACGAGGGCACGGTTTTACTGAGCATCAACAACCTTCAATTTTCGACGGAGCTCGCGGACAAGACGAGTAACGAAGAAACATTGAAATTTGGAGACTAGTGGAACTAAGGACCTACAGTCTTCTTTGTATCCAGGACACAACTACCCTGGAACCTACAACTTAACTTAAGGTACTTACCTACTATACTTTAACTACTTCTAACTCAAAACTACTTAACTTAGCTTTTATACAAAACTTAACTACTTACGATAGAACTGCAACTTACCAAACAAGTCGGCATCTTTGAAGACATTAAAACATTGTGTACCAACTATAAGAAAGACAGCCTTACTAGAAAAACTGTGGATTACCTAGAAAAACGTTTGGCGAACCTAGAAAAACTATGGGTGAACTTTAACGAACTACATCAAATACTTTTAGAAAAAGTTGAGAACAAAAACATTGGATATTTTAATAACTGTATTTACGAGAAAACTAAGAACTTGTACGAGTCAACTAAGAAAAATATTTTGGATTTGCTGGCCTTCCAACGGAAACAAAAACAACAAAATTTAGATTTTGACTTAACCGGACTTATGGATGACGACACCGAGGACGACGTAAAAAAGCTGATAACTCAACAAGAACGCAACTTCAAGGCTTTGAACAAGGCTATGTCAAAAATAAACATTAATTCCATAATTGAAAAGTGGGAGTTCGAAGAACATCTCACAACCTTGAAATCAAAATGGGAATTGATTGACAAAATACACTGGGAACTGGAAGACGAACTAAAGGTGTCTAGTTTGAGCACAGAGTACAACGAAAAATACGAAGCCATTGAACAGAAATATGACAATCTAAAACGAGAGTTAAACAGCAAAATTTGGTCTACTATACATTATCAGCGTTCCGCACCGAAAATCGATGTCCCGGAATTTTCTGGTAACTATGTTCACTGGATTACTTTCAAGGACATCTTTGTTGAAACTATCCACAATAATCCGAGCATTTCCAAGGCGCAAAAAATGCAGTATTTAAAAACAAAACTGAAGGGTGAAGCAGAACGTCTCGTCCATCACCTGCCTATTAGTGCGGATAACTATGATTCATGCTGGGAGATATTATTACACCGGTATAACAACCGTCGACTTCAGTTCACATCGTTCATGAGTACCATGCAGCATTTACCAGCTATTCAGCAACCCAACGCCAACAACCTGAAACGCATGCACGATGTAATAACAGAGTGCCTGAATGGCCTTGGCAACATGGGAGTTGACGTATCGAGTTGGGGACCAATGATTGTTTACAATATGTCGCAGAAATTGGATTCGACCACTCTTAACGAATATACAAAAGAAACACAGAATAACAGGGAATTGCCGGACTTAGAGGAATTCCTGAGCTTCCTAGAACTCAAATTTCTCGCTTACGAAACTGCAAAAAGCTGCCTTAAAGACTCTACTGAAACCAAAACTCAAAGGCCTAACAATAAGGGCTGGAACAACAACTATAAGCCCAATAATTTTTCTAACAAACAACAAGACACGAAAAGTTTGGGTTACTCTAAAATTTTCCATGCATCTTATGGACAATGCCCTCTTTGTCATAAGGATCACGTGTTAATGCAATGTGACAAGTTTATTGATATGGGCATTGCGCAACGAAATAAAACTGTTGCAAAACTCAAAGTCTGCAAAAACTGTCTGTATAGCCACGGCAGCGCAGCTTGTAATTCGAGGAAAACATGCCGCGAATGTAATTCTAAACACCATACATTATTACATTTGAACAAACTTTCCTACAGTGAACCAAATGTTAAAAGGGATCATGACCGGAATTCGAACCCAGGTCCGTCAACATCTACTCAACCCGGCGCTCACCACTTGGCGACTGATGACATTGAAATCTTATTAACTACCGTTCAAGTCAAAGTGCAAGCTGCCGATGGAAACTATATAACTTTGCGGGGTCTCCTAGATCAGGGGTCCCAAACAAACTTAATATCGGAAAATGCAGCTCAACTACTACGCTTACCTCGAAACAAATTTGACGCCGCTATAACTGGAATCGGATCTACGTCGCGTAACTGCAACGGCCTTCTCCATCTTAACTGCAAATCAATACACTCAGAATTCACGTTCAATGTACAAGCATTGATACTGACTAATTTAACTAATAAGTTGCCCGGCTGCACTTTCCAGAGCACTGGTTGGACACATCTACAAAACTTAAAGCTTGCCGATCCTAACTACAATGTATCGGGCTCAATAGACCTCCTGCTGGGAGCTGATGTTTACGCGGACATCATTTTAGACGGAGTCTTGAAAGGTTACCAGCACTCACCCATCGCCCAGCAAACTCGTCTGGGTTGGATTTTGTGCGGGAAACTAAAAACCTTTAACTGTCACCTAACTTTAACAACGACGTCTGATTTGTCGAGATACTGGGAGAGTGAAGATATTACTCAAAGTTCTCAAGACATACAACGAGACGATCAATGTGAAATTCACTACCAGCAAACAACTAAGAGATGTCCCGATGGCAAATATATAGTAAAAATGCCCATGATCCAGTGCTATGAACAACATCTTGGATACTCAAAGTCAGCTGCTATTGCACAATTTTTAAAACAAGAAAAACAACTACATAAAAATAAACAACTGTTAACTACGTACAAAAACTTTATGAATGAATACCTGGAATTACAACATATGGAGCCGGCGTCTCGGACAACATCACAACAATCTGAATATTATTTACCGCACCACAGCGTTTTACGGGACGAATCCACCACAACCAAATTAAGAGTTGTGTTTAACGCGTCACAGAAAACTTCTAGTGGCAAAAGTTTAAACAGCCTAATGGAGAAAGGCGCCAACCTACAAAAGGACATTCAAGCACTCATCTTAAAGTGGAGAACTTACAAATATGGATTTACGGCGGACATAGAAAAAATGTACCGCTGTATATGGATTGCTGACGAACAAAAATCACTTCAAAAAATCATATGGAGAAACTCGCCCACCGAACAATTAAGAGAATACACCCTATGTACTATAACATACGGTACAAAATGCGCGCCGTGGTTAGCGATGCGAACTTTACAACAGTTAGCGAACGACGATGGTCACTTATATCCCGAGGCGGCCAACCTATTACGTAACGAGTTCTATGTTGACGATTTGATAAGCGGACATAACTGTCTCGAAACTGCTAAAAATCTACAAACTGACTTAATAAAACTATTACAACGCGGAGGTATGAACCTAAGAAAATGGTCCAGTAATTGTGTCGAGCTACTAGAACAATTGAACGAAGACCAAATTTCAAAAACCAACTTTGACTTTAAACACGAAGACTCCATGAAAACTCTTGGCCTTGGCTGGAATCCTAATTTGGACACATTTATGTTTAGCTGGAACATCAAACAAAATTCAAAAAAAACACTAACGAAGCGCTTACTACTATCGGAAATATCACAACTATACGACCCCCTTGGCTGGTTCTCACCGGTTACTATACGAGCTAAACTTATTTTCCAACGGGTCTGGACAGAGAAACTAGCATGGGATGAGTCATTACCTACTGACATACAGGATGAGAGTCTGAAACTGAAAAGTCAACTTGAAGAGCTTAGAACTGTAAAAATAAGTCGCTGGATTGGAAGCATTCAAAACAACATTAAATTACTAGCATTTAGCGACGCCAGCGAGAAGGCATACTCATGTGTAATCTATACACGTACAATAAATGAATGTGGACAGCCTGTACTAAGTTTGTTGGTAGCGAAAACTAGGGTTGCCCCACTCGCACAAAAACTATCTCTGCCACGACTTGAACTAAGCGGTGCCTTACTTTTGTCACAACTGGTTAACAAGGTTACTGAGTCTCTTCCGGCACACAACATAACTGTGTGGGCATGGTGTGACTCGAAGGTGGTTCTAGCCTGGCTACATGGAGAGCCGTCAAAATACGAAAAATATGTGGAAAACCGCGTCATTAAAATCACACAAGTGGTACCAGCATCCCAGTGGTTTTATATCGAATCAAAAAGTAATCCTGCGGATTGTGCAACCAGAGGTTTATATCCGAAACAAATTGTGAACACTCAGTTATGGTGGTCTGGTCCAGAAATGCTGAAAACATTTACGAGCAAACCCGAAGAACAACGTTGTCTTTTTACAACAAAAGTCGACGAAAAACGTAAAATGCCAGCCCTAAGCCAAACAGACAATATTATAAACAATTTATTAAATAAACAAAGTACATTGAGTATCGTTGCACGGATTATCGCTTGGATTACACGATTCAGTACAAATGCACGTAATAGCGCTACAACAATGAAGAAACTTGACGCCGTCCGACGATTGCCTCACAATTACTTGACAATACATGAACTTGATAATGCTATGACAATAATAACAAAACATATTCAACGCCTTGAATTCAACTTAGAATACGAATTATTACTTAAAGGTCAACCTGTATCTACTAAAAGCACTATTCGCAAATTATACCCTTATTCGGACGAGGGGGGCATCATGCGTGTGGGCGGACGCTTGAATAAAACTAACTTACCTGTTGGAATGAAAAATCCCGCAATTATTCCGAGAAACAGCAGACTTACCCAGTTATTAATAAATCAAGCGCATGCCGCGACTTTACACGGGGGAGCCCGACTGACGCTCGCCTACATCCGGCAACTATATTGGATAGTAGGGGGTAATAGAGCAGTAAAAACTCAACTACGCCGATGTGTGCGCTGCCATCGATTTAAGACTAACGAGAACTACCAGCTCATGGGCGATCTTCCCTCTCAACGCGTGACACCTTCGCGCCCCTTTACTCACACGGGGGTCGACTTCACGGGTCACGTGGATGTCAAATTAAACAAAGGAAGAGGCATTAAAACATCCAAAGGATACATCGCGATCTTTGTTTGTCTAGCAACGAAGGCAGTTCACATTGAACTAGTTTCCGACTTGGGCACTGAAACATTCATCGGTGCATTTCAACGAATGTGTGCTAGACGTGGCACACCAAGCCACGTTTATTCAGACTGTGGGACAAACTTTATTGGGGCTTCGAAGATGCTGAACAACGAGTACGAGATATTTAAAACAGAACTGTCTCCCGACTTTTTTAACGAAATGAGTAATATGAAAGTAGAATGGCACTTCAATGCGGCTGCCTGGCCAACGGCAGGCGGGATTTGGGAGGCAGCTGTGCGTTCCATGAAACATCACATGCGACGCGTACTCGGTGAACAGAAGCTCACTTTCGAGGAGTTTTCGACCCTATTATCTAAAATAGAAGCGTGCATGAACTCCCGGCCGCTTTGCCCACTCACAGAGGATCCAGATGAGTTTTATAACTATTTAACGCCTGGACACTTTCTCACAGGTAGCCCAACTATGACGCTTCCACTATCGAACTATGAAGATGACCGCTACCTAGAGCTACGGAGAAGATGGCAGTTAACTGAAAATATGTTCCATCAGTTTTGGAAGCACTGGTCCTCTGAGTACCTAACAACTTTACAAACCCGCAGCAAATGGTTGAGACCCACACCTAACATCAAAGTCGATGATATCGTCTTAGTCAAGGACAACAACCTTCCGCCTGGCAAATGGGCCCTCGGTCGTGTGATCGAAGTCCATCCTGGTAACGACGGACACGTGCGAGTTGCAACTGTAAAAACGCAAGCTAGCATATTGAAGCGACCGATTACGAAATTGTCGCTACTGCCATTTGAAACCGTACAAAAACATACAAACTATATTAAAATAAATTCATTATTAACTTATCAGTCAACCGAGACACATTAGAATACAAGCCTAAAGACAATAGAGTCTACAAGATGTTAACAACTTTACTACTTTTTATTTTTACGGCTGCTGGAACAGACGGCAACTCCGTACCATCAGTCTTCTCTTCAAGTGTTCAAATCACAAGTCTGGGGAGTGATCGCCCCATATACTACGACACTGTGGGAAAAGTACAATTGATTCATAACGAATGGATCTATCTACCTACTGGAGTGGAGTTCAAAAATTTGAAAACTACTTACAAGACATTCTGTACTTTTGTAAAAGCTTGGAACCGAAATATTGTGAAACTACAATACATCAACTTTCGCATGAATTGGACCTTGTACAATATTACAACAATATACTACTGGCCCCACACAAACATCTTTCGGGTCGAAACAAACGGGGGTTGATCGACGGCGTCGGTTACGTCGCGAACAGCCTCTTTGGAATTCTAGATCAGAGATTTGCTGTACAATATCAGAAGGATATTCAAAACATACAGAAAAACGAAAACTATCATCTAGAGCTCATGCGAAACCAGACTACTATCATCGAAATTGAAAATGAAATTTTGAAGAAAAATGAACAGAACATAACCAGTTTACACTTATAAATAAATTTATAAACGAAACTGACATTAAATTTGCGAAGATCCAATCGGGAATCGAAGTGGCTATGGCAACCTCCTTTTTTACCTCGGCGTCGCTTGCGGCACATTTACTACTAAACAATTTGAAAAACATTCAAGAAACTCTTTTCAACACCCTGATGGACACTTATAAGGGGAGAATCGATGTTCACCTACTTACTCCAGTCAATTTGATCCAACAGCTCACTATTATCTCAGGACAGTTACCCAAGACATTGACATTACCGGTAGCCAACGTTCAAGATGAAATAAAAGATATATATGAACTAATTTACGTCAAGGCTCGAGTTACCGACAATTATTTTATGTATGAGCTTCACATTCCACTGGCGAGCGACGAAGACTTTTTTGTGTATAAAATTTTTCCTTTGCCTATGAAGAACCCATATGAGGCGAACAAGACAACAGCTGTTTCTGTGTCATCGAAATACATCGCTGTAAACTTGGAGAAGAATACTTACATCAGATTTAACGAAAAGGAATTAAATCGCTGCGTTCAACGGCAAACGGATAATTTCATCTGCATTTTAAACCTACCAATTTTTAATTTACAAAACAATAATGCACCATGTGAAGCCAAACTATTGGGACATCAATCAACTTTACCCTGTATTACAAGGCAAATGGAATGCAACACAGCCTGGGTTGAATTACACAACACGAACACGTGGCTAGTGACGTGCTGCGACTCGTGTAATATACGTACTGTGTGCGAAGGTGACGTTAGAATGCACGTCATCAATACATCATCTATAGTATCTCTAAAACAAGGATGTCTTCTCCAAACGAGTGACTTCAAAATACACCCTCAAAATCACTACTACAGCAACGTTAAGATGGATTACGACATTCAGATTCCTTCTCTGGATAGAACAATAAATGGCATAGTCAACACACACTCCACGACGCTGCTGAAAACGAACCGCAACGAAGACATCGCAGTGGTCGAAAATCGTCTGCGATACCTAAAGGATAAAGAACAAGTCTCAACGCCGACGTTAACAACTCACGACATACATCACTACGCCATTTCCTATTTACTATTGGCTGTTATTGGAGTCGCAATAGCCATATGGATGGCGAATAAACGTGGTTACTGCATCAAAAAATCATATAATACCAGCAACTCGCCAGTTACAACTGAGGACATCGAGATGCAGTCCATCAAACCTACTACCGGGATACAGAAGTTGTTCCGGTCTCGCTCTGTGATGGAACGCTCGCATCCAAGGACACGAGATGAAGCGAAGGCGACGGTCGCTGCCGACTGTGCAGGTTCGAAGCCTACCCTAGATGTTGAATTTAATTTTTAGGAACCTAAACTTATTACTTTATGTTTTGATTTTACATGTTTACTTTATATGTATTTTTAACTATTTTTTGCTGTGTACAGGTGATTCTTACATGGTCATACTAGTATTTTTTGCTACTTTTTCCCGGGTTGGGAATATGTACGGTTTACGTACACTTAGGTATAATATGTATTTTAGCTGATTACGCAAATCGGTCGATTATTTTCCGTCGCAATAATTAATTTGATTCAGTGTGCACTTTAACTACCTAACGAACGTACCTATGTGAGAATCACTCTATATCATATTATATTGGATTTACGTAACTGGTGAATAATAAACTTTGTTATACTACGAGTAGAGGTTTCTCTTACCAGCACACTCGAAACTACATAACTTAAAAACTATTAGTAGTGTACAGTTTACTACACTGTACATAGGTATTCTTTGACTTTGTGGCTTTAATGTTCGTAATGTAGACGACTAGATTTTGCCCGTGGTTTGACTCACATCAATATATGTTAGATTATATTAGTAACCAGTACATTTTTCTGGATGAAAGGTACCCTATGTTCTTTTCTGTTTTTCTTAAAACGTGTATGCAATATTTCATGATGATCGGTCGAGTAGTTAGGGCGTGAAAGCATAACAAACTCACATTCGTATTTATAAAATGCATACGCATACACGTTGTCAGGGGTATAAAAAATGACATGTACCTTTCAGTCAGAAAAAAGTACTGTTGCCAAAGGATAGCTAGATTTTATTTTAATTATAATATTTGACTATAACTCACCCAGTTCTTGCATCTAGTTGAGCTTCAAGCACAACTCCTTCAACGTAACCACCTGGGTCTGCTTTCAACTCCATCAACTGCGCCTGCAGAGTCAGGGCTTCTACCAGAGTATCTAAGTTCTTTCTCTTCAATGCTGATACCGGTATGGCCTGAATGTCACCTCCCACCTCCTCGCAGACCACGCCATGTTCTGCTAGCGCACGCATTGTTCGCTCCTAAAGTTTCGTTTTAAGTTAGCCTTTTGACACATTAACCAATGGTTACAAAAACAGCAATGTAAGTATTTCAATAAAAAATATAACATAAATGTAAAGTAGAGGCATACCTACAATGTTCACACCTGGCTTGTCGATTTTGTTGATAGCCACCAAAATGGGAACTGTAAGAAAGAAAGATTTCTATTTGACCAATTGGGTGGTACGTATTGTACATAAAGTAATCGTTTAAGATTGGAACAATGAAAGCTGTAAATTTCGTTGAAATACGAGAGTATAGCATGCTTGCAGAGATAAATTAACAGAACATTTTATTTTTTATAATAAACACAACATCGTATTTTTAACATTGAACTTGGTATTTCGACAGGCGTTTTAAATTTTTATTTTAATAAATACACTGAGTATAATTCCTGTAGCGCGGAGGACTTTACAAATATTTACACAACGGATACTAAGAAGACCGAGACTCGGAACAACTATTTGTGGATCACACAATTTTTGTCCCGTAGATTATACACACGGCGTCCACCCTCTACGCCATCCGTGCAGTCATTTTTGACAGCGGATAAGTAACTTGGCAACGCGTAATATTCTCTCTCTGTCCTCTTTCTCTGTCACTTTGACTTAGGAAAAATAAGTCGCATATAGATCGTCTATCCAATTGCAAATATCACGTACCCCAGAAAAGATATTAGTATTATAGATATTAGAAACCTATGCCAGTATAGGGATGTTCCAGTGTACGTACCGTTAGCTTCTCTGGCCATGCGGATGGACTCGACAGTCTGCTCCATGACGCCATCGTCGGCCGCCACCACCAGCACCACCACGTCCGTCGCGCGCGCGCCGCGGGACCGCATGGACGTGAACGCGGCGTGACCCGGCGTGTCCAGGAATGTCACTTTCTCGCCAGAGGTTAGTTGTACTGCAGAAAACGTTAACTTACAGAGTTCTGTATATAAAGACTCAAACTCGGTTCTCGAAAGATTAGGTTCCAGGATTAGTCTACCAGCTGTATCTTTGAAACTTATTTCAAATTAGATAAGATACAGATGGTAGGCTGCTTTAATGCCTAGAACACGCAAAACAGGCGCACGCAGACGCATGCATAAAGCGAATTCATTGGACCCACATTTGTATGTGGAATAGTCTGACGCGGACGTAGCCAATTATTTGGTAACGGTACGTACGGTCCGGCACGACCGGAGAAATACAACCCTCTCACAGTATCTTCTAAGAATCCTGGAGAGTCACATACCTCTGCATAACTTTTCCAATCCGATCTTATTTTCCTTTCAACTCAATTTAATTTTTTTGTCTTCTGTTCGGCAACGTCCGAGTGACAGCCTTAGGTACCTACGTTATCCACTTACCATCAACCGGGCCGTATGCTTTGCGCTATAGACACAACGCACATACGTGAATATTCTAGTGTTTAAGGATATGCCCGCCACGTTGGTTCAATTGCATAATTAAGTACGGACCTGAAAGTGCCGATTATGAATTGAATCAGTAGTTCAAATTTGATGTCCTTGAAATGAGTAGGTCCACGAGGTAACGTAGCATTGCGTAAACTTCTTGGCATAGTATAACTATCTTAATTTAAAGACGAAGGTAAAGATGGCCTCAATTTGGATGGTGTGGCTTACAGAGATGGCAGCAGTATTAGTACTGCGTTTAACAACTTCTTCCACAATATTTTTTCTCAGGCTTCAAATGACGCGTTAGTAAACAATATTCAGGAATCCAGTGAAAACTCTAATATTATAACAAATGTATATATTACTGAGAATATTGTGGAGAGTCTGCTGATTTCATTAGATAAATCAAAAGGTCCTGGCTGTGACGGAATACCTGCCATATTTTTATCCAACTGCGCGAAAAATCTAGTATATCCTATCACACTGCTTTTTAATAAGTCAATGCGTGAATGCGTTTTCCCGTATATATGGAAAAAAGCACATATTATACCAATACACAAAAAAGGATCTAAATCTGAGATAAAAAATTATCGCCCTATATTCATTCTTAATACACTAGGTAAAATGTTTGAAAAAATTATTTACAACCATATTTATCCTGTTATATCAGCCGGTATTCCTCACAGTCAACATGGCTTTCTTAAAGGCCGATCAACTACATCAAATCTGGCAACTTTCTCTCACTACGTTCTATGTGAAATGGAAAGGTCAGGCCAGGTGGATGTGATATATACGGATTTTGAGAAGGCATTTGACCGCGTTGATCACATTATCTTATTAGGAAAGTTACAAAGTTTAGGTATTCGTGGCGATCTGCTTCGATGGGTCCGCTCATATCTCTCGAATCGCTCTCAGGCTGTGGTCGTAGGTGGCTTCAAGTCTGACTTTATTGATGTTCCCTCCGGTGTGCCACAAGGTTCGCACCTCGGTCCTCTCTTTTATTGTGCATATATATATGACATCCACAACTGCTTTAATTACGCTAACCATCTCCTGTACGCAGATGACAAAAAAATATACTTACGTATTCGCTCTCGTACTGACTGTGAAATGATTCAGAGAGATTTAAATGCGTTGTGTAAATACTATGAAAGAAATAATATAACAGTGAACATCAATAAATGTCAGGTAATCAGTTTTAGTCGTAAGAACAACCCTATAAAATATGGCTACAGATTCGGCAACTGCTTGATTGAAAGGGTGCAGTCTGTGTGTGATTTGGGAGTTCTGCTGGATTCTAAGATGCTACTTTCACAACATACTGAAATCATTACACAAAAAGCAATCCGTAATTTAGGTTTTATAATTCGCACATGTGCACCGTTTAAAAAAATTAATACCTTAAAGTCAATTTTTTATACTTACGTTCGTAGCATCTTAGAATACAGCGGCCCTGTCTGGTCCCCTCAGTATAAAATCTATATTGAACAAATTGAACGCGTTCAAAAACGTTTTATTAAGCACTTGAACTTCAAAACCCGTAAGCGCCACGACGATTATGTAGACGACTGCAGGCACTATCGACTTTTGCCTCTTGTTGATAGGCGCGTTATGCTGGATTTGTGTTTCCTATTTGATGTATTGCGCGGTGGCTTTGACAGTTCTACGCTCTTATCCACCATTCAGTTCAATACACCCAAAAGACGTACTAGGAATACTACACTATTCTCGGTACCTCATCACCGCACAAATTATGGCAGCAACTCAATTGTAGCGCGATTGCTTCGAACTTACAACAATAGATGCAGCGAAATTGATATATTCTTTTTGTCTAAAAATAGATTTAAAAACAGCATTATTCGTGACTTGATCGTAAACTCCTGTTACTGATACTTTTTGTCTCTTTGATAAGTACTCTTATTATGTAAAACTTATAACTGGACGTAGTTAAATGGAAAGGATCCAACCCACACTATGGGCGAAAATGAGTTATGTATACCAAAACAGTCTTTGTAGTTAAAACTTTAATATCACAAAAACAATCCAAGTAAAATTCCAACGCATCATGTTATAATGACTATACATTACCAACCCACATGTATGGCAGGTCATTTTTTTTTTATAGACATCGCTCCAAGCTGCATAGATCGTTATTGAGAAAATCATATTTACTAAATCACATATTACTAAAACGATTCAAACTACTTGGATAATTGTTGACCACCAAATTACGAAATGGTAAAGAGATTCCTCAGGCTAAATTGGATGACCTTAAATCAATGTTTGATTTAATACCAAAAGACTGTATAGGTTTTTATAAATCGCTTAAAGGAAATAAAAATATTATGGATGATGTTGATGGTTATGGGTATGGGATTGATTTTTCCATTGAAGGTGAGAATGATGATTATGTTTAAGCAAAAAATATAGGCTTCACTTAATTTTGAGGATATATTATTTGATTTATTTATATTTTTTTTTCTTTTTATGTGTCTTTAATGCCTTTTAATAAAAATGTTCATTTTAGTGTTTTGATCCAAGATCTATACTAAGTAAAATAGTAATTGATTGTAGTAGTGATTGAAAATTAAAGATATATTAGACTATAATATGAAGTTTAATTTTCAAAAACATATAAATCTGTTATAATTTCCTTTAAATTAAAGTGTTTTTGTTCTATTTTAAAACTTGGATTCTTATGGCTAAATATGTTTATTACCCTGGGCTTTTGAAATAGTATTTTAACGAAAAGGATCCATTGTCATATTTTTGCTAATATCTTGAAAATATGTTATGATGTTGGACTATTGATTAATAAAATAAAAATGTATGTGTTTATCCTTTAGTTAAAACCAACCCCAGAAAGTTAAAGTGGAGAATCAAAGACGAAACACGATCTGAACTTAAAACTTGAATATCTCAAATTTAACTCTGTGTGGGGTGGATCCTTTCCGCTTAACTACGTCCAACTTAGAGTGTAATTTAGAAATCACAATTTTCTACCTCATATTTGATTGTCGTGGAACTCTGTAATAGGCTTAGAGTTAGTCTTAAGAAAATTTGTAATGTATCTGTGTAAAAAAGCTGTAGAGTTTCCTTAAAATAAATAAATAAATAAACTATTATGTATCAGATTAATTAAAAAAATATATTTTTAATTAAGTTTTTTTTATGTTCTAGTAGGCAATCGAGCAGGCGGTTCGCCTGATGGTAAGTGATTACCGCCGCCCATAGACATCCGCAACACCAGAGGAGTTACAAGTGCGTTGCCAGCCTTTTAAATGTGGCCCTCCTTCCTCCAAGAGGAGGGAGGGGGTTGGGCCTTTGTTACCCTTACTCACTCAACGAAACACAACGCAAGCGCTATTACCTTCGAATGCTCCAATATGCTGTGTAATGCCGCCAAACTCTTGGTCCACCACTGAAGTATCTCTTAGCGAGTCCAGCAGCGTGGTCTTGCCGTGGTCCACGTGTCCCATGACACAGACTACTGGAGGACGAGGCTTGAGAGCTTCGGGAGGCGCAGGAGGAGCAGGAACAGCATCTTTATTCTATTATAAAGATGAGATTAAACTGATACATCACCAAACTGCAGTGGATAGTTGATTTAAAACTATTCAAGTTAGTGTAGTTAAAATCAAGACTATTAACGCAATGTATACTTTTGGTCGTAACGGGTATTATCGCCATCGTGCATAATATTTACCTTTTTGATGCTTGGCGTTTTAACCAGGTTACACCAGCTGTGGTCACGAGTTGACTGCGTGTTCGCGTCAATACCCGTTACGAATTATATATGTAAATCATGCAACACGAAAGTTTAAAAGTTATTATAATTTTAGTGTTACTGAAGTTGTTTAGACGTCGCAATGACAAAACCTAGATATAAGGGTTAAACGAGGGGAGCGATAGCGAACTGGGACTGCGCAGGCTATAGCAAATTTAGAGTGATCTAAAAGTTTGATGCTAGGTTTACCTAACATTTGTCTGCAAAATAAATTTATTCGGATTAGGTTACAAGGTAACACTTATGAAAGTCATGTATGTCAAAATTATGCAATTTTTTTCTGTAAATTTATATTTACTGACACTTTCAGCAAAGCAAGGATGTAGGGCTCATGAGAAGAACGGGCAAGAAACTCATGGCCACTCTTTTTAATCGCCAAGTTTTTGTTTACAAGTCATAAGCTGTAAGGTGCTGCAACCATTTCTCCATGTACTACTACCGAGCATACTCAAGCATTTATGGACGCCTCTAAAGCAGCAGTATGATAAAAAGGAGCATCCACTTACATGTACATAAATAATCAAGACAAGGCATGATTGTAGTCCGTAGTTTAATCTAACTGTTTAAATAAAAATGTAGTAAGTAATTCATCGAATTCCACGATACCAAGGTCGACCAGTCACCACAAGTAGCACCCGTTCATGAGTACGACGCATGGGTCGTTTGGAAACATTGCTAATTGACCACAGTGATCTGAGGTTAAGTCAGTGGTAACTAATTTGTATGAAGCATTACAATCACTAAAAAGTTATCTAAACAAGTGGAAGATATGGCAGTTATTCTTCTTGGTTCCAAAAACAAATTCGTTAAATTAAATGATTTAAATAAGTTTATAAGTCTATTAGTCAAGGAAGAGCCATCTAGTATATTAATATTAAAATCACCGCACACTAATATGTATTTCCTACTAGTTTTGATTTTCGTAATTACATCTTCCATCACTGATTCAAACAGATTAAACTTACTCAATGGGGAGCGATATACACAAATAATTATATACCATTCAAGCTCAACACAGGACAGTTCTATGGTACTCTCTATAAACAAACAAGTTATGTCTTTACGTTCCCTGCAAGTTATTGTGTTTGCAACAAGTATTAAAGTACCACCGTGAATGGCTTGTGTTCTTAAAAAAGTGCTATGTACCATATAATTCATACTATTTAAAAAACTTAATGAAAGAATGTTCTGTAATACACATAACCTGAACATTGTGGGTCTCTTAACTTAACTCTAAATCTTTGTCGGATAGTCCTTGTATGTTTTGATGAGCAATACTCAATTGATAACCTCTATCCTTTATCCCAACCTTAAGTTTAAATCAACTTTGTCATTATTTATAATAGAAGAATTGATTGAAATAGAATTATTTACAGAAATTAAATTCGTGGATACCCTACAGGTACCTGTGTCATTTTGTATATTATATGCTAATAATTTAGCAAGTTGTCATTTCGCACCCTTAATAAAACAGAGACTTATATTAATACTGAATTTTGGATTAAACAAATTTGAACTCTATTGCAAAGATTTAACACAAATATAATATTAGAATTTAACATATACAATTAGAGTTCAAATTGCCTTACTTTCAAATTTCGAGTTAAGTCGCTATTTTATTAAGACTGCGATTTGTAATATTATAATGAAAGATACATATTATCTTTTGTCAAAATAAAATCACTAATAAATATATTAGTATCAAAACATAAAATGTCCTTATATTGATATGTTAGATTATACATACATAAATTCATGTCATAGATTTATTTATTTTGATCATAATAATTTTGTCTGATGTTTGTCTTGGTCTGGGTGTTTCTATGTATAATATGGATATATTTACAAAAAAAGAAAATGTATATATGTATGTTTATCCATTGTCGAGTACCCATAGTAAAAGCTCTGCTTAGTTTAGGCTAGATGGTGTTGTATATAAGTGATAGAATATTATTATTATTAACTAGCCTTCTCTATTCGTGACCAAAATATTTTAAGCAATACATCTACAAAGTGTTTCTAGATTATCATCATTCATAGAACAATTTTAATTTTTAAATTTAAGTTATTTAAGTAAGAAGCCATTAACGTATTTATGGTTTTATCACCTTACTAATAATATGTTACTCATGAATAATTACCTCTTCTTCCTCTACCTCCTGATCAGGTCCTGCTACAATTTTAAATCTGCATCCAGATATCTTGACTATATCCCTAATTATTTGTGGGTTGTGTATCACGGTATTTTCAGTGTAGTTTATGTCGGAATCTTTATCGGCGAAGTCCAGTGCTTTTACCACATGGTCTGAAATAGAAATATGATAAATATTTATAAAAGCAGGATTAAGTACTTTCCATATTTTTCATTAATGGAAAATATGGAAAGTACTAAAGCTTCACCCTGTGGTATGCCTGGATGAAAGAAAAATTCATATGCGAATTTCGAGTAATTAAATACATTAAAATACATACATTAAGTAATTCTATTCAGATAATGATCCAAAAAAATTGTGCAAATGTCATGAAAATGCAGTTTAATGCTTTATTAAGATAATAAAATAATACAATATTACAAGCATTTTCTGTGAAACTTAACTTTTCTTTTATTCCTACTTTTCTTTTTTAGACATATTACTATGTTTAAAAAAAAGAATGTTGGAAAATGGGGCAGTAGCTGCAAATATTATATGGTCTATATCCAATAATATAGCAAGGATTTTATGACCACCTTTCATCTTTTATTAAGGAATGTTACTGTTCATAAATAATAGCTTAAAAATGCATACTATATCCAGTTTTGAGACAAATTATGTGATCAATTTCTGCCATAGAAATATTCTTACCAACATCTCTGCCAAGAACATCAGCTATTTCTTGCACAGTCATGTTTCGCCATATCCCAACAACTTCAGCACTCTTTGGGGAATATTTGATTGCTGTTCTGCCTTTTTCTGCTACCTAATAAATAGGGAATCATCAGAAACTGATTTTATATAATATTTTTATTATGATGTATTCACAAGTTCTAACTTTAAATAATGTCTACAAGATTTATGCACCTAATGTACAAAGAGGTGAGAGTAACAGCAATATACCAAAAAGAAAAGAAAGTAGTGACAAGAGATAGAAGTAGTGATTGTTTCTATGGCTGGTGCAGAAGAAGAAGAAGAATAACCTACTAAAGACTGCAGCTACAGAAAAAACATCTATTAACATAACAACACATATAATTTCTACAGCAACTAGGATTTGCCTAGCTCAGTAAACAAACACTGTTTTGGTATCGGTGGGTACAATGGACCTTGTTTCTTGTTTTGGCAACACCAATTTTGTAGGGCAACCCTACAAAATTGGTGTTGCCAAAGCACGAAACAAGGTCCACTGTCCACAACATGTGATGAAACAAAAGTTCACTTGTGGCTCCTTCCTATAAGGTTCACTGCTTTAATAAATCTAAGTTTTACATTTGCGTGTCTTAGATGACTAAGCGAAACTTATATACCTTATCCTCTGGTGATCTTCGTTTTTTACAACATACATATGACACTGAAAGTTGTCTTGCCCATTGGTGATTGTTACCTAAAGGAGCTTTCTTGATACCATACACTTGTGCAATAAGTTCTTTTTTTATTAGATTGAGTGGTAACCTGAAAGAAATGAATTTATTTGTAGTTATTGGCTATTTCTGTTACAAAGTTCTATGCATGAGTTAACTAAGGCCAGTAACTGTACCTCTTAGACAGCAATAGCCTCACTGTCTCTTATGTGTGCAATAAGCATTACTGACCAAATGTGAGGGTAATACAAAGGTATGTACAATAAAATCATATGTAATTTTAATATTGATATGTACAAATGAACAATAGTATTAAAAGACATTTGTTCCACATGTATTTCTTAAAATTTCAAGCTATTCTTTTATATCTGAGATTATTAACATTCTGGGTATTTAAATAGCATTTGCTAGCCATTGCATCTATTCAAGCTGCTTGTTATAAAAGGTTATCCCAGTGTAGTGTATTAGTTGATTTCAACCCACATCTGATCTATCGTAAGTAAAGATAGCATAATAATTGTTGTAATATTTATCAGATTTACTTCAATCAATATGTTTTCAAACCAGAGAGAGAAGACAGTCAATATTTATTGACAGGTCTAAATCACGAACTTTCCATATACTAAAAAGGCTAATTATACTTACCGTCTAAATAAAACACTTTTGTACATTTTTTCTGTTAAGAAATACAGTATTTATCTGGTATGAATTAGATAAGGTTATGTCATAGATATTGAAGGTTATTAATTAAAAATGTATTTAATAAAGCCGATGTTTTATTGACTATTTAATAGTTGTTTCAATGTACTTTCTACTGGTAAGTCTCATTGCTAAATAGATTAAATAATATAAATTACTTCATAACATAACCTCTAAAACGTATCACCGAATTTGACAGAAAGTTCATGGCAGGAACGACAGATACGTTTTGTTATTATTGCAGCATGTAGCCTTAGCCCGTGCAGGTGATTTGAACCATGAACAAATGAGGTAGATTTTTTATTATAGCATCGTGTTAACATTCATCTTAAAATCGTGGCATACAACAATTACCTAAAATGTAGAGCAAAGGCTGTGTATAACATGATATTATTACATCAAAGTAGAAATAACGTCGCTAATTTCGTGGGTAGCATTAACAATTATAATTATTTTATGCATTCAACGCATATAATTTAGTTGAGCATGTAAATTCACAGTGAAAATATTTTTCTTTCGAAGAATATGAAGTAAAACGGACGTTGAATTAAATATGAATCGTTCATTATTTTTATATCCCTAAAAGAACGTAAGAAGTAGTGGGGCTTTACATCTGTATCATTGTGGCATGACAGTGAACACAAATGCAACGATGCCACATTTTAATTTTGTTTTTGTATCTGATACTTCATTTTAATTACAATCAAAAAACCGAAGAAAATCTGAAGATGAAAATTCAAAATTAAATCTCGCGTCAAGATTTCTTTAGATTTGGTTTTAAGTACAAGTATAGTGTGCAGTAAATAATATTTTGAGATGGTAACTTACATTTTAACTATAAGAAATAAATGCGTGACAATAGACATGATTCCTTAATCCTTAGGGTCAGCGCACACCGAACTGCAAAATGCTCGCGCATAGACCATGGTCGAGCAAAATTTTAACTTCTCGGCCCATGCAGACGGCATACTCGCCCTCCGTGAGCAAGGTCCGTTGAAAATGCTCTGGGTTGCCAGGCGGGCGTGCATGACCAGTTTGATACCAAAATCCAACGTTGGCAGACGTGTTCAATATGGTTAATTGCGCTCGCATACACGAACACGCATTTTGCAAGCTCGAGCATGGTCGAGCGTCAAGTTTGAGCGTGTATTTAATTTTGCAATGTATGGAATTGTCATAAGATTAATTTTTCAGTAGTCTCAGAAAATGCTCTGCTCTGCTCTACTCTTGGTGTGCTTATGCGTTTTCAAAAGACTTAAAATGTAAATATTTTTTTATATCGGATAAGCAGTACAATATAAAAATAAACATTATCTATACATTGATTTAATATTTACTATTTTTTTACCCTTTTTCTAATTTAATAAAATCGGCACCTAATGTATTTCTTTGACATTTCATACATAGAGTACTTTTTATATACGAGTTTCATATTAACTGACCGTATTAGGTATTATCTGCGCGGTTTAAAATTGTGTGGTGTGTGCATGATTAGATTATTGAAGAATTATATTGTTATGTTGTTTTACGATTACTCATTATAACAATAAATTTAAATATAAAAGTATCGAAATCTAACATTTCATTAAATATTCTAATTATCCCAAAAAAACAAGAATGTAAGTTCTATTTCGAGAATGAAATCCATAAACAATACCCGATAAAACTTTTTTAATAATCCAAATCATAGACAATTACTATTTATGTCCGCCATTCATATTTAATTTTTTGAGTTGCTTTTTCGTTTTACGATTCCCGAGAGCACGATTTGTCATCGAGATCTACGCAACACCATCGCGTAATTAATTAACCTACGTAGAAGCTGTTGAAACAATAAATTCCACGCTTCGAGGCATCATTGCCACCAGTGTAGTGTAACAGCCATCTGACGTGATCATACTGTGAGATCGTATCTACCAGTGATGCTTTTGCTCGCCTTTTACGTTATCGGTTGCGACGTGAGTTTGAGTGCCTGATGGTGTGGAAACTATGTGATGTGCGATTAATTCAATAGAAACAGAGGACTCAGCATGGGGGCGTTTTTGAATAAGCCCGAGACTAAGAAATACAACGAGAATGGGGAAGGGAATGGTCTTCGCTATGGCGTGGCGTCGATGCAGGGTTGGCGCGTCGAGATGGAAGATGCGCATCACGCGCAGTTAACTTTGAACGGTACTCTATCGGACTGGTCTTATTTCGCCGTGTTCGATGGACATGCGGGAGCGCGGGTGTCAGCGCATTGCGCGGACAACCTCCTTGAATGTATCCTTCAAACGGACGAGTTCCGGCGCGAAGAGATAGCTCAGGCTATCCGCGCCGGCTTTCTGGACCTAGACAAGAAAATGAGAGAATTACCAGAACTGTGTAATGGCGAGGAGAAGTCGGGCTCGACGGCGGTGTGCGCGTTTGTGTCTCCCAAACAGATATACATCGCGAACTGTGGCGACTCGCGCGCAGTGCTGGCGCGTAACGGCGCCCCGATCTTTGCTACGAGAGACCACAAACCGGAGTTACCATCAGAGAAGTCCCGTATAGTTCAGGCTGGTGGATCAGTAATGATTCAACGTGTCAACGGCAGTTTGGCCGTTTCTAGGGCACTGGGAGACTACGAATACAAGAAGGTGCTGCATCGTGGTCCGTGCGAGCAACTTGTGTCTCCGGAGCCAGAGGTGTCTATTCATGAGCGTTGTGAAGCTGAAGATGAGTTTTTGGTGCTGGCTTGTGATGGTGTTTGGGATGTGATGAGCAATGAGGCATTGTGTGCTTATGTGCACTCTTTACTTCAGCTGACCGATGACCTTGTGGCTGTCACCAACCAGGTCATCGACACCTGTCTGTATAAGGTTAGTGATATGCTCACTATGAGCAACATTTCTATTTAAGTTGCAATTTTTTGTGATTTTACTTATAGCATGTTCTTATTTGTATAATTTACACCAATCACCTGAAGAATTTCAACTTAAGTAATTTTGTTTCCAAGTAGCATTTGTTATGTTGAGAATTGTAGTTTTGTAAATGCAGTTAGTTTTCATATATTACCGTAGATGTGCGCGCGGCTTCACTGGCGTTTATGGTTACTGCGCCACCCCTGTGGGTCGTAGAGTGATGTTATATAGCCTATAGCCTTCCACGATAAATAGGCAATCCAACACTAAAACTATTTTTATTTCTAACCAGTAGTGCCTCAGATTAGCGCATTCAACCAAACAAACAAACTGATCAGCTTTATAATATTAGTATAGATTAAATGGCGCCTCTAACACATGATTAAGTTAACAAAATTTATTACAATATCTGTTGATATTGTGTACTATTTTGTTCCACCACTAGTGAAAAACAGATAAAGGGTGGAAACAATAAAAAGTAATAAAATGGTATGTAACTTATAGAAACAAACACTTTATGTAAGTTTTTTGTTTATCAAACTGTTGCTACCGTAGAGGTTAACAATATTGTTTATGGGTGTAATATTGTAACTATGTGGGTATAAAATAAATTAATTTTGACACTAATTTTTGTAACCATATCTATTATTACAGCCAATCTTAATGACAACTTACACATCAGAAGAAATACCTCTAGTATATATTTACCTATATGGTACCATGATATATACCTCTTTTCAGTGGTTGTCTACACCTCTATTAAGAAAAACACAGTCACTTAACCGGTCGTATACCGCCGGCTCGCATACCAGCCGGCAGATTTGTACCCGTCGTAGGCCGGTGGCTCGCATGCGAGCCACCAAATTGGCGCCAAAACGCCGCGCGCCGCCTTCGCTTTAGCTTAAGCTAACGTAAAACCAATTTGGTGGCTCGCATGCGAGCCACCGGCCTACGACAGGTACAAATCTGCCGGCTGGTATGCGAGCCGGCGGTATACGACCGGTTAATATACTAAGCAGTACCTTTGTAATAATTTCCTGCTAAGCCAATGAACATGTACTTTTCTAAGGAACATTTGGCATACTCAAATCAAAGGTGTTTTTCTTTACATTTGTTTTCTAAAGAATCAAAATTTACACCTGTTCTGTAATAGTATAGAGACAAGATATATCCTAGTCATATAAATTCACTCAACAGGCTATCATTTTCATATTTATTTACTTATTATATACTTATAACCTTTATTATTTCCAATCATTATACTGCTATTGTTGTAGAGTTGACATTTTAATCTTCTTGTCCTCTCATTATTCTATTGTTTATGGCAGTAGCCTTGTGTATCATATTTTACTATTTCACATTATTTAATCATAAGCGTTTATTATCAAAGAAAGATCCACAAATCACATTAAACATAGTACATACATTATAATATTCAGAGTAAGAAGTTTCAGAATAATATTAGTGTAGTATTGTTGGCATAAGTGAGCTATCTTTAGATTATGAAAGGTATTGTATATTGCATCATCATCATGAAATATCTATTACAAAATAAGATTATTCAAAAAAAAAAATTATCATTTCTTGAATGCTATTTTAAGATTAAATGATGTCATGTTAAGCTTCATTGATCACTTCAGTGATTAATGTGTAACAATGATAATAAATTACCATATTTGTTAGAATGTATATGATTATAGTATATAGTGTATCAATGAAATGCTTGTCCTTTAATAGGCATTGCTTCTTAATAAATTACTATGTAACAGCTGATTCACTGGTAGTAATTTTAACTGTATCACATTTTGTGTTTATGCTCCATGTGACTCGTTATATTCTGTTGATTATGATTATCTTAAGGTGCAAGTTTTTCTACATTTCAAATTGACTTAAAAGATGACTAAAGAAGAGATGAAATAAGATAACAAAATGGTCAGTTTTCTATAGAAGTTGTCTATTACTGTTTGCTAAAAAGGATTACAGAGTGCATAATATACTAACTATGAACTTAATGTTTACTAACTGTACACAAATTTAACTTTTGTTTTGTAAGGGTTTAGTAGCAAATTACTAATTACTAGAATAAATCCCCACCACCTGTGCTAAATGATTGTATTAGCAGCAGGTTTCTGCAGTTAATACGATGGATGGAGCCAAACCATCGAGAAATCGCAAATGCGATGCCTTAATCATTGGGCTAACATACATTTCTTACAATAATTCTTGTCCTATTTTATCCTATTTTCA
Organism: Catocala fraxini; assembly: GCA_930367265.1. Taxonomy (NCBI): domain Eukaryota; kingdom Metazoa; phylum Arthropoda; class Insecta; order Lepidoptera; family Erebidae; genus Catocala; species Catocala fraxini. The sequence goes on along the minus strand of OV884040.1, from coordinate 3,405,930 downwards.
TGTATCTATATGTCTGTTGCACTACATCACAGGTAATAAGAAAACATAGTTCTCATCGTCCATGATTACTTACAGGGCAGTAAAGACAACATGAGCATCGTGCTGGTAGTGTTCCCGGCGGCGCCGAAGCCCAATGCGGAGGCCCAGCGCGCCGACCGCGAACTCGACGAGACGCTGCGACAGAGGCTCACAGGTTGCTATCATTCACTACTGCATGCCTGTTCACACAAACACAGAGACAGACCGACAAATAATCATATAGACAGACAAGGTCCCGACTGTAGGGGTGATAATGATGCTAGGGCTTAGTGAAAGCTACACATCAGCTATGGCTCGTTCGGCGTCCTGCACTCAAGGGTAAGACTCCGCAGAGCAGCGCACGTCTCAGATTCTACCAATAGCTTCTATGTGAAGGCTTCATAAAAAGTGCCATATTTTAATATCTTGGAAAGTTCTACACACTAAACTTTTTATATCACTAGGGCATTAATACTATTCCTTAATAATCATTTTGTATCGAAGGATTGAGCATCGATATTAGTTTTATTTAGGTATATATGTTTGTTAAAAATTGCCATAGTTGCCAAAATTAAGTTTTCCTAAAGAATAAGATCAGGGTACATTTTTAAGTACAAATCACTCGTTTATTTTGTTCGTAAACTGTAGGCTAGGCATTCGATTGTCGTAGAATTATTATGGAGAATTTATTAATTACAATGTAATGTGAGAGAAAGTGTTCAAAGGAAGGAATATATGGGGCCTTGAAGATTTTAGAGTAACTTTAAATATTTCTCGCGCAAATTGTAAGTCGACTAGAGTAGTTCGCGTAAGACAGAACTGGCTCTCTAAATACTTAATCTGGAAAAATGTACATGGTAGGTACAAAAAAAATGTGATAACTAGCGATTTAAAATTGAATCCAATTGAAACGTTAGGCAAATTTAAATCTCCACGTGAGAGGTTTAGTAAACTTTCGCGCTTCCCTGAATTAGTCAGATTCTAAATTAAGAGCTATTCCGATCGTTTGCGATCAATCTTCATAACGTATAGGTGTTTGTGAAACGACTCAAAACCTACTTGTTCGCTATAACAGTCTTGACGCCTAATACTCACTTTTTCAGTTATTCATGCACTGCTTGCAAATTAGAATTTTAGGTTAGGATATTAGTTATAAGGTCATCCTTAAGTCTATCCTTTCTCAGAACTATTTTATCTATGGATTTAGCAGATTTGTATAATTGATTTTCTATACTCATAGATATACATGATTTTCATACGATCCTTTACTGTATTATTAACTATTTCAGAATATATATTTTTTTTACTACCACATCAGTGCAGTTTTGCGGGCTTTAACGTAAATGTGTCTATCGATTATAGTAACGGCAGATCTGACAAGTTTCTATATAAGACTCCTTAATAATTGAGTCTGGAATGTCAGCCTTCTGGTATGTGGTACCTAACATTACTGGCAATATGTAACTGTAATACATTTCTGGCTTAGCCTTCAAGAAGATACGAATGTGATGTGTATGTTTAATGTTGTTGGTAGGTCTGTTTTCAAAAGACGAGTCAATAGTGGGATAATCGTCGTTTTCATTGCAAGATGTAAGTCACTTATGTATACTAAAAATGCACTTATAAGTGCAGAACATATATATTGGGAAAAGCGACCAACACATAGTCTGAAGTCTGCCAGACTGCTAGTATTTTCCTTGATAAAGTTAAAAAAAAGCATCTATGGCTACGTCATAATTGAGCCAACGGCTCATAATATATCACAGATTTAGTTGTTTCTAGTCTGGAAGTTGTCCATTGTCTCATGTCTGTAAAGTACACTTCGCATGGATTATCTTTTACGAGGTAAATATTAATAGAAAACATGTAACAATTTATCATCAAATCTCACGAAATGACCAAAGTGCATCAACTATGGTTAGTCGAGCATGGTTTCTGCACTCCATTCTACCATTGTACGTAGATAACCAACGTAAGGTTATTATATCATATACCACCTTATGTCCAGTAAGACAATAAATGACCAATGTCGTTCAGTGCTTCCTTCATCGTGTTTGCTTTGTTTAGGAGTTTTGTCTGTAAGAACACATGAGTCGGCTTCCCCTCTGAGTCAAACCGAGTAAAGCGTCAATCATATCGCATGCCAAGTCTTGCCAATTTAGTTACAACTAACAACGTGAGTCTGATATATTAAGGGTCCAAGTGCTTTCACTATCAAGCTACTGCTTCAGCCAGGAGACGATGGATATTAACATATCTTGAAATAATAGACATGTGCTATCTCGGACTTTGTAAGAGGAACTACTGCATTACACATTGTTTTGGTAAAACTTTAACTATTTACGCAGAGTATGCTACGGCAGATCGTAGATGGGCAACTTTTCCCAACTTAATTCGTAAATATTTTCTTCATGTTAGCTTACTCTCGCGAAATGTTTTTAAATTATAGCCTATTACCTTCATAGGTTCTCTATAATAAGACGTGCTTAGTCAAATTTATACATGTCTGTCTAGTTATTTAAAATTATAGTCGTTTTCCTGATAGGTGTACCATCAAATTTGTAAATACCGTTGTTTCATCTTCATTTGCCCAAAATGGAATCTACTGTAAGTTGATTTTATTGCCTTAACTATTCCGTGTTAAAGAACCTGATAGTCCTTCAAGCAATATTACTGCATGCGCGAGAATAAGAGAGCATGTTGCATAATGTATAGTTTTGTCACGTTTTCGTTTATGTTACTATCTCTTAAAGAATTAGTCATGTCTCTCCTCAACTTATCTGGCAGTGATGATAACACACTGTTGTCCGCCTTGACTTCTTTGTTCGTATAGGAAGCATTTTCATAATTAAAACAATTCATAGTATTGTTCATAACATGATTTGACTGAACACAGCACTTGTGTACATAATGTTCAAGGGCATACTTACATAGGTATTTGGCCGAACCAAAACTCGCTTAGTTGTACGTTATTATAGCTATGTGAAAATTTAATTATAAAATAAATATATAAAGGAAAAATAATGGTCCTCTCCATACATTCTGCCTGGTTAGTTAAAATGGTGTTCATATGCGTATGCGCATGTTTTAAAGTTGTTGATACATTTTAACTTTCTTAGTACTTTACTAATCTTTGGTATGTTAGTTATACGCCCTAGAATAATATCGCATAGAACTCCAGAATTTATAGTGAAGTTAGTGAACGTAATTACATATTAATAATAATGTCCTCCAGACCGAATTTCAGTCACGGCGGCCAATCTGCCAAAACTGGCTTTCTGCGCAGGAGAAATATCTCCTCTGTACACACATCTCACACACACACTCATACTCACACGCTTGTGCTGTATAATAATACAGCACAAGCGTGTGCGCAAACACGAGTGCACCCTCTATTCTCTCATTCTCATGATCCGATGGAACGGTAATCCGAGAGATCAGGCGCAGGACCAACGGCTTTACGTGCTTTCCGACGCACGGGGTGTCTAATACCACCAACTTCCTAACTCCGGGCTGAGATAAAGAGAACATTTCTTAACAGAAAATCCCAATAACCTTTTGTTGGCCTGACCCGGGATTCGAACTTGAGACCTCATGCACAGTAGTCGCATTCACTACCGTCGCGCCACGGAGGCAGTTTACATATTACATAAGTACACACATACAACGTTTACTAGCAACAATGTTGAAATAAACATCAATGCAACTGTTGCTCTATGCGTTTATTATTCTATGTAATGCACCTGCATATTCTTATAATATTGCTTATTCTTATCATTAATCCAGTGTCTGATTTTAAAAATAACCTTATTTTTATAATCTGTTACTGGATTAATGATAAGAATAAGTATAACTAGTAAATATAACGCAGTTTGGCAAAACGTGGTCCTTCAACAGTAGTACGAAGTTCTTAGATCGTTATCAATATTATGACAGTCATAGCAGTACTTACTATCAGTGAATGACATCATTTTCATAAGTAACATACATACGCACTATGTTTTGTTGTGGCGCTATACGCTGATAACCGAGTTCGCGTGCTGTTTACCTATGAGACTTGTGATTGGAAACCTTAGCGAGTAAGGGAATACACGATTGTGCACTTCTTGCGTCTAACAAGGAAATAGGGATAAGGGTGTTTGTATGTTTCACTGTACCACAAAGCAGCTATTGAATAATGTTAAAATGTTTGAGTTAAGTATATCACAATTGTGAAGTAGAACTGTATGCGCTACTAACCATCGTAAGGAATTAAGTACTAACGGGTAGTAAAGGATCGTCGCTTAGATAGAGCAATATATTAGGAAATACGAGAGCGAAAATACTAATAAGTAGACCCTTTGATAATATTGAGTTTTCCTATCAAGAAATACACAGTGGAAGCACGGAGGCTTGAAATGTATCCCATGTGTTGCAATAGATAGGTTGTTATTATATTGGAAACTGGAGATGTTTCTGCCTTTCTCTTTATACAACATACTACATAGCATTGTGTTCTAATGATTTTAATTATAATTCGTTTTGACCGTAAGTCAACTTAGATCTGTAGGAGAACAAGACGAAAGCTCGTGTCCACTCTAAGTTCTATGCGATATATACAGAAGAATACACATGCACATTCTGCATGCAAATGAATACTAAGGATAAGCATTACTTGATTAAATTTCAATATCAACCGCAAAATGTTTGCGGAAACGAAGGTGCGAATAAATAATACCGCATCTTTGCAATGATAACTAAAACATATGCAATATATAACGTACATATGCCTATAATATTGTCTTATGTTTACGCGAATGTTATACATTGAAATTAAACAAACTGTATACGGATTTTACCGCGTTGATTATTTTTTATAAAGAACTATTATTACTTAATTTTGAAACTTTAAACTACTATTGTTAAAAACTTTTACTATTTACTGTTTACTTCAATTTAAGCTATTTAAATAATACAACTATTTAGATTTAATTTTACACTTTCTCCGACGTTTCGGTTGTTTTCAGCAGCCATGGTCACGGGGAGACTAAGACGTCGGAGAAAGTGTAAAATTAAATCTAAATAGTTGTATTATTTAAATAGCTTAAATTGAAGTAAACAGTAACTAGTAAAAGTGTTTAACAATAGTCGTTGAAAGTTTCAAAATTATGTAATAATAGTGTTATATAAATAACTAGATGACCCGGTGTACTTCGTATCGCCTATCCTAACGAATATTTCTATATTTTCTCACCGTTTAAACCTTCCCTGGACTACGTTTCAAAACCAAAATCAGCTAAATCGGCCCAGCCGTTCTCGAGTTTTAGCGAGACAAACGAACAGCAATTGATTTTAATATATATAGATAAACAACGCGATAAAATCCGTATAAAGTTTCTTTGATTTCAATGTACATATTCCTATTACTAGATTGGTTGGTCAATAAAGCAGTGAAGCAGTTTTGGTTGCTGTGACCTCAATTTTCACAGACTTTTCCGTCGTAAGCATATTTACACGACTAAGTATCCTGCCTTAGTAGGTAGCCGTTGTATATTACATGTTGGTCACTATGTACTCTACTTTAAACAAAGATATGCTAAACATGCTTCTATGTTTTTGAGTCCGACCGCAATATCAATGAGGTACCTCAGCCACCTAATTATATCAGTCATTAACGCTTCTCATTTCTACCATACTTATTACATACATTCTTAATAATCTTAGGATGGGATTTTTGCAATATGCATCCATTGATATTTGCATCACGCATGTAATTTTGTACCCCACAAACCATAAATTACGAGGTTTTTGGGATTCATGATCATTGATGGATAATTCAACAGGTTTAACACACTTGGTTAAAAATCCAAGTTACCTTAAGTCATTTTCTCCAGCCGGATATTAATCAAATTATACAGGATTTAATAACTGTATAACTAAAGAAACTTCTTATATAATATTGTCTTCTGTTTACGCGAATGTTATTTATTCATTGAAATTAAACTACTATATACGGATTTTATCGCGTTATTTATTTCACACTTTATTACAAAATTTTGAAACTGTCACACTACTACTAGATACTATTGAACTTTACTAATTTTTAAGCTAATTAATTTATTAAAACTATTAAGACTATTTATATTTAAGTTTATACTTTCCTCGACGTTTCGGTTGCTTTTCAGCAGCCATGGTCACGGGGAGACTCTCCCCGTGAATAAAGTGTAAAATAAATAACGCGATAAAATCCGTATATAGTAGTTTAATTTCAATAAACTTCTTATAATAAAGCAGTTACCATAAACTGCAAATAACAAATATGAAAATACAATAAAGAATCGATATAATCAAGAACAATATAACCTCGCAAATAAATGTTTATTTTTAGTGTGTACGTTAGTTACAATTATTATTTTAGCCTCCACCTAAACCTGACAGTACAACGAGTCAACTAGTTATTATTATCTGTTCAGTTTCATTTAGCACCCAACACGTTACTCGCAGCATAGCCGCTATGGATATTGTAAATTATGATTTCATAGTTCATACGTCGTCGATTAGATTGCCAAAGCCATTGGTTCCATATTATTATGTTCGACATCACGAGTAGAATACTAATTATCCATTATTATTACAAATACAAACAATAAAATAGGTAGCTTGTAAACGTATAGCTACTGGTTTGGTAATCTTTTTAGTTCTAGAAAAGACATGATATGTAAGAATTTTTCATTTTCGTTAGTGGCAATGCGATAGGAAAACAGCCACTGAAAAGTATTCGGCTGAATTTCATTGAAAAGCAATGAGCACCCTGTTTTTTATAGTACGTGTTTGCGTACGGTCAACTGCAGTTTTGCAAGTTGTTTTGGGTGCAGTTATTATTCAAGTATAGTATTTAGAATAGACTGCATCACTTGATAAGACATTACCAATATTTTAAAATAATTTTAGCTGGTTAATAAACTAATTTATATACTAAAAACAAATATTTTCTTCGTATATAGTATTTATAACACATTTCGATTATTTTTATAAATATTTTTATTTGAGAGAAATAATTATTTTATTATAGGCTTATGCCAAACAAAAACATCCTTTCTCGATATACGCCAAAGTAAAAATTTGATGGCGTCTATTTCATTTCTGAATAGATAATATCTACCCCATATTATCTTACATGTGGTGTCAAAATAATATATTCATGTTTATTAACAATTTATGTACCTACTATTAAGGAGATTTAAAAAAAGACATTCACTTTTCAAAGAAAATCTGGGTTTTGGTTAAAATTTATTCTGGCTTTAAAGTAAGCCGACAAATATGGTTAACCAACAAACAGAATTTCGATGTTAAAATTAAATCACTATTTTAGTTTAATGAATGCTTTCCTTAAGTTATATAATAAATGAATTATATTTAATGCTGACCATCAGTAAACAGTTACCTAGTACAGACTACGCTACGCTTATATAATATATTTATTATCTATGACACGTGTCTAGCAAGCTGGGACAACAGTTAAATAAATAATGAGACATAGTATATGCGCATGAGTCTACGGAATAATAATGGACCTAGATCCTACCACTACTTATATCGAATATTTATAATAAGTATGATGATGTGATGCGAATTTTCGGATATGATTGTTCGGATATTGTGTATATAAAATCCGACATATTTGACACATCGAAATGGCTTTCATTAGATAATTGATTTTTAAGATATACATAATACTGTGTCATTAGGAAAATACTTGCTCAGATTTTGGGAAATAGTCAACGTAATAGTTGCACAGAAATAATTCGTTATTCATATAACTACCAGTTTTGTTCATCTTTTGCGAATCTTGTAACTGCCAGTTACAATTGAATCATCTTAGAAATCTGTCTTAAAACAAAAAAATATGAATTTGATCTTGATTCAAACATGTATGACTCATCATACATGTTGAATGATAAGATGCTGATTATTGTCGTTTAAACTTCTTATAAATAGCTTCTGTATACGTTTGACCAGAATTTTTGATAAGACCTCATTGTGTTAAAAACCTATTCAATATTATTTTCTTTATAAAGTCGATTTGCCTTATAAATATATCAATAACATTTTCTTACCTTTTCTAAACACTTTTCTATCTATGTATTCGTATACAATATTAGAATATATTATAATATAAGTAGTACAATCTTATACTTGCCATTCTTGATCTATGAAATTCTCTTTATTGTAGAAATAAGAATAAAGAAGATACAGGTATTATTCTATTGTATATACCTAGTGAGAGTAAGTTGTATTGAGGGTTTTGATATAATGCCAAGTTTGTTTAGCTAAAAGACATTATCCAGTTATATTTCTATTTGTAATTTTAGTAGAAAATATTGTCGAATATTAGTGATGTGCCTCCTATTACTTAATTAGTTATTTCTATAAATGTCGTTTTAATATATTGAAGTAAAAAGTAGCAATAATAATCTTTACGCCTATTTACTCAAATAATTGTTACCAGTATACTTTTATTTATTTATTACACAGAGTGTATATTTTTGTTATCTTTTTGTTTGATATTTATTTATTTCCTAGAAAGTATGTTATATAAAGTTTTATTACGTCATTTATGACGTGCTGATGCTAAAAAGGCTTTTCAAACCGTTTTTGGTGAATAAAGTATAAATAAAGCGCCATTTGTCAGCCTAACGAGATTAAAATGTATCTAAAAAGTAAAGTATAACGCGCCCTATTTAATTTCTAAACCTTTATTGCTTAATCGCATGTTCGCATGCGTCGTAAGGCGCGATCCTAAAAGATATATATTTTATTATTAAAATCTTGCTGGTTAAAATGTCCTATTCCTATATTTTCAAAACGAATCATTTGTATTATGAGCAATAAAAGACAATATTCACTTTTTCTCTCTATAAATATAATAAATGGTGCACTATCAGTGTATTATAAATGATTATAAACTATTATGTTATACATATTGCTTACGGCCTGTTACAGGCAATCCTCTAATCTGGTACTTCTTGAAAGCCAATGGTGGCATTACAAGTAGTTCTAAGTAGATTGCTTATTTCTAAAACTACTCGTTTTGAAATACAGGAACCGGACACCAGTCTATTTTGGACTATTAAAATCATGGTTTTGAAAAGTCTTCAAGCATAGCGTTCGCTAAGTACTTTTCATTTTAAAAATATTTAACCATAATGTACTTAATCAAATTGTGATTTACATTTTGTTGCAAAAATCTACCATTTGTGATATTAACCCTTTAATTGGAAAATTCTACTAAACGTTTATAATACCTTAATCTTTTTACAAAAAGCTTACTAATATGTATAAAATTGTGAGACTAAAGTAACCCTGAATTTATATTGTCTGAAGATGTTACCCCTGTTTTCTAATATTAAAAATATTTTGAAAATTAACTGTTTAGTTTCATTGCTTTAGTCCTGACCCTCATACTTGTCTTTGCCTTGAACTTAAATTAAAAAGTAAAGGTTCGATTATTTTTTGAAAATGGAAGGGTTAAAGCAATGAACGTGCGTTGAGAATGGCGGCTTGGGCGCTAATGTCGGCCATTGTAAAATACAAGTTCGTTTATAAGATTGGAAGCCATAGTAGTGCAGTTCTAATCTCGTTGGGTTTGTCTGTTATCCATTATGAAGAGTACGCTCCGTAAATATCTTTATGTTATATTATAAATAGGCTGTGAGTGACTTGATTGTGTAAATGATAAAGTAACACTCATACCTATATGCAACAAGAAGTTGTTTTGCTTTGAGGCAAAGATGTGTGTGTACAGAAAAATAATCACAGTTTTGAAGCACTTTGTATTCACGAAATACTAATTATATCGATACACAATAGCAATTTATTTTGGTCATCTATAGACCAGTAGCTCTCAATAAATTTTGCCTGAGTACCACCTCAATCGGGTAGAGCACAAACTTGCGTGCACCTGATTATAGCCATAAAAATAATAAATTAAAACAGATATTCAACTTTATCAAATTTTGATTTTTACGCCCACATAAGTGTTGACTAAATATGTTACGGCTAATGTTAGCGTAATTTAATTTAAACTAATTGAATTACATTGGTCAGAGTGTTACCGTTCGTGCCCTTTCAGGCAACATTACAAACCTCCGGGGCTACGCGTGCTACTAATTGGGGAACACTGATCGAGGCAATTGTTCTTACAAACCTCCGGGGCTACGCGTGCTACGAATTGGGGAACACTGATCGAGGCAATTGTTCTTACAAACCTCCGGGGCTACGCGTGCTACGAATTGGGGAACACTGATCGAGGCAATTGTTCTTACAAACCTCCGGGGCTACGCGTGCTACGAATTGGGGAACACTGATCGAGGCAATTGTTATTACAAACCTCCGGGGCTACGCGTGCTACTAATTGGGAAACACTGATCGAGGCAATTGTTATTACAAACCTCCGGGGCTACGCGTGCTACTAATTGGGGAACACTGATCGAGGCAATTGTTTAATTGCTACTTATTTCAATTTATTCTGATTTTTGCTCCTCATAAGTATGAATGCTTTAAAAATATCCAGAAAGTGGGCCTTTAAATAAAAAATTTCAAAACTAATTTAATTTCAATATGTAACATAGATCTGGCATTTATCTATATAATTGGCTATGTGCATGAACTTCTGTATGAATGACCTCTGATTGCGTGAAGAGCAATCGTTTTTCCTGCTTGTTATATAATAATATGATTTCAGTATGATTGGCAATAATAGCATTCATGATTGAGTAAAAAGCCGTATTGGCGTGTTATGTATACTCATCTTCAATTACGTCGCGGAAGGGTCTAGCTGAGCAATAATGCATCTATGTATATTTCAAAGGCTATGTTTAGATCCTACATAACAGCGAACCAACAGCCGCCTACCATACATAGCCGGACTTCGAGCAGTTATTGAAAATCTTGGGAGAACCCAAAAATAGTCCAATCGATTGTTAATGTTAGCACAGACTTATGCGACGAGAATAACCAAATAAAAGTGATATCGCACACCGGGTGCAATAACGTCATAAATGCTAAAATTTGTATAATGTGTTTTTGGTCACAAATGGTCTCTAAATACGGTGCGGTGCATTAATGTCATGAAAGCACCTCTAAAAAAACGTCATTCGTTACTTATGACGTTATTGCACCCGGTGTGCGATCTATTCTTTTGAATACGATAGTCATAGGAGAGTGGTTTATACCCTATTTATCGCAGAAACACTTTTTAGAGTTCGAAAAAACTTATACCTTCGTCTGTCTGTTATACAACTTTCAACTCAAGAACCGTAAGAGCTAGAGACTCGCGGTCAACGCCATTCGACTCAGCATAGTCGACATACCCCTGAAATGACTATGACCTTTAGCCATTGACCTCAAGGTCACGTGGTATCACGTGACCTTTGCAAATATTGTTTTTCGAACTCTAAGATTTACGGCAATTCATTGCCGTTTCTCACTTGTTTGGCTAGTATCTCTTGAAGTAGAAGTTTATACATCAACCAGGTTGTTCATGTTTTAAGCAGAGTTAAATACTATCGAAAAACCCATGTACTATACCTGAAATGCTGATAGTATGCCCTTATTTGTTATTCTATATAACCAATAAAGATTGACGAATAAAGTACCTATATAATATCTGCTCTATGTATCTGCATATCGGCTATAAAACTCCTTATCGATATAAACCTCGTATGTTTTTAATAAACTTGCACTAGTATTATTGACTTTGCGTGATATATAAACTGAATGAAATTGATTTACCCATCATCCTACCTTCACCCACTGAACGAAGGTCTTTCGACGGCGCCATTTTATTTCTTGTTACTGAGTCAATGTTGCCCTTTGTTCTTTTCCTATGACTGTATGAAGAGTATTTATAGATCATATGCGATCACGATGTACTTTTACGCTGCAAATAATACTCATCAATCTGACAGGTTAGGCAGAGCTGTATTGCAACCATTTTGCCAGTCGATTTCTAATTTGAAGTAGTGTGCAATCTGTGCAACTGATGTTTGTACTCCAAAGTCTTGAGGCATGAGGATCAGGGTGCCGAGTACGAATTGTTTTTACGTTAACGCAATCGAAACGTTTACAGCGTTTGGCTCTCTGATTGGTTTAGAGCTTCGAGCGGGCCAATCGGAGCGTCGAACGTCATAAACGTGTCGAGCGCGTTAACGTCAAAACAACTCGCAGTCGGCACCCAGATTGTCTTGATCTCTTTTAGATACATTATTGAGTATATTGATACGCAAACACAGCCTATCTATGGCAATATTTCTCAAAAACTTCAGTACCTACTTTTGAATGAGAGTCAAGAAATGTAGCTGTGAAACACCAAAATGCATTTTCGTCGTACATCTGCCATTTTTAATCAGACCGCCACTCTGATACGTCTCAATATCTTGACAATTAGATTACCTCATTACGCTACCATTACCTATGTATTCACTTTTTAAGATAATTATTGTCTTGGTATAGAACCACACCAATTTTTGTATTGTTTTAACGTTCGACTGCATTTGTGTCGCAATAGTTAAGGTGACCTTGACCTTGACAATCACATTTAAGGTCGAGGCCAATCTTGTTTTAAGTAAAATATTTAAAGTGAACGAAACGAAACGATTTCCCTATGTTTTATTTTCGTATCATCTATATGACCTTTTCAGACCTTTTGATATTTAGTTCAGAAGTTACAAAGTTGAGAGTTATAAGCATTGTTATAATTGTGGCCATGGTCAAGTTCATCGAATTTCTTGTAAAATTACTACAGCCAGGAATATACACACAGCAGGAATACGCAAATCGAATGATCTGCGAGCTTAACTGTCGTTGTCGCAATTATGTTCCGAGGTGGGTAACAATTAACATTGCCGCAATTATGTTCCCCTATGGGTGACTATTTACAAAAGTTACCTATTTCTAGGCTGGCTGTGGGTATCTATTACCACGAACATCTAGTATTTTATTATTTTGGGCATTGCTTTCATCTAAGGGTATCGGTCCGTTTATATTGTGCAGGTGAGATACAAATTACTTATACAAAGATAAAATTATCGCGATTTGCAAATACATTACATTATCCACAGGAGGGTCTTGCCGCACTCTGCCATATTTTATGTAAACCTTTAGTCGTATAATTGAATCCTCGACAAAACGAATGTCGTACGTAGGTACAATAAAGGAAGTTAGACGAATATCAACTTCTTTATGATTATAACGTATAACAGCCTGTCTTTTATCATGTTTAATGGCTATCTTCTTACAAAACTTCATCAAAATCATGGTTATAGACGTGTAAAGAAATACAAACCGACAATATTACCTTTACATTTATCATGTTAGTATGGATTCAAATGTAAAATGTCCAAATCCTTTGGCAATGCAAGTATCCATGAAGTTGCAAGGTCCGGCAATCGCCTGCTTTTAGGTAAATTGGATCTTGACTGGTTAGGAAATAAGTATTAATAATAATGCAGCTGCAATGATTATTCGTTACTTTCTGAAGATAGACGACTCATCACACTAAAGTCAATCAAAAGTCGCTTAACATGTCGTTCTGTGTAATATCACTTTGACAGAAACCGTATTAAAATACTGCCAAAGTAAAACTGTCACTTTAGATCCAAAAGTGAGTTCGATGATGAAATGTTACAGAATAGCATTGTTGCACACATTGTAATTTGCAGTCACTACTATTTATAATAATTACTTCCTATACATGCAGTTCCGCGGTTAGTTGAGCTATGTGTGTGTACATAGTTTAAGTGTAGCTGTAATTAGCGGTTGAGAAATCTATTTGACGTCACTTTGGTCATTGAGTGTGACGCACAGTGACGCACTACGTTATATAAAGTACATCTATGGCCTTCGCAAGAATGTCAGGAATGTGATCCAACACCCCACTGTATTACTCACGTTACAACCCTGTCCTCCTGTCTTTCGCTTTAGTAAATAAAAGCTTAATGTCCCTGCACCAGTCGGTATAAATCGGCCAGATGCAAATATCTCCAAAACCTTAGTTTTGAACAAAAGCTTTATATCTCTGTGTAAAAGCTAGAATACCCGGCGTTTTTATTATTTAGTTATTTACGAATTTTTCATTTGGTACGCATGAAATTTAAAGCTACTTTTATTACATTAAAATAAAGAAGCTAAGAATCAATACACAGTAAAATTGTTCGAATTTTGAAGCCCAGGAACACGTAAAGAAAAACTAAACTTTTTCTTTCAAACTTATTAAATTTAGCCCTTGACCTTGACATTGCTGAAGGTCAAGGTCAAATGTCAACGTCGGAATCAACTGTTAAATGTGTCTGCCGTGTTTCGTTTAGTTGCGTGTTTCTATACTATTTACCGTCCTAATACACACTGAAAATAAAAGGCGGTATTTCAGCATAGGCACCTCTAGTTTTACGACATGGAGGAGGTAACTTGGAATTTCTTTATTTCTTTTTAAGTTTTTATGTGACCGAAATATATTGTCGTAAAAATGCACTTAACCAAAAAAATTGAAGTTGTTGATGCTCAGAACGATTAGAAAACTTAAGAAATTAGGATTAAGAGTGAGGTATGAAACTCACAAATTACATAAATGCATGGCGCTCTGATAGTGGTAAGTTGACTACTGTAAGTGCAACAACGCAGGCCAAGTACCAATTAGTAAAAGTCGTAACTAGTAGGCAGCTTAGGGTTTAAACGATGAGTATGTTGACAGCAAATTAGCTAACTGTCCCTCGTCTGTTCACCCACTGTTTGTGATTACTTCTGAGTTTCTAAAGAATGGGGCATTATTAAATGCAAAAATATGTATTTTTTGTAAATCAGTCTGGTGGTACCAGAGACTAGCGTTCAATCAAAAAACTATCTTTATTATAGTAAAGATTACAGTTGCATGTTGTGGGTAAAGTCACCGAAGCATAATAAAGGTATGCTAATATTAGATTGAACGTAATAATCTATTATATACATATTTTGGTTCAACGTTAAAAACTAAGGTCAGCCGAGCTTTTCGATTTATATGAAGGAACAGCCTTTGCACAAGACACAAGACACGCGTTCGTTTGACTTGATCCTCGCTAGCGTGTGTAGTGCGTCAACTTCCTTGTGTTTTATTAAACAGACTTTCTAAACGTGTATGTTTTGTAACATAAGTTCAAGAATATCTTCAAACCCTCCACCTTTTATACAAAATATTCGTGAGAAGCAGCGATGTCGCTCGGTATACCTTTGCCTGTCGTACAGAGAAAGTTCATGAAAAATGTTATCGTCCCTTGGCATGTAACTGGAGTTACACTAGAACTGGCATGACAAATGTTTTAGACGTTAAACAAGATTATTAAGCGGTATTACTTTTTCTAATGATGTTGTGCTTATTCAAATGAAATTATCCTCAACATTAATTATTAAAATGGATGTTTTAAGGCTGCTAGGTTGGTGCGATATCTTGGTTGTATTGTATTATTAAATTTGATGCAATACCGCATGCGATATTCTATAGGTGCGATCCGTGTCTTTAAACGGTGCAATATTTCCGCAATGTGGATATAGAATGCGTTCGGTCTTCGTCACTGTTTAGTTCCTATGTTCATGAGTTTTAACTCTGTTTGCATAGGGTTAATTGATTGCTCTATAGTTACACGGAGATGCTGTTTATCCTGTCTTACTTATAAATTGAATTCATTAAATATTTTTGCTCCCTCTTAGTCGGTAAAATGTTCCGGGAGTAAAATGCTGAACCCTCGCTTAAACTCGTGATTTCGTTTATACGGCAACTATATTATATAAAACCGTGAACAAACCATTAAGTTAATATGTACTACCTACTAGAGGAGATATCTTCAAACTACATTGTGTTGTATTTCTACGGTGTAAAGAAATACTAAAATCTTTGAGATGATGTTACGTAAACTGGAAACAAATATCTCGCTAAAAAGAAATCAATATGCTGCTAAAGAGCAGTAAGCATTTTGACAGCTCAGCCTCAGCACCCCTTTTGGAGAAAGCTTTATTTTCGACATACTGAAGCATACTTCCTATGCCCTCTCGCCAGCTAATGAGCCTATATTAATGTATACTTGTTTGTCTCCACAGCACTGATAGAGCGCAGCGCCGGCAGCGAGGAGCGCGAGGATTCGTCGAGTCACTTCCCGTGGGTGCTCAAGCAACTCGTGCAGGAGAACATACCTGGTCTGCCACCGGGTGGGGGGCTGGCCGCCAAGTAAGTACCGACCATGATCATTACATTTGTAGTGCCGTGTACGACATAGCGACCGTGGGTCTCACGAACTG
Source organism: Catocala fraxini (assembly GCA_930367265.1). Lineage (NCBI taxonomy): Eukaryota > Metazoa > Arthropoda > Insecta > Lepidoptera > Erebidae > Catocala > Catocala fraxini. Next base: position 3,389,610 of record OV884040.1, on the reverse strand, counting down.
AATCTCAGGTCTGCCCAACTACATTTTATAACTAACTTTTTTACTGCTAAGCAAATGTACGCAGTGAAGCAATGTATCAATTTTGCACATGAAAGAGACGAAATTATAAAACTGATAGTAGAATTGTCTTATTCAGACTTTTTACCTACAGCTCATTTTGTCTTATCTAATTTAAAAGAATACATTATTTTACATTATTTAGGTAATTTTAGTGTAAGTACTAACAATTCAAAATATTGTTGATGTAGAAGTATGTTTCTCTTGATATGTAATCAATATTAAAAGGTAAACCGTAAAAGGTAAAATTTTGTGTAAATATCTTGCAACAGAATCATGGAACTCAGTCTTTAAAAACTTATAATAATGATAAAAAATATTGAACCTCCTGTTAAAAATCTGCGAGTTACAAGCTTTTTTATAAATCTTGTTTTATTTTCAGGCAATCGCTGCTGGACAAAATTTACAGGGAGTTCTTCCCGGACCACCCCGACAGTTCGGAGACGTTCGACTGTCAGACCGAACTGACGGACGCGTTTAGCGCCAACTAATGCATATACATAACGTCTTACACTAACACTACGGGACGCCATCGTACACTGACCAGTGTCCATGGGTTGCCAACTATGAGATAGACATGTTCCAAATCGAATGGAGAATTTAAGTTCGAACAACTTCGTTAGTACACTTTCGGAATTGTGACTTTTATACTAGTAGTCAATGAGTTAGAAATTTCGACATATCAAAATAAAAAATATTAAAACAATTTTCAAATATAAAATTAGGATCTACCCGCAATTTTGTGCAAGTATTTTACAATGTTCGTATGTTTACTAAAGGATCGTGTACACTCGCGATGTGTACGGTTTCGTCCCAAAATTAGTTGAATACATCATTCTAGTACAAATCGAATGGGATTGCAGTTACATTACTACTGAATTTTGAACGTTGGTAACACTTAATTTTGTACATAACTGTCTCGAATGTCGAGTAATGTAGTTGTAATTTTGTTTGGTTCAGCAAAATGTCTGCCTAGGCTGCGTTGATCGTCGGTTTATAGTAATCCTCATAATTCCCCAACTACCCTCTTATTGGCCTCAAAAAAATATTTAAGGGGGTAAATACTTAGCTCGGCCTATTAACCGGCTCTTCCCTTGATGTAATGTGCTAATTATTTTAAATGCAATTAATTATTTAATCTAATTGGTGAATGTATATTTTGTGGCCAATAATGTAACAATAATATTTTGCACTTAAACCGACTATTCAACATAGCCTTAAGAATATTGAACCCAAAAATGCATATATTATGTAATACTCTATTGGCTGTGGTCTGGCCTGTCGAAGTAAGATTGAGTATCAAATCTTTCTCGTCCTGCCACCCCACCACAGCCATTCACCGGTATCACACGGCACAAAATTTCCTATTTTCCCCGCCAAATATAACCCTACCGGATTGAACAGCCATTATCTAAGAACGTTTATTTGTATAGCAAACAACATTTTAATTTTGTCGCGTTACAATTTTATTTTTCGTAGTTTAGAATTTTTCGTTTCGTGTTAACATTGGCCATTCGTGAATGTCATAATATTAGGTGTAATATTAGATATTCGATTGGATGTAATAGTAAATCTATGATACAATTTTATTTGTGCGAGCGGCTAAATTACGTAGTTTTCGTTCTCGCGCTTAGCGTTTACTGTTAAGAAATTTTTGTACTGGGGTTTCTGCTAAACTTGCTTTATGTTTAGCTAGAATAATTTGTCAGTAGAAAATACTTCCTAATATATCCACGAGGACTATAACAGATTGTAAATGGCCAGTCAGATTTAGTGTACCTTATGTTCGTTTAATTTCAACATGAAGTCTATACAAATTGCTATAATTGATGGTCTTCATTTTATTAATAAATACCTAGTTCTTTTTTGTACATATTTTTTCTTTATTACAACGTACATAGTCATTGTCCAAAACGTCAAAGTAACCTATTGATTTAAAAAATGTACATTAGAGTTATTAATCGGGAATTGGAATATGGGGTAGTATTAATTGTTAGTTTCTTTTATAATTTCTCGAAAAGAATTATTGTACTTCGTTTCGTGTTACAGAAATATTAGATTTAATCGCTTTTTAAAAGTCACGCGTTATCAAAAAATTAAATATTGGGTATGCTTTTAACCGGTCGTATACCGCCGGCTCGCATACCAGCCGGCAGATTTGTACCCGTCGTAGGCCGGTGGCTCGCATGCGAGCCACCAAATTGGTTTTACGTTAGCTTAAGCTAAAGCGAAGGCGGCGCGCGGCGTTTTGGCGCCAATTTGGTGGCTCGCATGCGAGGCACCGGCCTACAACGGGTACAAATCTGCCGGCTGGTATGCGAGCCGGCGGTATACGACCGGTTAAATTTTTGCTTCGTACTTAGATGAAAAAAAAAAAATGTAACTAATCTGTTGAAAACGCGTAGTATCTGTGACCGTACAAAATAACACATTAGACCGAATTCCATTATGTCATGTAGTGTTGTTACCAAATTCTATATGTAATATTAATTTCAGATGTTCACCTCTTGTAAATAAAAGAGAATAGAAAAAAAGATACTTTTGTACCTGTTTGTGCGGTTATTAGCGTGTAACTAACTAATCGTGAGGAGTTTATCGTGTCACCGCTCCGGAGATACATATAAAATATATACTATCGTTGCTTTCATAACTTAACAGTTGCCAGCATTCAAAAGTTGATAATTGTACTATTTGTGAATATTGTTTCTAATACAATATGATATCTTTAAAATGGTTCTCCCAATTCATAATAAATGGAATTATTAGGTTTCCGTTCTTCACTTCGTTTATATACTCTTATATGTAGCCCCAGAGCCCGATATAATAATGTAACTAAATAGATTTTACTGAACAAAAATATTTCAAAGGTTTTCAAATGTGACGTAGGAGGCATTGTTTTATAATCTATCTTACAATAATTGAAGTAATAACAAACTATAAATATAGTCACTTCTTTATTCGAATCTACAAATGTAACAAACATTTTCAAAATATTATATAGATTAAAAACCTAGTTTACAGCATTATCTACACTTGCAACTTTAAAATCCTTGTTCATTGAAGTTACATTTGTAGATTCGAATATATCTATTGAAAATTCAAACCATATCTAAATTAGTTATTATATTACAATAATAAATACAGGACATCTGTTTTCTAGATATAAAATACCTATTTTATTGGTGGTAGCAAAGCTATTGCGACTTTATTTTTATTTTTAACTTGTGCAAGACAGCAAAAAATGTTTCCTTCGTAAGGTAAATGATAAAGCATCGGAATGTATACGAATTTTGGAGTTTCAATGATTTTGTTACACAGTGTGAAATGATTACGTATTCTGTTGTCTTGCATTCGGAATTCGCTATGACCCCAAATTTGTCAGTTTATATTGCTTCCATCAGATTATTTTCTACATTTCTACCCGAAAAATATTTTTATCACCCTTTTCAACCCATTGTCGTTAAATATTTGTGTTGTATTTTGTGGTAGTTTTTATAAATTGTGTTTTTAGTGTTTCTTTTTTAGATTTGATTGCCAGTTCGAGAAACGTGCCTTTGACGCCTAAATACCAGTCTCGATTAAAGAGGTTAAAATTTATTTTGTGTTATGTGTGCGACAGAGGCATCTTTATTGTTTAGTATTTCGCCATTAAACCAAACATTAAAATATTACAGACAGTGGGTTTTAGAATTGGATTTTTAAATGTCCATCCGAGACGAGTATGTACGTTTTGTCTGGTTTTTAATTTTGCTTTCGGACGAAAGTCGACGTCTCACTGAGTGTGTCTCGTTATTATCTAGTAGACGCTTGAACAATAAATACCTGTACCTTGACAACATACTTTTTATTTTACATTTTTAGTATTGGTTCATTAACCCCATTGCCTTTATTTTAGTAGGGTACAATTCTAAAATTTCAAAGCGTGTAGAAATAAGTGATGTTTTATTTGTTAGGCCTTGTAATATAATTTATTATGCATGAGCTGGATCGTTTTTTAATAACTCTTGTTTGATTCAATAAAGCTATGTGCGATTAATTATTTGTCGAATTATACAAAAAATTGTTAATCGTTATTCGAATGCATTCGTTGTTGATCGATTATGGTAGTCCGGTAGGTATCGTTGCATTTTAGGTTGTATTTTTACGCCAATCGCTTCCCATTTTTTCAATAGATCTTGAATGACTTACAAGTGAACCATGCGTCAGCCGCCGCACCCGCGATGGGAGTGAGATTGGGCGGCCGCGAAGGAGGTAAAAAAGTAAAAAATTAAGTAATAGTACGGCGGCTGAATTTTTTCCCATAAATAGTCAACATCATACTGAGCTGAAATATAATCGTCAGCTGCATCATGGAGTTTTATGCGTCCGCTGCTCGCATGAAATTGTAAAAAAAACACGTATAATAAATTTATAGTACGCCGTATGAAATTTAACTAGGTGATTGTTTAAATAATGAAAAGTACGAAAACAACAGCTGCGTGTGTAGCGGTGGAGAGACCGGCAGCTAACGTAGTAAAGTACTATTACTTAATTCTTTTATTTTCTTTACCTCTTTCGCAGACTCCCACACCCACAGCTACTTGAGCAGCTGACGGTCGGTTCACTTACTAGTCATATAAGATCAAATTATCGATGTTAACACCAGCCGACTTACTATGACTTTTGATAAGCGGCGATAGCTCAGTGGGGAGACCAACAGACTGCAATGCAGAGGGTCTCGGGTTCGAACCCACGTCGCGCACCTCTGACTTTCGGAAGTATATGACTTTTCGAAATTATGTGCGTATTGATTGACAATTATTGCCTGCTCCGTGCCTCGGAGAGCACGTTAAGCCGTCGGTCCCGCCTGCCATGAAAATCTATGGCAGTCGTTATTGGGAGTGTCGACACAAAAGATCCCACTGGGTCGAAGTGTCGCCGGTCTGCACTGACTGGCCCCCACATAAGATACATACATACATACTATGACTTTTGTATTTGTAACGCAACCTATGTGTGAGGTTATTAAATTCACGGGCATTCCGTGTATGAGCGGTACAGAATAGTAATAAAATGAACATTCATAAGAAAACAAAAAAGAAAGATCATCAATGAATGCGGGATATTCGAAACATTTTACTTATTATTCGATGACAATCGTGGATCGCTGGTTTAGCAATCCGAAAAGGCTAGAGCGTCGCCCACCTTTTATCTAGGAAACGGAGGAAAAAAATAAGCTCCTCAGGTCAGGATCAGATTAGCAGCGTAAGAAATTATCCTGGTGACGCCCAGGACAAATATTTTAACAGTTAATAGGTAGATAAATTGGTACATTATCACGTCTATATTTTCGAGCACTCAGGACGACGCTTATCACAGCTGTAATAGAAGATAAGATAGAAGGTAAGCTTGTAGCTTTCTACCAGAACACAGTACCAGACTGCACGCCATTACTGATAATTGCCTAAAGGTATGTCGAGAGTTATTATAAAGATCCTGTTCTTGCGATAAACAATTTGATACTCGACTGAATGATGACGGACTGAGTCGTGTTGACACTTATTTTGTGCTAGATGTTGAATACCTCCAAATTAAAGTATGCCTGAGTTCCATGAAGCTGTTGTCGACCTTCAGAGTAGTTAGCTAATGGATCTTTGCCATAGTAAGGATGTGGGTTCCTCTTAACCAATTATTATTTTTCGACTATGGCTTGCCGGCGAGTAACGCCTAATTAAATAAATCTATACTAATGTAAAGCTGAAGAGTTTGTTTGTTTAAACGCGCTAATCTTGGGAACTACTGGTTCGATTTGAAAAATTATTTTATTGTTGGATAGCCTATTTATTGAGGAAGGCTAAAGGCTATATAACATCACGCTACAACCCACGGGGGCGGCGCAGTAACAATAAACGCGGGTAAAACCGCGGTAACATCTATAATATATCCATACTCCAGAACATGTGCTGCTACTGAGAATGTACACTAACAGAAATCCCCAGTGGGGAATCGAAAGCGGAACCTAACGATAGCACACAGACTTATGCTCAAGGCAAAGTCTCTGTGCTATCTAGACCAATGAAGCAGTAGGTACCTAGCCATCAGACATCGACGACCAACGATCACTGTGTAGTTCATTTCAGAACTAGTACACAACTTTATGCGTAGTAGAGCCTCGCTAATTTCAGCATGAATGGGCCGGCTCGACCGGGGAAGGACTACCCTCTCACAGAATATCGACGTGAAATAGCAGGATTCTTACTGTCGTCTATTGTTCGATGAGTGAGAGTGCCGGACGCCCAATCACTCTCTTTCCCCCTTCCCGTTCCTTCTCCTTCCCACTTCCTTTCCTAAAGGGTTGGCAACGCGCAAGTGATGCCACTGGTGTTGTAGGTGTTCATAGGCTACGGTGACCACTTACCACTAGGTGGGCCGTGGTCTTGATTGCCAACTTAGTGGTATAAAAAGAACTATTGTGAACCCGCCATAGGTAGGTAACTAGGTATTAATTTCGAATAAAATAGGACATAAGTTTGTTTAAATTACATCATATTATAGGCAACAGCAAATAATATTAATTACCAATACATTGTGTACCTATACATCTATAGAAATAAATAATATTGAAGTGTCCGTTTGTAATGACAAAATAACAGCTTTTAACTGCCTCTGTGGCGCAGCGGTAGTGAATGCAATTGTATTTTGAGTTAAATGGGTTTTTCTGATGATCGTCAAGATGGCGGGTCCACGCCAGGTTTTTCGAATATCATGTGAATGGGATTTAATACACTATTTCTACATTTTATACTTTCATGGAAAAATTCTACACTCATAAAATCTCAATATATTTTACAAAGAGAGTGATCCCGCCATTTTGATATCAAAATAGCGGGACCACTATTCAGTGAAAGAAAACACATGGCGTGATCTTAAACTGAACGCATCAAATTTTAATACGGCTGCGTTTGAATCGTTATTATACTTTTATAACTGCAATTTATATAAGCTACTATAAAGTATAAAATAGTAGAAATAGTGTATTAAATCCTATTCACATGATATTCGAAAAACCTCGCGTGGTTCGCCATCTTGACGTTAATTTTTCTATTAAGAAATCTCAATAGCACAGTCCGGAGTTAGGAAGTTGGCGGTGTTAGGCACCCCCGCACCGCGGAAAGCATGTAAAGCAGTTATTCCTGCTTCTGATCTCTCTCAGGTCGTGTCCGATTACCGTCCCATCGGATCATAAGAGTTAGGGAACAGAGAGTGCACTTGTATTTGCGCACATACCTGTGTATTATAGTAGGTACCTCCTGCGCAGATGGCCAGTATCTGTTAAGATTGGACGCCATGACCAAAATTCGGTCTGAACGAAATCAAAAATTAACATTTATATTTTTATTTTGTTTGTTCCGGCTAATATGAAATAATTTTGACGGGACTCACTAGCAGATAGCTAATGTTATAAGGAGTAACTTAGGCTACATTTATTTTAGGAGAAAAGTGTTCCGCGAATTAAAAATTCCATGCGGCAAAGTCGTGGATAACAGCTAGTACACAACAAATAAGACTATATTTTTCGCAACATTATTTATTTTTCATAAATTATCAAAAGTAACAAATAAAAATTTATGTTAGGTGTAGAATGGCTAATATAAAACTATAAGATAGTATTGAAGTGGTTATCATTTGTTTGTAAGTATGCAGGCGTAATCTCTAAAACTACTGACCTGATACAAAAAAACATTTCACTTGTAGAATGGTATGCATTCCTTCAGAGTAACATTGTCTATGTCGTAGGGCATGATCAAAGACGCGGGTGGGTATTGCTCTAAGTTACTTTTTTACTAAAAACACTTAATAATGGATTATTTTATTGTTTTCTCCGTTTCTGTTATAAGTTATAACAAATAGTTCAATGTTTCTTTACCATATTTTAACGACGAAAGCATAACACTCCATTTTTAATTCAGTGTTTATTAGTACCTAGAGGTATAAGAGTATTCTGACTAGCATACGATGTCAGAGGGACCCTAAGATCGTGAAGCTCGCGGCAGTTACATTTAGGTCTACTAGTTAGCTCCACCGGTGGGGCTAAGTTTAATTGTTTTTACACTTATCCTTACCGAAAGGGCTAAGTCGTCCCGCTGCAGGATGAATGCGCAAGCGACCCCTGCGCCCCGGTCATAGAGCGTGAGAAGGAACACCGTGCTAGGTTTTAGTCGGTAGGACCGGACGTCAACATCTTTCCCTGAGTCCAACATAACCCTTTCTAATTCACTGAGTAGAGTACGTCTAATGTGTTTTTGATCTGTGATTAAATTGATTATTTTATAAATATTCTCTACTGTTGTAAAATCTAAAGAATTAAGATTTTCAAAAATATAGCAAGTGTTGTAACAATTATTTGGTGGCATTTGAATGATTTAACTTAGTACCTACCTAAATGATTCCACCACCATTATGATTCTTTTTTTGCCAAATTCTTATAAAAATACTTTTAGTTTTTAAGTACAGGAAAATTTAAAATTTGTACCTTGTGTTTCTCAACATCCTAATACGCGAGTAAAATTTCGAGAAATTGAAAACAATAAATAGACTAAACTTAATAAGAAGCATCAGAATGAAAAATCACTATTATAAAAAAAGCTAAAATAGGCTATAACAAAATAACAAATAGGTCTATCAAAATAATCATAATTAATTATAAAAATTCAAATCCCTGATGAACTGTTGCTCGACTTGGTGTGTGATAATAGCCATATCCTGGTCTGTTGTGTCCAAGTCCGCTGCCTTGCACGGTTGCGCTTGCTTTGCTTTCCAAGCAAGAGTCAATTCTCTGTCGGCCTAGGAAAGCATTTTTAAATAACAGTGAAACTGAAAAAATATCTTCTAAACCAAAGAGCTTTATAGTAAACAAAAGAAAAATCCCATAAATAGGATAATATTCGTCCTAATACAGATCGATTTCTTGATATGCCATTGAACATTTGTTCATTTAAAAAGACATCGTCCGCACTAGATGTTTTGTTGTTGGGGACTTTACAAACATTCAGTACACACAACACAACACGGCGGCGCAGTGTCAGTGGCGTAGAACACCGCATACTACATGCACCTTTTTAAAAACGACATAACCGATAGGTAGTTGTTTATGATTATGACAAAGCTGTGTGCAAATATGAGAAAGTAGCGCATGCGTTGACACTGCAAAAGCTTCAGCAACAACCAAAGGTCAACTGCCTTGCTTCCTGGATAGAGCTGAGTGGTTAGAGTAACAGATAGTTTTCACGTGACAACGGTTCAATAGCCAAATATTTTGAGGTTAAGTGAGATAAACAAAGTCTACTTACATCGTCACGACTATTGTATATATTAAGGGCGAATCTTCTAGACTCTGCTTTCATTTCCTTGATTTTCTTCTCAGTCAAGGCATATCTGCAATATGAAGTTACATTACATAATCATTACATGATGTCCTAGATCGATGTCTCTCGACAATGATCTAAGTGATTTATAAATTTCCCATGTGAGTGACAGTTGATAAAAGGTATTTACTTATAAGCTATTTACTTATAATTGATTGAAATCTTTACTAATGTTATAAATGCGAATGAGAGTTTGTTTGTTACGCTTTCACGGCCTAACTACTTGACCGATCATCATGAAAGGAGACGGATACCTTTTCATACATTCTTGGGCCTGGATGTAAAAATATGAAAGTGGTGTCAATTTAGAGATTATACACTATACAGGTGATTGGTAAAAGACTGGACATATAGTAGGAGGGTATTCAGTAATCGATTCTGAACCCAAATATAAAAAAAATATAGGTACCTACTTAAATTTTGACCTGGTTATCCAATAAAAATTTAATGTGTTGACAATCTTCGCATATACTACAGCTGTGTTACAAGCGATGAGCCAATTGGCCGTGCGACCTTGGTAACTCCCGTTAGTAACCAAAACCTCCGCCACTGCCCCCCGCTACTGCACCCCGCACTCTCCCGAATTTGACCCCCGACCGTCCTATTCTTATCAAAGGTCATTAGCCTCGGTAGCGCGGCGCGCACAGCTGTGTGCGACCCGCGCAGTGTCCACATTTTATGGATATTTCATACAAATTTTCATAAAGGTTTTTTTGCAGGTTAACGTATAAATAAAAAAATTAAATCTGTGAATAATTTTTTTTTGTTTATACGTTACGTCTGCCCATAAACTATCATGTCCTTAAGTATGTACAATGTTTAACTAGTCACCCTGTATATTATCAAACTTAACTAGTCATCCTGTATATTATCAAACCATCTCTGAAAATTCTGCGGATTTTGGCAATCTGAGAGCAGAGTTATAAGAGATTTAGTAAAAGTGAGGTTATGCAACAAGTTGACAACAACCTATACTAAACAGCTGATTTTTGAACTGCGATTGCTACTTTGTTTTAATAGACAGTTATTTACTATATTAATTGTAGTATTTATTGTATTGTATTGAGTGGGAGGATATTAGGAATCTCACAAATAGATTAAAATATAGGGAAGTCAAGGACGTGATGTTTAAAAGTAAAAAAATATTTTTAAATAATAATTATCTTTTATTCATCTTCAATTATAATCAGAATATCATCTAAGAAGTGCGCAGATGGTACTATATTAGCTTGGTACCTAGCCTAACCAAGGTACTATATTATTGACATTACATGCACGCAGCAGCCTACAATTCGTTTGCTTACAACGCAGTTACAACTTAAACTAATGTTTAAGGATTGTTCCAGTGTAGTTATTTCAAATGTAAATTTTGTTCGGGTACTTTGAAATAACTACACTGGAACATTGAGACAACTACAATCTCAGTCTCCCCGTGACCATGGCTGCTCAAAAGCAACCGAAACGTCGGAGAAAGTGTAAACTGAAATATTAATAGTTTTAATAATTTAATTAGCTTAAAAATTATTAAAGTTTAATAGTAGTAGTAGTGTAACATTTTCTAAATTATGTAATAAAGTGTCAAATAAACAACGCGATAAAATCCGTATACAGTTGGTAGTTTAATTTCAATGAACTCAAAGTTACCAAACAACGTATTAGGTATTGTTAGACTTCTTTGCACTATTTGCTGCCTATTTAAATGATTTAGCCCTAAGTGCCTTGGCACAAAATATTTAGTGAGAAGTTCCCTCACTTGGTGCAACCACTTCTCTAGGGTTCGCCTAGAAACTTTCAATAAAGTTAACAACCCCTCATTAGATGCCCCAGATCTAAGCATTATCAAGTAGGCTGCTAAAGCTAGAGACGCTTGTGATATTTCTAACAACTGAGGAACTTCAGTAAACATTTGATTGTATTGCACTTTATTTAACCTAATCCATGTATGTACAACATGATCTTCCATATCATCTATACTCTCAAAATGAAGTAATCCTGTCTAGACAAACTTCTTTTAAGGACATCATGTCCTGAATATGTTTCGCAGTAACAGTCTGTACATAATTATTTGTCAAACTGTCTAGAAAATCCCACGCTTCAATGACTAAATGTCGATGATTCAATTTACAGTTCGAGGCATAATCCTCTCTTGTACAACATTATAAATTCTCAATTCTCGAGTTGAGCCTGTGTTTATTAAATGGCTGACTCGTGATGCAAGAGAATGACCAGAGCGAAGACATTCACTACGGTGGCCTAGTATTTGTGGTTCATCAACAGATGGTCGTCGAGCCAAATCTCAACAAGCTTGACAAATATAGTCACTGCTGTTAACCTGAAAGACGAGAAAAGTTTTTAAATTTAAAAATTCATTATTACTGCAAAATATACAGCCCGTTTAGGTTTTTAGTAACATGTTAACAATCTTCATATGATTACTGTGTTTAAGTATTAATACTTTATTTGTAAGTATAATGCAGGGGCCACACTTAGGTTTAATTCCGTTAATTATTAACAGTAGGAATATAGGAACACCTATTATCAACGCAGAGTCAACTACTGTAGTTAAAAGCATGATTTTTACAGTAGATCGGTTTCTCTTATGACGAATCCGCCACTAAGAAAGGATTTATGGAAAATCAACCTCTCAAAATCGATATTTAGTAGTGTAAAAAAATAAAACAATTTAATACAGATAGTATAAAGACCTACCTCCCAGAATGAACAATAAAAAAATGAACAAAATACGTAAAAATTGTGATAGACTTGATTCAGTGAGTGTTTTGAACATTAGTGAACCGGACGTTATAACTATAGAGACTAATACTAGCAAAGCTATAGCTTTATCTACATTCAACTCGAGTGTTGGTGCTATTAAAGTCAGTGAGTGGAATGCAGAGGTAGACGCCCTGGCCTTGAAGCATAAATGAGATGATATTGAAACTAACGCAAGATGTGTTCCATTTTTGACAAGGCCAAGCGAGCGCGAGCTTTACAAAGAGTGGACCCCATTGCAGAGAACCTGGCAAGCGTTGAAAGAAGACCTTCAGATTACATTTCCAAAATGCCGCCATTTGTGTCGTGATTTCAAAACAACAGCGAATGTGACAAGTGACGAGTTCACTACTATCGCTATGTATGCAGCGAAAAAACATAGAATATTAAAGCAATTGAGACTCCAGTTACGTGAAAGCGATATATTGGAATTAATAACTGGAGGTATTACTGATCCCCATGCAAAATCGATTGCGAGCAGAGCTATAACAGTGAGCGGGTTATTTGAAAAATTTGCTCGCTATATTCCAATTTCACAACAACAGATAACTGATGCAGAAACAGAGCCATCTACATCAAAAAAATCAAAGATCATGACAGAACCTAAGCGTTGCCATCGATGTTATCGAGTTGGACATATGCAGCGTGATTGTCGTACCAGCGTTAATTATTTACCGTGGAAATCTCCTGCCACTAGGAACGAGAATAAACAAACTATCAATAAGAAACTTTCTTATCGAGATAAATGCTCGTTTTGTTTGAAAGGACATCTAGCCGAAAATTGTTGGACAAAATAAAGAGTTGACCGGGAAAAGCAGTTCAAAGATGTAAACAGTAGCGGTAAGGTATGTACTACTGCTGATATTATTAATGGAAAACTGGTTCATATATTAATAGACAGTGGAGCGTCATGTTCATTAATGAAAGACACTTTGGCACGATCCATAGGTGTCCTTGTCAACCTTCATTAATTCACATTTGTGGACTTCTAATGAGATTGTGGAGGAACAGGTTGTGAAGTCCTTCCAACACAGGAAGGATCCTCCGACCAGGCTGGTTGATCGTGCCTGGCGGGTCTCTGCCCAACGGTTGATGTCGGGAGCTTGTATATATAGTTAGACGCTGTGAAAACTTCATTTGTGCGATGCAGGATTGTGACGTCATTTGAGCGTATTTATTGCCATCTGTTAGATGTAGGCGGAACTTCTTCATCTGTGCGGAGTATCGCCATCTGTTAGATGTAGGCGGAACTTCTTCATCTGTGCGGAATCGCCACAAGATACTTATTTCAAATGAGAAATTAAATGTTATTATACAGTTGGAAACAACTTTTCACATAGTTCAAGACAAAGAAATACAGTAAGATGCAATTTTGGGCAGGGACGCAATTAGAACTAATGACATCATATTCATAACTACTTTAAGTGGAACAATAATTAAAAGGTGAGATTGTTTACAACATAGAAGTTTTTATAACAAATGCTTTGTTCAACGTTCCAAGTCAAATTCATTCAAAGTTACAAGAGCTCTTAAATTAACACTAGAACCTTATTGCTTTAAACAATAACATCCGTGAAAGCAAGACCGCCGTGCCGTCATGACTATTAGAACTACGACAAATGAGCCCGTTGTTTATCACCCTTATCGTATGGCGCTTTCGAAACGAGAAAGATCAGATCCAATGTAAATGCAAATGTTTAAAAAAAAATCATAGATTGTTATTTTATCATCTAAGCGCTGCTAGTTTACAATGCACATTTCAATTCTTTACTAAAGAATTATAATGTAGGTAGGTACATATGCAATGAAATAAGTATTGTAAAGTGTACTGTACAAGTCGACACATCATTATGGCGAATGCCCATAGGTTATACTAATACTTCAGTTCGTTCACAGTTAAACAATCGAAATAAGTATCTACTAATTAAACTTTTAAGAACAAGAAAGCAATAACGCCATTACGAAAAGATGATTATCGAAAATGTTTGCGTGTTACTTACTTACTTATCCCACTTCTGAAATGTGAAGAAATAAAACACTCCAGTGGATAGATTCAACCATACGTTTATTCTCCTTTAACAATTTTACTAGTTGTCACTAAACTACTGCAAACTATCCTTACAATGCTAGCTCACAAATGAGAATGCCGTTTTGCAAGTCAACATCATTATTTTATTCTATTTGCCGGAATACGTCTTATTTCACAATTCAAATTATAATCCTTTTTTTGACTCACAAAATGTCAGCCTCGTAACATATCGAACTGCTAAATTTTAAATACTTAATACATTATAATTTATTTCAAAAATAATTTAAATATATTTTACACAAAACAGTATGAAATAGATTTATTAAATAAATACATTTGAATAATTATGTAGTTATAATCACAACTAAATGCAGTAACCTAATTTTAATCAAATTGATTATAAATAAATACAAAAATAATTACAGTAGGTATCCAATAACGCGTTAAAAAACGACGTTAAGCATTAGTGTTGCCCCTGTATAATGGTTACGGAAAACATAGGAAGGAACCTGTAGTGAGAGACGCTGGGTAGCCAACAAACAAAAGGTTGTACTTACAGGTTCCGGTGCACGCCATTGACGAATCACTGACAGTGGCGTTTCATCATCTAAAGCTCTTCGGCCCAGTGTATTACAGCGACTACTCGCTATGCCACAATTCACACAGCAATCCATGGTGTCGATATCCAATCGATAAGCTGGCCGTAAAATCCAAAATAACGAGCCAAAGTCAGACGAGTAAACGAGATTAGCCGTGTCCGGTATAGCAAAGGTCGTACAAGTTAAGCAAGATCAGAAGTCCGTGGAAAGAAAGCACTGGTCAAGGAATAATATACAGGATGTCCGGTAATTACTGGATAACCTTGAAATGTCAAGTAGTAGAACTGACGGCCGTTAAGAAAAAGAAAATGGAAAGGAATCTATCCTGACTACTACTACCTGAGATATGATTTTTTTTAATTAACATATTTATCTTTCTTGCACACTACGACTATAAATAAATGAATTCTATCGGTTTTTTGTTGTTTTATTATTAAGACAGGCGGTCTCAGTTAAGTGAATAATATCAACACCTTTTGTTTAATACAAATATAAAATATACATTTACCATAACAATGAATGTGTTTACAATTACTCCGTGTAAAAAACTTAAAATAATTAATATTTTCGGCTACAATATTACGTAAATTTGCAAAAACGTAAGCTCGTGTTACGTGATTTTTAGATTATAACAGTAGAAATCTATCCTATTTTACAGCTTAAACGAAACATAAATAGTTATATTACAATTTGTCCGTCCCAAATATTTAAGTTATTGGTTGATAATAAAGATAAATATTTATCAAAAATGCACTTCAAATCCTCCATACAACTTTACTATGGCGGCCGCAGGCTGATTTGAATATGCGCCGCACGAGCTCTGTCATTATCTGTCTTACGCTCGGCGCAGTCTTAAACACTAATTATGCTAATATATAGACAAGTCAAAAGTATGACTAGCTATTGCACTTTTATATTATTATTATTTCTGTTCTGTCATCAGTTCTACTATACGACATTTCAAGGTTATGCATTAATTACCGGACAATCTGTATATAAAACAACTGGAAACACTCAAAACGCACACGCACTAAGCGATACGAGACGAGTGATCCATGTGATCATAGATTGAGAGTCAGGGAGCTGTCACTGTTAGCACAGATTAAAAATACAGTTGACAATTACAGGTAATAAATCGATCTGTAAAAAAGAATTATTTTAAACATTTATTTTTATCAAGTTTATATTTTGTTTTTTTTTAAGCTGTTGACATAATGCTAATTAAAATGTATTTATTTACTTTAATTGAATCAATCATCTGGTGCAAGTGGTTTTTTATTTAATACATTCACAATAATCGATTATTGTTAAATATGCGTAATCATCTTAGTAAATTAATATTTATTCAAATGTGTAAATATTGCCGCAACGCTCGATAGATGGCGTTATACCGGCCGGCTGAATCGCGCTATGGTTTCGTTACCAGTCCGACTATATATGGCCAAACAAATTAAAAATAAATTGTCGATTGTAGTTCAGATATCAGTTGTGGTTTTATTTATTGGATAATCCCTGCTATTTCACATCAGTTCAACCGTCGACCATTAGATCGCGCGCAGTGTCGTGAACAATTATAGTAATTGATATCTTATTTTATTAGTGACTTAACTCAACTTATTACAATCAGGCCCAGAAATCCCCGTCTCCTTTTGCACACACGTCAGGCTTACATATCTTTTTCTTGAATGAAAGATACTCCTGTGACCCATGTTAACTTAGTAAACTCACTAACCTATATATTTTGACGTTTATAAGTGTTACTTTGGACCTAAATTAATAAATGATTTTTGACTTTGACATGTCCTTACATTGGGTACCTTTCATCCAAGAAAAAGTATTGATAGAAATTTATTAATAAAATCTAGTAAATCATATCCTGTAGTAAACTTTTTAGACCCAGACTGCCAATTGCTGTGCAATGAGATCTCGGGTCTGTTGCCTGGTTCGGACCAACAAAAAGCATTAAGTTTTTCTGACACAAAATTCTCAATGGCAGCTCGCCGTTAGGCATTTGGCGTTGTTGCACACTACTGTGCCTTGGCCTACCAATAATTATTCATCCTCACCTGTGAAGGTAGATTCTAATTTCAAATCATTAGGAATAACATGAAAGATAATTTAAGAAGGTTACGACCATAAATAATTGTAAACCATATTTTCCCTTTCTACCTGTTCTGCTATGTTGGGTTGTTTGCAAGCGTAAAAAGCGCAAAAATATTGCTTGTCCTTACTTTTTGTTAAGCAACACATGACCAAAGTAATGAATGGGATTTTTCGACTTCGCGATGCCGACTTCATAGAGAACTTCTGGCAAAATCCACCCAAAGCTTTTCCACAAGTATAACACGGTGTCTCTATCCAGCGTATCTGTAATTAAACCACGTGATGAATGTTTATGGTAGACTACAACTTCAAGTGTTCCTACTCTGCACCAGCTTTCAAAGAAAAATTCAGCGTGGTTGGATTGATTTGAACTACATACCTTCATCCCATATATGCATGTAAATAAGTTGATCGTGAATGGGTCGCATATTGATAGTTTTGTAAAGTACCTACATATATGAACCAATATAGTTCAACAAGCGATTTTAAGCACAGAATTGGTCGCTCGACTTTGGTTCTAGTTAAGATTTTTGCAAAATTTCTGTCTACGTAGTTTGATGATGTCAATCAAAAAGTTTTTATGTGAGGTACCTATCAAATTTATGGTAGTGTATATGTGGTATTGGTATATGAGGTAGGTAGGTAGGTAGATGTAGGTTGCAGGATCCAAGGCAGAAGGCAGTGTGCTATGAGCAGTGTTTTGTCAGCAATGCAGTGTCATGTGCAATAGAGGTTTAATAACTTAGACTTATTAAATCTGTACTATATGTGTATGGAAGTGTGTATCGCGTCTTTACGTCTTGGTGACAAATACTCACGCCGGATATCAACTTGTTCTGTTTTTGGCAAAATGACCACATCAGTCAAATCCTTAATGTCGTAACCACAATTGACATCTTTTCTAAAACAATCGTGCTTGCAGTGGCATGTCTCGTATGTACGCAGCAGTCCTTCAGGCGTCTCTTTGTATTTGTTAGTGCAGGAGGCAAGTTGAAAGATCTTTTCACCGTTCTCCAATATATAGCGGCCGTTCTCATCGAAGTAATACTTGTCGTTCTCCAAGTTCTATGAAAGAAAATATATTAGTAGGGGCCAAATCATTATGAGAGAAGACGTTCTTTAGAAATCAAACAGAAGCTGATGATTGGCTAACTTATAACGAGACAAAAGCCCGCACAAACACTTAGATACTTTTTGGATCAAGTGGAGATATGTTTTGCCAAAATGAGCTCGAAATGGTTTGGAATGAGAGTGGAGACTGACTGTAAATGCTGGATAACTGGGACTGTAGACGATAATGATTAGAAATCGCTTTGTTACACGCGTTTATGTGTAAGTGTGTCGGTTTTGGCTGTTTATGTTCGGCCTATTATCTTTATGCCTAACATGAAAATGCCTATCCGAAATTTTGGTACGAACAATGTAAGAAAGAAGTTTTGTCGGATTTCGGATCGGATTTTATCTTTTTTTACAGTGATATTACTTCATTGTTCAGACCACTTCATACCTTATTATGAATTGGTTTGAGCAATGAGGTTTATTATATTGATTATCACTCACACACTTTAGGAGATCTAGATGTGCTATTAGTCTGACTACTAAAAGTGAAAAATATGAAGCGCGCGCTTTAAACGCTATATATATATATATATGAATATATATATATATATATATATATATATATATATATATATATATGAATATATATATATATATATATATATATATATATATATATATATATATATATGTCGCAGTAAAAGACTTAAGAACTTCTAACATTTGTCACTAGATGGCGGTCGTGAGCTCATTCATTATTATCAGTCATATATATAATATATATATATCTCTCGAATACATACTCGGTATTAGAGCGATAACGTGTTTTTATTTTATACCGCTTCTGTCATCAGAAATGTGATCGAACATTTTAATAGATTAAATATAGTATATAATAGTGTAAAGATTGTATAGTACAGTGTAAAGACTTTAAAATTTAATACAGATAGTATAAAGACCTACTTCCCAAAATAAACAATAAAAAAATAACAAAAAACGTAAAAATTGTGAAAGACTTGATTCAGTAAGTGTTTTGAACATTAGTGAACTGGACTTTATTGAAGTTTGTGAGTGGAGTGCAGAGGTAGACGCCCTGGCCTTGAAGCATAAATGGGATGATATTGAAACTATCGCAAGATGTGTCCAATTTTGACAGGGCCAGCACGCGAGCTTTACAAAGAGTGGACCCCATTGCAGAGAACCTGGTCAGCGTTGAAAGAAGACCTTCAGATTACATTTCCAAAGTGCTGCCATTTGTGTCGTGATTTCAAAACAACAGCGAACGTGACAAGTAACGAGTTCACTACTATCGCTATGTATGCAGCGAAAAAACATAGAATATTAAAGCAATTGAGACTCTAGTTACGTGAAAGCGATATATTGGAATTAATAACTGGAGGTATTACTGATCCCCATGCAAAATCGATTGCGAGCGGCGCTATAACAGTGAGCGGGTTATTTGAAAAATTTGCTCGCTATATTCCAATTTCACAACAACAGATAACTGATGCAGAAACACAGCCATCTACATCAAAAAAATCAAAGATCATGACAGAACCTAAGCGTTGCCATCGATGTAATCGAGTTGGACATATGCAGCGTGATTGTCGTACCAGCGATGATAATTTACCGTGGAAGTCTCCTGCTACTAGGAACGAGAATAAACAAACTACCAATAAGAAACTTTCTTATCGAGATAAATGCTCGTTTTGTTTCAAGAAAGGACATCTAGCCGAAAATTGTTGGACAAAATAAAGAGTTGATCGGGAAAAGCAGTTCAAAGATGTAAACAGTGGCGGTAAGATATGTACTACTGTTGTTATTATTAATGGAAAACTTGTTTATATATTAATAGACAGTGGAGCATCATGTTCATTAATGAAAGACACTTTGGCACGACCCATAGGTGCCCACCGTCAACCTTTTTTAATTCATATTTGTAGACTTTTTAATGAGATACTTATTTCAACTGAGAAAATAAATGTTCTGAGTGAGACAAACGCTTCCAAGTAGCGGTTGAAAGCGCCCTGTCTACAGAGCGGCCAATCCACGCTGGTGTATCCCAGAGAAGTTGCCTCTCTCCCTTGAACGTCGACGACGCCGCCAAATTTCGGGGCATTGCTTAGCTTTCTTGTGTAGTTTATCGCGGTTTCTAATACATCGGACTAAGCCGGGAGTTATCCATGGCTTAATACTACAATATTTTCTACTGAATTTTATTATTTTTGTATTGTGCAAGATAGCCTCTTGTATCTTTTACGAAAAAATACCGACTTTTATTGGTCAGAAAAATGTCAAAAAGCTCGACAAAATATTATCAACAAGCTTTCGTCACAACCGTTATTAGTGGTTTTTGATCCAAACAGAGACTGAATTACATACAGATGCAAGTAGCTTTGGATTCGGTGCTATATTATTTTAAGGGCACAAGCAGGATCTGCGTGTAGTGTCTTACTACAGCAAACGAGCTTCACCGGAACAAGTATCACAGCTATGAGCTAGTGACATTAGCTATAGTAAATGCATTAAAATATTTCCGAGTATATTTACTGGGAATAGAGTTTAAATTGATTACTGACTGTAACGCCGTTAAATTTACTTCAAGAAAACAAGACTTATTACCACAAGTTGCAAGATGGTGGTCTTACATACAAGACTTTAACTTTAAAATCGAATACCGGAAAGGTAGTAACATACAACACGTTGACTATGTAACGAGAAACAGGCCATTAAAAAAAATTGAGGAAATACTAGTAAATAGAAAAAAAGAAAGAACGAAAGAAATCATTCTCATCAATAGTAAATGATCAAATTACTTGGTTGGAAGTTACACAAAAGCAAGTGACTGATATAATGAGAAGAATACAAGAAAACCCTGATAGTTTAAAAGAGTATATAGTGCAAAATGGTATATTGATGAGAGTTTTTGAAGAAAATACAAAAAAATATTAAAATATTAGGTATGTACCTTCGGCAGCTCGAATCAACTTAACTAAATTGTTCCATGACGAACAATGTCCCATCGGAGTAGTCGATGCGAACTAAATATTGGTTTCCTGGAATGACACCTATTGTGCGAAAATACATCAGCTATTGCATTATATGTCTTTCATCTAAGCGACTGAGCGGGCCAAAACAAGGATTACTATATCCTATCGAAAAATTGCCTGTGCCATTTCACACAATACATGCTGACTATACAGGACCATTTGGAACTGCAAATGACCACTATAGATATCTACTGTTGTTAGTGGATGGTTATACTAAATTCACAATATTAGTACCAATTGTAAACTTAACAGGAGCTGAATTATTAAAAGCCCTTGAACCTCAATTGTGTTTGTTTGGTACCACAAAACGTATTATAGACAGACAGACAAAGGAACAAACTTTTCTAGCCGACAAACAAAGGATCTGTTAAAATGGATATTGAAACATATTTTATCGCAACTGGAGCTAGCAGAGCTAATGGGCAAGCTGAACGATATGTGGCGACAGTGTTAAATTTATTAGCATGTGAAGTCACTCGGGGTTCATAATAGTCGAGCGTAATAAATAAAATACAGCTGAGTTTAAATACTGTTAGAAATACAAGAAACTACTAGTTGTACCCCAATCGAACTTCTGACTGGAATTCGATCTGTAGTGTCTGCGATAAGGCAAATATTGATATACAAAGTTAAAAATCACTGCTGAGGAGCGGTTAAGAAATAATGCTCTAAAAATCAAACAGAGATTTGATAAAATGAGGAGAAACAATTTACAATTAAAACAAGGAGATATTGTGTATGTTCAACGACAACGGACGCGGTTGGGCAATTTAGATCCGCGGTACAATGGACCATACACGATTGAAAGGTGTCTGCCAAGAGACCGATACAAGGTTAAAAATATTGATAAGATAACCTTTCAAATAGTCTCAAAAGATAGAATTCGATTGTGGAATCAAGAGGCTGCGGCAAATACCGTGACAGTCTGTATGAGCAATGACGAGTAGTCAAAATGTTGCATTGTAAGTATAATAAACTAAAAAGGCGTGAGCAACTTTTTCGCCACACGTAAGTGTGCGCGAGCATCTTATCTAATAATAAGAGTGCCAGGACCGCAAAATAAAAAATGAGGTGGCGGGTACTTATACGATAAGTGAGCAAGGACCGCATAACTTTGAGTTAAATGAGACATGGTAGTGCTCAAATAAGCACAGGCCTTGTTCGCAAAAAAATAAATATAAATTGCCAGTGAGGGCACTAAAATTATTAGTATTACCATTAAGGCGATTATTTTTGTTACTTTTGCTCGTAATAGAATTACTTGTAAAAGTAATAGAAATATAATTATGTCAATAGAGGGCATTACGACTACCTACTGGATAGTTGTTTCAAATTATTAATATATTTTTATTAAAGGTAAAATGTTGGGTGGCTTGTGGAGAAACTGGGCTTCGAGAACGAAGCCTGGGCAGAAAGGCCGTGACAGTCACAACTAGTTATAGTTACCTATATAGAATAATGTTAGTATATACAAACTTAGGATGTCACTGTAAGAAGTGCAGTTCGAATACATACCCAGTAGAGCGATAAAGTTGTTTTTATTTTACACCCCTTCTATCACACGCTTCAGCTTCGACTTATATTACCTAATATTTAATACATACATACCGAAAGGTAATCAATCTCAATAGATTGCGCTACACTTTCAAAAATATAAACTTAAAATGTATGCGTGCGCTTTACAAGCATCAGTTGCTACTGTATATTATAAGTTAGGTACGGTCAAAGACAAAAGTGGAGTGGCATCGTAAGGTACACATTCACATACTGATCCGAGCGAACATCTTTGTGTGTGTGATGTTTTAACGCAAACAATGAAATATTCAATGTAATAATAGTAGCTGAAGTTTGCCATGCGGATGTGTGAAGTGAAGTAAAGTGAGAATCGTTATTCATTGAAATTAAACTGCTATATACGGATTTTATCTCCCCCGTGAGAGTCTCCCCGTGACCATGGCTGCTGAAAAGCAACCGAAACGTCGGGGAAAGTGTAAAAATAAATTAAATCTAAATAGTTTAATAATAATTTAATTAGCTTAAAAATTAGTAAAGTTTAATAGTAGTACTTAGTAGTGTAAAAATTTCCAAAATTTTGTAATAAAGTGTCAAATAAACAACGCGATAAAATCCGTATATAGCAGTTTAATTTCAATGAATAATATTCGCGTAAATAGAAGACAATATTATGAGAATCGTTATAATGTGCACATATCGAAATGGGGAAATTTATACTTAATTTTAACGACGGTTTTTTTTTTTAAATCTTAACAATTTTTTTTATGATTTTGTAGAATTTTTTTAAAATTTTGTTCGCTACTATGACTCCAGTGTGAACAAAACGGTGTAACTTTTTAACTAACTCTATAATGATTGAGAGTAATTAGGCATCCTCAGAAAATGAAAATTATAGTTAACTTTCGTTAACTAAAATGGAAGACTATCGTTATTCAAGCCACGAATTGGCCAACATCTCTTTTATCTATGGATTTTGCAACGGGAACGCTAATGCTGCTGTGAGAGAATATGCGAGAAGATTCTCCACTCAACCTACGCCGAATGCTCGCACATTCATCAGATTGCACTTGAATCTCGCCGAATATGGAATCAGAAGACCCGCTAACGAACGTACTCGTTTGGTGTCACCGCCAGTGGAAGAAAGAAAGGAAAGTGTTGAAATTAATAACGCAAGACCCACAAATGAGTGTCCGACGCATTGCGATTAGACTCGGTTTAACCAAATGGACAGTTTGGCAGATATTAAAACGGGAAGGATTGCATCCATTCCATTTTAGAAGAGTGCAAGATTTATTTGAACCTGACGTCGCTCGAAGGTCAGTTTTTTGTTCGTGGATATCACGAAAAGTGAGATCCAACCCCAATTTTTTAAAGAGGATTATGTGGTCCGATGATGCCACTTTTACAAGATCAGGATACACAAACCATCGGAACGAGCACCTGTGGCTCTACGAAAACCCGCATGCAATGAGACCAAGCAGCTTCCAACACCAATTTTCGGTGAATGTATGGGCTGGAATAGTCGACGACATTTTAATTGGGCCTCTTATTTTGCTCGCTACTTTGAATGGCCCAAGATATTTGGAGTTTCTACAAACAAAATACCTAGACGCACTAACTGAATTACCATTGGCGTATAGGTCTAGAATTATACTCCAATTAGATGGAGCTCCGGCACACTTCGCCGTGAATGAAAGAAATTATATAAACAACACATATTCAACGTGGATTGGACGAGGTGGGACGATCGGTGGCCGCCGCGTTCCCCGGATTTGACGTCCCTTGATTTTTCTTATGGGGTACAATGAAACAAAAAGTGTATGTCAACGTGCCAAACACAAGAGAAGAAGTCAAGTCGGGGATGAAATGAGGGCGGACAAAGCCATGATAAAAAGAGCTACTCAACATGTGTCAATTAGGGCTACTGCTTGTCTGCAGCATAATGGAGGACATTTTGAATCGTGGCTGTAATAGTTTTAATGATATTAGAATAATAAACGATAATTAGAATCGATTTACTTTGTTTTCTTTATCTTTTCCCACTCTAGGGTTAGAAACACTATCTTGTTTTAATCATCATAACTTCTAAACTATCTTACTTAGGCTTAGATGTAAGATTTATTTTAAAGAAGATATCCTGTATTAAGACAAGACAACAAAAAAAAGTAGGCTGGTTTTCATGAAAAATAATGATTAAATTTTGTGTTTTTAAATCCTTTTTTGATCTTCTATTAAAAATATATATCATAAAATGTATCATTAGTTGATTGTCTACATTGTTAGCTTTCAAATGAGACATCTTTCGTCTTCCTAGGACGTCTACATCGATAGTAATGATTAAAACAGTACAGGCGCCCGAGCTTCGAGGTAAAAAAACCAAAATGGCTGCCATTTTATTATGGAGGGGGCAAAAGAAAATTGAGATATGATATGTCGATATGTCGATAAAAAATACCATATTTCAACCCCCTTAAGTCTCTGACACTGGTAAACACACATAGTGTATAATAGAAAAACATCTTTAGTCTTTACTATTTGGATTCATTTCACTTACAAAAATATTTTACTATTATAATGAGTTAATGACAATTGAGGTAATAGCTTAATTATTCTTTTTCATAAGGAAAAGAGGATTGAAACATAACCTCAATTTTAACATCGTCATTCAGCACGTCCCTATTTGAAACAACTTTGTTTAATATTTAGTGTGACCTCCATTGTTCTTAATATAGCTCAAGAGACGTCTATGCATGGAGGTCACAATATTAGTACACATAGTTCGCAACGGTCTTGTCGGTATGATACCCTTTGATTCATAAGCATTCACCATTCATCTTCGCTGAGTTTGGTTAATAAGAAGCAGTCTTCCTCTTCCCGCCCGACTTTTTAAGCTCCCTTCTTCTTCAAATCGTTTCACCCAACGGCTTACAGTATTATTAGCTCTGAAATAAAATAAAACATCATATGACATAATCGTAGATAGCGATTCTTTAACAGCGAAATTGTAAATCACATAATATTTAAAAAATAACTTACTCTTAGTGTTTAGTCCGGTTTTCTCGGCAATTTAAGATAATAAGGTCATAATTATGCCATATATTTGCCCTGGATTCAATATGTATATTAGTTTGCATTTTAAATGTAGACTTTCAATCAAAATATTAAAAAAAAAATTGCAATAATAATGACACAAACGCTCGTAACAAAGATCACCAACCAACAACATCACATAATAATTCTATTCAAGTGAGAAATTATTATATTTTTTAAATCCACCCTCATCTTTTAAATAACTGCGGTTTAATTAAGTCTTAAAGTAAAGTAACAAGTCATTGATGTTTCTTATTTAAGAAAAAAAATACGAAATGATTATCTCATCCAGGGGATCGAATCAACAAGCGTTACAATATAGATCGCTCTATTACCAACGTAGCTACATCACTTGTTTATTTGAAACTAATACTCACTATCATAATTAGAACAGGCGACAGTATAAGTGAGGCGGGTGTTAATAAATTATCATAAACAATGGCCCTTAGCAACACGTTCCTGGAAGCCGCCACCGTCGACTCACTGTTTCGCAAGACCGTACGAACATCGAGTGCTACCAAGAATTATCTTACCGGGGGACCGACTGTAATTCACCATCATCGATTGCGTTATATAGTTAGCTTTATTTCAATACATAATTAATGTCTCACTTTCTGTTCTCACATCGAACGATAGTCACGCTTTAATAATATAACTAATTATTGTAAAATTATTCACTTAATTAAACTACCTATTATAAAGCAATAGTTTCGGTTTCATTGCATCCTCAACTGCAGCCGAACATAATTCGGGTTTATGTGTATGTGTGCAATGATTTTATTGAAAAAGGTAATAAGTACAATTTGTTGTGATTCTATCGCTTTTTAAAATTGCTACTCGACTTTTGCACCTGACCGTACATAGCAGAGAAAACTTAAACGCGCTCTTTAATCAAAGAGTGTGCTACTAACCTCTAAGAACTCGCCGTCACACCTCACGTGGTAAAATTTTGCGCCGTAATTTGTGATGTAATTCTGATGACCATATTCATCGACGTAGTAAGTACCGACGTCATCCGAGTACATAATGCGATCAGTACCTAAAAACAGCACATACATAGTCTCACGTTTACCTATATCTCCAAAGCGGTAGAAAGTTGACAAAATGTCAGTGTTCTACATATTGAATTAGACCCAAATATCGGCATCTATAATTATTTTGGCTACACGCCATAGGGGTCTTATTACATCTTATCGGGCGTGGCTTCAGACTATATGCTGCTCCTGAGGATTTTTTGACAGAAAAGTCGTTATAACGCTTTGCTCCATCCGGAAATCGATCCCGAGACCATGGGATCTCGGCTTCGATGGAGAAGTGAAAACCACAGCTATGCTTGCACAGCAGTTGTAGGTAGTATAGCAGTTGCAACAGAATGTATCAGATTTCAAATTTACCTCTACATGTGAAGAAAGTAATGAGCGTTCTACACGCCCTAGTATACTTCGCTTCAAGATCTGCTTTCATGTGTTTAAAGTTCTCGCCAATAACTCCCCAACACGTCGCCTTTGACCCGTACATCTCTATGGTTCTGTAAAAAACATCACTTTTCTAGCAAGATGTTACCTACCAATATTAGAAAAAAACAAAAACCGACTTCAAAACTATATCTACACGTAAAAACTTAAACTAAAAGATCCTATAAGCACTAAATATTGAAATTAAACTACTATATACGGATTTTATCGCGTTATTTATTTTACACTTTATTACAACATTTTTGAAACTGTCACACTACTGCTAGATACTATTGAACTTTACAAATTTTTAAGCTAATATATATTATATATTAGCTTAAAAATTAGTAAAGTATATACCTAGTAGATTAATTTCCATGAATAACGTTCGCGTAAACAGAAGACAATATTAAGCACTAAATAGTTAAAAATAATACTAATTCTAATAAATCAAAAATTTTAAATAATTAACCTATAAAACCTAAACTATCTTTAACCTATAATAAAATTTTACAATTTTTGGAGTCGGTGCCAAGCCAAGTATCTGATCTGAGCATACAATCTTTTAGCTTTACTTTTTTACACACTTTACATAGGTAATTAGATAACTATCTTAAAACCTACATATTAGTCAACTAGATGTGCCTGGGGTTTCACCCGCCGTGTTTCGCATCACCCGCCTGTACGATATTCTTTTTTGCTGAGCTTTTGCATTTTTTTTAAGCTAGGATATTTATTAATGGGTCATAGCGCAATCTTAAATGCCTATACTATTCCTCATAAATCTGGCTATCATTATTAAAAAAGATTTTTTGAAATCAGACTGGTAGTTCCCGACATTAGCGCGCTTAAACAAACAAACTCTTCTTTTATGTTTATTGTATTAGAATAGACATATAATATTAATACAGATATTAAATTCTTCGCGAATTAGGACCTATACCATTTTGTGTTTTTTATTTTCAATGACATGTAATTATACTATTTAAATCTTGACCATTGATTGCAGAAATATTGTTATACTACGTAATTTTGTTATACTAGAGCTCGATAGATGGCGTTGTTCATTCAAGACACCTTTCTGAATCGCGCTATGGTTTCGTTCTCTAAAATTCTATAAGTGAAAATATTTTTTTATTTTACAAATAGTCCATCACGTAACTACGGTATTCAATTCTTTATTTGTGCTAACGAACTTCTAGCTTCCTTGTGTTGCATTCTGTTTACAAAATTCCATTCGCTCTTAAACCATTATTCACAAAACATGTAGTATGTTCAGTATACCCTATGTCATCTGTATCTCTGTTTACAATTATTAAGCATTCTGCATTAATTTTTCGGCGTATTCCGCCAGTTCTTCGTTTATATTTCCAGATCACAATATCGTAATGCTGGAGGCGATTAACTGACAATACCTGCGGGGTGCTGAAAAATAAATCTGAAAGATCGCATTTAACTGGATTAGTACATTAATTGCCGACGCTAGTACAAGTATTCAGCTCTAACAGGAATCATTGGTTACATGTGAGCTAATTAATAGCAGTTTGCTGTAATTTAGCATCATATAAGTTTACCCATTACCATGTGGGTTTTATAAGTGCTATTATAAGATTTCGTGTAACAAGCTGATTAACAATATTAAAGTTCAACTATGTGCAGCAAGACGCATTATATCATAGTTAATTGAAGTCACAGGAAAACTGATTGCATTATACTAGCTCACATGTTCTTAAAATGCAAGCGGTCTAAGGGTACACTTGTGGCCTTCAATTCAGAATATAGCTGAGCTTAAGTCCATAAAAATGCAGAATTGCAGCTTACAGTTCTATTTATTGCTAAAAACTGTATAATACGGAACTGTATACCTTTTTTTTTACCTTGTATACTGTTTTTTTTGAAATTAAACTGCTATATACGGATTTTATCGCGTTGTTTATTTGACACTTTATTACAAAATTTTGAAAATTGTTACACTACTACTACTATTAAACTTTTACTAATTTTTAAGCTAATTAAATTATTATTAAACTATTTAGATTTAATTTATTTTTATTTTACACTTTCCCCGACGTTTCGGTTGCTTTTCAGCAGCCATGGTCACGAGGAGACTAAGATGGCAGTTGTCTCAATGTTCCAGTGTAGTTATTTCAAAGTACCCGAACATAATTTAATCATTGGTGTTTCTATTTACGCAGAATGAGCTCAAAGTATCATGAAGTCTAGCTGTGGTTTGCTTCTTCTTGGGTTTGACTATTTTTATTACTGGATCCCAATTTTGGGATTTGCAATTTGCAATTGGGATCCAGTAATAAAAATAGTCAAACCCAAGAAGAAGCAAACCACAGCTAGACTTCATGATACTTTGAGCTCATTCTGCGTAAATAGAAACACTAATGATTAAATTATGTTCGGGTACTTTGAAATAACTACACTGGAACATTGAGACAACTGCCATCTTAGTCTCCCCGTGACCATGGCTGCTGAAAAGCAACCGAATCGTCGGGGAAAGTGTAAAATAAAAATAAATTAAATCTAAATAGTTTAATAATAATTTAATTAGCTTAAAAATTAGTAAAAGTTTAATAGTAGTAGTAGTGTAACAATTTTCAAAATTTTGTAATAAAGTGTCAAATAAACAACGCGATAAAATCCGTATATAGCAGTTTAATTTCAATGATTAATATTCGCGTAAATAGAAGACAATATCTTGTATACTGCTTTGGCACATACCTCTCCACGGGGCGACGGAGAGGTTATGTCGGGCTCACCGGGGACAAGACACCCCGGTAATACCGACTAAACCTACCAAGGACATACCAACGACATAACCATAGACGGCAGGGCCGCGCGAAGCGCTTTCACATGCAATCGCGACCTTGCCGAGGTTTCGGACCGCCCGCGCCGAGTGTAACGGCAGTCCACTACATAAAACACTTCCTCTACTGTCCCCTTGCGGGGCGACAACAGCACGATTCAGAGGCGCGTGTGGGAACACGCACGCCGCCTCTCGGACCTGGTGCTGATCGGGTGGCGAGCAGGCCCACGCAGCCCACCACCACCCAGGTCAAACCTCAGGGTGGCTGGAGGTCATCTCGCGCCCTCCGGCGCCCGGTTCTGCGGTTGGGGAGAGGGTTTAAACGCTCCCTCTCTCGCTTCGCCGCCTCCTTGATGGACTTGACTACCTCACAGAAGGAGGCGAGGGCGTTCCACGACCTTTCGCTCCGGACCATAGATTGAACCACGGCTGGGAGCGAGAGGGCAACCATACCGACTGCCGCGATCAGCTCACGGCGCTGCGATGCCCAGGCGGGACAATCTGCCAGTGTGCAGCGCCG
Organism: Catocala fraxini; assembly: GCA_930367265.1. NCBI lineage: Eukaryota > Metazoa > Arthropoda > Insecta > Lepidoptera > Erebidae > Catocala > Catocala fraxini. Next base: position 3,359,143 of record OV884040.1, on the reverse strand, counting down.
TATCTACAACATACCTATATTAACGCTTGCATCATTACAGTTTTGTCTCTGTGACGCAAAATAGCGTTATTATACAGCTGAAAGTGTAATTTCTAGCAATTGCAGTTCGAGTGTACTGTAATAATGCTAAACTTACCGATGTTACCTTTTGTGATATTCCATAATGCAGTTTTGTGCTTAAGTAACAGCTCTACGACTCTGTGAGAACGCTACACTTTCGAACGTATTTAATCCGTAGTATTATTAAATATGATATTAACAAATACTAACTTGTACTTTTCAAAAATTTGCTCTTCTCTGGTCATTTTGTCCAAGAGACCCTTTACTTTCACAATTATAGATGTAATATATTCTAATTCCTTCAGCCTGTTAGACCAATATTCCGTTTCCTCTTTGAGCCGGTTCAAAGTTTCAGCATTGCCGAAGTGTTCAATTTTATCTCTAATCATATTTATTTTCTTTTCAACCTGAAATTATAAACATAACTACCAATTTACCCTATGGTTAGGGACGGTATTTTACAGTTTGTACGTTATTGGAATTGAGATATTAGTGTTAGATAGAATTACTACGTCTACTCAGTCACTGACTCAACCAGCTGAAGCAACTGATACAAACCAGCCGGGTTTGCTCTTGAATTCAGATTTATTTTTGAACTGGCTACCCGTATGTTCGTCCCTTGAAATGTTGGTACATGGACTTAGTGCTTTATTGCTCACCCTCATGTTAAATAAGACAACAATTATTGTCAGCCTATATATTTATTAACCCAGTTATTATTCGTGCAAAATTGCTACTGAATTCGTCCAGTAATTTTCGCACAATACTACATATTTAGACAAATATATCAAGAAGCTATTTTTGGCACAATTAGACATTAAAACTACATCAAGCATGAAATATGTGAACAAAAATTACGTGTTTCTTAGGTTTTTTCTAAAGCAACACTTACTTCAGCAGTATCAATGGCAGACGTCTTGAGTCGACGGGTTACGGACAGGCGTTCCTTGTTAAGATCGTACATCTCATTGTAAAGAGCGTTTAGTTTGGTGTCATAGCTTATATCAAAATCGTTTGAATTTTGCTGAATCCGAACCAATATATCTTGTATGCTTACTCGAATCCGATCGACCTTTCAATAAAAATAAATTAAATAATTACTTCTAGAATTAATATTGTCTTACGGTTACGTGAATGTTATACATTGAATTTATTCTACTTTATACGGCTTTTGTCACGTTATTTATTTAAAACACTTTTATTACACAATTTTGAACTATAACACTGCTACTATTAACTACAATTCGTGCTATTAAAATTATTAAAGTTATTTATATTTAAGTTAACACTCATTGAAATTAAACTGCTATATACGGATTTTATCGCGTTGTTTATTTGACACTTTATTACAAAATTTTGAAAATTGTTACACTACTACTACTATTAAACTTTACTAATTTTTAAGCTAATTAAATTATTATTAAACTATTTAGATTTAATTTATTTTTACACTTTCCCCGACGTTTCGGTTGCTTTTCAGCAGCCATGGTCACGGGGAGACTAAGATGGCAGTTGTCTCAATGTTCCAGTGTAGTTATTTCAAAGTACCCGAACATAATTTAATCATTGGTGTTTCTATTTACGCAGAATGAGCTCAAAGTATCATGAAGTCTAGCTGTGGTTTGCTTCTTCTTGGGTTTGACTATTTTTATTACTGGATCCCAAGCTGGTGGTACATTCCAACCATCTTCTCTATTAAAATTAGGATGTTTTTTGATTTCAATAGCCTCGCGAAGCATCCTTGGTAGGAATCGGTGTTCTTTAGCGAGAATCTGTGGTTTGTCAAATCTCAGGTAGTGGTTGGTCCCCTGTTGCACATGTTTACACACAGCAGACTTCAACGAGCGTTGGTGTTTTACATCAGCTATGTGTTCTTTTATGCGGGTGCCTATGTTTCTCTTGGTTTGACCAATGTATGAGAGTCCGCAGTCTCAATCTATTTTATAGACCCCTGCATCTTGTAAAGGTAGTTGGCACTTGACGGATGGTAAAAACTGAGTTATCTTCGTTGGCGGCTTGAAGTATGTGTTGATTGAAGCTCGCTTCAAGATGTAGCCAATCTTGTCAGTGACACCCCTTACATAAGGCAGTATAGCAGGCTGGCGCTCGACTGTAGCTTGCTTTTCTCGGGATCTGTGACAGCGGCGCGGCTGTTGGAGCTTGTTGTCTTGCAGTACTTGCTTGACATGTTGAAGCTCGGCGTCCAGGTGTTTCTTGTCACAGATCCCATGGGCTCTCTGAAACAAAGACATTCCCACGGTAGCTAACTGTTTAGGATGGTGGTGAGATTCACCATTTAAGTACCTATTTGTATGGGTCTTTTTCCTATATACAGTGTGGCTCAAAGTAAGATCAGGATTCCTGATGACAAGTACATCTAAGAAAGCTAATGAATTATTTGCCTCTAATTTCATAGTAAATTGGATGTTATTATTAATGGAATTAAGATGTTCTAGGAATACACTTGCACTATCTGTTGGTAATATTGTAAAAGTATCATCTACAAACCTCTTATAAATCCTGGGTGTGATAGGGGCAGTATGTAAAGCTCGAGCCTCGAAGTCCTCCATATATACATATGTCAGCAACGACAGGCGATACTGGGGAGCCCATTGCGACACCATCGACTTGTATGTAGAATTTATTGTCCCACAAAGTGTCAAATAAACAACGCGATAAAATCCGTATATAGCAGTTTAATTTCAATGAATAATATTCGCGTAAATAGAAGACAATATTATGTAAGTTAACACTGTTCCCCGATGTTTGGTTGGGTCAGTAATGTTATGGAAGAAAAATATTAAACTTGCCAATATTGCCTCGTAAAGGCCCACCCCATGCGTAGTGTACCTATAACAGGGACAGACGGTGCGTCAATGCGGAGAATGCATGCGGAGCATGGGTACTTAAACAAGATGTCCTAACTTATATTATAAATACGGATGTGAGTTTGTTTGTTTGCTTGTAACGCCTTACCTACTCGCCCGATCCATCATAAAATGTCGCATACACAGGGGTGTAATCAGGGGTACAGAAAAAGGACATAGGGGAAAAGACCTTTCATGCCGAGAAATTATTGCTCCCGAGGTATAGAAAATTGAAACTACATTTACGTGATCGAAGCCACGGGCAAAATATAGTGGTTTATATTTTTGTTTTCCTTTCTTTGTTATTATTCCATCTTTGTCAGAAGGCCCGACAATCTAGTGTGGCGACTCCGCACAGATGAAGAAGTTTTGCCTACATTCAACAAATGGTGCTATATTTATTAAGCGCTTAAAATGACGTCATACAATTCTGAAATCTGGAGTCTACGTTTTATTATACTCTTCTCTATATGACGACCTTCAAACCAGCAATGAAGTTTGTCACAAATCCTTGGTAATTTAACCTAAGGGCGCTAATATAGCTAAAAATTGCCTTTGCGCAGGAGTACTAATCTTTTGCATCTTGTACGCTAGCATTACACGTTATAAGAAACAGTTAATTAGTTATTGTAACACGCCGCCAAAAGATGTCGCCACTGCGATGCCAGCCAGCAAAACAGCCGTGACGTCACATCCTACCGCTACTACAAGCCAGCCACGGTAGTGGGGTAGAGGTGGGGCAGTCGCCGCCAAGCCAGCCGGCCATTATAAAAAGCGATCGCACTTTTGTTACGGGCTCATTTTGTTGTTGATAAATCAGGAATAAACGTGATTAGTTACCAAGTACAGACTAATTTATTTCACCTCGCTGATATAGTGTTATATTATATTAGATTCAGGAATTCGCCATAATAGAAGTCTGTATGTGGATGCCCAAAAAAGAACAAGTATTAGGAAGACAGTGAGATAATACCTAAAAGACCAAAATAATAAATATATAGAGCGTAGGTAACTCGGCAATTATACTAACCCGGGCAAATATCATTTTCGATATAAATACATGTCCGTAATCGCACATCGCAGCCGTTTTTTCAATGCATATTGGTAAATGAGCTTGAGTAAACATATGAATGTTCTTTGGTTTCTTAAATTCGGCTATTTCGGCGCCGAAATCCAATAGCTTTTTTCTAAATTCTTGATACTCGGCCACTGCTACATTAAATCGCATTTCTTCTGAAACTGAGTCCCCGGGTTGACAATCTCTTTGAAACGATTGAAATCTGTCGTCATATATGCTAAGCGTCTCGTTATACATTTTCATCATGTCCTCATATTGCAATTCATGCTTGTATAAATGAATTTTATCATTTATACGGGATATGCAAGCAACATAAAAATTAAAAAAACTGAAGACAATTTTCTTTATTTCACCATAATAAGCGTTACACATGGTAACTTCGTATGGGACGGCCTCAATCATCTTGACATAGTTTTCTAAATAAGTCGGCGGATGTTCTCGTATTAGTATTAGGAACGGCGTCTCACATTCTATTTTTCGAAGGCCATATACGAAATCTTTATATACATCCATTGTTTTTGGTTATATGAGTAGAAATGAAAATATATTTTTGATTTTTCAAATAAGATACTCGTCCTAATAAAATTATTTAAATTTAACACATTACACCAATCTACTTGGAAAGCATGTTTATTTCAAAGAAAATGTTTAGAGCTTTATAGAATTTTAGAAATGTATAATATTTTATGAAGACTTGCTCGGACTTGGTAAATTCATGTGAATGTATATCATAGATAAAAAATTATATAACTGATGTGTATTCTTTTGTTTATTTAACGCATTGATTCGATTAAACCAAAAAATCATAGATTTTTTTATTATTTGTTATAAGGAAACTATAAGACCGCTTCACAGCAAAATTCTATGAACGTGTCTGTGCATTGTGAGTCCTTATGGAATTCCTTATCGCCAGCGTGATTAAAATAATAATAATAATTCTCTATTGTAACAAAAAGTTGGTAACATGGAATATTATTGTATGGGGCCTGATTCCCAAACTAGCGTGAGCTGTGTGTTAAAAATCATTTCCTTGCCAGAAATAATTATTCAATATACCTAGTTACAATGCAGTTTGTAGATAAGTATAAATAATATTATAATTATTAAATAGGTCAAGGTCAATAAAATAGAGGTCAGTGGTACAGACATAGATATTGTAGTCCCAATATATCTAACTTTGGATATGAGGCCTTTTAGATCATTATTTACTGTATCCGGTTAGTGCTATTTCTCTTTTTATAATCTGTGCTGTGCTGTACTACTTGACAAGCACAAATGGACTCTCGAACAATCTGTCAATAGTTATCGAAATTTTTATCTAAAAGCACCAGAAAATATGAATGATAACATGTGTTTCGTTACTGTTTCAATTAACATACGGTCAAAATAGTCATTCTTGACCGTATCAGTGAACGTGCAAGGGTCGTTTTAACAATTAAGTATCAAAACATTCGGTTTCACAACGTTCTCCGGCGAATTGGTGAGATAACATTTTAATTTCTTATATGTTACTTTTGAATGCAGTTTATAGTTGCTAGGCGTGGTTCCGATGTGAAATTTGCCGTAATTACCATATATGACAGGCACATGTATTACTGGACAACATGTCATTGCGTTCGTCCTTTGGAAATTTTAAAGTTGAGAGGATGTTGTTTACATCTTATGCCCTATTTCATACGTGATCATGGTCACAAAGTCTTTGTGGCTGTCGGCGGCGGCAGTGCGTTGTGCCTACTAACTAATTTATTCATTGTGTGACCTACATCCTATTGTGTTTATGTAATCTGATACATGTGATTTTTTATCATTATATTTACATAGTTTTAAAGATCGATAATTTTTTAACGCACTTATATTTTCCAGAAATGGGTATATCCTGATCGTGTCAGATCGTTGTTTACAATCATTCCACTAAGAATTTGTATATAACACAAAAAGTGATAAAAATGGCAAGATATTTTGAAAATACGTCTACATTTAATTATAGTTGGGATCAGGTGGCTCGTGGTTATTGGAAGAGGTACCCTAACCCACAGAGGTAAGATACCTATTATTTTATAATCGATTTTGTATGTACAGTCAAAGATCATAGATAGGAATGTAAATTTAAATCCATAATAAATTAAAAATATGAGAGAAATTTTAAAAAAGCTAGGTTGTAAACAGTGTTAAAAACTGTAAATAACATTATGATACAACATTATCAGTATGAATAAAATTCTTTGAAGCCCTTGTTAGCTCCAATTGGCAAGAGGTTAAACAGTATAAACACAATTTCGTAAAAATAATATGTTGTTGTTCATTAATTAACTGACTAAGGCACATCATTTGTTTACCAAATACAGCTATAGACTAGCTAAAATTAACCAAACAACAGTAATCATATTGATAGCCTTGAGACAGCTTGCTTAATGTCAAAGAAACAATGTCAATGGTATGTACTTATCAGCTACCCGACCAGTTATAGAGGCAAGTATATTTAAATTCAACAGTTGTTGTTTAATAACAATAATGTTTGACACTTAAATTTAATAAAAATAATTGTATATGTGAACTTTGCATTTGTTTGGTTTAAATCCTATAATATTTTTGGCTTGATTGTCTTTTCATTTGTTCCATGAAAACAATTGATTTAATGTATACTTTGGTTTATTTGTGTAACATCAAAATGCCTTGTTGTCTTAAGAAGTCCAATTTTTGTCTCAATTTTTAGTTATCATTTTGCTGCAAACTTGTATAAGATTGTTAAGCCAGCCATTGTTTTAATTCAAATATTTATCTAACTTATGTTTTATATTGCAGTACACATGTGCTATCAGAAGACACGTGGAGCAGAGAAGTCAAAGATGGATGTTTGTATACAAAGAGGGTTCTCACTAAAACCAACAGAGTGCCCAAATGGGGTGAACGGTATGTACTACTTTTTATGGAACTTTATTTTTTTTTTGCATTATGTATCTTATTTATAATTATATACATAATTATGACTATATTGACTTTTGTTATTTTGTATATGTATGTATATGTATATGTATATATGTATATATGTATATACATTTAAAGTAGTGCACCACAAATTGACTGTGCTGTTGATCATCTTGTTACTGATAGTTTGTGGGTTTTTAGTTGAAGAATGTTCTATTCTAAAAAAGATTATTGGTTTCAAAATATGCATGCCACAAAATGTTCTATTTTGCCTCAGAACAAATAAGTCCTTTAGAAATTTTTCATCTGTAGTTTGAATGTTTGCCTATCTTAGAATAATGAACAATAACATGGCAAAAAAGATAAACCTTAGTGTGGGACACACCAATTAACATTTGTGCATAATACTATGAATAACTCTAACGCAGTATAGCAATCGACCATAGTGAGGGACAACAATTACCTAAGGTTAATAGTTGTGGTCTTACACCCTAGTCTGTGTAGGACTGAAATTAATGCTTGTGTGGGCACAGCGATAAATACCAATACTATACAACAATTACTCCAGTGTGGGAAACAGGTGTCTTTGATTTGAGATCTCTTGTTTTTGCATAAGGTTTTTTCCTAATATACTTTGGTATAACTATTTAGGCATACTATTTTTTGGTATAATAATACTTTGCCATAATTGTTTTGGCATACAGCAAATCTGATGACGTCCCCTTACCCGACCTTGATTGCGAACCGCGTAATTAGTGACAACCCGAAAAATAAGTTCGTTAGACGGGTCACCAACCTGTGGGCCACCCCAGGCGGCTACTTGTGATAATAAACAACTAAAATAAAATAATATGTATGTAAGCTGTTATGCGTAAATATAATTAGGATAAACAAAAGTATGCCATTTGAACAGTTTGATTTATATGTATAAACTAGATGTGCTCGCGGTTTCACTCGCGTTTATGATTACTTCGCCGCAGCCGTGGGTCGTAGTGTGATGTTATATAGCCTTCCTCGATAAATGAGCTATCCAAAACTAAATGAATTTTTCAATTCGGACCAGTAGTTCCTGAGATTAGCGCGTTCAAACAGACAAACAAACTCTTCAGCTTTATAATATTAGTATAGATATGTGCAGGTAAGTTAACAGTAATATTTAACCATATATTTGTGAGGAGGAAATAAATATATATTATTATACAGTGGTGGACATATAATTAGAAACAGTACATGAAACTTAGGTAAACACAGAATGAACTATCGTTATAAGTAAAAAATATATAGATTAAATCGCTATTATTTTATATTATATATATTATATATATTATATATTATATTATATAGCAAATGAGTTAAAAAACGCATAAAATATAAAAAAAGAAATTTGTTCTATCTTTATTTATTAAAAGAGTTTAAATATGAATGATAGTTGAATTTCTATTACTGGCCGCTTGGACAACTAATTAGAATCAGGATCCACGGGCCTTTCCATTTTTGAAATTTAAAAAAAATCCTCTTTCCACGCTTTTTCTGTAGTTTCGGCGGCAATTAAACGTCAATTTGGAATTATGTGAATAAGTTTTGTTAAAATGGGTAAAAATAAGAGTTCTGACGAGTCAACTAGGCAATTAATAATTAAATTACATTTAGATCGAAAGTGGACTTATAGAACAATTGCTAATCATCTAGAATGTTCTGTGAAGAAAGTTTTCAACGCTATTGCTCATTATAAAAGAAACGGAACTACTAAAACTGTTGTTAGAAAGGCTTGTCCAAGGAAAACGTCTCCCAGGGAAGATTTGCAAATAATACGTGTAGCTAAACAAAACCCGTTTAAAGGCTTCAACGAGATTAGAAATTAAGTTTTTCCATCTGATGACCCAAGGAACATTTCCTCGAAACTGGTACGCCGCAGATTAGTGGAAGCTAAATTGTTCGGGAGGGTTTCTCGAAAGGTACCGCTTCTTACCAAGCAACACCGAGAGAAGCGATTATTATTTGCAAAGAAATATCTTAACTGGACCGTACGAGAATGGAAAAAGTGTTATTCTCGGATGAAACAAAAATAAATATGGTGAATTCAGACGGCAAACGCTACGTTAGACGTCCAATAAACCATGCTTTTGATTATAAATGCACGAGGAGCATAGTCAAACACGGCGGTGGTAACATTAAAGTAGGTATGGGGATGTTTTTCTGGTTGCGGAGTTGGACCCGTCCGTAAGATTGAAGGTATAATGGATCAATTTCAATACAAAAACATCTTAGAAGAGACAATGATTCCTTATACCGACGACCATTTGACTGTGACCTTGATCTTTCAGCACGATAACGACCCAAAACACACGACCTGCAGTGTTAAATCCTTTCTTAGTGAGCAACGTGTTACCATGTTAGACTGGCCTGCAAATAGACCCGATTTAAATCCTATTGAAAATAAGTGGTACGTCGTTAAAAAAAAAGTCTCCGTTAAACGTAATTCCAGTCAAAATGAACTTTACGAAGCCTTTGTTGAAGCATGGAACTCGATCTCACTCGATAAATGTATGAAATTACTTGAATCAATGCCACGTCGCTGCAGAGCCATCATTAATAACAAAGACTATGAAACTAAATATTAATTTTCAAAAAATGTAATAAACCAAACATAGTTTTACATAAATAATTTGAAATTGATGACGTTAACGCTTTAATTACTTTGATTTTACCTCATTTCTTTATTGTTTCTAATTACTTGTCCATGACGGATGGTACTGCAAATGTCGTTTAGTTGTTTGTACGGAACTAAATATCTAAATAGTAGTTGTAAACTCGGATATTTATATGTTTTTAATTAATTATAAGTTGTTGAACGTATTCTATGCATTTTGTTGTTTTATTTCCAAAAACAAAAGTTTTACGGCAATGTGCCTTGTATAATGTGAAATACGTCGCAAGTGTTTCTAATAATATGTCCACCACTGTATATTATATATCATATATTATTATTATTATATATCATACCATTATGTTAAGTATATATACATATATATATATATATATATATATTATATATATATATATATATATATATATGGCCACATAACAATTACATAATTTATTATGTGCTTTATCAAAATAAGGAAATAACATAACTCAATATGTCTTCCCCACAATCTTTTGTCACAAGTCAAACTTATTAATTCCAGTCAATAAACAGCAAGTTATAAATTGTTTAGCAATAGAGCCTCAATGAACTATACCTTAGCCTTCAAGTAATCATACTGGGGATCCCAGAATATGTAAATGAAATTGTAACGGGGGATTCCTTAGGTAAGGACCATTCAAAGGTGCTACAAAAAAAATCACATACATTTTTTTATTTTTACGCAAATGCCATTAATTTTATATTTATTTTGCGCATTTGAAAAGCCCGTACCTAAAGAATCTCCCGTTACAATTTGATTCTCATATTCTGGGACACCTGTATAAGTAGGCAGTTTAAACAAGAATACATTCAAAAGCATAAATTAGTTGTTTTTCTTTATATTTATAAAAAGAGAACTCCCGCAGTGAGTATCAATCCTATAATCATAATTATATAACAGATTCATACAAGTATATAACAGACACAAAGCAAATTCAGTAACAGAATATAGTTATGTGGATTACATTTGCTCACAAAGAACAGACGTGTGTGACACACGCCTGTTCGGTGTGAGCAAATGTAATCTACAAAACTATATTCTGATACTAAATTTTGCTACTAAACGATAAATATTTCAAACTCGCGATCGACGTGACTTACAGCGCGTAAGCAAAATATAAATAGACGAGGCGTTAATTGAACTTACAACTTAAGACTAATAGATATAAGGTTTATTATTCTCCGATTAAATGGATGGCGTGACAGTTTAAGTGTTAACCTCGCCGTTGCTATTGCCAGTACACAATGTTTTCGGTACCTTTGTCAAACATTTACGAGATCCACCATTAGGTATACTCCATTTGGTTAGGTACTTAACTAAAGGTAAACAATCTTGATGTGACTTTTTACACAAACACATATTAAACAAATAAACTATTGCTTAAGCCTTAGACTAACGGTTCAATTTATAATAATAATAATAATATTCTACCACATACACACAACACCATCTAGCCCAAACTAAGCAGAGCTTGTACTATGGGTACTAGACAATGGATAAACAGACATATCGCATCCTTAATAAAACAGAGACTTATCTCAGTATTTTTGATTAAACAAATTTGAACTCTATTGAAAAGATTTAACACAAATATAATATTAGAATTTAATATATACAATTAGAGTTCAAATTGGCTTACTTTCAAATTTCGAGTTAAGTCGCTGTTTTATTAAGGGTGCGATATATACTTTTTTTTTGTAAATCCATACATATTATACATAGAAACACCCAGACCAAAACAAACATCCATATTCATGCACACAAATGTTTGACTTGTGCGGGAATCGAACCCGCGACCTCAGGCGTGGCAGTCGGTTACACTAACCACTACGCCATCCAGGCCGTTCAATTGATTTAGTTATCGTTATTGTTTTATTTACATTGATCTTTAGCAGCATTTTATTTTTAAACTGAGATTTTAGATAAAAACACATCAAGATTGTTTATCTTTAGTTAAGTACCTAACCAAATGAAGTATAGTTGTATTGAGCCTAAGTTGTTTGTATTAGTTGATTGTGGTCGCCTGCCACACCTAAGTGCGGGATTTGCCTTAATTTTAAATCAAAATGTTACCTGTATGTCCATACAGGTAACATTCCTTCTTCATCGACATCCTTCAGCAAGACAAAAAAAATTATGATGTCTAAAAGATCTGGTTAATTTTAAAGTCAAAGTCAAAAATAATTTATTCACTTAGGTAGGTCACAAAGTAACACTTATGAACGTCAAAGGGGTTAGTGAGTTTATTACATTTACTGAATTTACATTTATGTTAGTTGCAAGGTTCAGGCAAAAGGTTGAGCCTATGAGAAGATACCTGCTAGAATCTCAAGGTCACTCTTTCAAATCGCCATCAACTTATAATTTCAGTATTTTACAACTCATTTATGTACCAGGTGTTGCAGTCATTATGCCAAATGTCACTGTCCATATAAACTATATTCTAAAAATAAAGAAAAGTTTTTAATTTTATCCTGGGTCTTTAGAATTTTACTAAATAAGAAAAAAAAGACTGGGTGTGGTTCCTCCACCCTTAGGCTACCCACTCGATCGTATCAATCCGTCACGACCCTGTAAATAATATTTTGAGTAAGAGTATAGTTATGATTGAATAATAAAAGGCATTTTCAATATTTGAAACTGAATTTTCTTTCAACTACCGCGTGTGATGCTTCGCGCCAAATACAAGATGACTCCAGGCCCTTCTCCTAGACTTCTATCAAAAACTGGATCTTGCGGATAGTAAATCTCAAAATTGACCATCAGGCTTTAGTAACTACATAGTTTTTTAATCGCAGGGGTCGCGATTTTTTATGCACTAATACATAAACGCCACATCTTCCCGTAAAAGGAATCATTTGCTCGTCGATACTAAAGTCACCCGGCGTCCTCTCGATTTTCTCATAAGCATTGTGAACAGCCTCGATCGCTGGCTGTATTTTCCAGAGCGGGTTTGAATTATTTGGTGGTGGTGTGTCTGAAGAGATGACATGCAGACTATTGCGGATCAAAAAGAAGCGGTCCCTAGTCATAACATGGGATATAAGCTGCAGATTCATACCTTGATGACAATACATGTGAATTCTGGGATAGCTAATGCATCCCATCATCAATAAAACTCCGTAGAACTTTTTTATCTCTGCTGCTGCTGTATTAAGCACATTGCCAGTTTTTGTCATATAATAAATATTGGTACAATTCGCAGCATTTTCAAAAAACTGATCGTCAAAGTTTAAAGAAAAATACTCCAAAGGTGTACGAGAAGTAGTTGCTGGAAGAGGTACATATCCAGAGTGATCTTTATCATCAAACAGCCTTATTTTCCAGTTCCTGTGTCGCTGGTTTGTCTGTGTCTTAGGTATTCGAGTGCTAGATGCAGAGGAATCGCTACGTTGAACTGGTGCCTGATCACGACTTTTAGTGGCTGAAGATCGTCGACGTTTTGTTGACGACGCCGAAGGACTGCAACCCGACGATGACGGCTGTACATCTATAGTGCGACGTTGGCTTGATAAGCTGTTCCGTGTGGTTAAACGATGGCGCTTAGATGGCGGCTCAGCCTCCGGGATCGAACACTCTGGATTTTGTACAGGAACAGCGGTTTCGGCGTAAGATCTCACAATAGACTCAGTGTTTGCGTCCGGTTCATCCGAGGTACAATCATATGCGATGAGTTCATGGCCCAAATCCGAAGTCAAAGGCCCTAAAAGAGACGACAAATATAAATTATTTAGAATTATCAGAAAACAAACACCGTCCTGACACACACGATCATGTGTTATGTTATAACTTTAGGTACTTCCAAATCACAAGTTTTCAAATTTTAATTGTAAATAAAACTTAATTCTACATTATAATGTATCCTATTTAAAATAAATACAAATACAATGAATTAAAATCTATCAAGTAAGTTATTCAAACAAATACGTACTTTTCGAGCTTCCCGTCCGTATGTACGCGTCTATCTTTGTCACTCGGCACAACACTACACTAACTGAGAAACTGAGCGCCAATGAATGACCTTGTTTATAAATGGCATATTTTAATGAAACATGCGGTCGTTCGACAGGGTTTTGGCGCGGTAAAATTGATTAGCTTATTCACTAGAATTTTACAAAGTTGAACGCACGATCGTATCATTCTGTGCTGAAAGGGACAAGAGAAAAAATAATACGAGGTATTGATATTGTTGATACATATACCTAATTAAAATACTTTATTTTGTTATCTCCAGGTTATGACTTATGAGTTATGATTCAAACGTGGCCTTCTTTTAAATATAGGGATACCTACCCGCTATTATTTTAAAGTAGATAAAATGTTACTTTTATATGAATGGCTGTCGAAAATTTGGTGCCCAGATTATTTTGTTACTAATAACTGCACTAGTGTTGACAATTTCAACTAATGAGTAGCGCGTGATAAAGGTGGATTCTATATTTTTAACAATTGCGCTTTACTTAGTTTTGCAAGGAATTCCATTAAACCGATAATGTTTTGGGCGTTTGTACGTTTTTGACACTTTACTTTGCTCGAGATAGTGACATATCTTCTTCTGTTCTGTATATAATATCATTGGGTCAGACGACCCTAATGTATTATTGTAAATCTTGATGTTCTATACACGTATTTACATGCAAGCATGTCTCCAGCTAAATTGTTATTCTCGCAGAGCGCACTGCTCATGTCTGTTAGGTAATTTAGTTTTATTGGTAGATGAAACGCTATCTGCCTGCAATTGAGTGTGATATTCTTAGCTTACATTTCACGCTGTGCAGACTGTTAGATTAAGTACCTATATAGATCGCACTCTTAATAAAACAGCGACTTAACTCGAAATTTGAAAGTAAGGCAATTTGAACTCTAATTGTATATGTTAAATTCTAATATTATATTTGTGTTAAATCTTTGCAATAGAGTTCAAATTTGTTTAATCCAAAATACTGAGATAAGTCTCTGTTTTATTAAGGGTGCGAGATGTTCTGTTAGTAGGTATTAAGTCGTGAGTAAGTATAATCTTATGGTACCTACTATCATTGTTATAACGAATAAAAATACAGTATAGGTCCCTACTACGCATAATATTATCATGGATAAGCGTAGTAGGCTTGCCCCATTGAACTCCGTAATTCAATGGATTCTCTGAATTCAGAATAAAATAATTAAATGCAAAACTGCGGCTTCGCCCGTGTGGATCTCATGAGAACGTATACCTACCTGAGCTAGGGCATGGTCTATCTGCGTACGAAATTACATTCAATCCATTAAATGGTTAAACGGAGATTGAATAAATATTAATACGTTTATAATATTAATGTCCTCCATACCGATTTTCGGCCACGGCAGCCAGTATTAACGGAGACCAGGAGATATTATAATGCACAAGTATGTGCGCAAACAAGTGCATTCTCTGTTCCCTAACCCTCATGATCCGATGGGACGGATAATCCTACACGACTGGAGAGAGATCAGGCGCAGGACCAACGGATTTACGTGCTTTCCGGGGCGGGGGGTGTCTAGCACCGCTAACTTCCTAATTCTGGGCTCGTATTGAGATTTCTTAATATTAGTAAAATACGATATACCTAGAGCAATTTATCATACAAATACGAGTAGGTAAACTAAAAAGTAGAACGTATTAAAATTATTTCAATTGATACGTCCACTAGAAGTAGGTGAAATTAATTTCATCTACTTCTCGAGCTTACCTTAAGCTTATCGTGCATTGTCGAACATAAATACTAAAGAAAGCAGTGCTTCCTTTAGGCGTTTGGTAACTATTATTTGATGCTTGGAATACCTTCCTCATGTCAGGAACACAACACAAGGTTGCTTGACTGCGTTCTGCTGTACCGTGGAGTTGACTGACGTTCTTACGAGTTTATGCAAAACCTTGCGGTATTTTTTTGTAACTGTATACTTTTACAAAAGGGAAGAAAACTATTTCTTTAAATACGATGTTTTCGCATTGGACTGTGATTTGGATGCAGTTTGAACTGTCTAATACACGCTCACATGTCTCACACGGGACAAATGTTCACGTGTTTCATATATGTAATTGTTTCGCATTTTTGGCAGTTCGTGTTAACGACCTGTTTGTTTAGTATGTCGTCGTAGTAAATATAGACTGAAGTATGCATTTGTCATAACGTGACATATTATATTTATAAGAAGAAAGATGATTTTAGACTGTGGAAACACAATTATAGCAAAAATATTTTTTATAGGGTTTTTGCGACCTGGGTTGCAAATGACTATTGTTAACCCCTACAACAAGCTAGAATGCTTATATTAGAAGTGGGTTCACGTCGGTAGTGCAATGGAGGGGCTTCGAGTCCACGAACTGTCGAGCGCAAGTTCAATGCCTTATCCGGTGAGCTGCTGCCAGCGTCACTTAAAAGTTGTTTTCTCATTACAATCATACCTTCCTACATACATATCTGCTAAACTTCAAGTATACTTGAAACTTATTAGCAAGTACTCCGTTGTTTATACCCGTTAAGGCCTCTGCAGTCTCTATAAATCTAAGACTAAGAACTAAGAAGTAACTATTATTTAATAGTGTGAGATAAATACGGCCAAGACTGTTTTTTCTATTCTGTAATAATATTACTTCGTAATTGCCTCGTAATATTGCAAATGTCAGTAACTAAAAGTCACACAAAGTCACTAAAATATTTTTTGAGTTTTTAGTTCTGTCAGAAAATTCAACAGCTCTTCGGTCTCTTAAACTGTCATACTCCGGACACAAACCATGAATAGTTCATTTTCACTTATCTTTTCAGTAAACAAATAAGGCGTACTGGAAGCTAGAGACAATACATAGAAGAAACACGAGACATAGAGATGGGTATCTCTATGTATCGTCTTTCTTCTTTTTGTCGTCTCTGTTTATAATTATAATGTCCTCCAGACCGAAATTCGGCCACGGCAGCCAGTATTAACGGAGACCAGGAGATATTATAATGCATAAGTGTGTGCGCAAACACAAGTGCACTCTCTGTTCCCTAACTCTCATGATCCGATGAGACGGAAATCCGACACGACCGGCAAGAGATCAGGCACAGGACCAATGGCTGTACGTGCTTTCCGAGACACGGGAGTGTCTTACACCGCCAACTTCCTAACTCCAGGCTGCTATTGAGATTTCTTAACTGAAAAATCTAATAACTTTTTGTTGGCCCAATCCGGGATTTGAACCAGAGACCTCATGCACAGCAGTCGCATTCACTACCGCTGCACCACGGAGGCAGTTATAGCAGTTAAGCAGTAACTGAATTATATACAAAGATTATTATCACCAAATGAGGCAAGTGAGAAATTGTCTATATAGGTATAACACGCTGTCTGAGGTTAAGTAGATAAGGTGCGATGTTATGTAATTAATTAAGTATCGTTATCATATTACCACGTCTAATATTACGACCATAACAAGATAATGCTTATCTTGAGATATACGATTTGTCATAAATTAACGATAGAATTTACCAGAATGCTTAAGACGACTGAAGTATAAACAATCATACATAGGTACATAGACTGCTAAATTCACTGGCTTTACTGGAATAAATTAAAAGAGTGCCTCCTTGTGTTTTATTCATCACCTAATTTCAATTGCATGCCTCGATTGTAAACACCGATAAACTAATGGAAAACAAAGATGTCGAGTTCGGTCCAAACCTCTGACTTTTCGAGGTTACGAGCGTATTAAATAGGTAATTATTGCTTGTTTCAACGTCAAAGGTAAACATTGTAAGGAAACCTGCAGAGTTCTCCATAATGTTCTCGAAATGTTCCAAAACAGGCGGTCACAGTTAAGTGAATAAACACAACACTTTTTGTTTAATGCAAATATAAAATATACATTTACCATAACAATGAATACGTTTACAATTACTACGTGTAAAAAACTTAAAATAATTAATGTTTTAGCCTACAAAATTACGTAAATTTGCATTTTTAGATTATAACAGTAGAAATCTATCCTATTTTACAACTTAAACGAAACATAAATAGTTATATTACAATTTGTTCGTCCCAAATATTTAAGTTATTGGTTGACAATAAAGATATATATTTATAAAAAAACCACTTCAAATCCTCTATACAATTTTACTATGGCGGCCGCCGATTTGAATATGCGCCGCACGAGCTCTGTCATTATCTGTCTTACGCTCGGCGCAGTCTTAAGCCCGTGCTCAGGATGGGACAGTTTATGTACAGGGCTGATATTATATTAATTTTGTCGTCTCAATTAGTTCTTTATAACTGATAATTATCGTCATATTGGTGATTTAATAGGACACTATCAACTGCTCCCCTCTCTCTTACATTTAAATAACATTTTATAGAGAACGTAATCTCTGGAACTACAAGATACGTCTTTCGCTCGCAGTAATATATCTTCGATAACATTCCAACACTGATAAAATGTCAGCGTATTCTTGCTCTACAGTGACAGATATCAGTAAAAGATTAAAAGATATATCAATCTTTTCTCTGTATCTATCGAACAACATTTTGTTTATAATTTGTTACACATTTCACTCAGATAAGCATAGTTACGTAGCGGTGCAAAATATTTACATTCCGTAATCGCAAAATTATAAGTAAACAAACATCACTCATTGTCGAACTGTGACTTTTATCTTTTTATCAGTTTAACGCATGAGTATTATGTGGAAATAACTGACGTGTAACTATGATGCGGTAAGCCGTATAAAGGCATTCATAAAAAACATGACAAATTATCGGTAAGATCCTGTATGGACTTAGATGCCTACCTTTGAACAAAGTTCTAAAAGATTTTGATGAAGTACATTTACATATATGCATAGACTCACGCCTCTATCCTCGAAAGGTTAAAAAAAGGTGTATAGCACCCACATTTGGTTTTAGGTTCCACGCAAGACCGTTCGCGTTGGATAGACTATCGGAAACTGTTCTAGACTCCGTACTGCTAATAAGATTTACTCGATAGAAAACCCAAGAACTAATCTAAATTGATCTTCTAATTTAAATCTAATTGATATTGGGTAGTTATGAATTCTGATTGAGTAAATTATTCTTTGACTATTGTGGTAAGAAAATAAATAATTAATTATCATTATTTGTATAAAAGGAATCCAAAATTTCGCTAGTACTTATCAACTTATGACGCTAACTGCATATACTTCAATTTAAATAGCCAAACATGTTTAAAATATACGAGGCTAGATTCAGTTTTTAGATTTTTATTAATCATCGAGGAAGCTATGTTATACGTCATGATCGTGGACGAGTGGCTCATGGAGTAATGCGTCGTTTATTACAGATATTACTTATTTTTTCTAGGTAAAGGTAAAAAGGATAATAGGTAATATAAAATACCTATGTACTTTTTATAATACTAGTGACGACTAAACAGTTTGATTGTATCATTATTTTGAGTTATTTATTTAAGGGTGAGTTTTATTATCACGCATGTCTAATAAAGACGTGTCTTATCTTTTGTAGAATTTCAAGTTAACATTGTCTGATTGTAATAGTTGTCTCTGTTTCTATACTCACAATAAAATATTTTTAGTTATTCTGCATTTATAATAACTGTATTAAAAGTATCCAGTGTTGGTTGATATGATGTATTATCAATTTATAAAAAATATGACACCATTTAGTTCTTCTTGGTCATCGCTCGGAAACAGGTTCAAACATACAACTTTTTTATTGTCTGGATGCCGGATATTATATAATTAATTAATATCATTTGATAATGTAATTAATTTTGTTTACATTCTAATAACAATAAACAGAATACTGTTTATACAAGCAATGTTTTTCTACCACAACAAGCCTGTTAGGATACTGTTTAGAATTACAAAAAAGTAATTAATATTCAACCAAACATTTTCACTATATGTAAATTAGCTATATGTAACAGAAAACAATACTACGCGTGCCATAAATAGAAAGTATATTAGCCAACAGATAAGTAATTACGTATGTAGTGATAGGTGCCTTATGTAATAAACGTCTTGTTTGATTAAAACAATTTTGTTTGTATAAAGAAACAAGACTCACTGACTGTTTACAGTTCAGAAGACAAGTCTAAAGGTAATTGTAAATTAAGAAAATCCAAATAATTTTCATTTATCAATCCTACTTATTATGTAAATGTGAAAATTGGTGAAGATGTTAGGATGTCTAGATCACGCCTAAACTATTGACTATATACTCGTATATGTATTTGAATAAAACTTTGCAGACGTGTTCCCGGGTAATTCACGCGGTTACCGCGGGCCCCATTTAAAGAAGCTAGTAAAATCTAAATTTTCAAATAAATATCATAACATCTCATTCATAAAAAAAAAGTATATATGTATGTTTATCCATTGTCTAGTACCCATAGTACAAGCTCTGCTTAGTTTGGGCTAGATGATGTTGTGTGTATGTGATAGAATATTATATTATTATTGTTACGCCCAGTGACATCTCTCGGCATTGTGGGAAAGACTCGGCAGTTCCGTCTTTTGCCATTGCTTGTATAAACAGTATTCTGAAAAGATGTCATCAATGTGATCAATTTTTAGCAATGGCCGGATTTTATTAATGTCGAGGTTGGCTTTGATGGTACTATTGTTACGTATTATAAATGCAAATACTTCAAAGCCGTTAAGAATTTTAATTACTTATCAAAACAATCAGATAGTTTGGCATTGATATTATATTTTTGATATACTGTATTAAGTAAATAATATATGTGGTTTGAAAGTAATGACTAGAGTGTCAAGCTATCTGCCAAATTTTCAATTACATAATACACAATATAGTGCACACAATCATACTAATCTTAGTTTTACATACACTTATTTTTTTATTCTTAATTAAATTTGTACATATTTTATCGAACTCTATTATCTAATAAGCTATTATTGTTTTACTCAAAAGTTTACCCTAGAGGCAGAATTTTATGTTTATAATTTTTATGTTTTATGTTTTCCATGTTTATTTCTTTAATTAAGTTGTTAGTTTAGTTGTAATTATAATTTGCTAGTTACTATAATTGCTAGTTACTAGTTACTATAATATAGTGCGGTTTACTATAATTGAGGGACCTATACACGCTAAGTATTTAATTATTGCTTTATAATGTACTTGTATGTTGTTGTATATTCCTTTGTTGGAAATCTTTAAATAAATAAATAATTACCATAACACATATACACAAATGTTTTATGCATTAGTTAATATGCGGCCTGCCGGATGGTAAGAATTGACCGTAGCCAGTCGACGTTTGCAGTATAATAAGAATAATATCAGCCCTGTATTAAACCACAGTACATACATATACAGTATTGTAACTCGGCCCTGTCCTTGAAATAATTACCTACAACAGCGCGGTTCGTAGACACACGTTAGGGCTGCCCGCCTACAGTATTTTAATTTTATCTACCTACATGAGATTCTTTCTAGTTTAGTCATTGTAATGATTATATGTATCTCTTCAATTGAAGAGCCAAGCTCTTGTCGGTGGAGTCTCTTCCATAATGTCCTATCTTCAGCCAGCGCTTTGACTTCTTGATACGACGTAACTTTTACCTTTTCTTTCACTTGATCTATGAACGTCCTCCTTGGCCTTCCTCTTCCGCTTCTGCCGTCTATTTTTCCTTCTAAGATATTTCTTATAAAGCGTCATGTCGTATCAAATGGCCTAACATTTTCCCTCTTCTGTTCTCTATTGTTTTTAGAATATGTCTCTTTTCCTTTACCATATTTTGAACTTCCTCATTTGTTTTTCTTTCAGTCCAACTTATTCTTTCCATCCTACGCCAACACCACATTTCAAACGCTTCTAATCTCTCTCTGTCGCTTTGTGTCAATGTCCATGTCTCTGAGCCATATAGTGCTATACTCCAGATATAGGTTTTAATGAATCTTTTCTTGATCTTAGTTGAAATATTTTTGGTCGTAAGTAGCTGTTTTTGGAGTTAAATGCTCCTTTCGCCATTCCTATTCTTAACACTAAATCTGCAGTGCATCTGGCGTCACTGGTTATTAATGTTCCCAGATATCTGAACTTATTAACATTGTCTATTTTAAAGTTATTCAGTTTTATGGGTATTGATAGAAATTCAATATTGATAGAAGGAAATTTTGATATGATCATTGTTTTGGTTTTAGAACTATTTATTTTTAATCCAATTTGTAGAAATACCTCGTCTATTCGGTTAAGTAAAATTTCTAGCTTTTCTCTACTTTCTGCTAAAGCAGCTATGTCATCCGCGTATCTTATAAAATGTATATTTTGCCCATTAATCTTTACTCCTTGTTGTTCTTGTTGTTCTTCTATAATTTCCTTTACTGCGCACTCTATGAAAATGTTAAAAATCATTGGGGACAGAGGACATCCCTGCCTAACGCCTTGTCTGATCTTTGCTCTTTCCCTTTCTTCTGCTACTGCTATCATAGCCTCCTGATCCTTGTAAAGTTCAAAAATGATCTTCCTATCCCAGTAATCTAACCCAGCAATCTTCAAGACTTTCATCAATTTCTTCCAATTGACTTTATCAAAAGCCTTTTCTAGATCAACAAAGGCGATGTGTGTGCTTAGGCCTAGTTCCAATCTTCTATTAGCAACTAATTTTAAGGCTAGTATTGCCTCCCTGGTTCCTTAACTTGCCTAAACCCATACTGATCTTCATCTTTACATTCTTCTGATTTTTTTCTTATTCTCCGTTGTAGTATTTTAAGTAAAATTTTTGATGTATGCGATATAAGTGAAAGCGTTCTGTACTCTTCACATTTTAGTGTATTTTTTTTTTTCGGTAACATGACTATTTTATTGATTTGTAAGTCTTTGGGCACTTTGCCGGTTAAATACATGAACTGTGTTAGTAGGAATATTTCATCCAGTAATGGAGGACAGCGTGCGTACTTAATTAATTCAATGTCAACCTCATCTATCCCTGTCGCTTTGCCATTCTGGATACCTTGTAGGGCTTTATCAAATTCTTCTCTTATAATCGGTGAAGCTAAGTTATCGTTTTCAATTTGTGATTGGTTCTCTATGTCCATATTATCTAATCCTTGTCCTTCATATAAACTTTCTATGTATCCCTTCCAACTTTTAACAACGTCTATGTGATCCAATAAAAATTTTCTTTGTTCATCTAATACAGCTGTATTTTTGGTTTGTCTTTTATCCAAATTTCTAACTATGTTGTATACGCTATCCATTTTACCCTTTTTATAAAATATTCTATTGTCTCGCAATCTTTTTCTATAGCCATTTCCTTTGCTTCACTACATTGCGTGGTTATTCTATTTGTATATATATATATATATATGTATATTATATTATAAAAAATGAAATTCGTAATGAATGAAATAGAAAGTGTTCTTACAAAACAATCACACCGTCCGTTCGTCACTGCGGCGCATTCGCGACTGGTTGCGAACCAAGCGCAACCAACGCCGAGGCGCGTAGGTATGACTCGAGTGCCGACCGTTTATATGAGGATAGAATACTATATACGTATGTACTGTGATTAAACTGTCCCATTGCTGGTCACGGGTTTTTTCTTGGTGTGGGAACAGTTAGGCTATAGTCCACCACGCTGTCCTATTACGACTTCACATATCTTCGAGAACATTATGAAGAGACAGCAAAAGACATGCAGCTTTCCTCACGATGTTTTCCTTTACCGTTAAAGCGAGCGTTAATTAGCTATTTAATACGCACATAACTTCGAAAAGTCAGACACGTGCGCCTTGGGATCGAACCCGAGATCTCTGCGTGGTAATCCAACGGTCACCATTGCTGGGTTTCAATGAGGTTGATAGAATAGAAGAAGGTTAACAATATCTATCTTTGTCGCTGGTCAGAAGATACTTTAACCCAGAGGTTCCCAGACTTTTTTTCTCATAGTTCCGGTGGACCCCCTGCAGCTACATTTTTACCATATTCCTTGACATTCGTATTCATATCTACGGGCTGACCTTTTCTTTTTTTAGAAATTCTCTTCCGAAATATATAAAATCGAACAGATATTAAATATTATCTGCCTAAATTGATAGATGAAGTCAAACCAATATTTTAGTTCTAACGAAAGCAAATAATTATTTAAATTTCGTGGATTCCCGCTTACGAATTGTGGACCCCCATTTCTTTGTCACGCCAACGTAGACCTCTGTCAAGTCTCTCGTGGACCCCTGGGGGTTCACCTTGACCACTTTGGGAACTAATGCTTTAACCAAACACAGAGTTCAACGTTCAGTCAATTGACGTTTCCGTACGGATGAGGACCCAGGTTTTGAAGACTATTTCGTTAGGAAAGCAATAATATCGGGGCATAAGTGATCGCCTCGCCACTCCCAAATCGCCAAGTGTTGTGACTTTAATCTCCACACGAGTAGCAATTCTGCGGTTCACAATTAATTGTCCTGAGTCTGTGAGTTTTTTGTGTCCGTTGTATGAATGTTTATAAAGTCCCCAAAGTTGTTTTTGTAAACCAGTTTTGCTCTTGCTTTATGCTTCCTGCAGCAAGATTATACACTATACTCCGAAATACATTGAACACAGCGTATTCATAATAAAGAAAAAGTAACCGACGTCATTATAGTTCAAACTTATTCACGAAGAAAACTTTGAGTCCGTTCTTGTCGGTATTGGTTGTTTTATTGCCTAATCATAGTTATGAATTGATGTACTACTCAGAACTATGAGTTGTTTTAAATATTTAGCTGTTTTCAAACTCCATTAACGAGTCTTAGTCAATGTTGGATAATTCGTTGCAAAATTGGATAGTCGCCAAGCTATGCTAAATTTTTACTAGTTTAAAATTTCAACTGACTCTAGTTATCTCATCTTGTTTCAGATTCTTCAATGCGAAATCAGTAAAAATCATAGAGGAGAGCATTGTTGATCCCGAGAAAAAAATATTGATTACATATACAAGAAACCTTGGATATACAAAAGTTATGGTACGTGTAACAAATATTTTCCATTATTCTATTAAGTTATTTTTCTTTCTTAACGAAATTTGTATAACTTTTCAACTTTTCGCTAGGAAAAGTTTCGCAAACAAAGCAAAGATGTAGTACCCACAGTTCGTTAGTTCTGTTTACTTTGTACAGCCACGTGCAAAAGTATTAGGCACCCTATAATAATGCCAGTTTTAGGGTGATTCAGCATAGGGAATGTAAAGAAAACAACACATATGATTAATAAGATTTATTTTTATAAAATAATTAATATTTTGTCGGTCCACCTTTGGATATAATGACAGCAGCCACTCTTTTTGCCATTGACTCTACCAACTTAAAACATTCCTCTTGGGATATCTTTTGCCACTCGTGCTTTAACGCGGCGAGCAGTGTTTCCTTGTTGCTTATCGAGTGTCTACGGATATTTTTTTTCAAAATAGACCAAATGTGTTCAATAGGATTGAGGTCCGGTGCTTGTGGCGGCCAGTCCAAAAGATCTATGCCGTTTTGAGCCATCCATGCCATAGTGTGTGCTGACTTGTGGCAAGTGGCGTTGTCCTGCTGGAATTTTACGCCGTCGGTGTTTGTATCGCCAAAAATCTGTGTAACAGACGGTGCTAGAGCTGTTTCCAGAACTTCTGTGTATTTGGTGCTATTCATTCGCCCCTCACACAACACCATTTCGCCCACTCCATCGGCAGCCATGCAACCCCAGATCATTATTGAGCCTCCACCGTGTTTAACAGTGGGCACTACACAATCTGGGTTGTACTCTTCGCCCACCCTTCGCCTGACGTAAGTAACACCGGGTGTTCCAAACACCTATGGAACAAGCAAAAAAATAACTTAATTCAAGATTGCATATTTCCCTCGCAGGACGTGATTTCAAAGACGGCTATGTGTTTTGGTGTAATACATAAATTAAATAACAATACCTCAAAGTTAGATTCGTCTGACCACAGTACGTTGGACCAATCCTCCACTGTCCAATCTCTATGTCTGAGGGCCCACTGCAACCGATTTTTCTTGTTGTGCTCCGATAGCCACGGCTTCTTTCTTGCCTTGCAACCTTTTAATCCAGCTGCAATAAGCCTTCTTCTCACAGTACACGCGCTCACTGATCTGCTTTTTGCTTCAGATAAAGCTGCAGCGAGCTCTAAAGCAGTTTTTTTACGGTCCTGTAGAGACTGCCTAATTAACAATCGGTCTTCACGATCTGTAGTTATTTTTCTTCTGCCTGTTCTTGGCCTATTCTCATGAGTACCGGTCTCTTTGAAGCGATTTAGTGCATATTGCACTGCACAACGCGAGCACTTCACTTCTCGGGCTATTTTCACTTGAGACATGCCTCGTTCATGTAAAATTTTAATTTTTAGGCGCTGTTCTGCGCTAAGTTCTGCTTTTTTAGGCATTATTAACTCGATGAATATTAGTCTTCAGGAATATGGTAACAACAATTGCGTACGATATGTGTCTGTTCACTGCAAGCACTGATAACCCCCTAAAGAGTAAACTTTAAAATTGCAAATTTGTAAAAACATCGTTTTAAACTGCACCTGGGTGTCATAAATATTTGTTATTGTTTTATTTTTGTCAAAATGCCGCCGATGCAATAGTAAGACCATAAAACCCTTATCCGAGCGCTCATTGTTGAGATAGAGACAAACAATAGGGGTGCCTAATACTTTTGCACGTGGCTGTATCTAATATAAGAATAACTTACCTATAAATGCTATCTAGTGATACAAATTGTTTCATGTACGCATGACGTTATTGTTTTAGGTATTGAATAATTCAACTAGTATAGAAATATTTAAACAATGCTAAAAGTACTTAAACAATATGATTGTCAAAACCTTATGTATATATAATTGTCTTGTTATTATCATTGAAAAAATAAGAGAAATGAAATATGTTTATTTTGTAACAAAGAAAGTTATAAAAGTGTTTAACAAAACATAAGATTAGTGTAGCAGATCTTATCAGGTAAACTTTAACGCGGTCCCCACACTAGGCAAGCCTGTTTCGTGGGATCCCAGCCAAACGTAGTTACAATAGACGTTTAAAGCTCCTGTACTTTACAATTGTAGTTACATAATTATAATAGAACAAATAAAACAATGTTTATAACTATATAAGTTAAGACAAAAAGACAATTTAACAAAATAAAAATATTTAAGTGCTTAAAACTAAGAGATCACTTAATCAGTTTAAATTAGGTACTAATTATATTGTGTTCTTATTATGCTATAAATATAATACATATAGGGAATACTATTATATTGATTAATAAAACATACTTCAAAATATTATAAATAAATATGGTCTATGCTATCGTAGTTAACAACTGTTCTGTCTCTTAATAGGTAAGTTTACTTAACCATTCATAGGCTTTTATTTTTGTCTCTGATGCTGTATTCAGACGTATGTCACAGCATTTGGAAGCAATATTATAAATGTAAGCTGATAGGAACGGGTAAAAGCGTTGGGCAAAAGTGCGACAAACAGGTACAGGTACTCTAAAGAGACGACGGCTGATCAGATCGTTATATTCCGGACACGAAATAACTGTTTTATGCACAGGTAAAATAATAAGGTATATAAAAAGTTTCCGGACACTTAGAGTTGACATTCCTCATAGAGTTTAGCGGTTGGGTATAGTCTTGGTTTTTTTAGCATAGTTTTTTATACAGCGCGATGTGCTCTTTCTAGTTGAATTATGCGTGATTTGGCTGCTCCGCCCCAACAGAGGATGCAGTAGATGAGCATTCATTGGCACAGTGCGTAGTAAGTCATTTTAAGTGTTTCTGGAGATGCGGTATATCTTAGTTGTCTCATTATATTTATTGTTTTCCTTACTCTGTTCGAAAGGGAGTTAATGTGAATTAGAAAATTAAGTTTTTGGTCTATCATGACACCAAGGTATTTGGTTTCAGGAGTTCTATCGATGTTGCTACAAGTGCATGTAGTGGAGGATGGATTGTGACATATGTGTAGCTTCAGTTTTGATAAAGTAGGCGGAGCAAAAGCGGCAGTTTTATGGAAGCACATGAATTTGGTTTTGTTTAAATTAAGCGTCAGAAGGTTGTTATTAAGCCAGTTCGCTATTGTATCCATGCTACTTTCTGCCCTGTCAAATGTTTCTTCCCAGTTTGAACCCTTAAAGAGTATAACAGTGACATCCGCGTAGCAAATCATTTCCGAATTGGGGAGAGATAGTTTG
Organism: Catocala fraxini; assembly: GCA_930367265.1. NCBI lineage: Eukaryota > Metazoa > Arthropoda > Insecta > Lepidoptera > Erebidae > Catocala > Catocala fraxini. Next base: position 3,331,339 of record OV884040.1, on the reverse strand, counting down.
TAGATATATATATATATATATATATATATATATATATATATATATATATATATATATATATATATATATATATATATATATATTGAACAAACTAGGTCCTTACAAACTGCCTTGTGGCACACCATAATTAATACTTCTGGAGTCACTTAGTTGGCCTGAGACTCTTAGACACTGTGTCCGCGCCGTCAGATAACTTTTGAACCATTGTAAAGGAATACCCCTTATACCTTTGTTTTCCAGTTTCTTTAATAGTATCGGCACGGAGACAGTATCAAAGGCTTTTGCCAGATCCAAGAAGACACCAATACAATTCTTAGACTTATCTAGGTTAGAGACCACAAAAGAAGTTAACCTAGTGACCGCATCATTGGTCGATCTACCCTGACGAAAGCCAAACTGATTTGCTGAGATTTATCTTTTTTCTTCAAGGTACTTAGTAAGTCTTTTGTTAATTATTTTCTCTAGAAGTTGTGAGAGGTTCTTAGAAGAGAGACTGGGCGGTAATTTTCTGGAGAGATTACATCACCGGCTTTAAAAATTAGGCAAACCACAACTGTTTTCCAATCACTGGGAAACTGTCCTGAAATAATGCTCATATTATAAATAATAGTTAAGCTTCAATTATTGAGTCTCTTATAGATTTGATCTAATTATTGCTTAGATTGTCGATGCCAGGGGCTTTATCGTTATTCAGATTCATAATCATAGCTTCCACTTCTGTAGTGTCCGTAGGTTCGAGAAAGAAAAAGTTTGATGGGGTGTCTATAGCTGTGGTGTTAGCTGCTAGTATATTTTCATCTGCGTTATTGATTAGTAATATTGTATTCGCTAGTCTTTGTCCGACGGTAGATAAGTGATCATTGCATAAGTTCAGAGATTGTTTCCAATTGTTCGTTCCAAGAAGGGAAAGCAATTTATTGGGTTGTGAGATTTTATTGGAGATATGACATATTTCTTTAATAGCCTTCCACAGCTTTTTAGGTTTTCTTTTCTTGTCTATAAGTGTCTTATTATCGTAGTCATTCTTAACTTTTCTCATTAGTTCCACAAAATAGTTTCGGTATCTTGTGTAGATTAGTTGAGCTACAGGGTCACTAGGATTATTTGTTGCACGTAAGTGTAATCGATCTTTGTGCCGCATGCAGCGCATTAGGCCGGTTACCCATGGTTTTAGGTTGTATTTAATTCGGCTAATCTTAACTTTGTAAGTGTGTTTATCTAGGAATATTAGTAATGTGTCCATAAAGACCTTTACACCGTTATCAACGTCTGTTTCATCTAATTGTTCTGTCCAGTTTATTTCTTTTAAGTTCTTTTCGATTGCCACGGTATCCCTTTTTATGACAACGACGTACCTTTACTAGGTCTTTAGTTCTCACGAAGCAGTGGTCTAATATAGAAGAACCTCTAGTAGGTTTGGTGATAGCAGGTGATAGTCCATATTCTGCCAAGAGACACAGATACTCTGTAGAATATTGATCGTCAGACATGCTGTCGATATTTATATTTATGTCACCTGTTAAGATTAATGGTCGTCTGTCGTCATATAATCCAAGGTTTGCATCTAGCGAATTTAGGAAGTTATCAACTCTTCTGAAGGTTGGCGAGCGATATATTGCAAAAATTGTAACAACATTGGCTATTTCTATAATAACACTAATAGCGTCTTCGAGAACTGGTTCTTTGCTTACAGCATTCCACAAGTGCCTAACGTAGACTACCACACCTCCGTTTTAATTAATACATTTATAGGTTTTGTGAGAAGTCTACGTATTAGCTTACTAACCGTAAGCTAATACGTAGACGTAGACTTCACAGGAGTAAATCATATTAATATTTAGGTGACGTACTACATGATACACGTTCACTAGCATGACATGCATGCGTCATGTCCGTGAATAATAATAATATGTTGATCTTACATTTGTAGAGTGTGGTGGAGCGCGTTGAGTACCGCTGTCTGGGCGCTGGACAGACGGTGGCGAAGCGCTCGGCCTGGATCGACTCGCAGGTGTTTGGCTTCTCGCGCGCGATACGCGCCTTCGGCCTTGATCGGTTTAAGAAGAATTGTAATCAGATGGTAAGTGCACTCTATTGCAAGAAAAATAAAGTTCATAATAGCTAACACTATTAGGTTTGCAAGTCATTGGTATTGTTGTTAATCTAGTTAAGCCCTAAGGCACATAGTAGATAATTAAGGGGATCAAACTGTCGCCTCGTGGATTATATGGTCGATGCCTTACCGCTTGGGTTGCCGCATCTTAAAATGATAAACTAAAATATCAAAAACTTAAGTCAATTGTAAGCCTATGCTATACGCTAACAAGAGTTCGTTCTTTATACTGAAACAAAACAGTATTTATTACTATGGAGCTAATAACTACATCATTTTTCAGTACTAAAGAGTCATTTCGAATTCTAATGCAATTTGTATTCCTTATTTCAATGTTGGTAATACCGCCATCATGGCAACACCATGCACTCGAATAGGCCATTGTGGACCATGGAAGATGTTATCATTGTATTGAAAGATGTATTATTTTGGAGATGACGTAAGCAGTCGTTGACAGATCAATATGTTATTCCAGTTCCACGGTTTCAACCATGTGTTGGAGTGCATGTTCCCGCGGCCGGTGCCGGCGCAGCACACCATGACGCACACACTCAAGGAGATGCGCTCGGCCGCCGCCGCCGCCACCGACCGCGCCAAGGCCAACGTGCTCTCCTCCGTCAACAGAACATAACACGACCGCGACTGAACTAGTGTAAGGACAGAATCACAGTAGCTGTACGAACGCGCCGCGCGCCGTCCCTCATGTTGGCACCACTCACTACTAACATTTGACAGTTTGCCCGTTGCCGCGCAATGTTGGTGCTGCCAACATTCAAACGGGACATGTAGTGAACCGTAGAGGAATTGCAAAAAGTATGTAATATGAAAATATATGTTTGTGTCTGTGAGTGTTCATAAAATTTTGCTACTAATGAAAAGTGCGTTTGATAGGCGAAGGTTTATTAGTCTGTTTACACGGAGCTACTGTTTGAGTGATTATCTTCACTACTACCAATAAGCGTAATGTTATTGGCTAAACAAAATTTGTGCAATCTAACAGCTTTGTGTCCATGTCAATATTTGTAAACCCTTTTGCGATAGACATATATTCCCTAGATATGTAAATATCATCTTCGTTACATATTTTAATCACACACAAAACTCAAACATCGCTTTAAAATCACTCACACATGCTCAATACTATAAAACAAGCTCATATTAGTGGCGAGATCTTCTCATAGTTACTCTGAAGTTCGATAGCTTCGAGTTTGGAACACATCACTATGGCAATTGCTAGAGGTATTAGTGTACTATCGTACAGCACAATAATATCTAAGGAATAGTGACGACATTTGGCAGGTATCAAATGACGTAATGCGTTCGTGAATAAAAGCGAGAGAACTGAATTGTAGTAAACTAGAACGACTTGCATTCGTGCAAGTGGGTTGATTGCTGAACCTTTACATATTACTGAATTGTAGTAAACTAGAACGACTTGCATTCGTGCAAGTGGGTTGATTGCTGAACCTTTACATATTAGTGTTAGAATTCCAACGGATTTAAAAATGGAACGGTAGTTTTGAAATGTTTCTTGTGTACGATGTGTGTATTCAATAGTTAATTGTAAAGAAACTATATTGAAAGTTTAGAATAGCAGTGTTTGTTAACAATAATGTTTTTTCTCTCACAACACTTAGATTTTCTACTCTACTTGAGAGTTAGAATAGTATTTCCAAGGACTCTCTTTTAACTGTGCTTTGATGCATTTTTATAGCTTAGTAAATGTTACACTTTGACAATATGAGGTTACAAAATAAGCATAGCAACAAAATGATTTGTATAATAAATGTTTTACCATAAATAAATGTATATCCACCCGTCTATTTAAAATAATCTTTTTTAAATCGCCTGTGTTGCCTTATATAACAAGTAAAAGAGTACAGAATTCAACATTTTCTATCTTTATCCCCTTAGCTTGGATTCTATTCCTAGATTAGACAAGAATTTTCTACAATTTTATATGAAAATCGCCAATCGCCTTCAATTTTGTAAACTGTACAAATCTTGGATGCAATACAATTCTGCCTAATCCTCCAGTGAATTAAATAAGTGCCGTTTTGTGATGCTTCTTCAATTGTGTATATTAGTTTGACTACCTGTGCCGAATGCTGTATATATGCGATGTATATGTATATATACATATTATAAATGTTACAATAGTGTATTATAGATTTGAGCAATGTTGGAATGTTGCAAAACATTCATTAGGTACATATCATTCTCAGTTAAAAGTGTGAGTCCAATGTTTTTTCTGCAATGTGTAGAAGAATTACCCAGAAAATTTACAAAACCAATTACTCTTGTAACCTTGCACCTTAAACCAGCAAGCGTGTATTAGGAATGTTATGAAAGTGAAAGAAGCCAGAGAAGTGTGTCAGGATCGTAGCAAATGGAAATCCGTAGTCTCTGCCTACCCTTCTGGGAAACAGGCGTGAATCTATGTATGTATGTAACCTTGCCATAAATAACGTAGATACAGACGCCAATAGTCAAGCATTCCTAGAAGAACTGGCTTTGAGTGTCATCCCGTGTAGTAAATTCCTTTTCTCAATGTCTTAGCGTTGGTTGTTTTTACTGGTTAATTTTTTTACATATAAATTGTGAGTAGCAATATAAGTGTATTACTACAATTCACTGCCACTGTATAATGTCTTTTACGTACACACAGCTACTTGTACCTACTTACCACATTCCAACTGTGGGGTTATTGTGTATATTTATGTATGTAGTTAAACGCTTCGACTGATTTTTTGGGTATAATCAAAACTGCAAACAAGCCTTATACTGCTTGCGTAGCGCTAGTGTCTGTCTCAAGTGATATACTGCCGTCTAAGGGACAATATCACAAAATACAAATGTACAGAAGGTTGGCTTAGCTCCATACTACGATTTTAGAATATTGCGTTCGAATACTAACTTGCCGTTCGCTCGCTGTGTGGGCGCATATGTGTTGGTACATCTATATTAGTGCGTCCTATTGGGAGAGCCGTCTGTATGTATTCTTGTATTTTGTGCAAATACTGAAAGTATTAAACTTTTTGTAATACACTTTCTTCAAGTTATTCAATAGGAACTATCAAGTGTCAATATTTTATCTGGTGAAATTGATTTTCATTATATGTTATGTGAAAGTTCAATGATGGTTACCTACTTAGATGGGCAATACAAAAAAATATTGTCATAAGAAAATAAATAAAAAAAACAGCATAGATATATAGTTGACTTGAAGGTGTATGTTCTTTGTGTCTGCCGTTTCAATGACGCCAGATCTTTATGGAAGTTGACTTGAGTGAACTTCAATAAAATGTCCAGAATAACGTAATGTAACGTAAATAACTTAACGTAAATGTAAAAAATATCATTTTAAATAATTATTATAAAATATTTTTCATATAATTATGGTATTCACCTTACTCTAAACAGCAGTATAGGATGACACACGTGCATGTGATCGGTGGGCTTGTTTGAATTGACTGATTGTTTTACCCAACATATGTGGTATTTTGTTGCGGAGAGCGAGCTTTAGTTGAAAAATGGCAAAGTAGACGATTCAAAAAACGTTGCGGACATTTTTCATTTGATACGCATAATATTTATAAAATAGTATATTTTGAAACATTAAACAGTAGAAGTAAATAGGAAAGTCCAAAAATCCCCCCAAAGGACCGTTTTTTTTGGTTGGACAATGCGTAAAAATGAAAAACTTGTTGAAATATTAAGTTGGGTTCTTTAGAAATAAAAAAGTAAAGAAACTCATGGTATATTTATAAACATGTTTCATTTGTTAACGTGACACTGTGTGCAGGCACTCCTGATAAGAATTTAATTTTCAAAATGCTACTCTTACAGTCATTACTAGTTTATTCGCTGTTTAATGTTTCACCTGTATATGTATGACAGTGCCATTATTTAAATATTATTTTTGTTTTCTGAATGCGATTTTCAATATAAGCTAGCTCAATTAAATAATTATTTATTAATTTATTATTCTATTATAAATTCAAAAGTGAATATCAATTCTGTACGCATCTACATTTTCGAAATGTCTGTCTTTGAAAATGGATGACTTATGTGCTACAACGATTGTAGATCTATTCTACTACAATTTCGTGACTTTGATGTATATCTAAAAATATCCTATAAATAAATTAAATTTATTTACATAATGGTAAACTATAAGACTATATACTATGTAGAACTGTATCACAGATAGTTCTCACAGATTTTTTGGAGGTTAATGTAAATGAAATTATGTATGTACTCCATGACTTGATTATAATGAAACTTTTATTGCAAGCCATAATAAATAATTATAAAAATCAAACATCATGAAAATATCAATAGTTAAAACTTAAGAAATACATTTTATTCTTCTTCTTCTCCCTAGCCTTTATTATTCCCAAGTTACTTGGGATCGGCTTTTCTGGTCTAACCGGATTTGACTGGATATCAGTTTTTACACGGAGCGGCTGCCACCTGACCTCTGCAACCCGAAGGCTAACGATAGGCTAGACCAGTGTCAGGATATTATAGGGCACTGACTTCCCAATAACGACTGCCATAGATGTTCATGGCAGCCGGGACCGACGGCTTAACGTGCTCTCCAAGGCACGGAACAGGCGATAATTGTCAATCAATACGCACATAATTTCGAAAAGTCATATAACTTCCGAAAGTCAGAGGTTCGCGACGTGGGTTCGAACCCGAGACCCTCTGCATTGGAGTCTGTTGGTCTCCCCACTGAGCTATCGCTGCTTATAAGAAATATATTTTATTATACTCAGAAAATAATGTTTTAGTCTAGACTGTTTGGGAAATGCATAGTTTTCTTTAAATTTCTACCTATTGCATTTTAGGTCTATTAGCACCTCTTAATATTTTTAGTGTCTATGCCTATTGTTAATATTGTAAGAGCCACTCTGCAGGGGGAAGTGTAAATTGTACAAATATTATATGTAAATTGTATAAAAATCATAACAACAAAATACAATTAATGTCTTCCTTTTTATATATTATTTTAAAAGCAAGAATATAATAAGTATGGTCTAACCGAATATCAACAAAATGTTGAATTACAATAACCATACTTGGCTTGTCAATTCTGGTTAAGCTTGCTTATTTTTTGTTGTCTGCCATATCAATAAAAAAACAAAAACATAAACAATTCATGAATGGCGGCAGAAAAAGATTTCCCGCGCAAAGTGGCTGTTTTGATGGGAAGTTATGATGTTACTAATTTTGTGGTTAGAGCTAGTTTAGATGGTTACTCTAAACACAAATGTTATTGTAACAATGTTTGGGAACGTGTGAGCAGATCCATAGTATAAAAAATATTAGTATTAGTTACCATAATCGATGATAAGAAGATTATAATAAATGAGTCTATTTCATTTAGTGTTTATTTCTATAATTTTGTTGATTGATGATCTAACACAGGTGAGAGAGTGTTCTCTCTTACTCAGAACCTTGCTTTGTGTTTACATGTTTAATTGATATGTTGTAAGAATGACTCTTTTGATATAAGTAAAGATATAACAGCATTACGATAATAAAAGAGATAGCCATCTAAAAACTATAGAGCTTTCATTCCTTGACATTGGCTATCCTGCTTCAGGCGAACAGATTGAAAGTTGCTACAGTAATTGGGTAAGTATCGTTTCGTACTTTTAGCGAGCGTGAATCGTATTCACGTGTTTTTAGTACCTACTGTATGTAATGGCATTTATGCCTTGGTACACACGGCTACACATCAAGTTAGATACTCTATATATGCATAACTACGTTACATACAAAATTGAGAATTGTCGGTGCGGGACAGTGCATAGTGGTGTAGACCCATCACGGTGCACTAGCGCGTGCGGCGACGCCCGCGGCCCGTTCAGCGTGAATGAGACAAAATAACAAAAATATAACTTATTCTCTCGTACGATTCGCAACATTCAACTTCTAATAGTTCAAAGTCCAAACAGTCTAGGTTGATGAGTCGCTGTGTGTACTAACTGCAAGAGGCATGAAACCAATAACTACTTACGTACAACAGTAAATACTTATTAATTTATGCACGAGGTTAGATAGATACTTACTAAATGAGGTTTTATTATTTCTATTTGTTATCCATGGTTTTATTCACAAGAGTAGGTATTATAATACATATTTTTGGGTGTATAATATCAAAGACAAAAAACTGTCAGTCATCAATTCATTATTTGTCATTCATCTCGGATACCAACGGCGAAATATATATATATCACTGAAAATCACCGAGAATTCTACCTAATAAATAATCAACATGGAATAACTATTTAAATTTTGTATTACCACCATACATTATTTGAGGCAGTGAGAATATTTGAATCGTCTCCCGCCACTAAATATGCGTCGAGAATTATTGAGCACGTATGTTCCTAAACTCATGTTAATAATAAACAATAGCGATGGCGTAGTGGTTAGTGTAACTGACTGCCACGCCTGACGTCGCGGGTTCGATACCCGCACAAGGCAAACATTTGTGTACATGAACATAGATGGTTGTCTTGGTCTCGGTGTTTCTATGTATAATATGTAGGTATTTACAAAAAAAAAGTATTTATATGTATGTTTATCCGTTGTCTAGTACCCATAGTACCTACAAACTCTGCTTAGTTTGGGCTAGATGGTCTTGTGGGTATGTGATAGAATAATATATGATTCTCTTATCACAGGTATTTTCTAACATATTATATTAGAAAATACCTGGCCCTTTGGGAGGCTTACACGGAGACAGGTCCAACGTGAAGAGGACCTTCGAGAGTTTTAATCAAAGCTGGGATGGAACACCTACAGCAGCACTATCCGCAGCAGGAGTAGGACTATTTCTACGTATGGATTCTAATATATGGGCTATGGGTATGGGTGTTTGGTGGACCGGTATATTGGTAACTATGGATTAAAAATGGCGTCTGCCCTGAATACTCTAATAGCATCAATGCAATGGGCAGACGGTGACTCGCCAACTCACTAGATGGCCTGAATAGTCACCATAGGCAAACAAGCCAGCAGCAAAGGGCAACACCGGTGCGAGCGGCTAGGGGTGTTGAGCGTTGCAGCGCCGGTTTCACCATCACGGGTTTCGTGACCCGGAGCGGATTTCCCTGTAGTTATGCCCTTGAAAATGACACTTCCACCCTAAGCATATAGCTCTAGCGGCCCCCCACTGACCGGCCGACCAAGACAGGCCAGAGTTGAGAGTCCTACGGGCGCTCTTAAAGTGTCACCCTAGCCAATCAGAAACGGGAAGCCGGGTACGAGACCCTACCTGACTCTAAGGCATTCAGGACCGCAGTGTCGCCACTCACATTCAGCTCGCCACAAGCTGCACTGCGGTTTGTGCGCTTTTATTTAACCTGGTGATACATTGTTTGTTTATATCACAAGGCGAAGGTGGTAGTTTAAAAGCTAGTGAACTGTGCCCTCCGATATCGCGTTAGTCTCATGATGAGATAATGACTGTCCCAGAGGGGGTTATTATTATTATTAATGTTGTATACAGATCATGTCTTCAAAAGGCTACTCATGGACTAACTAACACAAGGATATTTTTGGCTTTTACGGGATAGATCTTTAAATTTTCGTTTTTATACCTATGTAATCTGTTACTTATTGCCTAGGTGCTCAAGTGCGGCTTCAAGGACAAGCAGAAGCAAGTACGTAATAAACGGGCGTGTTCAGAGTCTTGGCGGTATCTTCGTGTGTTTCTGCTATCCGCTGCAAATATCACGTAATTTTCTCACTTTAGATCTCGACTTAAGCGATCATCAGGAGAAATTGAACATTTGTAAGGATTGGACATGCTTGTTCAAGAGTCATATCACCAAGGTTTTTATGAATCCACCAGTGCCCCGGCTGTTATTAAGATTCCTAAGACACACTTAAATTTATATTGTACATTTGATGAACTTAATGTAATATTCAGTGTGTTGTCCAAAGGTGTTATGGAATGTTTTATTATTGTATCAATAGCTTCGAAAAGATAATAAGACTGTGAGCTAATGTTAAAATTACTAAGATACAACATGTAAATAAATATCCCCATAAGTATTTTGCTTTTTAATTAAAAGAGAATCATTAGTCCTCTAAATTACAACTACTTTATTAACACAATTCTACATACACATTTGAAAATCTCATTTTACTTTGATTGCCGCTCGTAGTCTAGCACTACGGCTCCTAGGATTTCTATCTACCTCTGCCTCTGTTGGTACTTCTACATGCTTATTGATGGCCTGCCATGGAGTTTCCAAGAACTTATCTATAGTGTCCTGATTTTGTACTAGAGTAGCACTTAAGTATTTCAGCGGGATAGGATTGGCAACTTCATTAATTATATTGCCTGCAATATGACGCTTCACTATGGTATCTTCTAAAGAATGGAAACAAATTGTCACTAATCTTCCATTGATTTTCAAGTAATATTTTGCAAGTACCATTCCATAATTTAGTTCATTCAACTCATTGTTTACAAAGATGCGTAATGCTTGGAATACTTTTGTGGCATTTGATTGAGGCCTCTGTAGTTTGTCCAATCGTACCTCCTCTGGACAACAGGAATTAACAAGGTCTACTAATTCCTCTGTGGTCTCGATATTTTTGATCATGTATCTAGCTTGTATGATTGTTTGTGCAATTTTTGCTGCTTTCTTCTCTTCACCATAAATTTTAAATATCTTGTAGAGTTCATTTTCATTGGCTGTTGCTAACACTTCCCTTGCAGTAATTTGATTTGGATCTCGGCCTGCATCCATTCTCATATCTAAGTAGCCATTTTTGCTGATAGAAAAACCTCTTTCCCCTGTGTCTAACTGCATTGAAGAACATCCAAAATCAAATAGTATGCCATCTATAGACAACTGTTTTATTTCTTTGGCTTTTAAGAGTGAAGGGAGTTCACTAAATCTGCCTAATAAAGGTATCACTCTATTGGGATATTCTTCTGCTAGTTTTTGAGCCTTTTCATATGCCACAGGATCTCTATCTAATGTTATTAGTCTACAATCAGCTGATTCTAAGATTTTTCTAGAGTGCCCACCAGCACCAAATGTCATATCAATATATAGTTCATTGTCTTTAGGATTCAAATGCTTTATGGTTTCATTTAGCATCACTGGAGTATGGTCTTTGTATTGAACGTGTTCTGTGGACAATCTTTGGCAATTGATTGACCTGTACAAGTGTCTGATCTGTCTAAAAATCATTTTTTATCCCTGCTGAATATTTTACTAAAGAAGCCCTTATTTTCCTCCTTTAAATACTCAAGTACTTCGTCAGATAGAATAAGGTTGCACTCTTCGGTGCTTAGACCTGTCGCTGTACTGCTGTGCTTGCGTTTATACTTGTTTTTGTAATGATTATCGGCCAATTTGTTCAGTGAGTTGTACTGTCGATTACAAAGATCCGAATCCAAATCTCGCTTATTTGTGACTTCAAATGCAACTTTCACTTTATCTCTAATAAATTTCCCAAGATCTCTGTAAAGAAACAGGAGTAATTAAATATTTTTAAAATAGAACCAAGTCTAGCTTAACCTAACATTTTATACAACTTACCGTTCACCTTTAGTGCTATCAGCAGGCCACTTAGCTAGAAGTTTAACGAATTTCTTGTACTGAGTAGTCATAGCTAATTATTCAAAATAACATTTTTCTATTTTAATTCTCCTAATTTACTTTATTTAGTAAAATCTACACTACAAAAGTGAGAATTGAAACAATTTGTCAATTGTCAATGTTACGTTAATTATTTTGAAAGTAATCTATTCGTGTAGAAATACAGTTACTAGCTATTTGAAGATAGGAATGTTTTTATAGAATTATAAATATATATTCTTGTAGTATTCTATTTCTTGTTCAACTATATGGATACAAAAGTCCAACACTAATTATAATTTCTTAAAATTGAAGACTAAAATAAATGTTGCACAATAATATGCAAATTAAATATGATGGCATCATTTCATATAATAAATGTTGCAAACAAGATGTATTATTATTTTCGTGCAAACAAGTTTACGGCTCGCCCACTGACCTCTATAGTAGTCCCTGGCTTAATCATGTAATTTTCTATCTATACTAATATTATAAAGCTGAAGAGTTTGTTTGTTTGTTTGGTTGAACGCGCTAATCTCAGGAACTACAGTTTCGAATTGAAAAATAATTTTATTGTTGGATAGCTTATTAGGAAGGTTATAGGCTATATAACATCACGCTACGACCCACGGGGGCGGCGCAGTAAACATAAACGCGGATGAAACCGCGGGCACATCTAGTAATTAATAAACCTTAAACTAAGTTTTATTTAATTTAATGGTAAGCGGCCATTATAGCCTATGATAGCCAGGGGCCATATCAGTTAAGTATTGCTTATGCTGATGATAATGATGGGCAAAGAAATTAAATGGTACGAAAAGAAAAGAATAGGATAGTTACTTATATGAGCTTCCGGATCTTTATAGTAGACTTAACATATATATGTATAAGTTTAGCAGTAAATTTATTCACATTTCAAACCATTTGAGTTTGTCTCAGACGGTAGGCACTTTTAAAACGTTTTTTAATCTGAAAATATTTATAGCTCTTTAAGAAGGTCGTATCGAATATTATCTACGACGAAGATGCTGGCTGAGGTGTATTACACCAATATTTTGCTAGCTATGTTTTTTCCGAAATAGGGGGCGAGCATATTACTAGAACTACTTGGCTTACAGTGCGTTATGTTTGTCTTTCAGAAAAGTTTTGTCTGAGCCGGTAATCGAGTCCAGACGTTATGATCTGCAATTCATCCAAGCAGTCTTATATGCTGTCTCGTGGTGATTGCGTTCGCTACACCTTTGATCAATGAATGAATATTGGGTGTGGGCGGCCCAAGACCGATATGTGTGAAAAAACCTGGGATGATGATGAATATGGGCTCTTTGTTTGTGACCCTTCTATCTTTTCAATCGCCAAGCTCATTTGCAATGCGAAAATAGCGCGACCAGCCGTTCTTATTCTCTGTCCCTTTACGATAGGTAGCGGCTGGGTTGTGTCTCCTTCGTATTGCTTCTGCATAATGTGGTTTACTGGTTCGTCTACTACCAAAGTTTACAGTAAAAATAAAATGTAAAATTGTACATGACGTAAGGTCGATTTTCGACATTTAATATGGCCATTATTCCATTATTAAATATGCTCTTGTTTTTTATAATTTATAAGTATCGACCAAAGTCGTGTCTATGTCCAGCCTCCAAGGAATTAAAGTCGCACTCAATTATCCCTAACGTTGGTTCATGTCTGCGTAAACGAAGTTTGCCAGCATAGGTTGTAAATGTGGTTGACCCATAAAACACAATTTGCTTAAAATTGCCTCGACCTTCGAACGAGGAACTAATAATAAAATCTTGCCACATTAACATTATTAAATGTACACACGTATACATAAAACTCAGGTGCGCGGATTTCCAATACACATATTCTGTGGACGTTATAAGAATATTGCTAGTAAAAGACGCAGGTGCTTTTAAGGTTGCAATTTTTAATACAGTGTAGATATTGAGAATCTTCTTTATATTGTCGGATATTACAGACATATATAGTCCTTGACCTACATCTTCATAGGGTCATGCATAGTTATCTAATTACTTAACTTTCGCCTCGTATGGTTTTGGGTCCTACGTAATAATGCCTATTAACTCCTAATAGCACTTATTCTCATCAGGAAATCGAACAAGAGATCTCACGCACAGATTTAATATTTTTAAATCATTTTACTCAGTCTGATGTATGTTGTAATTGGTAAAAAAGGTAGGTGGGTAGTTATAATTATATTTTGTTAAAGAGTTGTCAAACTTCAAAAGCCGGTCAATTGCGAATTGGACTTGTGGACCAACAGCTCAAATATTGCGGTTTTTATAACATGTTGTTTTACATATGAATGTCCACCATAATTACTTTGGAATACAAGCATAATATAGTTTTAAAATAGAACAAAAATCTTTGGGCAGAATCTGTTTCTTTGGTCACAAGTAATCGACGTTCATTTGCGTACTTTGTTTGTTTTTATTATTTACTAGTTTTTGCTCGCGGTTTAGCTCGCGTAAAAGTAGACAAGGTTAGTAACAGTACTTTCAAAAAATAAAATATTGCCTATGTTACTCGGTGATAATATAGCTTTCTAATGAAGTAAGAAATTTTAAAATCTGTTGCGTAGTTTTTTTTAGACCCTTACAAACATACAAATAAAATATTTTTTTTTCTCTTTATAATATTATTTTAGAATAACTGAAATAATAACAAATAACATTGCTATTTCCAGCTTGCTACCGGATTAGGGTTAAAAAAATAGACCCATTTAATTCGTTTATCGACATATGGATACTCGCGTCTAGACACAATGTTTTTAATACAGAGAGACAATGGGTATTAATTACGCCAATACAGTATGTGAAGCTGTTGAAACGCAATTTCAAACGGGTCTACCGTTTGTCTATATCTTGGAATCCAATTATTAGTTGGTGTAAACGCAGTGAATCAGTTCTTCAGTGTCTATAGTGATTTACCTATAGTTAGTGTGTTGACGTCGTTAATGTTGTGTGTTGAAGTACCGACAAAAAATAACCAAGTGTCCGTTTCACGTTGTACTGACGTCAGTCAACGCGTGACCACGATCGATGCGTGTCGGTCGAAACATCGTGCAATCAATAAGAAGGTAACATTTAAATACTTACAAACGCGATTAATAATTTTAAGAGTAGTAGAGCCTCGCTGATTGTTTTATCATTGGTAGTGAAACAGACAGACAGTGTAAATTTAGTAAAAGAGTCCGATTAAGTACGTGTACACACAGCTGCACATCAAGTTAGACACCCTATATACGCATAACTACGCTACATACACAATAGAGAATTGTCGGCAAGGGACAGTGCATGGTGGTGTCGATGTAATGGTAAGGATAGAGCGTCGCGTCCCGTTCAGCGTGAGCGATACAAAATAACAAAAATATAACGCACTCTCTCGCACGATTCGCAGCGTTCAACTTCTAATAATAGGGATTAAAGTATGAAGTTGTATAGTAATAGATGCTTTGAATTGACATAAAAACTTCATGGTGTGAGATTTTCGAGTTAAACTTTTTTCACATGATACCTATAAGATACTTCTTTAAAAAAAATGTGCAGCATTCTATTTTCGACTTTCAATTGTTTTTTTCATTCAGCTTAGACGGGAAAGATGGATACTTCGTAAATCTGAGTCATTTTTGAATACGAGTTCCAACGCGGAACTAACGCGGCAGAAACGGCTCGCAATATCAACGCTGCGTTTGGAGAGGAGACTGCTAATGAACGCACCGTGCGTTTTTGGTTTAAACGCTTTAGTAATGGAAACTTCGACTTAAAGAACGAACCACGTGGAAGACCGCCCCCCACACAGGTGAATAACGCCGAATTGAAGGAGATGGTGGAAGCCGATCAGAGTGAAACTACCCAGGAATTAGCGGTATGATTTAACGATACCCTACCTACAATATTGGCTCATTTGTATTAAATCAATAAGATAAAACAATATAGAAATGGGTGCCTCATGATTTGACTGATCTGCAGAAAGAAATGCGTGTTAAAACTTGTTGCCTTGTTGAATCGGTACAGAAATGAAGGAACATTGGATCGAATTGTGATATGTGACGAAAAGTGGATTCTTTACAATAATCGTAAGCGAAAAATGCAATGGCTGACCCTAGGTCAAACGCCGCAAAAGTGGCCTAAAGTAAAGCTTACCAATAAAAAGGTATTGGTAACTGTTTGGTGGCCTCTTCATGGTGTTACTCACTATAGCTTTCTCAGGTATTCTGGTCAAGCAATAACAGCAAATGTTTACTGTGCCGAACTTCGAACAATGATGGCGAGACTGGCAGTGAAACATTCCCGACTCCTGAATCGATCTTCACCATTATTGTTCCATGATAACGCAAGACCTCACACTGCACGAGAAACCATTGTAACTCTACAGGAGCTGCAGTTAGAAACCATACGTCATCCTCCGTACTCGCCAGACCTTGTTCCAACGGACTACCATTTTATTCGTGATTTGGACAATTTTCTACGCGATAATTTTTTTTCCCCCAGGAGGCAGTACAAAATACTTTCACACAGTTTGTCGAATCTAGATCCCCGGCGTTCTATCGTAAAGGCATAAATGAACTTCCGTTTAGATGGCAGCAATGTATAGATAATGAGGGTAAATCTTTCGATTAAATAAATATGGTACATCTTAGAAAAGTCTCAATTTTTCAGTACAAAACGAAAATTTCATACTTTAACCCCTAATAGTTCAAAGTCCAAACAGTCTAGGTTGATGTGTCGCTGTGTGTACACAACTGAAAAAGCCGTGTCAGTATTATTTATAACTTAGCCTATTGAGTCGCAGCGGCACACCGGCGTCCAGACATAACAGATTTTTAATTATGTCTGGCATTCCAAGACTTGACGGGTTAATATTTAAATAGCATGCAAAGATAATCTGTTCTTACATGGCGCGTTTGTTATATTTAACCTTATCATTATGAAGTAGTAACGCAGCATTTCAAAAACAGAACTAGCTACATCAAGATGGTAGTCTTATATTGATCTGCATTATAGGCGTGGAAGACCTAATAAGGTACAGTCATCTGTAAAAGTGCATGGATACCTTAAGATTCAAAATCCTGTGAACACTGAATTAGGATGAATATGAATGAACTAGATGGCGTTGTTTCATAAATATTGCAATGCGTGCTCATTTTAGCAAATAGGTGTAATTTATAAGGAATTATAATCTCAATGGAAAAGGCACTCGAACACAGGTACAGAATAATGTTTGCGTACGAACAGAATAGCGAGTCATCGAACGTATCTATAAAATCAACTACCCACTATAAATTTATAAATTAATTTGTAATTCTTTGCTTCATGTTTCACCCTGAAATGTGTTCTATTTTTAAATAAACTATTGTGAATAGAGATTAGAAAATTGAACTAAATTTATCAAAATTGAGTTAAGAAATTATTTTATAGTAGTGCACCGCCATCTATAACGATATAAACA
Source organism: Catocala fraxini (assembly GCA_930367265.1). Taxonomy (NCBI): domain Eukaryota; kingdom Metazoa; phylum Arthropoda; class Insecta; order Lepidoptera; family Erebidae; genus Catocala; species Catocala fraxini. The sequence continues at coordinate 3,314,137 of OV884040.1, read as the reverse complement.
AACTACTTAACAGTTCTTGTATAGATTTCCGTTACATGGCGTCAATTACCGGCTTATACCATTTTAGTTTTGAAATGGGTATGCATTTTTGCAGCTCACTGTACATAAGCTAAACGTAAATGAGAAAACCAGCTTTTGCTCGCTTGCGTAAAAGTTGTTTAGGTTAGGTTGTTAGTAACAGTACTTAATAAAATATAGCTTATGTTACTCGGTGATAATACAGTTTTCTAAAGGGAAAGAATTTTTTAAATCGGTTGAGCAGTTTTTGAGTTAAATCTTAAATGAACAAACAAAATATCAAACCTTTCCTCTTTATTCTATTTATTTATTTACATCATACAGCTATCCTTACAGCTACACCCAATTACACAGTGCACTACATGCTTCATCCTTATTATAAATACGAACAAAAAACTACTCATACAAACACATAACTACTATACGTATAAAACTACTATTATATAAAAATATCTAAAATACAACATTAGTAATATGCTGCGTCCCGCCCGGCTTCGAACGGGTACTACAAAACCTTAACAAATGATACACCTAAACCTTCCCCATGAATCGCTCTGTCTATTGGTGAAAATCGCATAAAAATCAGATCAGTAGTTTTTGAGTTTATCGTGACAGCCAGACGCGGCAGGGGAATTTGTTTTATAATATGTAGTAATAATAGTGATGAGACCGAACCGCATCATACAGAACAAAACGCTCTTATTATATCTTAGATGGCGGCTACTTGGTGTCAACCCGTAACCGTCATTAAAACACCGGCTTACAGCCGAGTATTAAAACAATCCCCATATAATAATAATAATCTACCACATACACACAACACCATCTAGCCCAAACTAAGCAGAGCTTCTACTATGGGTACTAGACAATGGATACACATACATATGTTTTTTTTGTTGTAAATGCATACATATTATACATAGAAATGCCCAAACCAAGACAAACATCCATGTTTATGCACATGCACACAAATGTTTGACTTGTGCGGGAATCGTACTCGCGACCTCAGGCGTGGCAGTCGGTTACACTAAACACTACGCCATTGAGGCCGATAAATACCGCCATGAGGCCGTGATAATTTTAACATTATAGTAGGTATAGACTAGTATAGAAGAAGTCGCGTGTCGCGTCGGGTAACTTAACAACATACAATTAACGGACACAGTATATCCAGACTTAGAACAATAATTTATGGGTCACACTATTAATTGACTCGTGTGAAATTCGAACCCACAACAACCGGTGCGGCGACAGACCGCCTGCCCAAAGCCATCCGTGCAGTCATGCTCGTCATTGATATATGGCGCGTATTCAACTATAAACCGTGATCAACATAGCGCAAGAATGAACATTGCCAACACTAATAGTATAATTATAGTGACTCAATGTATTAGTCTATAGAGTGGCAGCGGCACACCGGCCGCCAGAGACAATAGGTTTTTACGGCCTCGATGGCGTAGTTGTTAGTGTAACAGACTGCCACACCTGAGGTCGCGGATTCGATTGCCGCACAAGTCAAACATTTGTGTGCATGAACATAGATGGTTGTCTTGGTCTGGGTGTTTCTATGTATAATATGTAAGAATGTATTTACAAAAAAAAAGTATATATGTATGTTTATCCATTGTCTATTACCCATAGTACAAGCTCTGCGTAGTAATTCAGTAGCGATATTTTTCATACAAATACAAAAATTATCCGTCCGTAAGTAAAACGACTCGTGTTTGCTAACAAGAACTGGGGATAAGAAGAAAAAAAAACAGTACACACGGACAAACATTAATTGTGTGTTTTAAAGAGCAGCGATAGCTCAGTGGGGAGACCAACAGACTGCAATGCAGAGGGTCTCTGGTTCGAACCCACGTCGCGCACCTCTGACTTTCGGAAGTTATATGACTTTTCGAAATTATGTGCGTATGGATTGACAATTATCGCCTGTTCCGTGCCTCGGAGAGCTCGTTAAGCCGTCGGTCCCGGTTGCCATGAACATCTATGGCAGTCGTTATTGGAAGTGTCTACACAAAAGATCCCACTGGCTCGAAGTGACGCCGGTCTGCACTGACTGGCTCCCACATAAGATAAGATAAGATAAATTGTGTGTTTTATTTATAAATTATTATAACTTCTTTATTGGCACAAAAATACAAGTAGGTACATAGTAGTAGAAAACTTAATCTAGGTGCAAAAATTCTTATATTCTGCTGGTACTTAAAATAGGATATATCCTGTGCTATAAGTACTAGCAACCTTGATCCGTTTCCAATACTTGTTCCGAGTCTGAAAATCCTCGGCAACATAGGAATAATCCCATGTGCGTAGTCCTTTACAAATAAAATAAAAATTAACAGGGCAACGACCTATTTGTTTCTGAGGGACAAGGACATGTAGAATAGCGTATTATAATGCATTGAAAATTAAAGTGTTTAAGACGTTGATAAAAGAATAACACCTATTAGTCTACGTCATAATCAAACGTTAACATCAAGATGAGTACATTTATTTTTAAACCATTAAACCAATACGATATCAGTTATATCGTTGTAAACTACCAACATGAATCTTCCTCACTCTATTTTCATTTAACGCCTTCCTACTCCATACAGAGTAGAATAAGTATGAAAATGGATACAAAAATACAATAGGATTAATAGGCCATAACTCAGAACAGCTTTTAATAGCCCATTAGTAAATTTACACAGTTTTAAAAACGTAACTCTCGGATTTTGTTTCGGCGCGGTGGTGTTTTATCCTAAAATAAATGACTTAACTGATGAGTGACGAGATAATCCTTGTGGAAATATTAACCGAATATATGGTTAGTCAATTTGTTTTGTATGGTACTTTGTTGATGAATTTTGGTGTGAGGCAATCGCAGCACAGTTAGATTTTGTTCGGTTAATGAATTTTGGTGTGAGGCAATGGCGGTAACGCAGTTCGATTAGTCTGCGAGGTTGGTCAATGTTGTCACTGGCATATATTTATTAGGTTCTCAATCTCTTACCAAATATTATAAATGCGAATGTGAGTTTGATTTTTTGTTATAATTAAAAACGCCTTAACTACGTACTCGACCGATCATCATACAATTTCGCATACACGTTGTCAGGGGTAAGGAAGGTATATAGGATATACTTAATATAATAATTTGATGTACTTTCATTCGCAGAACGAGTACTGTTCCCATAGCTAGTAGCTTAAATAAAACTAAAATATTATAGTATCGTTAACTCTCAGCTAGTATCTGATATTGTTAAGAGAGATACAGTCGGGTCTTGCCATACCTGGGACGTATTTGCGGAAGTGCCAGAGATTCGTACACTACCTCTTGGGTACATTTACTTAATTATCTATAATTCCTTTATCCAAAGGTCTGCAACGCGCAAGTTATAATGTTATTACTAGAAATCATAGACTTCGTGGTATAAAGAATTTCTTGACAAAAAATAGCCTAATAGCACGTTGCCGAACCGACAATCGTGCCCGAAATCTCACGCACAGCAGATATCTTATTAATAACTTATTAACTTATTGAGTCGCGGTGGCACAACATTGGTAAGATACAGTAAATTTCTAATTATGTTTGGCGTTCTAAGACTTGACAGATTAGTGATTTTGTTTTAAATATTTTGTCGTTTAATAATAGGACAGAATATATACTGCTTTATGTATTCGTAGACATACATCTCATTTTCGCACTACAATAGTGATTTCTAACGGGCATATTGCCGGACTTCATGCTCTGAGTTTGCTATAACATGGAAACCCACTAATACCTCTCGACCTGAGAATCGAAAACGAAACTTCACAATCAGATAAACACAAGCTTAAACCTACGTGTCACGCGACCACCGAATTCAATGTAACACGAATAAGTGTCTCTTAAAATAATAACGGTAGCTCGCAAAAATAACACTGGCGGGGTGAACAGGATTTACTCGTGAGTCGCGACTGCATGGCGCCTGGATTTCTAGGAATATCTACGTAGGATAGTACTAGGTTAGCTATCAATAAGTGTTGCTTTCATTTGTCGATTGTTGTGGGTTCGAATGCCACATCACACAGAGTATTTGGGTGATTCACAAATGGCTTACCGCGTCTGGGTGGTATTTGTGTCCGTTGTTTTCCCGTGCCACAGGTATTATAAGTACTTAATGCAGGAAATGTATTTTTGTAGAAAGAAAAGGAACAGAAAATCCGCAACTGAAGGATATAAGGGTGAAAATTTTTTTAGGTTCTGTTTTCATAAGCTCTTGATCTCAGTCGAACTATTCTAGGAGATTTCGCTGTGCATTACCGTTCAAAATTTTTATATCACATCACTGTGATAAAGGTTTTACCAGCTTCATCCAACACCATAGTAATAAAAGGCGCCTTTTAATGTCTGCCAGGTACATTATCTGTCTCGCGACCAAGTGTATTCGCTGTAATCGGTAGAATAATATTCAGTTATATTGTTTAAACTGCACGGATCTCGTAGTGGTTTAATACTCGCCTTGGCTTGCTAGTGTACCGTCAGTTGTTGGTTCGATCGCCACAGGGGACAAACATTTCTGGATACACAGTAGCCGTTCAAACTTTGGTGTTTTTTGTGACTCTTACTTCACTACTAGTGTCGTCTCTCGCGCACAGGGATTATCCCTAATACGATAGCTACCTTTTAAATATTTCCTCGGAAGCGTAGCGGCTATGAATGCGACTGCGACGCATGAAGTCTCGGGTTGGATTCTGGGGCAAAGTCTTATTAGGTTTTTTGAGCAATACCTCTGTCTAGGATGACAAGAACATATAGGGTCTGTAATGTATCAACAAATCGAATTGTGTTTTATATAAAGATCAGACTTAATAATAAAACCATTATAATTCACTCAATTTTATTGGAAATAAAATTATAAAAAACATAAAAACACGTATAAACATATTATTAATATGTTTATGTTTACAAATTTATATGTTTATTCGTTCACTGTAAGGGTCGCCACTCAATTTCTTAGTGCACATGTATACGAGCCTTCATTCGCGAAAATCAACATTTTTTCACGACGACTTGGCTGCGGGTACTGAAAATATAATACTATAAGACGGTATCTTTGAACTTGGTTTACATTGCCCGCTGTGGGTGGGAAGTTGTAAGTAGCTGTGAGGACTAGCGGTGATGGATATCGTACAAATGGCGACGCTTTGGTAAGTTGTGTTGGCGGTACGGGGAAACGCTGAACGTTACAAAGTGCGAGCCTTTTGTCTAGATTAAAGTGTGGTTTTGTTATTGCGATTTGTCTTAATTTATTTATTAAAAAACAAATTTTTCGTGAAATATTGTAAATAGATTAAATAGAAGCAAAAGAAGGATGGAATATATGTAAGTAGGTACTTGTACGTATTAAGTTTAGCAGTTCTAAAAACCTAATATAATTTTAATTAATCAGCGTTACTGTAGTGTACATCGGACAACGTTAGTTTTAAAATCATTTTACAAATAATTTACTTATAAATATGGACATAACAGCAACCAACTCAATAATACATTTTCGATACCGAAATGTATTTTATGTACTTCTCTTTGCAATAAATATTAAGTTCTTCTATATTGAGTTAAGTATCGCAAAAATATATTGTTTAAGATTCCCAGCCTCTTTTTTAATCTCTAATGTAGATAACTCCACATGTTCTATCATAAAGTAATATTTTTAGAGTAGGTAAAATATCTGAAAATCGACCAGACCGCATTTCGTTCATACACAATCAATCTGCGATAAACCAATCTTATTCATAAGACTGAGGTCTAAGATGACGTCGGTCATCTACGACTATAGTTTTGGTCGACATGCGCGCCGTAGCCGTAGTAGCACGCGCCGCCCGCCCGCCGCGCCAGTGGGACGGCGCACTAACCCCGGGGCGATCGGCGCGCGCACTCGTCCGCCATTTCTATCTGCAGTCGGAGCTCGCGCGTCTCACCCGCGCCATGCAACAACCACCAACAATTACATAATCCCAACATTAAACAACAATCAACTATAACAGTGACCCCCCGTGTTATATAACATAAACCATCTAGTGCCCAGTGTTCGTTATATTTGTTACATACTCTGTGCGAACGTTCCATCAACATTTCGTAGGTATGTATCGTCTACGAAGCTACACACTCTACGCTAAATGTATATACAATTTATTATATTTTCTATATTTTATGTCTTTCTATAATTTCTGTGTGTGTTTCTATGTTTTTAGAGTGTTTGATTGTTATGTTTGACGCGCGTTGTTGTTCTTAGCATGCTTCGTTTATCGATTATTCGTTAAAACGACTCGTTTTATGGGTTATATTTGACGCGTTTGTTATGTACTGTGTTTTCTATAGTACGGGGTGTAAATGGTCGTGATCGTTAACAGATTTTGTGTTAACAAAGTTCGTAGTCGAAAATATTCGAGACCATGCTTTCAAGAAGGTACTGACCCCGCGTTTTTCGATAAGCGTCGGTGTCTATATTGTTTTGCGTCAATTTCGTACTCAGTCAATGTAGTTTCTATTTACATTGTTTTACTACTAAAATGCGTTATATGCAAGTTATAGAAATGTTAGTTTCTTTGCTTATTGTGGCTATTGTACCCTTTGTGGTCTATTTGTGCTACAGAAACGTTAGATATATTATTTAGGTTTAAATTATAAAACTTTAACTATATATTTATGTATGTATGTACTATATGTTTATGCGATCACAATTTAAATACCGTTTGTCTACGTAACTTTCGTAATGGTAATTAAGTGATTTGTCGGCCTCGATGACGTAGTGGTTAGTGTAACCGACTGCCACGCCTGAGGTCGCGGGTTTGATTCCCGCACAAGTCAAACATTTGTGTGCATGAACATGGATGTTTGTCTTGGTCTGGGTGTTTCTATGTATAATATGTATGTATATACAAAAAAAAGTATATAAGTATGTTTATCCATTGTCTAGTACCCATAGTACAAGCTCTGCTTAGTTTGGGCTAGATGGTGTTGTGTGTATGTGGTAGAATATTATATTATATTTTCTTTATTTCGTACTTAAGAGTAATATATCATTAAAATAAATCCTTCACAATTTTTTGTACTACTACTATTAAACTTTACTAATTTTTAAGCTAATTAAATTATTATTAAACTATTTAGATTTCATTTATTTTTACACTTTCCCCGACGTTTCGGTTGCTTTTCAGCAGCCATGGTCACGGGGAGACAGAGATATAGTAACATTTGTTAATTAATAAATCATTAAGTTTTTCTTAAAAATATTAAACTCTGCTTCTTTAACTGTTTTGGGCAGTTTATGATATATTACAGATCGAGTGTTGTGGGTTCGAATCCCATACGGGACAAAACTTTGTGTGATCTACAAATTGTTGTTCTGAGTATGGGTGTTGTTTGTGTCCGTTGTTTGAATATTTGTAGAGTCCCCCGCGATACAGGAATTATTCCTAGAGCGGTAGTAAACTTTAAAAAAATATATTTACGTTTGGAGTACTTCTCTAGTAGAGGTACTTTAAGTTTAAGTAAAATCGTAGGTTTAAATATAATTATTTATGCTTATCTTATCTTATGTGGGGCCAGTCAGTGCAGACCGGCTACACTTCGACCCAGTGGGATCTTGTGAGTCATCACTCTCTTAATAACGACTGCCACAGATGTTCATGGCAGCCGGGACCGATGGCTTTTCGTGCTCTCCGAGGCACGGAGCAGGCGATAATTGTCAATCAATACGCACATCATTTCGAAAAGTCATATAACTTCCGAAAGTCAGAGGTGCGTCACGTGGGTTCAAACCCGAGACCTTCTGCATTGCAGTCTGTTGTTCTCCTCACTGAACTATCGCTGCGTAAAGCGACGCTTGCATTCGACATAATTCCAATGAACCTTTGTTAATTAAATATCTGTAATTACAAGCACGCCGTAATATAATAATTGTCATTACACGACGAAGTACAATATTCATTGTAGGTGAACTGTAAATTGGATAATGAGATACACATGAGCCTCGGTAGCGCGGCTGTTATATGGATGTATTATCTGACACGCACAACTTCGTCTGCTTTACACATGAAAATTTGCCCCGTTTTTGTAACATTTTCCATTTACGCTCCGCTCCTATTGGTCGTAGCGTGATGTTATATAGCCTATAGCCTTCCTCGATAAATGGGCTATCGAACACTAAAAGAATATTTCAATTCGAACCAGTAGTTCCTGAGATTAGCGCGTTCAACCAAACAAACAAACAAACTCTTCAGCTTTATAATATTAGTATAGATTACAAGCACGCCGTAATATAATAACTGTCATTACACGACGATGTACAATATTCATTGCAGGTGAACTGTATGTATGTATCTTATGTGGGGGCCAGTCAGTGCAGACCGGCGACACTTAGACCCAGTGGGATCTTTTGTGCCGACACTCTCCCAATAACGACTGCCATAGATGTTCATGGCAGCCGGGACCGACGGCTTAACGTGCTCTCCGAGGCACGGAGCAGGCGATAATTGTCAATCAATACGCACATAATTTCGAAAAGTCATATAACTTCCGAAAGTCAGAGGTGCGCGACGTGGGTTCGAACCCGAGACCCTCTGCATTGCAGTCTGTTGGTCTCCCCACTGAGCTGAACTGTAAATTGGATAATAAGATACACATGAGCCTCAATAGCGCAGCTGTTATATGGATATTCTGCGTTAGGTTATCAGATTCGATTCCTGGAACGAGCAATGTACTATTCTCGTTTTCTGTCAACAAATTCTCAGTATTAGTATGGTATCTGTGAATGAGGTAGACGGCGTCAGGTATAGGACGTAAACATATTTGGCAAAATGTATACGCTTCTGCCACGATAGCTTAATGGGAGACTGTTGGACTGCCACGTAGAGATCTCGCGTTCGATCCCAAGCATTAGTTCTATCTGTTTTCCATAATGTTCCCAAAGATATGTGTAGTCTGCCAACCCGCTGGTGCAGCATGGTGGACTATATCCTAACCCTTTTCACACTGAGAAGAGACCCGTGCCCAGCAGTGTCAGTTTAATACACAGCTGATATTATATTCATATGTTTATTCGTAATGACAACACTAAACTCAGAGGCAACCACCTTAAATTATGTACCAGTTTCTCGAACAATAATCCTCATAAGCATTTCTTGGCTAACCGAATAGTCAGAGCGTGGTACCAGCTTCCAAGAAAGGTAGTATCAGCTGAAACTATAAACCAATTTAAAAATAGCCTAGATAAACATCTACTCAAATAAAACTGATGAGCATGTAATGCAGTAGCTGGATATAGGCATTTATCAGTTACAACTGTGTACACACAACAGCTTGTCTGATATTAAATAATAGTAATATACGCTTCTGTCTATGCCATTGAAGATGAATAGTCATGATGTGATGTTGCGTACGCATTGTCAAGTCGGCTGGGCATTTCTAATTGCTACCTTTAGTAAGCCACTTACTGCTAGACGAGAGTGGCTATTCAGTGGCAATGTGCGGTCAAAGTAATCAGACAGTGGGAGATCGTTCGCTAGGGGTAACATTGTCCCGTTGAGCGTGTTGACATTAATAGGATAAATTCTAGTTGGACTACATTACTTGACCTCTGTTTCGAATTTGAGGTGAGAAAGTACGGATGAAAACCGCCGAGCTGTGAGCTGAAAACATTTTGAAAGTTGCGTTTAGGTATTGACAGGTAGATTTTCGTTGTCCAACATCTAAAATACTAATACTCAGAAGTAAATAAGATAGAAGCTTTCGAATGGCTTCTGTAACACAGGTATTGACACCTAGCACAAGAATCAGGTAATTAAAATAATTGTGAAAATATGTTGCATAAATAAACTTATATTATATTATTATTTTATCTGTGAAATAAAAATGAAGTAAGAGTGATTTTAATGTCAGAAAAAGGGTGGATGATATAACGCTGTGATGCACCCGCTATTTAAGCGTGGTAGTAAGGATATTTATATAATATTGTCTTCAGTTTACGCGAATGTTATTCATTGAAATTAAACTAATTAGCTTAAAATTAGTAAAGTTTAATAGTATCTAGTAGTAGTGTAACAGTTTCAAAATTATGTAATAAAGTGTAAAATAAACAACGCGATAAAATCCGTATATAGTAGTTTAATTTCAAAGGATATTTATTATTAAATGACAGAAAAGAGATGCATGATATATCGATGTAACGTATCCGGAATGTAAATTCAGAGAGATGATGAAGGACTGCCGCTTTTACATATATCGAAATATTAATTGCTCTTTCAATTTGCAAACAATTTTGATGTGGCTTTTTAAAAGATTTTCATCGTAATGCTATTTTCTGCTGCGTACAAAATAAAGTGCAATGTCATACATAAGACACTATACAAGACATGCATCGACTTTTATATCCTGGAAGGCGTAAGCGAGCGTAAAACACCCACGTTCATCACCTTCGTTAAGCCCCAGCGTTCTGGTGAAAGGTCAGGTTAAGAGTGCCTTAAACCGATGAGAGTGCATGCATGTAATGACTAACTGACTGTAGGTATACTTCATTTATCCTGCCCACGCTTGTTCCTTTTTACACCTACTTATTTTCCAAAAGCGATGACCGTGCACGAAAAATGTAATGAGGTAGACAGATTTGTCTATAATTATTTCAGCTCTGTATTAAACTGACCCACCACTAGGCACGGGCCTCTTCTCAGTGTTAGAAGGGTTAGGCCATAGTCCACCACACTGACTATTGCGGGTTGGCAGATTTCACAAATCTCAAGAACATTATGGAAAACAGATAACTAACTAATGCGAACTTTGGGATTGAACTTGCGACCTTTGCATGTCAGCCCAATGGTCACCCCCTAGGCTATCACTGCTTTTTCGATATCCAGGATTCCAACTAGTAGAAACACATAGTCTCTGTTTATTCCTGCGGGGACAGGCGTAAATATATATGTCAGAAAACTACATTGTTATAGTTAATCTAACAGACACATTCCGCGGACTTTTTGTTGTTGTGTCTATCAGAAAATTTCACTAACTCTGACTGAATTAAAATCCAACCGGGAATTCTATTAACAAGCCAAAACTTATGCTATAGAATGAATGAAGCAGTATTTTGCGAGTATAATTTAGCTGCAGATTTAAGCGGAGAGCAAACACATGCCGTTCGTTACCGTTAGGCATCCATTTAGTGACGGATTACTCTAGTGTCTATTTTGGGTTCGAGCAGACATGCTATTTTTGGCATCAGGCATTGGCAATTTTGCTAATTTGAAGCTGGATAGCTTTAATTCAGCTTTCAATTAGTAAATTTCATACTAGAACTCGTGATTTTGATATAGGGTTCGAACATAAAGGTTCGTCAACTCAAAGCGTTGCCGCAATTACAAAATTGCTGATGATACCTATGATCTCGTGATAATACATTACGTGAGTGCTAAACTGGTATAAATTAGATATTCTAAATAGATTACTATATTTAGGCTTTATTAATAATAATAAAAATAAGTATTTATTTCTCTCTTTCACAAAGGTGTATATATAAGATAACACAGTACAGATATAACAAATTCTCAGTCCTTTGTGGAGAGACTGGTGTCTATAGTAGGAAAACCTGTGTTACAGATCACCAGGCTCCGACCTCTTGGACGTATAGTAGGTAGTTATAACGTTAACTAATTGCTGTATACATAGGTAATCTCATATTTTATTTTGTGGATGAAATTAAGTCCCGTTTTTGTAATAGCCATTATCTAGCAAGATTGCTTTTTACATGACTAATATATTGCTATTATTGCACTATATGTCCCCGTGACCATGGCTGCCGAAAAGCAGTCGACACTTACTATTTGTACATAATCACATGTTTAATCTCACGCCTTCATTCCCGTAGTGGTTGACTTAGTGACACACATTTCGCCAGTTATCTATTTAGCTCCTATATGATATGGTAGTTGGCATCAGTTGCGCCTCCTATTATGTGGGACCTCATTCGTAGCAAGCGATGTAAGGATGCTTTTTTTTTATACTACTAAGTTATTAAACAGGCATACGGCACACCTGATGGAAAGTGGTCACCATAACCTATGGACGCATGCAATACCAGAGGCATCACTTTCGCGTTGCCGACCCTTTAGGAAAGGAAGTGGGAAGAGGACAAGAGGGTCTTTGGGCCTCCGATACTCTCACTCACGGAATGAAACACAACAGTAGGAATATATACTGCTATTTCACGTCGATATTCTGTGAGAGGGTAGTCCTTCCCCGGTCGAGCCGGCCCATTCATGCTGAAACCAGCGAGGCTCTTCTACTCATGTATTACATTCACATTTCGCAGTTACGTCTCAATTTAACTGCGAAATGTATTGTGTGTACCTCTATTTTATCTTTCGGAAAAAGAAGCGTGACGCTATTTGTATGTACTATGAATAACTAAAACCGATTATTGTTCTTTCAACCGATCGAGATGTCAATCGAATAAGTCAGTAAGACTGTGTTCGTAATAATATTACGGATGTACTGTCGGACATTTTCTTGTAAGGCTTTGCTCAGGGACAAGGTATTACAGTGGATCTAAAGGGCAACGGCATGCTTCTCGTGTCATTAACTTTTTAATGTTGGCCTGCCCTTCGCGCAGGCGAAACTGCGCGAAGGCGTAATTAGCTGCAGTATATAACTGGTCACATGGGAATTAGTAGGAATTTGGTACGGATTTACGCTAGTTGTGATTTTTAATTGGTTGTTTATAGACTGCCTCGAAGGTGGAGTGGTAGTGAATGTTGTGCATGAGGTCTCGGGTTTGATTCTCAAGTCGGGAAATATAGGAATTCCTATTAGCAGCACAGATTTTGTCCTTGTGTCTGGTGGACAGTAAATAATCGCTATTATTTTGTGGGACCAAAATCTTAGTTACGTAGTTCTTAATGTTTGATGGTTTTATTTTATAAAGTAAAACCTCTGAATATTTCTAGCGTGTGAAAGTACATATACTTTTGCTGCTACAAGTGTTTAGTGATTTAATTCTGAATATTAAATTACCTTTGAAATTAAACTACTATATACGGATTTTAACGCGTTATTTATTTTACACTTTATTACAAAATTTTGAAACTGTTACACTATTACTAGATACTATTAAACTTTACTAATTTTTAAGCTAATTAAATTATTAAAACTATTAAACCTATTTTTTTCTTAACATTCAAATAGTCAAACCCAAGAAGCAAATCACAGCTAGACTTCATGATACTCTGAGCTCATTCTGCGTAAATAGAAACACCAATGATTAAATTATGTTCGGGTACTTTGAAATAACGACACTCGAACATTGAGACAACTACCATCTTAGTCTCCCCGTGACCATGGCTGCTGAAAAGCAACCGAAACGTCGGGGAAAGTGTAAACTTAAATATAAATAGTTTTAATAATTTTGATAATTTAATTAGCTTAAAAATTAGTAAAGTTTAGTAGTATCTAGTAATAGTGTAACAGTTTCAAAATGTTGTAATAAAGTGTAAAATAAATAACGTGATAAAATCCGTATATAGTAATTTCAATGAATAACATTGGCATAAACAGAAGACAATATTAATTAAATTACCTTCCTATTGCAAGAAGCTAATTATGAGAGACTATTGTTGGCGATAATTTGATTTCATAATCCTATTCTGTCGATTTGTGGACCTATCTATGAGGCATGACTGATATTGAGATTTCTAGATTGGTTTACACATTCTATGTAGTTGTACGTCGACTTAAATAAGATAAGTTACCAAGGCAAGTTCTTATTGGTAAATTTACACATTACAAAAGGATTTTGAACGGCCGTCGTCAAAATTTATGCAGAGGAACATTATCAAAATTTAAATTTAAAACTGAAGAACCGTCTCGGCTAGGCGTGCTAGGCGGACTAGGCGTTAAGCCTCGGAGCCTAAAATAAACCTTAGGAATATTTTACTGGGACACAGTTTGTGAGGCGCGCTAACTTTAGCACTCGAAGCGAGACTTCGGTTTAAACATACTATGTTTTGAAATTCATGACTTTTATTTTTAACGACGTTGGTAGACTATTCGGCAGGTATTGATTTGTAGTCGGTCTTTGTATGTTGTACACATTTCTAAGGGTTCGGGTACTTAAAACTTTACATGGAATATTTTGTTAACCGGTCGTATACCGCCGGCTCGCATACCAGCCGGCAGATTTGTACCCGTCGTAGGCCGGTGGCTCGCATGCGAGCCACCAAATTGGCGCCGGTTAATGAATCGGTAATAGGCACTTATTTTTTTTCAACGTGGGGAATGCTTTGACGCATACCTCTCCGTGGGGCGACGGAGAGGTTATATCGGACTCACTGGGGAAAGATGGTGAGCGACATCCCGGTAATACTGACTAAATCTACCACTGTGTTCCTCGACATAGCCACAATCGGCTTGGCCGCGCGAATCGCTTTCACATGCAATCGCGACCCCGCCGAGGTTTCGGCTCGCCGTAAGAAACGGCAGACCACTATACAAATAGACCTGCCCTTCGGGCACCACTAATTTTATCTCTACTGTCCCCTTGAGGGTGGGACGGACACACGATACAGAGGCGCGCGTGGGAACACGCACGCCGCCTCTCGGACCTGGTGCTGGTCGGGTGGCGGGCAGGCCCACGAAGCCCACCACCCCCAGTTCAAACCTCAGGGTGGTTGGAGGTCGTCTCGCGCCCTCCGGCGTCCGGCTCTGCGGTTGGGGAGAAGGTTTAAGCGTTCCCTCTCCCGCTCCGCCGCCTCCTTGATGGAAATCACTTCCTCATCGGTAATAAGCACTCCTTTAACTTTATTGAATGTCGGAATGTAAAATGTTTTTAGTTCAATCTTAGAATGGACCTTGCATTTATCCATTTGGTTTTTTTTAAATTGCTATACCTGGTGATCAACTCGCGTGTTTGAAGCCCTAGGCTAAAGTATTATAGATGGGATGAAAGGAAAGGTTTAAAGGTGGCTGCACTGAACCAGTGCAATAGGTCAATATATAATTTACTGCAGCTTGTGGTATATAACTTTCGAAATCCTACCTTGTCTTCGGCTCATATGCGTGTTTTGCCTGAAGTCGGTATGTTCGTCGCAGTATCTTAGCTTTATCCTGTAGCCATATCACTTGGCACCTTTTGGTATGGATTCCAAATGGTGCCAAGTGTTATACAGATTGAAGTCTGTATTAATGTTAGTTTGTGGGTATTTTCATTCAGATTGCCTTGTGTCGAAGTAGAATAATATAGAATAATATTCACTTACATTTACGCGAATATAATACCTTGAAATTAAACTACTTCATATGGTTGCAATTAATCTGCTTTATACTGATTATATCGCGTTATTTATCCAAAATCCGTATAAAACTGTTTAATTTCAATGAAGTGGGCTACGTTAGTGCTTACGCTTTTCTAGCTGCAGTGACTTCGTAGTATATATTCACGGATTTTTCTGTAAGGAAATTCTTAGTAACTACATACATGCCTCTACTGACAATGTCCTGCGGAACAAACTACGATCTGTGACCAGGCAGAGTAATAGCTTCGCTAACAAGTGGCATATTAAATAGAGCTGACGAAATATTGGTTAAATATACTTCTCCTTACTTTTCTAGCTTCTTTGTGTAGTAACAATATATTCTTGTTCAATTCTTATATTATTCAATTTGATGTAATACCATGTTCGACGATATAAATGTTTGATTGATGGATTGATTTAAACAGATTAGAGATTGGACTGTATTTTCATGTAATTCAACATAATGAGCGATCATCAAAATATATTAAATACTTTTACTTAGTTGTTAAGTAAGTAGATTATAGTCTTTATATATTAAATGCTACTGTACGTGTGTATGTCACTAAACTCCTTCTAAACGGCTGCACCAATTTTGATTATTTTTTTTGTGTGTGTTCATGTGGATTCGAGGGTGGTTTAGATTAGGTTTTTTTTTTCTTGTGTACAGGACAACGTCTGTCGGGACAGCTAGTATGTTATAAATTATAATATTCCTGTGAGAAGTGATGTGTGTGATGCGTGTTTGATAAACTGAATTAAAGTCATCAGGATAATATGACGGTACCAATTGTGCCTCCCAAAAAATGCCAAAGATAGATATACACATCATACACACAGCTTATCGGCCTCTCATTGACCTGGTCATCGAAACTATGAACTCACGAGAAGCGAACGCTTTTTCATCGTTGCATTACTGTGTCAGCTAGGCAATCGAAAATTCTGGCATGCATACTTATTATGATGAAAAACGGGGCACCAGTGCACATAAATATAAATTATACGAAATTTAAAAACATTTTCTCGCTGGTAACACGAAAAATAATTTAAATAGAGCGGTTAAAGTTTCACAGCGACACTAAAACTGTCGTTAAAGTAAGTCTCTATATTTATAATATGTTTTTAAAGCTGCGATATAACACAGTAATCTATGTATTATGAAGATAAAATGATAGTGCAATTATTCTTTTACTTTCTTTTTTTTAAATCGATTATGGTGCAATTAGTAATATTCTCCGTATTGTGGTAAGTTTACTAATAGGCTGATAAACTCGTTAGTGGCGTGTCATAAGTATGCACTTATGTTTGGGTGGGTTCGTTTCTCGGTTTAAGCAAAGAGTTATTTTATTAGCGTTCAGCATAAAATTTAGGAATATTGCTGGTACAGGACAATAGGCTTGTACTCTTTTACGTATGAACCAAAATCATATCTGGCGTATTATTTAATTCACCTCTATCTTTCTTTTAAAGAATAATACAGGATGAAAGATTAAATAAAAACAGCAGAAGCTAAAACAGTTGTTTTATTCAGGTACTAGCTTTTGCTCGCAGCTTCGCTCGCTCGGGAACTTTTTGTTTGGATGAAAAGTACTTTATATCTACATATTTCTGTACCCCTGACAACGTGTATTTCATGATGACCAGTCGAGTAGTTAAGATTTGCATGCGTAACAAACAAACGAGCTCATTTTAGCATTCATTATATTACTAGAATTTGCCCGTGCCTTTTCGTAGGTTATGTTAGTGACAGTACTTGTTTCTGGATAGAAGGTACCCTATGTCATTTTCCATTTACCTGACAACGTGTATACGAAATTGCATGATAATTAATCGAGTAATTAAGGCATGAAAGCATAACAAACAAACTCACATTCGCATTTATAATATTAGTAAATATTTTATATTTATTTATTTTATTCAGTGGTACAAATACAGACGACAGATTAGCATAATACACATAGTAGAGGAACACAAAAGGTTTTAATGTGCTGAATTTGTCGTGAAAATATCCGTTCAGAGAGTCTGCCCACTACACCGTCTCATACCATCATGCTAGGAACGTTTCAGACACAACACGATACGCCTTGTTATAGGAACTGCTGGTCGGTGATGGAACGGTCTAGTGGACATAGTCTTATACATTTCCTTACAAAGAATACATTTTTGCCTGACACGTTCCTAGCACGGTCATGGTATGAGACGGGGTAGTGGGCAGACTCCTTTATGAGCAGAGCAAATATAATTATAAGTTGTTACACAACACACATATTATGGTAGATATAAGTTATATGACATAATAACAAGAAGTACATAACTAGGTAAGCGATACGAGAAAACAACACCAAGGCTGATGGTCATCCAGTTATGGCCGCTGTTAACGGCAGCCGGGTGACTGAGTGCCATTAATCCTGACGCGTTACCCAGTTTATTGCCACTAAACTAATGAACAACTATCATCTGTCAGTGAGTACAGCGGACGGTACAAAAACAAAGAGAAATGTGGATATGAGTGTATATGTTACTGTAAAAGCCCGAATATTGGGTAATCTTAGGTTTTACCAGTGAATCTTAGGATTTACCAACACGAGTTGGTAAATGTAAGAATTTATTAAAAAAGCACGATGTTTTTGGGATTTTACTATTAGAATTTAGTACATGCTAGGTTTTACCAGTGACGGTTGGTGAATGTTGGTTTTGGGAATAAAACAACTAACCTAACCTAAGCGGAGACGGTAGAGGGAGGATGGAATAGGTAGCGGGAGTGCTGCAGAATATGCATACATACATACATAGATTCACGCCTGTTTCCCAGAGGGGTAGGTAGAGACTACGGATTTCCATTTGCTACGATCCTGACACACTTCTCTGGATTCATTCACTTTCATCATTTTCCTCATACACGTCCGTCGGTTCAAGGTTTCGATTTATTATCGAATGTATAATAAATCGAAGATTTAATATATCGTACACTCAATACATCGAGTGTTCAAAATAAAGAGCAATCGGACTTGGACAGGTTAGGTTAGAAGGTTAAGGCGGCCTTAGCCTTCGTGGTTATTTTTTTTTTAGTACCACAGTTCACTCGATTCTTATTTTGAACACTTGATGTATTGAGTATACCATATATTAAATGTTCGATTTATGTTTATTTCAACATTTACCGTGTCTTTGAGGCAAATCCTAAGAGTGAGCGGTGGTAAAAGTTCGAAATCAACGATAATCATAGAACATGGTAAATCTTAGCTTTTACTGGCAAATCGTAGGATTTACCGTAGTTCGGGCTTTTACAGTAACATATATATGGCTTATTGGTTTATGTGATCACCTTGCTATACCACTGCATTAAGTGTTGTGGGTTCGATGTAACTCGTAACAACTGTTCGTGAAGTACAAACATTTTTGTTGCGTGTGAATAAGTGTGTGGTCCAGAAATTGTCGTTCCGAGTCTGGGTGTTCTTTGTGGTGAATCACAAAAATTTTGGTCATGTGTGGAGACAAACAATCGGTGATCCACAAATAGTTGTTATAAGGCTGAGTGTTCTTTGAATGTTCGTGAAGTCCACCGCGATTCAAAGAATATTTCAAGTGCGGGGTAGTCGCCTGGAAATCAAAAATAAATTTGTAGTTATTCAATAATATGTTTATTTAGATATAAACAGGCATAGACAAAATAATTAAGTAGCTTTTTCGTTTTTGTTTATGAACCGATTTTCTTATTTTTTGTTTAATAGCTATTGACGAATCAAAGTAAAAGAGTAGAAAAATATGTCTGCAGAATATAATTTCATATATGTTTACCTCAAACTTTCAATAGTGACTTGGTCGAATTTCGACCACTGGGTAAATACTATAAAACATAGACTTTATAATTAAGATATTAGTTATTATAATTAAGGCTATATAACTACGAAGGGGAATTGTTATTATATGTGTTACACCCATACTTTGTTAAGTAAGATTTTCGGTCTGACGACGGTGACGTAATAAGAGGCGAGTTTATCTATCAGGCACATTTCCAGATTGTACTTTGTTACCGAGTTACCGACAAATCAAATGCCTGACTCGGACATTAAACCCGAGACACACATCATAATCGTAGCAAACAGCAGTCGTATTAATTTCCGTGGCGCCACCAGAGCAATTCGGTCTAGCTTGATATACCTGTGCATATTACATATGTCTGCCTTCCCCTCTAGGCTTCGGCAGCTCTAATAGCTAATGTATAGCGCGTACCTGAGCCAAGTTTCATTCAGAACAGAACGTAGTTCACATGAATTCATTAGCGACGCTGTACTGCGTAATTGCCAACTACGACGGCTGGCGCCCGTACGAACTTACCTTGTGTGAAAGTATGAGAAAGATTTACGGCGTTTGATTAAGATGGCGTATAAAATGTCTCTTCTTTGTACAGGCTAATGAGGGTAGGCAAATATGTCTATTAACATTCCTATATGGTCTCATGTCATTATGTCTGAAGAGGTTGGCAGTAGTCTATTACAGATACATTTCTATAACTATGGTTTAAAGTTCTAAAGTAAGCGAGCCTATCGCTATCCACCAAGAATTTCTTGACAGAAAATCCTAGTAACACTTGACCCGAACCAGGACTCGAACTCGAGACTAAGTAAACAGCAGTCGCACTGATTTCCGCTACGCCATTGAGGCAGTCAAAGGTGTGTGATATCCTATATTGACCGGTCAATTGTTGGATTTAAATTAGGTCTGGCCCAATTAAATCCTGTTGAGTTTGGCCGCCAGTGTGCCGCTGCACTGTCACTCAATAGGTTAAGCATATTGTGCGCATGAAGATTAATGTATAATGATATGGAGAAGTGCAGAAAGCTATAATTTTAATAGAATTATGCGTGGTCGTATTTTAACTGGGCAATCACTAGTACACATTATTACAAAGATTGACGCCTGTTATTTGTCGGGATAGGAAGAGATTATTTATTTCACTTGAAACGACCTTACATATATCTCCTGCTTCATTCATTTCCATCGCTTTCTGCATGCACACCCGTGTGATAAAAGATACTTTTAGTGTATTTTTCATGCACTGTGACAAAAATGGGGACGTGTTACAACCACATTTTCTTTTTAAAAGGCTACTCCCGCCCTAGTCTTAATTACTGTATGGCGGACGATTTACAAACAAAGGACATAAAGAATAATGTAATTTGGAACTACTTTATTATGTGGAACACATAAATGTTACGCTGTACTGCAACATTTTTAAGAATGTAGTAGCACAGGATTAATCAGTAGTAATTTCACAACAGAAAAGCCTTTGCACACATTGATTTACATACGACTTGAACATAGGATGTCACGATCAGCCTCAGACGTATCAGGGCAATTGCTTAGAGCATATTTAACCTTAATGTATATATTTAAGATTTTATTTATTTATTTATTTATTTATTTATATATTGGCACACCAACAGCTTTTAGGCGAAACATACAGTTTGATACACATTTATATAAAAACTAAACAATCTGGCCTAAGAGCTAATAACAGGTGTGAGACAACATTTCCCATTTACAAGTAGTAAGTTTACAATAGAAAGAAAAAACGTAAAAGACTATAAATTAAAAACACAAATTAAAAATTAAAAATTAAAGGAGACAAGTGACAGTGTAGGTACACAGAATAAGTAGGTCCAGTTATGGCTGTTGCAGTACTTGACGCTTCAGTTGCGAGGGGGTGCTGTTAAAGATATCCAAATGAAATTCTGCTTGTAGACTGTTACAATTGCTTTGTAGTCTTTGTAAGGGGGAGAATTTACCGACATTGGTTTTGTTTCGACGCCATAAAAACGTGTTGTTACGTGTTACTCGACTATTAACTTTAGGAAGGTAAAAATCTAAGTTGGACAGAAGATTATGTTCGGCAATATTTCCCGTAATGAGCTTGTGTAGGAATACTAATTCTAGATAAGATCGTCTTTTTTGCAGAGAATCCATTTTAAAATATTTAAGTCTCGCACTATAATCTGCCCTCCACTTGATGCAGCCTCTGCCAGTATTAGTTTGTTTATGCACAAGGAACCTAGTGAAAGATTTTTGCACTCTCTCCAAGGGATCGATATGCACCTGATAAGATGGATTCCATATTTGACTGCAATATTCTAGACGGCTACGAACCAGAGCGCAGTAAAGAATTTGTAATGTCTTAATATTTTTAAATCTTCTTCCCACGCGTTTTATTAGACCGAGCATTTTTTGACTTTCATTTACTACACCGTCAATGTGACCAATAAAATTCATTTTGCCATCCATATTGACACCCAGGTCCCTGATGGTACTAACTTCGTCTAGCATGACGTTAACTAACCTATATGTCGAACAAACTGGAAATCTTTTCTTCGTAAATTTAATATAATGACATTTACTAGCGTTTATTGTCATTCTATTTGCGGTGCACCAGTCGTTAATACTAGATAGATCCTCTTGTAATAATTGTGCGTCCCTTGCTGAGTTAATACTCTTATATAGCTTCAAATCATCAGCAAAAAGTAAGCACTTGGAATGTTTTACCTGCTTAACTATGTCGTCAATAATCAATTCGCCTTAGCAAGTATACCACTTAAGACTCTACATAATATAGTAAACCATTTGTTTTTATTGTCATAATATGTACCCTGTAGCTTCAAATAGTTCAAAAACGAATTCAGTAGATTTAATTTTTTCGTCTTTGATTGTAAGTGACTTAAAATTATGATTTACATCTGTCTCAAGGACTTTATTAAATTATATTCAAAACAATTCAAATGGGAATATTCATCAAATAAAAAAGGTACTTCGTTATACGGGGCATGTCTAATATCAGTCTTGTGACTTTTAAAATTGAAAGTTAGTGTACGTGGGTGACTTCTGAAAAATTTATAGCCTTTTCGGTGTAATATTCAAATATTAGTATAATAGATGCTTAAGTAAGCAATTAAATTATAGAACAGTAGAATATACAACCATGAATCAGGATTTGATACTTAGTTCTGAGAGTGAGAGCCTTTTTCTTGTCCCGTATTCGAAACTGCTTATCAGGCACATCATATCTATCCAATAATTAGAGTAAATCTATCCAGCAAGGATTGGGTACTATGTTATACTGTATGACTGCAGTAGCGATTATAATGGCTGGGCACTAGGGTTAGTGCGTTGACTACTAATGGTAATAGTGTATAAATTATGAGTTAGTGGATTTCAAGGAATAAAATCTGTGTGATCCAGAAATAGGTAGTTGTTCCAAAACTTCAGCTTTTTGTGGCCGTTGTTTGATTAACTATTAATCCTAGTTCGGGAATTGCTTATTTAAGGAAAGACTATTAATAATAAGTAAATATTTTTTTAAGAATATTATTAATGTGATAGGCTTTTGAAGCAGTGTGATTGTTCAGTAGGGAGACCAACAGACTGCAATGCAGAGGGTCTCGGGTTCGAAACCACGTCGCGCACCCCTGACTTTCGGAAATTATATGACTTTTCGAAATTAGGTGCGTATTGATTGACAATTATCGCCTGCTCCATGCCTCGGAGAGCATGTTAGCCGTCGGTCCCGGCTGCCATGAACATCTATGGCAGTCGTTATTGGGAAGTCAGTGCCCTATAATATCCTGATACTGGTCTAGCCTTAGGGTATCGTTAGCCTTTGGTTTGCGGAGGTCAGGTGGCAGCCGCTCCGTGTAAAAACTGATATCCAGTCAAATCCGGTTAGACCAGAAAACCGACCCCAAGTGACTTGGGAATAATAAAGGCTACGGAGAAGAAGAGGTGTTTGAAGACGGATGTTTGTTACTCTATCACACGAAAACTCGTTAACGGATTAGAAAATGCTTTGAGTATTCCTTGTGGCCGTTATTTTCACGTCTATAATCTGCCACGATTGAGACATTATTCTCTATTATCTTATTCCATGCTTTAAAAGCTGTCTGCAAAAATAAATAATAATAACAATATTCTACCACATACACACAACACCATCTAGCCCAAACTAAGCAGTGCTTGTACTATGGGTACTAGACAATGGATAAACATACATATATACTTTTTTCTTTTTTTTGTAAATACATACATATTATACATAGAAACACCCAGACCAAGACAATCATCCATGTTCATGCACACAAATGTTTGACTTGTGCGTGAATCGAACCCGAAATCTGCTATGTGCAAGTACACGACATTCATTTAAAAACCCGGTACACGTATTTTATCTATATAGAGCAAGGGCTAATGATGCCCGACCTCCAACTGGCGGGATACCAGTGAAGGTCAGTTCTTTTTCAAACTTTTAATGAGCCATGACTGCTTCGTCAGATGTACGTATAACCGTCTCCATAGCAACCACTCGCTCGCAATGTCATTTAAAGGCTGATTATTATGACCCCTGAAAAATATTTAGAAGTGAAAATAAAAATTAAGAGTAATGTATTTGACATTTTGTATGATATGTTGTAATTGTAATAACACACTTGTTTGTAAACCAAAGGATGTTTGTACTCGCATCACACACTCACGTAAGTTTCATCAGCTTATAATTATATTTTAAGTCTCACGTAATAGATTTAAACCGGTGCTGCTATCATTGAGGTAATATGTAATACATAATAAAGGCGTCAACTTAGCTAAATAGTTTGTAACACGCGGTAAAGTGCATGCTCTTTAATCTGTCAAGTCCTAGGATACCAGACATAATTAGAAATCAATAGAATCTGGCTACTGGTGTGCTGTGCGACTCAATAGTTTGACTCACTGATCTAATATTAGATGTGCCCGCGGTTTCACCCGCGTTTATGATTACTGCGCCGCCCCCTTGGATTGTAGCGTGATGTTTTATAGCCTGTAACCTTCCTCGATAAATAAGCTACTCAACAATAGAATAATTATTCAATACGAACCAGTAGTTCCTGAGATTAGCGCGTTTAACCAAACAAACAAACTCTTCAGCTTTATAATATTAGTACAGATAGGACTTCATTTATTAAAATTTTACACGTTTGGGTGTAAAAACAATTGAGCAGTACCGCAGTATAAGTATACGTTAAGGCGTATTTTAATTATCAAATTTCTCATTTAATATGTCGTTGCATCACTGCAACGGTTACGCGCTTGGCACAGACGAGTGAGTTAGAGACCATATACTCTAATGCGTGTTACAAGCAATTGAATAAAGTTGTCCTTCTAGTTAGTAGTACATGTAGACGGAATGGCTGCTATTAAGAATTATTGGTTTTGGAATTCTACAAGGCATTTCTCAGTAATAGAACGGTGTCTGAAAGGCTAGGTCTCAGTATTACTTGAAAACAGAGGCAAGATTTAAGCTACAACGTTTAACCTCTTGTATGCCGGAATACCAGACATAATAGAAAAAGCATTGTGTCTCGCGTAGATCCACGTTCCGGCATACCACAGGTTAAATATGGTTAAGTTTTTGAGTTAAGTTAGCATTTGAACACAATGCTAACATGACTTCAGAATTATAAATTAACTCTTACTACGATCGCTTATATTGGAAATTGCACACTAACGTTCTTTATCATGTAAATGTAATTTATGAGCTCACTCGTTTTAGTGCGGATACATTTGCGTGTAATCTACGTATACTGAGGATCTATCTATGATATCAATCGTTTAGCTAGTTGTTAAAAAAAGCTTCAGTGAAATAAAGATTGTTGGATCAACGTTGTATTTTAGGTTTACATGCGCCTAACAGTAGTGAATCGATTTACAAAACTATTAAACTAATCGTTTGCATAATATCTCCATTTGGGGCAGAAATAAAATAATACTGCGATCTGAATATGTAACTATTATTTTACGACTAGTCAATGGAACGAGATTTACTGACAACTATGCAGTATTCAATACAGACCAAATAATCCATGTAATATTGTCGGAATTATATAAAGCGCAATGGAGTTTGTGGAAAATATATAATTATAATAAAAATTGTTTATTTATTTATTTGGACAACCAACAAGAACTTCTTCTCTCTTAGCCTTTATTATTCCCAAGTCACTTGGGGTCGACTTTTCTGGTCTAACCGGATTTGACTGGATATCAGTTTTTACACGGAGCGGCTGCCACTTGACCTCCGCAACCCGAAGGCTAACAATACTCTAAGGCTAGACCAGTGTCAGGATATTAGAGGGTACTGACTTTCCCAATAACGACTGCCATAGATGTTCATGGCAGCCGGGATCAACGGCTTAACGTGCTCTCCGAGGCATGGAGCAGGCGATAATTGTTAATCAATACGCACATAATTTCGAAAAGTCATAAAACTTCCGAAAGTCAGAGGTGCGCGACGTGGGTTCGAACCCGAGACCCTCTGCATTGCAGTCTGTTGGTCTCCCCACTGTACTATCGCTGCTCGCTGCAACCAACAAGAACATACACCTTAAAAGCTAAGTTACAAAGTCAGTGGTATACAAGTATTGGTGCTGCCTTAATTACACGTTGCCACGGAAAGCAAAATACAAACGATAGTTGGGAGCATAAGGCTTCTCAGAACTAAAAAATAAAAACCTTAATTAACAATTTCTTACATAATTAGTATATACTAAAAGAACAAAACTTTATACCACGGTGTTATTGAATCTCAGCATGGTGATAATATTTTCTTTTTAAAAATTGGTAAACTTGGACTAAATATATCAATATCCTTATTTTTACTAACAGAATTATATTCAGCTTGGAGCCTATTTATAGGAGAGAAAAAGCCTAGGTTAGTTTTGGATCGCTTAGGTGTAAACACGGAGTATCTAGACAGCCGTGGAAGTTTATGAGTGATTGTTATATTACTTACTCTATAAGAATTATTGTTTTAGCCCGGGCTTCGGTGAGTGATTTGGGCAACAAGACTTCCCAAAGGTTTTTGCAGTGGTAATGTATGCGCTTGCTGTGCATGAGGCCTCGCATTTAATTGCCGGGTTTGTCAGTGTTATAGAGCGCCGATGTTCTTTCGTGGCAATCCGTTCAGGTAGAGGATGTCAATAGTAGAGTCCGAAATTTGTTGGTGCGGTGCTTTAAATTTGCGCTCATGAGTATATGGCGATCGTTTGGTCTTGGTCAATTTTCGGGTGGTAGAAAAAGGTTCTAGAGTTCGAAAAAACTCTTATATAACAGCTTTGTCTGTCCATCCGTCCCTCCGTCCGTCCGTCTCTTATACAACTTTCAACTCAAGAACCGTAAGAGCTAGAGACTCACGGTCACCGCCATTCAACTCAACATAGTCGATATACCCCGAAATGACTATGACCTTTGACCTCTGACCTCAAGGTCACGTGATAAAATTTTTTCGTACTCTGAGATTTACGGCTATTCATTGCCGTTTCTCACTTGTTTCGATTAGGATTTTTTTAATAGGAGCGTGCAATGTGGTCACTTGCTAAGTGTAATAGACCTATATTATGTAGAACTTTAACCAGAACTCACGAAACATGGTGTAATAACGCTTTGCTGACCCTTTTTGGATATACAGGCTTGAGTATATGCAAAGTACAGCACCGTTTTAAAGATACGTCATACTGTGTTCTCACGTCAATATACGAATGCAGGATGCAAATAACGGTATCTAACATTTTCCCGATACTTAGCATGTACGTGTACATTTTATGACTAAGCTTATCGTTACTTTATCGACTTAGCCACGCCATCACACACTAACTTTATTATCTTAAGCGGAAAAAGCGAGTAACCGCTTAAAGCGTAAATAGTTAAGGCAATCGTAAACTTGTAGTATTAGTCCTTGACCTGAAGGGCGCGCTTTGAGTCTGATTGGTCGGCACAAGGACGCACGTTCCGATAGGCTATATTAAATGTTCAATACGTTTCGACCGTCGGATTGTTGTGATTTTGATGACTGCATGTTGAATTGTATAATAGGAATGTGTGCTGTGATGTGTGTGGTGATAACGATGTGGTGATAACGATCGTAAACTTTCGGTATTTTGAATAGTTTAAAAAGTGAAACGGTAAAATAATAACGTTAAATACGAACTTAATGAGTCGAATTAAGCGTTACGTTCTTGTATTTTTTTGGTACCGTTCTACCTTATTTCTTACACTTGTTTACTTTAATGACTACGCTAGAAATGTTTGAAATACCGGGAAGCTAGTAATATCGCCGCTTAATTAGTACTAAGACGTCATTAAGATATTCTCTTCTTTTAAAGAGATAAAATATGTTCATAAAAATAACATTTATTACACGAGCGAATTGGATAACGCCTGACAAAAAACGACGCACCTACCTGGCTGACAAAAACTTTGGTATTTGATAACCTTTTTCTATTACAATTGAAATATCGAAGTAGTGAGGTGGGTTCATTTCGTCATCAATATATTGTAACGGTAACTAATGTTAACGTTACTTTTTATCGTTATTTAGGATAAATGTAACAGAGGCAATTTCACAACATTCTACTACATAGTATATATAACGCACTTGGATAGGTTTGTGTACATATAGCAGTAATATATATCGACTGTCGATTCACGGAACTTTAGCGCGAGAACAACCAGCTGCCAAGACTGCTAACACAACATAAATACGAATATATGTTGTTTCACCCGGTAAACAACAACAGGTATTTATTATGAAGAAGTTTGTTTAATATATGGAAATTAAACAGTAATAATGTTGAGTACTTATATTGTTTTTGGTTGAAATCAGAATCGTCTTTTTTCGTTTATTAAAGTTGGAATATAATGAGAATTTTAATGAGTTTGTAAATAAATTGTGTTAGAGTAAAATTGCGTGAAGATTTCGTGTTGGTTAGATGGTTCTTGATCTAACGTCCGCAATAATCAGCATGACTAACCTAATGCCGAAATATTTGTGGCGAAATTAATGCTCATTTCTGGAATAGGATGAATTATGAAATATAGCCTTGTGTTTTGCTCTTGCGGTGAGTAGAAAGACCAAAGCTCGTTAAGGATGTACAGCGTAATAATAATACATTGATATTTATACACGGAGTCTGGCAATGTGTTTAGTAGACGCTAATGTATTCGATTTCGACATGCAAGACCTAAACATTGTTGATGTAATATTAGTGCTTCTGCCGAACTCTTCGTAAATAAGATAGTAATGGAAAATACTCTGCTCATCTCATGGGATTTATATTTCACGTGCCTATATCTTCCATTCCTTTCTTTTCATCCTATCTTTAATCCATTTGCTATATGAGCGGCAACGCACGGTTGGTACCCTGGGTATGCAAGTTCATAAGCCTCGGTAACTGTATCGTCAGGAGAGCTAAATTATTTGAATTGTTTTTTGAAATTTACATATTTTTATGTCTTGTCATGTTTTTCGAATCTAAAGACACGCACGCATCACCTTACTAAACTGTTAGTGCCGTTATGAATACAATAATAATAAATCTATCATTCTATTAACAAAAGTTAAAATAACCACGTTGAGGTAGCAATTAATTAGAGGTGCGCTTCTGAAATACAAAATTGTTACACCGGCTCCATCCGTATTCTCCAATGATTGATATATTCAGCGAACTAAACGAGCTAATCACCGCACCGTGGCGGAATCATATCCGTACATTTGCAACATTATTTCGTGCATTTGTGGAAGTATTCCGTCCATCCGTGAAATTATTTCGTGCATTCCGCTCGTGTTTGAGGGCTTGCGGAATCTGCGACGCGACGGGTTGCAATCGCGACGAGATATGCTCGATATAGTTCATAAGTTTGTATTTAGTGTGTGTGCGTGTGTATATATATAAGTTAATTTGGAAACAACTTGTTGAAGCTCTTATTTCTTGTAATAGCAAATTTTCTGGGTACTGTTTTATGTTGTAATTGACTGAATCTAGATTTCTGAGCATAACTTTGACTGCGCGTCTATGTGGTTGCTTCGCCATTGATAGTGCGTCGAGAGTTGTGGTTTTGATCCCCATACTTGTGTGTTAATATGTTATCCCTTCATGGATGTATACATAGTCATAACAATACATGTACAAAATCTACGTTGTCTGCAGTTTCGTATTAATTTATTGAGTCATAGACAACTAGTGTAGTTCTCGCTTTACTGTGCAATAACAAGCTGTGGTTAATTTCGTATCGAGAACTGTCTCGGCAGAGCCAAACCTAATGAATTTGAATACCGTGTTCTATATTCAAATTCGAAATTGATAATTTGTTTCTAGCTTTACCCGTCGATTGTAGTTCGAATTTGTCTTCCACAATGAATGTTTTCACTTCGGACCCAAATATTGCAAATTTTTTTTGTGTTTCTTGAAGAAAGTCTTGGTGTACATTGTGATAAACCAAATAAAATATAAAATAAAAATAATATTATTGGAATCAGTAATGCACGTAGGATCCAAATGGATATACATATAAAGTATGTTTCTGTATTCGTTACGGTTTAATTACATATTATAATGAATTCTTGAATGAACTCTTGAATGTATATATGGTTCAAAGGGAAGTAGGCACAAGTGTAATCATTAATGTATATAAATATATTAGCAACTCTGCGTAACAGACAATTTGACGCCAGATCACGCGATATCAAAATACAATTTACTACTTAATACTTTCGATTTTTCAGGCGAAACACACATAGTCTTATTCTCTAAATTTCTTTTAATATTTGAAAATGGAAGCAACTATTCGTTTTTATCTTTCCCATTCTAAACGGCAACTTTGTCCGTAAGCAAAAAGCAAAAAGAGAATGGGAAACAGCATACACAACACAGGCGGATAGTCTCGAAACAAAGAGTTTCGCTACTTACAAAATAAAAAAGTTGCGAGCACGGACAAAAGCCTTATGGGTCCTAATCTCGGCACTGTTAAGCTTGATTCCAGTAATAGGTATTACAAAAAGGCTTAGACATACGAAGTTTTCTTTTACTTGTTTTAAGTTCCGTGTAAAGGTGAATGCGTATTGCCCCGTTCGCCGATCGCCGCACATTTAATTTGTGAATGTTTCGTATTAGTGATGTGTGGTTATGGAATAGGTACATATTTGAGTTATTCGAGTGTATTCTAGCTCCGACTTGATACACGTGGATTACACTATACATTAAATCTCTAAATCAAATATTTTAAATATTAAAGAGTGTTTGTTATAAATAAGACCACAAGTTAATAAACTATAAATACAGTGTGAATATTTGTTTGGTGAGTTGTGGTGGTGCCGACACTAACAGACTGACAAAAAATAAGTTTGCGATTTGATCCCGTGAAGCAGTCGATATAAAGTAGTTTTGCAAACATATGTACATATGTCTAATGTACAGGCAATGACTGGTTACTGTCTTATTCATAAAACTTAAAAGTAGCTTACAACTTCGTTGTAAGGAAGTTTCTAAATGTTGCATTTATACAAATGCATGAAATGTAAACTCGCCTATTAACGATGCTGAATCTTATAACGAATAAATAATAAGCCATAGGTAAAAAAAATTATACTGTTTGAATTTTAACTACTACTTATATTAGGTCAAGTAAATAAATTTGTAGGTATTAGACAGTTAGTATTACATACATAGATTCACGCCTGTTTCCCAGAGGG
Source organism: Catocala fraxini (assembly GCA_930367265.1). Lineage (NCBI taxonomy): Eukaryota > Metazoa > Arthropoda > Insecta > Lepidoptera > Erebidae > Catocala > Catocala fraxini. Next base: position 3,283,269 of record OV884040.1, on the reverse strand, counting down.
GTAGGCAGAGACTACGGATTTCCATTTGCTACGATCCTGACACACTTCTGTGGCTTCATTCACATTCCTCATACACGCCCGTCGGTTCAAGGTGCTCTTAACCTGGCCTTTGTCCAGAATGCCTCCGATCTGATCAAGAAACGTTCGCCTAGGTCTTTCTCTTGCGACTGTTCCATTCACACTAGCCTTATAAACTTTCTTAGTCAGTCTTTCCTCGTCCATTCTTTCTACATGCCCAAACCAGCTTAACATACCCTTTTCTATTCTTGTCACTATATCAACTTTCATGCCGCATCTCTCTCTAATCACACTATTCCTTATTCTATCTTTCAGAGTCACACCACATATATTTCTCAGCGCTCTCATTTCTACAGCATTTATTCTGCTCTCATGCTTCTTTTGCCATACCCAACTTTCACTTCCATACATAAGTGTGGGCACTAATAGTCCTCTATGAACAGCCAAACGTGCCTTTTCGGAAACATTTCGACTGTTCATAAAAGCGCGTAGAGCTCCATTCACTTTGTTTCCCGCAATCGTTCTTCTTTCAATAGAATTGTATGGTTAGAATTGTATGGTTTATGTACTTAGCTTTTAGAACGAATGTCATAACTCTCAGAACAACAAGCGAAAGTTCTGAGAAGGAATCGAATCTGACAAGTTGTTAATAATTCTTATTTAACCGCTGTGTAATTCAACTACGCTATATAAATGTTACAAATACAGATAGGACATTGACTACTGTAATAGCCGTTACGTAAATTTAAAATACGTCCACAAATTTGAACGCCATTTTACAAATGGCCGCCGGGTGTCTAACACTTTGGTTGTCCCCCCGAGATTTCGACGCGGGAAATATTGTACTACCAAATATTACGCAATATGATTCGAAAAGTAAGTCAATTTTAATGTTCCATCTCTATTTGCAGTTGTACAAATTATGTTTGTTTCATATTAAATTATGAAATCAGTAAAACATACATATGGTAGGATAAATGATTGTTGTGTGAAATTTTTATGGTAAACATAATATTGTCCTACACGTATGTTCTTCTTCTCCCTAGCCTTTATTATTCTCAAGTCACTTGGGGTCGGCTTTTCTAGTCTAACCGGATTTGACTGGATATCAGTTAGTACACGGAGCGGCTGCCACCTGACCTCCGCAACCCGAAGGCTAACGATACCCTAAGGCTAGACCAGTGTCAGGATATTAGAGGGTACTGAATTTCCCAATAACGACTGCCATAGATGTTCATGGCAGCCGGGACCGACGGCTTAACGTGCTCTCCGAGGCACGGAGCAGGCGATAATTGTCAATCAATACGCACATAATTTCGAAAAGTCATATAACTTCCGTCCACACGTATGTTATTCATTGAAATTAAACTTTATACGTCTTTTATCGCGTTGTGTCAAGTAAACAACGCGATAAAATCTGTATATAGTAGTTTAATTTCAATGTTTTATGGTATATAATTATTAAACTATCCGGACATATTGGTTCAGAGAAGTAGAAAATGCTTGCACGATTATTGTCATGTCCAGGTTCGATTTACGAGTACATAGAGCCGTCTGTCAAAAAATTCGCATGAAGTGCCATGCATTTTGTCCGATCTTTTCGGCAGGAGAGCGTCATATATTACGCTTGGCATAAACTTAGGTGGTGATATACAGGTATGATACATCACTACCTAAGTTTTCTACCTAAATCAACGGATGTAAACAACCATAGTGCAATTTATGCGGTCATAGTCTAATGCCAAGGCTTTGGGCTATGACCACATACATTGCAATACTGACGTTAACCCATTCCTAATTCAAGCCAAAAATACGAATAGAATAATTTAGTTTGTAACCCATACAGCTAGTAGTATTCCAAACATACTTTTTTAATTCTGAATATTAATTATTGTACAGCTAGAAACTGTATATTTTTTATGTATCCTTACAATCGCGATATTTTGGAGTTCAGTCCACCATACGACCACCAAAATAAGTACCTTGCGTTGAGAGGCGCCTTATCTGACTAAATCGGCTCTCATTATTCGAGAGTCTTTGGAGGAAAATCTTATAACGTTACTCAGACAGAACACATTCTTTAGGATTTGTATGTAACATCGCCTTACATCATAGTTACCGGGATAGTTATGGTATGATGAGTAAAGGTTTTGTTGACAAGGAGCTGTGTGTATGCTTTTTCTTTGTCTTTTTTATGTGACGGCTTATATTATCTCTCTCTATAATATTATGTTTTCGACCTAGATGTAAACATTGTTTGCCTTATTTCTGGAAGTCAGACAAATCTGCCCTTGTGTGTAGAGTTTTAGTTATGTATTTATTTCAGTGTTAATATATTTTAGTTAGTTTTCGGTGAAAAAGCCTTAAATATCTTTGCTATTGAAACACTGTATTCATTAGTATAAACGTAGCTTATAGCACTCTCCTGCTTATATACTATTTTCATGCCAAAAATCACGTCGTTCCGTAATTCTTTTGCATTCGTGACAGAAGGATTAAGAAATTTATCAATTCATAAGTTTTACCAGTTTTACGACTATAATATATTCCCGAAGGTTTGGTAAAGTTCTATTATAGCCTCTATGGCACAGGGGAATTAATTGTCATTTATCGGACACATTATCAGACACTGTGTATTAGGAATGTTATTAGATAATTCTTAGTTGCAACTAAGAATGTCCTAATAAAACATCCTATAATGCTTTGTGTAATACAGTCACATATAAAAAAAGGTAAAATTATTAAATTTTTATTCCGAATAGAAAGAAGTAGTCCTGTCGTCGGATAAATCTATAGTATTAACATAAAAAAGAAAGATTAGATTTTTTTTTATAAGGTTTTAACACAAAATACTATTAACCGATTTTAAAAATTCTTTTACAATTCAACAAGTAGGAAACGGCCATGAATTGCCGTAAATCTTAGAGTTCGAAAAATGGTATCATGTGACCTTGAGGTCAGAGGTCAAAGGTCATAGTCATTTCAGGGTATATCGACTACGCCGAGTCAAATAACGTTGACCGCGAGTCTCTAGCTCTTACGGTTCTTGAGTTGAAAGATGGTATTACGTGATGTTGAGGACAGAGGTCAAAGATCATAGTAATTGCGGGGGTATATCGACTATGCTGAGTCGAATGGCCTTGACCGCGAGTCTCGAGTTCTTGCGGTTCTTGAGTTGAAAGTTGTATAACAGACGGACGGACAAAGCTGTTGCATAAGAGTTTATTCGAACTCTAAAAGCTATATTATCATCGAGTAACATAGGCAATATTTTATTTTTAAAAAAACATTACGTAACCCAATCTAACGTAATTTTATGCGAGCGAAGCCGCAAGCAAAGGCCAGTCGGTAATATAAATACGTAGGTACTTTTTAAAGAACATTAATTAGTAAATAGTTGACATTAAAATAAACCATATTAATCTGTTATTTGCATAAAATAGAGTCACAATGATATTAGTTTCGAATGATGAAATTATTTAAGTCGCTTTAGAGACAGAGCGACATGTATTTTGAAAAATTGTTTAGATAATAACGCAAAAAATTAGGAAAAATAAAGATTTATATTAGACTAGCTGTCCCGACAGACGTTGTCCTGTACAAACGAAAAAAAAACCTCAAATCTAAAGCATCCTGCAATCCACATGAACACACAACATTTTTTATCAAAATCGGTCCAACCGTTTAGAAGGAGTTTAGTGACATACACACGTACAGTAGCATTTAATATATAAAGACTATAATCTACTTACTTAACAACTAAGCAAAAGTATTTAATATATTTTGATGATCGCTCATTATGTTGAATTACATGAAAATACAGTCCAATCTCTAATCTGTTTAAATCAATCCATCAATCAAACATTTATATCGTCGTATTTTTCTCAAAATCGTCCTGCCGTTTAGGAAGAGTTCAGTGACATACACGCGTACAGTAGAATTATATATATAAAGATGTCAGTGTAATCTCTATTTCTAAACTGCTTCTTAATGTTAACTCTGTTACTTAATGCCTTACCAAGGAAACAGAGTCTTGTATTGTATGCGGTAAAAAAATGACGACAGCTTTGTGTTAATATAGGTTTATTTTGCATATTTTGCTCATAAGTATTGCTTGGATGCTATGGTCGTTTGGAATACTTATATAGATAGGTATACATAAAATAAGAACTGTTTTATCAACATTATATAGCGTGTAATAGCAAATAGTAAAAGATTTAAGCATCGCATAATATAGTCCACGTACAATGAAAAGTGCGACATATAAATCCGTATACATTATTTTCACAGAGGTATAAAATTTTAAATTTTTTCGACTTGTGTATAAGGAGGTTCTAGTCGATACTTAAACGCTAATAGCTGACTCGGTGACCTCCGTGAACCCGAAATTATCAGGCGCAATTTTGACAGTGATGACATCGGAAAATCCTTGATTAAGAATATATAATAATATATTACAAGTACGGATTGTACGGTTTCGTTACCGTACATACTTATTCTGTAGACGCAGCAATACTAAAATGGGCACACAAGAGCGCTGCAATTTACCTCATATTGCTGTTGTATATAATGATGTAATCAATAATATCGTTTGAGTATATTTACAACTATATGACAATACACTTGCCGAGAGAAAGATCACATACATTATTTAAAACTTTAACTTGTAACAATATAACTGTTAAGCTTGTGATTTTTTCTGTGTACTCGCACAACTTACATATATCTTCGAGCAGTATAGGACTACTAACTGGCTCCTACATTACAGTTAAACTACCACTGGCATAACCTCAGTAGATAAGCTTATACATGACAAGCAAGTCTCTCTCTTCCCAGCAAATTATCGCACATGGTGGTAGCATCAGCGCTCTTTGTATTTTCCTCCACTTCGCTCTGTCGTTGGCGTTTTCTTCAGAAACATTGCATAACTTCATGTCTTTGCGCAATAAATCTGTGCCAAATGTACATGCAAGTGAAATAATAAAATAAGGACAGAGAGAGATCAAATTTATCTCATTTGCTGAAAATAAATCGTATACGCTGGTACCCTAAACAAGTTAAATCTTATTCTGGGTACCAGAGTTAATGTTTTTTGAGCCAAATTTAAAAAATATCTTATATAAGGCTTCACTTATTGTGAAAACAGGCGGCCTAGTATAGGGGGCTGTGTATTGCTACAATTTGAGATGCAGAGAAATCATCGTAAGTGCCATTACACAGAAAAGACAAAAACAATGTTCAGTAAATCACAGTCGTTCCTCGCAGCCCATCAGATACTATCTCGTTATGTTATTATAATGGTAATTTACTATAATATAGAACGAAAATTGTTAGTAAAAATAGGTATAATTTACTTTTATATCGATCGCGTAGTTAAGCTAGATTGCTTGGTTGGTAGCAGCGATAGCTCAGTGGGGAGACCAACAGACTGTAATGCCGAGGGTCTCGGGTTCGATCCCACGTCACGCACCTCTGACTTTCGGAAGTTATATCACTTTTCGAAGTTATGTGCGTATTGATTGACAATTATCGCCTGCTCCGTGCCTCGGAGAGCACGTTAAGCCGTCGGTCCCGGCTGCCAACATCTGTGGCAGTCGTTATTAGGAGAGTGTCGACACAAAAGATCCTACTGGGTCGAAGTGTCGACGGTCTGCACTGACTGGCCCCCACATAAGATAAGATAAAATGCTCGCACTACTATGAATATCCTTTTTTGTAACCCTGACAACACGTATGCTAAATTTCATGATTATCGTTTGACTAGTAAAGGCGTGAAAGCGTAATAAAAAAACACACTTTTGCATTTATAATATTACTACCCACGGTTTTACCCGCGTAATTCCTGATGCCTGTCCTGGGAATATGTTAATCAAGGTCTCCAGCTATCTACATACCAAGTTCCATCGTAATCGGTTCAGTAGTTTTGGCATGTAACTGTAACAAATATCCATCCATCCATCTTCACAAACTTTCACATTTATAATATCAGTAGGCTCGGATAGTTAAGATATCATATAAATTTAATAAAAGTCTGTAGATTTATATATCGACATAACGCAGATTATTTAATTTGTCATACAATAAAAACCATTATAACATTTAACATTTAAGTATATTAAGGAAGTACCCTATTTAACGAGTGCTTAATTAATTTCAAATTTCTATTGTTTACGTTTAGTGCTTTAGAAAATAAACAATAGAGACAATTTACATTGTAGATTAATCCAAAACAAATTCACCCAAAGGAAACTCACAATCGACTTAAATATAATGGACACACGACTGTAAGCTAAATAAACAGAAACCCTTTCAGTTCCAACAACAGCATATTTATTTTTAAAAGTACTAATGTCAATTTAAATGTAATATGTTTTAAACCTAATTGCAACAACGTAAGGATCAAATTTTAACGACGGACTTGCCGACGTTGTTGCCTTTCAGCATAGCGATGAACGTATCTGGAAGTTCCTCGAAACCATTCGCAATAGTCTCCTTCACTTTAATGTCGCCTTGTTCTATCCACTCCCTGAGTTGGCGTAAGGTAGCGCTCTGCTGCGACCAGTCCCATTGTGTAAAGCTGAACGAATTGATTTTTACGGAGCTCGGTACTTTTGGCTTTTTGTATAGACACGTCCCTCCATACGTGCTTATAGAGCCGCATTCAGCGACACGCCCATTCTCGTTCATGCACTCTAAGATATTCGCAGACAGTTCGCCGCCGACATTGTCGAAATAGCAGTCAATACCGTCCGCCACAGAGCGTATTGCTCCCTTAATATCTATCTCGGTTTTGTAGTTAAACGCATCGTCAAAGCCGAGTTCATCTTTTAGCATTAGCACTTTGGCGACAGAGCCCGCAATCCCGATGACTGAGCAGCCTCTTAGTTTTGCTATTTGGCCGACTAACGAGCCGACGGCCCCTGCGGCACTCGTTACGCAGACGACGTCGTCGGGTTTCGGCTTGCATACTTCCAACAGGCCGAGGTAAGCTGTCATGCCGGGCATTCCTAGCGCACCTACGGCCAGAGACCGGGGCAAGTTACCAATTTGCGGTTGGTAGGGTTTTATGCCAAATATGTCGTCGGGATCGCCGTTCAGAATCGTGTAGTCCCGCCATCCGGAATGTGAAACTACGTACGTCTCCTTCGGGTATTCAGGATTCTCGCTTTCTATAACTTTGCCGACTTGAAAGCCGAATTGTTCGTATGGTACCTTGCGTCGTTTTGCAAAGGACCTGAGGTACGGGTCAACGCTTATATACTCAGCTTTAACGAGGAATTCGCCAGGGTTTAGTTGAGGCATTTTTTCATGTACTACTTCAAAATCTGTGGTTTCCGGGAGATAATCTGTGAACTGATTTACTACTTTATACTTGAGGCACCTCATTTTTAAGAACACTGATTTGTTGGATTCTTTTATACAGAACGGTTTTAAGTTTTTCGGAGAAGTCACACATACACTTGTTAATTAATTGTTTTTATACATGCCGGCGATAGAACATTATCCTGTTTACGGTATAATATAATTATTACAACATTATTCACAAAATACGTAGTATTCTGCCACGCCGTAAATTTTGACGTGTGTACTCTGACAGCGATGAGAACAAACTGACACTCAGGCTGTCAACTGTCACTCAGAAAGAAATGACGTCGCGTTTTGTTAATGCGTCGAAATTATGAGGAAATTATCTGTTTGACTTATTAATCTTATGTTTCCTAATATTGTTAAGAATATGTTATGAAAATAAGTATTCAATATTAATATCAAAACTTTAGGTGTAATACAACTTGGTGAGTAAATATTTAAAGGTTAAATGTATTAGGTACATGAATAATTTTGGACATGTGAAAGGAATGATTAAAACAGATTGAAAAGGGAAGTATATAGAGATATGAAAAGGACAGTTTGACAGTTGGATGAGCTTAAACAATTTTATGAAATAAGATACCTACGTGTTTACGAATGTTCTTAAACTGAGCCTGTATGTATGGTGATGTGAATAAATTAGTTCAATGAAAAATACATTTTAATTATAGTTGAAATATTGTTGTTTTGTTATTGTTGTTGTTTCTGCCGCAAAACAGTTAAATATATACTAGCATGGGTATTTTATGCTTCTTTGACACAGCGGTGGTGTAAGCAACTTCTGAGGTAGATTAAAGATCTGGAGTTAGATAAGCATAGCTTAAATATGTCCCTCGTAAACAGCAAGCTCATCCCCTATTACATGGGACCTTAATTATAGGTAAAAAAATTGTGTTAATATGCATCTCTGCCTATCCAACAGACATATGTATAAGATGTAGTACTTAAATCTGTAGTGTATCCTTGCAAGGATACATGTGTGTGATTATTTATAAATGTATTAGCTTTTTCCTGCGGCTTCGCTTGCCTAAATGTAGGTTAGGTTAGTAACAGTGTTTTTCTGGATAAAAGGTATCCTATGTCCTTCTCTGTTGCTTTGAAAATGATCGGTGATGATGGCGTGAAACCGTAACAAACAAACGAATTCACATTCCCATTTGTTATATTAGATAGGATATAAGAGCACATATATTTATAATAATTATATCGCAGCTGTATCTTGTAACATAGATACACGAATAAAGTATCATATTTAAATATGACAACAAAAACTCTTTAAAAGGATATATGCAAAACTTTGTCCTCATGTCCCTAACTATAAAACAAGATGTCAATCTTTCAATTTGTCCCTCGTCTGTTTCCCCAGTAATGGATTTATCCATCCGTACATAATACTACATAGCGTTTTATAACAAGAAAATGGTATCTACACTAACATCTATATATGGAGGTTGTAAGTCGAAAAGGGCGTAAGTGTAACAAGGTATAAGAGAGTTAAGCCGTTATGGAATGATGGGCACAAATAGGCAGACCCAACCAGGCCACACGTTACTTCCAATTCGTTGGCTCGAGGATACAGGTATAACTATAACTCAGTGCTGGCCAGGTGTTGAGTATAGATAATGTTTCCACGGTTTTCCTTCATGTGTTTAACGATTTTTGGTTGGGAAGGCTTGCTTCTATGTGTCCTTAAGCGTTTGGAAACAATCATGACTTTCATTGAGATTGTTACGTTTACGTGAGTTATACATTTATTTCACCTTTTTAGCGTGGAACATTCGCGACCATGTTTGCGATTTATAGCAACAGCGCCTCTAAAATGTTACTTTTTTATTTCATAGACCTCACTTGCAAGAGTGTCGTAGTAAATGAATATGAACATTATTGAAATACATATAAGTAGTAGTGGCCACATTGTGAGAATGGACAAGAGCCGCTGGACAAGACGAGCCCTAGAATGGAGACCCAGAGCGGACACCCGAGGGCGCAGAAGACCACCACAGCGCTGGGTGGACGACATCCGACGACACGCAGGTCGAGACTGGATGAGTCGGGCACAATATCGACAGGAGTGGAAGAAGAGGGAAGAGGCCTACATCCAAAATTGGATAAACAAAAGGCCACCATGATGATGATGATATAAGTAGATGTGTTTCAAAGAAAATGCTGTCTGCCGTGTATTTCTTTCGCTTCCTTATTTGCGCAGTGGTAATGAGTTTGATTGCTGAATATAAATTCTCGGGTTACATATTATGTACATGTACAGTGAGCTGCAAAAATGCATACCCATTTCAAAACTAATATGGTTTAGCTCAGAGGCTCCCAGACATTTTATCTCACAGACTCTCTTTCAAAATTTTGCAGATACCGGTAGACCTCCTGCAGCTACATATCAACATATCAAGTTCATGCAATAAAAAAATTTGATCAAATTTTTGTTTTATAGATTTTCTTGTACTATCTCTGGGTACTGGTGAAGTCAAGCCAACATTTTTATATTTTTATTCACAGGCATTTGGACCTTAAGGTATCCATGCACTGTAATAGTGCAATGTACATAGACTTACGTGTCTGTTCTCAAAGGGGTACCGGAAGTGTATAACACACACTTTTCGTCGACTAGGATTTTAAGTAACAAGTAATGGAAGGCAAGTCTAATAATTGATCATCATCTACCCGCCACAGTTTCACACTGTGTTCTGCTATTGAAAAACACAAGACAGAAAAAGACAATAACACTACCCAACCGGAATTTTATGTTTTGATTGATTCGAATTATAAATATATTTATAATTCGAAATATATTATATATATTATAATATAATATAAATATTGTATGTAAGCGTTATGATATTTGTTAATACCAAGAAGCATTAATATGCAAGAGTATGTGTGATTTATGATTCGATACGATACTTTTCACCTTCGCAAGTCTGAGTTTCCAGAAAATGTTTAAAGCCGCTGCCAAACTTAGTAGAAACTTAAACCTCATACATGAAGTTTCAGTATAACCTTACGATGTTAGGAGCTTATCACGGATTATATCTGTATCCTTTTGAAAGGTATATATAGATTTCAGCAGTTTACGTACATTCTACGTTTTAGTAGAATCGAGCTTCAAGATTTTTATGAGCAGTTAGCTATGCATATATAACTAATAGCACTTAGCCGCGGCTTGCTAGCGTTATAGTTTTTTTTAAAATAAAATATGGCCTATGTTACTTATTGATAATATAGAATTCTTATGGCGAAAGAATTTTTATAATCGGCTGAGTATTTTTCGAGTTAAATCCTTACAAAAAACAAACAAGAAATCTAATCTTTCCTCTTTATAATATTGGTATAGATAATATAAATGCCCTGTATATAAACTGTCCCACTGCTGGGCACGGGCCTCTTCTCAGTCTGAGAAGGGTTAGACTATAGTCCAACATGCTGGCCCCGTGAGCTTTAGCAGACTTCACATTGTGGAGAATTTTCAGACATGCAGGTTTCCTCACGACTTATTCCTTCACCTTAAAAGCGAGTGATTATTAGTTAATTAATATGCACGTTACTTCAAAGTCTACAGTGTGTGCCTTGGGATCGAACTCGAGACCTCTGCGAGTCAGTCCAACGATCTCCCACGAAGCTATCGCTGCTCTACAATTAGCTATGCATAGTAGGAATCTAGAAAAAGTTTTTTCATATATTATGTCAGCTCTGTTTACTATACATGATACTTACTAGGCATGAGTGTATCACGCCTATACGTACAAAAGGGTAGATAATATCCGCATTTTGCTTCAGCTATAATTAAGGTTCTCCGTAATAACCGGCAAGCCTCCTCGGACCCTTTTAAGATCACTACATATTATAAAACAAAGTCCCCCGCCGCGTCTATCTGTCTGTTCGCGATAAACTCAAAAGCTACTGAACGGATTTTCATGCGGTTTTGGTGTAAAACTTGTTAAGGCTTTGTACCCATGTGAAGGGGCGGGTCGCTAGTATAATAATATAGCTTGGATAGGAATGAACGAGTATAGTCTATAATTTTTTTTATTTAGTAAAATCGTTTATAATATTGTTTTTATGTACATAATTATATATATTAACCGTATTCCATTTTATAATACTTTATCCAACTATTGTATTAACGATTGCTGGCAACAAAGTGAATGGAGGTCTACGCGCTTTTATGAACAGTCGAAATGTTTCCGAAAAGGCACGTTTGGCTGTTCATAGAGGACTATTAGTGCCCACACTTATGTATGGAAGTGAAAGTTGGGTATGGCAAAGGAAGCATGAGAGCAGAATAAATGCTGTAGAAATGAGAGCGCTGAGAAGCATATGTGGTGTGACTCTGAAAGATAGAATAAGGAATAGTGTGATGAGAGAGAGATGCGGCATGAAAGTGGATATAGTGACAAGAATAGAAAAGGGTATGTTAAGCTGGTTTGGGCACGTAGAAAGAATGGACGAGGAAAGACTGACTAAGAAAGTTTATAAGGCTATTATGAATGAAATAGTCGCAAGAGGAACACCTAGGCGAACGTTTCTCGATCAGATTGGAGGCGTTCTGGACAAAGGCCAGGTTAAGAGCACCTTGAACCGACGGGCATGTATGAGGAATGTGATGAAAATGAATGAAGCTAGAGAAGTGTGTCAGGATCGTAGCAAATGGAAATCCGTAGTCTCTGCCTACCCCTCAGGGAAACAGGCGTGAATCTATGTATGTATTAACGAAACCCTCGACGACTATGACCTATATCAGAAATAAAACTTAGTGCAGTAAATAGACAGCCAAGTCGGATCATCAATTATTTACAAGTGGAACAGAGACCGTCATAATTCTGGCATGTTTATGGACCCAGACAACCTTCGGGTATCACTGCCGTACTAATTTTATGCAGGCCGAGTTTTTAGTTATGTTATACAGTGAAGTTGTATTAATCTATTGAAAATATACTGACGCCACTAACACGAGTTGAAAGTAAAAGGAAGCCATTTTGTATATATAGGTGAATGAAAAGTTGTTCCAGTGTTGTTTGTAGCAATTTTAATTGCTCAACAAAAGAATATTGTTATAAAAGCTATTAATTTGGACTGCACGGATATTGCAGTGTAATAAGCAACGATAGCTCAGTGGGGAGACCAACAGACTGCAATGCAGAGGGTCTTGGGTTCGAACCCACGTCGCGCACCTCTGACTTTCGGAAGTTATATGACTTTTCGAAATTATGTGCGTATTGATTGACAATTATCGCCTGCTCCGTGCCTCGGAGAGCATGTTAAGCCGTCGGTCCCGGCTGCCATGAACATCTATAGCAGTCTTTATTGGGAAAGTCAGTACCCTCTAATATCCTGACACTGGTTTAGCCTTAGGGTATCGTTAGCCTTCGGGTTTCGGAGGTCAGGTGGCAGCTGCTCCGTGTAAAAACTGATATCCAGTCAAATCCGGTTAGACCAGAAAAGCCGACCCCAAGTGACTTGGGAATAATAAAGGCTAAGAGTGAAGAAGCACGGATATTGTAGTGGTTTAAGAAGAGAGGTCGTCTCGCCACTGCCATCACACTAGGTGTTCTGGATTCGAGTCCTACACGGGGCAATAATTTGTGTGTACCACAAATAGTTGTTTCGAGTCTAAGTGTCCTTTGTATACGTGCTTTGAATGTTTGCAAAGTGACAATAGATGTATTCCTTATAGATTAAACCCACTACACTCGATGGCGTAGTGGTTAGTGTAACCGACTGCCACGCCAAAGTTCTTGGGTTCAATTTCCATACAAATCAAACATTTGTGTGCATGAACATCGATGTTTGTCATGGTTTAGGTGTTTATATGTATAATATGTACGTATTTACAAAAGAAAAGTATATATGTACGTTTATCCATTGTCTAGTACCCATAGTACAGGCTCTGCTTAGTTTGGGCTGGATGGTGTTGTGTGTATGTGATAGAATATTATTATTATTATTATTATTATTATGACTACTTAAATCACTAACCATCCGTGCAGTCCAATTAAATAGCTTCAATGACAATATTTTTTGTTGAGCAATTAAAATTGCTGCATACCAAAAACGGCACAACTTTGCATTTCACCTGTATAGTTAAAATGGCGTCCACGCAACAGGACACTTCACAAAACTGAACGCATTATTTCAGCGTGTTGTAAAACACTCAACAGTAATATATCGGTCGGTTTAAAGTCCAATTACCCCAGTTAAATTCACCCTACGACAGTCCCATGGCATAAGTTAATACATAAATCATTAGGCTTATAATATTTGGGGTTAAAAAAAGGTCCCTTAGCGGAAAACCGTCACGTTTCCCTTGTAGAGTAATCTATATCCAACATTATTGGCGTCGGCCTCTACCCTACAAATTGAAAACTATAAGAACTCCTTAGGGGACCGAAGAAGTAATAGCGCTGATGAATTAAGGTCTTAAGAGAATTATGGAGGTAGTTGGAAAATTAAGGTGGTATTTAGGTTAACGGTTATTTTTAAATGGTTGAAGGAATTTTCGAATTGTATTAACTTCTTTCATCGACTGATTTCACACAGAATGTTTTTAAGCGTGCATCCCATTTTTATTTTCTTAACCTATTGAATCGCACCGGGACACCGACCAGATAATAGGTTTGTAAATATGACTGGTATTATTTATTTATTTGTTCTATGGAAGACTTACAGCTTAATTAACAGATTAGCAGTAGAATAGTGACAGAAAGCCAATTACAGGTCTTGGCTTATATAAAGTTGATTAATGATTAAGTGTGACTGGTTTATGTTTACCGTACAGTACAGTCATTGACATACACACACATATATATATATATATATATATATATATATATATATATATATATATATATATATATATATATATATATATATATATATATATATATAACGAGCAGCAATAGCTCCGTGGGGAGACCAACAGACTGCAATGCAGAGGGTCTCGGGTTAGAACCCACGTCGCGCACCTCTGACTTTCGGAAGTTATAGGACTTTTCTAATTTATGTGCGTATTGATTGACAATTATCACCTGCTCCGTGCCTCGGAGAGCACGTTAAGCCGTCGGTCCCGGCTGCCATGAACATCTATGGCAATCGTTATTGGGAGAATGTCCACACAAAAGATCCCACTGGGTCGAAGTGTCACCTGTCTGCACTGACTGGCCCGCACATAAGATAAGATAAGATATATATATATATTATTTTTAAATGCCAAAAAATGTGATAAAGGAATTAAACATTATCAAAACCAATTATATCTAAAATAAACTACTTATATATGAAATAAAGTCAAGAAAAAAGTTAAGGCTCAAGCATCTTCTTGCTGCAGGTATACTATTTACAAATGGATCAAGATTATGCTGTGTACACACACATTATGCTGTGTATTAAAAGTTCTATTCGCTCGCGCAATAAAAGTGTTTTGTCTATAATTAGTAGAAGCATGTGGAACACTTATTGGATTTGCAAGGAACGTTAAAACCAATGTTGTATAATAGACCGGAGCAAGTTATATAATTTTTTAATATTTTTAATAAAAGTAAGTTAATTTAGATATGAATGCCGATTTCCATACAGACCACACTTGGCGATGGTAGAAATACAACCTACTAAGAGCTTTAGTGATATACAGTCAGCTCCAGCCGTTTTAGATACATCTAATTTGCGAAGTAACTTGACAACGTCTTCCATATTGATTTTTACATTGCTCATATCAGAGAGTGAGTCCGGTGTAATAAAACATGGAGTAGCGAAAGAGTCTGCCGCTGAGTGGAGGAAATTTGAGTGAAAAAACGAGGAAAATGCTTCACAAACCGCGGCTCCCGTAGTAAACACATGGTTTTCGTATTAGAGACTATTTGGAATGACATTTGAATTATAACGATTTTTAACAAATGACCTAAAATATTTAGGGTTATTTGTAATTGCTTGTTCAGTGAGTTTTATGTATGACTCATAACATTTTGATTCAGTTAATTTTACTATTTCACGAAGTAATTTATACGAAAACTCATCGCATTTATTTCCATAATTTTTAAATTTCGTAAGATATTTATATATTTCTTTAATCATTTTTATTAGTGAATGACTGTACCAGATAGGATATGATTTATTATTGATTTGTTTATGAGGAATATATTATTTCGCAAATGTATTACTGATCTATTGAAAAAATTAACCGCATCATCCATTGAGCGAGATAAAAACTCATGCTGCCAATCTATTCTATTGGTAGCAGCATTGAGTGAATCATAGTCGCCTTTGTTAAACAAATAACGAATACGCGGCGCACTGCTCAATGGAGCTAATTCAACAAGTTCCATAATAATCGTTAATGCTGGATGAAAGCTGTCGATGGGAACCAGAGGATCAACACACTCATGAACCGTGACCAACTTATTTGAAAGGATTAGATCTAGTATTTAACCATATTTGTTGGGCACTCCGTTGTTTTGGCTAAGGTCTAACGTACATAATTCATCGACAAGCGAGTATTCATCAACGGTGGTTTGATTTGTTGGAATATATGATAAGTCACTGGAAAGTGTCCACAAAATTCCACTCAAATTAAAGTCACTAATGACTAAAAACGACTCGGTTATGTTATTAAGAACTGCGTTATTCAAATTAGAAAGATAATTAGACAGTTTAGAGGAAAAAGATTTTGTTTACACAAATAAACAACACACAAAGTAACGTTAATGTAATCATGAGTTATTAAATTTTTTACACGTAATTTCACCCACTGGTCCTCGGCGCTCGATTGCAACAGTGGTTGGGCGATAACTTGCAACTCTCTGCGTGTCATTAATACTCCAACACCCCGCGACTGCCCAGTCACTGAATGATCTCGGTCCCGATGCCATACAATGTGTTCAAAATACCATCAGTTAGCCACGTCTTAGATTATATTAACTTCGTATAAATGCAATGCAACTTGACGATAGAAGATATCAGATTTGGTCCTTAGCCCACGAATGTTCTGATAAAATAGATATTCAATTTACCTTCAGCCTTACCAGTCATTGCAAAACGATTTAACCATAGTATATATAACAATGTACCAAATCGATAGTATATTCAGTTTAGTTTCAATTCGGAAATTATTAAAGTTTGAAAATATTTTATGGCATAGAGGATAGTAATTAGCAATATTTGAGCAAAGACGGGTATTCAAATGTAACAATGATATATAAACAAGTACGTGAACAGGTAAGGTATATATCAATACAATCGCGAGTGCGAGCAGTATAAATATATTTTTGAGAATAAAGGCCTTAACATAAACAGTACGATTAGGAATATAATAGAAATAGTTCTGTGAACAAAAGAATGGTGTAAACAAACTCATTAGTGCGGCAGAAGTGCTGAGCCTTTTACAAACATTTGATGCGTTATTGCGGTTAGTATTTATTTTTATGATTATAATTAAAGATGAATTATGTAGAAAAATTAGGAATGAATAAGTAGGTAAATTACATATTAAACAATCTTGTTTAAATCTGACTCTTTTCTAACAATGAAAGTCTTACATTCAACATTTTTACTTACGTGAATTTTGCTGAATTTATTCCATATGTATTGTTAATTCTTTTCCTTAGCGATAGTTTTAGTATTATTCAGTAGCTTCTTATAAGCCGGACCCAAGTGATCATTTACATAGACTCGCTGAGCTGATCCTTGAAATCCAATATCCGAAGCAAATAGTTCTTTATCTGCACGCGCAGCCACCAGAAAATCCTCTTTCACATAACGATTCAGAAAACTTACTAGTGCTCTTTAGAGTTATAAGCAGGAATTATTGTAATGTAGTTAACCTGTGTTTTTGGAAAGATATAGTTTATTTTACAAGCAATAGCCTTAACTATTGAAAACAAGATCTCGTTTTTTTTGAGGTACTACCTTAATTTTGATATTGTTCAATCGGGATCTTTGTTCCTGTGCTGACAGTTCGATCTGAGACCTTTCAACCTCTTTTTGCATGGAATTCAATTCAAATTTTGCGACGTCGTTCGTTATTTGAAACATAGCATGTTTTGTGAACACTGTTAATTCAGAAAATACTTTTACTTCGTTCAGTATTCAGTTATTTATGTTGCTATCTATAATATGTAACCCACACCACATCTTTAACAGAGTTCAATAAGTAGGAGACAAGTTAGGCGCCGCACTAACCGTTGTTCACACTCACGTACTATTGAGATAACTCAGACAATTTTATTCGCATTGTTATATTATTTTCTATTGGCTTTACATGTGATACGTGTCCGGCATAAACTAAGCAAGCCTTTGCCTTGAATGTTTAAAACTAAAACTTATTGAACCGTCTGTGATGTATGCATATGTATATGTACATAATGTGCGTATTGTAATGTTTAGGATTGTTAAATATTTTATTGTTTATAATAATAATAATAATAATAATAATCATTTATTCAACTTAAATTGGTACAAATTGATACAGAGCTTAGGTTACATTGTAAAGGTAATATATAAGGGGTGCCTGTACTAGGGTAAACCTGTGCCACAGGCATTAAGGGCACATACTATCTAATATAGATATACATTCTAAAACAATACTTATAAAACATTATTCTTTGTATATAAAAACTTACGAATTATATTATAAACTAAGTGAAAACTATGACGACTAAAAGAGTTATTTTATTGCGTAACACTTATTGAACAACAGTCATCAAATTTTCTGTTTGATCGTAGTTCAAGGTTTGTAAATATTGTTGAACTAATTGCTTAGTGTTAGCATAATTTTTGTCATAAATCGCAGTTATTTTGTTTATATTATTATAAAGAAAAGAACCTAAAAATGCGAAAAACCTAATGGTGAAAATATACTTAGATTGAGACTGAGTAGTACAAACGATATCTTTCCGTCGTTTAGTGGTAGTAAGTCCCGGGTTATAATCAAGAGTAGTATGTTGTTTGAGTACAGTGTGCATTATAAAAAGCTGCCGGACTGTTAGTACTTTAGAATTTTGATACAAAAGGCATGTGGGGTAGCGAAAAGGTCGATGTGTAGCTACTTTAAGGAGTGCTCTCTTCCTTCTCTGAGAAACAAACTGCTGAAAATCTTTTAAATAAACAATATTTGGGTCATTAGTGTTTCGTTTTCACCATTTTGATCCGAAACTCTAAATAGGAACGTTTGTTACGAGCATTATTCAAAGAATTCAGCCCACAGGAACCGAATTACGTCCAATACTGTCAAGGAAAAATCCCAAGAGCATTGCTAAAAATAGAATGCAAGTACCATTTCGCAGAAAACTGTTTGACTTTAATTAACTCTAACGTCCAACAGCAAGAAAATGGCATCCAACAATTATTCAAACAATTAATTAAAACCGGCCAGGAAGCTAAGGCGAAAATAAAAATATTAAAAAAAAAAACCTTGCAAATGCCGAGTCGACAAATCGAGAAGTTTCGTACTTATAAGAGTACGTCAAATCAGTCGTCGGGACTGAAAAACCGTCTTGGATGGCAAAAAATCGGTTGGGTTTGGTAAAAACCGACTGGAACCGGTAAAAACCGGTCGGGCCCGGTGCCAAGTTTCCGCTCGAGCGCTGTTCGGGATGACTGGGCGCTTCCCGCGCGAAATGACCCTCTCAGTCAAGAACTTTGGATGAGGCATAAATTAATAGGCGTTTTCGTTTATTTTTGTACTTCAACTTTTAGGTATTAACAAGTTTGGTTGTGGGTGTGTCTGTTTATAAAGCTCGTTAATATAGCCTCTATATTATAAGCTTTTACTGTATGGGTTGTGAGATCACGTTAATTGTGTAATAAAGTAAAATATAAAAAGGAACGGGGAAGCACCTACATTTCTCCAGATATGGGTTTAGGTCCCACGTAAGAGGTAGCGTCGATACTATTTCTGTCGGCCGAGCACAGTTATAGAATCCAGGCTGCTATTCAAGACTTCTGAACGCAAAGCTCTTTTACGTGGATTTTAAATTCATAGTTAGCAATACGTTGTTGTAATCACCTCTGCCTACTTTCTTGGGGGAGGTATATGGGTGAGGAAATATGGAGTCGGGCAATGTGTAATATACCAACGCTTACAAGTTACAAAGGACCAAAAATACTGTACTACATTAATTATCAATTGCAATTATTGCAGTTGCCTTATTACTCAACTGCCTTATGCATATAATATAGACTCATGTCTGTATATACTCAATCCGGAATACAGAAATGTGTTACAATTGCAGTTCACCAATTTTTTATGCTTCATGTTATAAAGGCATAAAACATTACATCTGTCTCTTCTGGAAAAAGATCCAGAGCACATGCTACTTCTGAAAAAAACAAATAGAATTGTGTAACCGCAAACGTAAACGCAAACCACGGGACTAGCAGGCACTAAGGTATAATAAAGACTAAATAGAAGACAATATGATGAAAATATCGCGTTTTATATCCGAAACAAAGATCGGTAACAGTAATGAATTAAAATTGCTCTATGACAATTTTCTTCAATTTATTTAGTAGCGATCGTAACACATCGGCTTATGCTTCTAATAATAGTTAATCCAATAAATGGCTTTTCTTTCTTGGTAATACTTTTAGTCAATTATTTTACACACGAAGGAGCAGATATTTACTAGCACATGCAAAGTGAAGACTCTAAAATTAAAAGGGTTTCTACTGGTCTCGAATAAAATTAATTCTACAAAATCTTTTGCAATAAAATTGGAGCATAGTTGTTCGAATGATAGCTGTCTTTTTTATGTAAGTTTTCCATATCTTTGGCGTAGTTCAAATTTTTACTAGTTATTAAGAACTGAATAGTCTGGCCATCAGATTTTTGATGTCCATTGCTAATATGTAACATAACTAGTGTGTCGTGTCATTAATTTTAGTAAATTCACCGATTTATCCCATACGTCGGCCTCGATGGCGTAGTGGTTAGTGTAACTGACTGCCACGCCTGAGGTCGCGGGTTCGATTCCCGCACAAGTCAAACATTTGTGTGCATGAACATGGATGTTTGTCTTGGTCTGGGTGTTTCTATGTATAATACGTATGTATTTACAAAAAAAAAAGTATATATGTATGTTTATCCATTGTCTAGTACCCATAGTACAAGCTCTGCTTAGTTTGGGCTAGATGGTGTTGTGTGTATGTGGTAGAATATTATTATTATTATATTATACTGTAAATATAATATTTATTTTCACTCAAACTTAGCTCAGCTGATGGTAAAAAGTTACCATAGCCTATAAGTTTCAGAATTTCCAAATAGCATTTATCTGTAAGACATGTCATACCGTCTCCTTTTTTTATCATAGCAAGAGATCTGTCTCTTGCTATGATATGCTATGACGCTAGGATAAAAAACAAAATGTAATTTATTTTTGGAATGAATTTCATTTAATCGTTAGCTATCCTTCGCGGTTTCACCCACAATTAAGATTACTCTTGTTATTATAGTGTATAACATTTCTTAAGAATTAGGCAATAAATGCACCACGATCTTCAAACCTGACTGGTAGTTTCACAATACCCACTCTGGTAGATTAGCGCGCAAACAGAAAAGCAAATGAACTCTTTATCTTTATTAAAATATAGATGTGCCCGCGGTTTCAACCGCGTTTATAGTATATACTCCTGTGGTGGTTATATAACCTATCCGATCCGGTAGTTCCTGAGATTAGCGCGTTCAACCAAACAAACAAACAAACTCTTCAGCTTTATAATATTAATATAGATATTAAAATTGTTTAATTTCAATGCATAATATTCGCGTAAACGTAAGTCAATATTAACACTCACATTTTTATTAATATTATACTTAAAAAAAGAAAGCATCGTTCTGCCAGCGCAAGTGACCAATACTTGTAATCCTTTTCAGTCTCTTAGAGAATTCTGGAAACTATTCAACGTAAGGGTATATTAAAAGATTTCACTGCGTCTCTTCTTCTCTTCGCAAGGCGTGGGTACAATCACAGTCGACTTGTTCCAGTTTGTGCGAAATCCTAGCTTTAAATGAAAATCCTGTTCTGCACTACCTCACTTAAAATAGATTTGAACTATATTTTTACGTTTTCAGAAAATGTTGTAGCATTTAACAGCGTATGTACATAAAACTGTCTCGGTGGTGTAAAGGTAGTGTATGCACCTGGTGTAAGGTCTCGGATTTAAGTAGTTTGGAAAACATAACCTATCTTAACCTAACTTACTTTTTCACGAGCGAAGCTGCATGCAAAAGCTAGTTGCATTTAAAGCTATAGTTAAATACTTAGATCCACCTAGTATCTGCTGCTTACGATTGTGCCGAGCGTAAGACAGATAACGACAGAGCTCGTGCGGCGCATAAGCAAATCGGCGCGCGGCCGCCATAGTAAAATTGTATGGAGGATTTGAAGTGCTTTCTTGATAAATATGTATATTTATTGTCAACCAATAACTTAAATATTTGGGACGGACAAATTGTAATATAACTATTTGTTTCGTTTAAGCTGTAAAATAGGATAGATTTCTACTGTTATAATCTAAAAATCACGTAACACGAGCTTACGTATTTGCATTTTTCGTGAAAATTTACATAATTTTGTAGCCGAAAATATTAATTATTTTAAGTTTTTTACACGAAGTAATTGTAAACACATTTATGGTTATCGTAAATGTATATCTTATAATTGTATTAAACAAAAAGTGTTGATTTTATTATCTTAACTGTGACCGCCTGTTGGGGCACATTTCGCTCGGCGCAGTCTTAAAACCTAAAAGTCATTATTATAAAGCGTACCGGTACGCACGACTTCCCAAAACTACCGCATCCAAACACTAGTACATCAAATATTCCTTTGCCGGCCTACTTTCTTGGGAGTCTGCAGCTCTTTTGTGATATCCAAGTGGCTTTTACCTGCACCAGATACTTCGTGTCTTCAACTTACATTTATTTTCCCGCATCGCTGCTTATGTCATATTATTCTGTTACGAACTCTTTTCTATTGTGTTTTGATACAGTTGACGTAGACTGTGTAAAGAGTTATATTATTCAAAATTGTTTTTATTTATTTTGAGGAAGGAGGTTTTATTATGTTGCCTTATCTGTACAAATATTCGTACATTTTTACAAGAATAAAGTGGATAGAAAAGTTCATTTTGTATTTATTTATTTTTTATACTAGATTTACTACTTGACGTTTCTTATAAAGGGCTTTAGCAACCAATCAGCAAAAGAAACGCATGTGCAATTTTATCCGGTATAACTTTCTGGGTTTAAATACATCTATCAGTAATAAAGTAGTGGATCGTTAGGTCCACAGAAGGTAAATTTACCACGTCAGGCGAAGTATTAGTATGCAATCCTATTGGTTAATATTTCTCCGTCTCTTCGCTCAGCAGGCTTGATCCGCTTCAACAGACAGGCTGCCTAAGTGGGATTTTTTGTCAACAAGTTCTCAGTACCAGCATGGAATCTGGGTGTATGCCCGGTAGGCAGCAATTCACCGACCCATATTATGTGGGACCTAAAAACCATATTAGGCGAAATGGTTGTAATACCATTCTGCCACGTTGGGGATATAGGCGTTGACAAAGAAACTACTAAAAAAATTAAGATCCTTCTGGCCTTTACTACCATCTTGTAAAGCATTAATTCTTAAAGTGGTCCAGGTGGACCCCCAGGGGTCCACGGGAGACTCGATGAGGATCTACGTTGGCGTGCCAAAAAAATGGGGTTCACAATTCGGAAGCGGGGATCCAAGAAAATTTATTTGCTTTCAATAATGAAGAACTAAAATGTTGGCTTGACTTCACCTATCACTGTAGGCAGATAATATTTATTATTTTTAAGAAGCTCTGCGTTGTTACTTGCAAAAACTTGCATATTCCTATATATGAGGTCATTCTTCACCAATATAAATACGAATGCCAAGGAATATGGTAGAAATGTAGCAGAGGGTCCACCAGAAACCACCTGCTAAAGTTTGAAAGTGGTCTATGAGAAAAAAGTCTGGGTACCTCTGTTGTAAAGCATTGTCATTTTATGTGAAAGAACGAGACAATCCTACACATTTTGTAACACGGTGTCCCATTCTCGCGCATGCAATGACAAACTTACGAGATAATGGTAATGCCCCTGATAATAACTTACACCCAATATAGCTTTACATGCTAACTTCCTATCCTAACTTAATATTATAAATGCGAATGTGTTTGTTACTTTTTCACGCGTTAACTACTTGACCGATCACCAAGTAATTCGCATACACATTACCCAAAAGGACATAGGGTACCTTTCATTAAAACATAAGTATCTACTGTTCCTGAGGTCTATAAATTTATTGACGAAATCTAGATTATCACGAGTGTAATCACGGGCAACATCTAAGTTTACATATTTTCAGTGTAAAAACCAATTCAGGCGTTAAACACGTATCTACGTATAATACTATCTATAAAACCGTACTAGTTAAAGTCATTCGTCGAAGACCTCTGCACAAAAAGTTTTACACCAACAAAGTTAAGGAACAATTGAGTAAAACGGATTACTATCGATAGTGACCGAGGAAATTCGATAGAAAATGGAAAAATCCAATAAACACTATTGAAGAATTGCTCGTTTTACTTTAGACTACTTTCTGCCCGAAGCTTTATGGGAAAATGTATTTTTCTATGTTTGCTAACTTTCCAAATTGTTTATGTGTGCTAAAGTAATTAACAGCTAAACATTTTTAGATTTATAATATTAGTCAGATAATTAGCAATGCCTGTTTACAGGGTATCAAATTTAAAATCAACAGTACGCCAGCGCAACTTAAACAAAGAAACAAAGATGAAGAAAGATGCAATCGAAAACAGATGCAATCGAAAAGTATTGTTTATTTTGATCGGCATACCGTTAAGTGTATTAATTAATTGATCTGACTTTTTAATATATTGAATGTCTGTACATTTAAATGCCAATTTGCGTCTATACACACCTTTACTATAACCATTTTTGATGCACCTTATTCTGCTTTTTAATATTGATAATCTCCTCTCTTTGTTGCAGACTCAAGAAATGAAACGCAGAAGGTGTCCCACCTCCGGCGTGGCTTGGTGACGTGGCTCAGCGATGTCGTCCGAAGACGTCACCACAATGCGCTACATACTCTTCTGCCTACTCTCTCTGTCCTTCAACAGGAACCTCGCATTCGTACTCGATAAACAGAACCCGTACTCTCAATTCCGCAAATGGAACGTCGGCTTGAACGGGACACTCGAATTAGAATTCAAAACTGACCAGCAAAACGGTCTACTTTTGTATACAGACGACGGCGGCACTTATGACTTTTTTGAGTTGAAGCTTGTGAATGGAGCGCTAAGGTTGAGGTATAATTTGGGAGGTGGTGCCCAGATTATTACCGTTGGGAATAACCTGAATGATGGACATTGGCATAAAGTTCAGGTAAGGGGAGCCTAGTACGTTATTTTATTCTAGAACATTCCTTCAGCTGTATATATTAAGGCTATCTACTAAGTTGTTTTATATCTGCTTCGAGAACATTCTACTAGTTAGCTTAAAGGCGTCTGCGTATTACCCCGTACCATTAAAGATTTAAATAATAGATGGACGTTAAGTAATCAGCTGATAAACAATTCCAACGTGACATCGTAATTATAAATATAGTACTATCACGCTCTTTCTATTGAAAATGGCATGCCATCAATCCCTATCATGTAAATGTAATGTGTAAGCTGCCCCCTTTCTTGTGTTGACACTTTTCCGTATGATTTAAGTACAATAAGAGCTCACCTATACCTTCATAGCATGATCATTCATACTATGATGCTATGATGGCACGGGTCAATGAGCAGGCGCCTTTAGGCTGTAGTAGCATAAGATACAACACTGATGACGTGACGGTAAAAATGGTCATCTCACGGATCACTACAAATTAAGGCTTTGTCAGGGGTAATATTTTGTGCGGACCTCTGATTTCAATACTTACGAGATGATCAATAACCTGAGTATGACCTGGTTTTAATTTTATTAAACCAAAAAGGCCGTTGATCAGTGGTGACAGACACCGATGAGATAGATGAAAGATCCATGCGATAAAAATTATCACAGTCAATAGAGGTTTAAAAAGAATCAATATCTTTCAATATGCATATGGATAGCTTGGTGGACTATATTCTCCTTATAGGTATTTTATCTTGAGTAACGAGCATCTTCTATCTTCTGCCTAGCCTTTATTATTCCCAAGTCATTTGGGGTCGGCTTTTCTGGTCTAACTGGGTTTGACTGGATATCAGTTATTACACGGAGCGGCTGCCACCTGACCTCCGCAACCCGTAGGCTAACGATACCCTAAGGATAGACAAGTGTCAGGATATTATAGGGCACTGACTTCCTAATAACGACTGCCACTGCTGTTCATGGCAGCCGGGACCGACGGCTTAACGTGCTCTCCGAGGCACGGAGCAGGCGATAATTGTCAATCAATACGCACATAATTTCGAAAAGTCATATAGCTTCTGAAAGTCAGAGGTTTGCGACGTGGGTTCAATCCCGAGACCCTCTGCATTGCAGTCTGTTGGTCTCCCCACTAAGCTATCGCTGCATCTGATATGCTGCGTCTTGAGGGACGAGCATAAATCATCTAAATAAATAAAGCGTTGCGGTTTCGATTACCAAATATTGCACTAACAACGTGCGTGAGCCACTTCTATCACTAGTAGCCTAGCTTAGCTTGAGGGGTTACCAACAATATTAGTAATTTCTAACCTGAATTGCTAGAAATCTATAAAAAAAGTTTGCAATTTTGACCATTTTTTGACCTTGCTAAACAATGGCACAATTTAATAAAAAGGTTATTATAAATTACGACGGCATTATATTTCAAGCGTAAGAAATGCTAGCTCTAATAATAATTAATTAATGGTAAACTTGGTCCAATAGTTTAAGCGTGGGTTGCATACAAATCTGAGACAGATATTCTGTGTAACATTACGGAGCGTGAAGCTTAGTCTAGTAGTCTTAAATACGTACGCCCACTGCTTTAACGTAAGAACTAAAGAGCAAAGTGTGGGTGTCAGATAATTCCTGACATATTATGCTTTAAAACACGATAGCGCACTAGTAATAATACCTAAGTCACAGAGGGTTTTACAGTCATTAAAAATACGAATACAAATAACATTGAGATGCAAAACAAGTATTAATATCTATTTCCTTATTATTAATTTTTCTTAAAAACGCAAGCACTGGGAGTGATTCCTGTGTCACGTAGGACTTAACAATAACACAAGTGAGAAATCGGCAATGAATTGCCGTAAATCTTAGAGTTCGAAAAAATGGTTCAAGTAATATGCAAAGGTCACGTGATACCACGTGACCTTGGATGGTATCACGTGACCTTGAGGTCAGAGGTCAAAGGTCATAGTCTGTTCGGGGGTATATCGACTATGCTTAATCGAATGGCGTTGACCACGAGTCTAGCTCTTACGGTTCTTCAGTTGAAAGTTGTATGACAGACAGGCGGACGGACAAAGCTGTTGTATAAGAGTTTTTTCGAACTCTAAAAGTACGATTGTCTTGAAGAAAACGTCCGTGTAATATAATTGTTTATAATAGACAACTTCGCGGTATAAATCCTGTGTCGCGGGGGACTTTACTAACATTCAAACAACGAACATAAAGAGCACCCAGACTCAGAGCAACCATTTGTGACTCACACAAATTTCTCATGTTTATGTCTCATGTTTAATTCGAGCCCATAATACTACGCGTAATGGCAGTGGCGAGGCGAGAATTAAAACTGCTTCGCCATAAGTAGAAATAAAAAATTATAGCTTTCTTTTACCATTTTTAGGGTTCGAAAAAACTCTTATACAGCAGCTTTGTCCGTCTGTCTGTTATACAACTTTCAACTCATGAACCGTAAGAGCTAGAGACTCGTGGTCAACGCCATTCGACTCAGCATAGTCGATATACCCCAGAAATGGCTATGACCTTTGATCTCTGACCTCAAGGTCACGTGATACTATCTTTTAACTCAAGAACCGTAAGAGCTAGAGACTCTCGGTCAACGCCATTCGACTCAACATAGTTGATATACTCCGATATGACTATGACTATTGACCTCAAGGTCACGTGATACCATCTTGCAACTCAAGAACCGTAAGAGCGAGAGACTCTTTTTTTTTTTTTACGTGGAGGAATGCTTTGACGTATACCTCTCCGCGGGGCGACGGAGAGGTTATGTCGGGCTCACCGGGGAAAAGATACCCCGGTAATACCGACTAAACCTACCACGGTGTTCCTCGATATAACCATAGACGGCGAGGCCGCGCGAATCGCTTTCACATGCAATCGCGACCTTGCCGTGGTTTCGGCCCACCGTGTGAAACGGCAGGCCACTGCACGAAGAATATTTCCTCCACCATCCCCCTGAGCGGGGGGGACAAAGACACGATACAGAGTCGCACGTGGGAACTCGCACGCCGCCTCTCGGACCTGGTGCTGATCGGGTGGCGAGCAGGCCCACGCAGCCCACCACCCCCAGGTCAAACTTCAAGGTGGCTGGAGGTCATCTCGCGCCCTCCGGCGCCCGGTCCTGCGGTTGGGGAGAGAGTTTAAGCGCTCCCTCTCCCGCTCCGCCGCCTCCTTGATGGAAATTACTTCCTCACAGAAGGAGGCGACGGCGTTCCACGATCTCTCACTCCGGACCATAGACTTAACCACGGCCGGGAGTGAGAGGGCAACCAGTTTGACTGCCGCGATCAACTCACGGCGCTGCAATGCCCAGGCGGGGCAATCCACCAAAGTGTGAAGCGCCGTGTCCACAACAACATCGCGGCAGTCGCCGCAGTGATGACAACCGGGCGTCGCCTGCCGGCCTATACGACACAGGAACTGGCCAAAACAACCGTGGCCAGTCATTACCTGTGTCAGGCGGAAGGTGAGGGCGCCATGCCGCCTCTCTAGCCACTCCTCAAAAACGGGACTTACCGCCACGATCGTGGCGTGCCCGGCACTGGGGTGCACAAGTCGATTTCTCCATTCTTCCACCAGGACCTGGCGGAGTTCGGACCGTGCCGTCTCTAAAGCGGGAAGACTTGGTCCTTCACCCCGAGCTAGTGCTTCCTGGCGCCAACGATAGAGTGACGCCAGAAGCGCCGCTTCCAGGTCCCAGGGCATTGATCCGGCAAGAGCTAGAGACTCTCGGTCAACGCCATTCGACTCAACATAGTAGATATGCCCCGAAATTACTATAACGTTAGACCTCTGACCTCAAGGTCACATGATACCATTTTTTCGAACTCTAAGATTTATGGCAATTCATAGCCGTTTTTCACTTGCACATTATGCTCATATGCTATTAAATATGACCGTAACTTTCTGTTACACTTATATTCAAGGTTCATTTCATTACAATATAACGTAGTCACAATGTTATTGGAAAAAAAGCCAATGAGTTTACCAAGCGTTTGTCGTTTAGCGGAAGATGCGACAATTTGTGGGAGGAAATAAGTTCTCGTTCCGAAGCTTAGCTCCAGACTTTCTGCTACAGTTTTCTTATTTGTGTTTTGCTGTAGAAGAAACTCTTGTTTATATGCTCGAAGTGGTAAATAGTCATACAATTCACCTAATACTAAACGGCGATAATAGCCTTTGGACAGGACAATAACTAAGACGAGGCGTTCTGGACAAAGGCCAGGTTAAGAGAACCTTGAACCGACGGGCGTGTATGAGGAATGTGATGAAAGTGAATGAAGCCAGAGAAGAGTATCAGGATCGTAGCAAATGGAAATCCGTAGCCTCTGCCTATCCCTCTGGGAAACAGGCGTGAATCTATGTATGTATGTATGTAATAACTAAGACTCCATGCAATGGACAGTGTGGCTGTTTTCATGCCAATGTCATATAGGCAGCATAAATATTGTTTCTGCACCCAGTAGATGTCTACTGAGTGTAATCCTATTGCTGAGCACAGTGCGTCTGATGCCATCGATTGTTGCGTCAATGGACACAGATGGCATATTAGTGATAAATTAAATGTGCTATTTTAATAGATCAATATAGTTTGAATTTAATATTCTTGATTAAGCAGTTTAAGGCAAGCTAGGCTTTTGGAGTTATATATTAAGATTTTTTTTATAACCATTGCCCATGCGTTATAATTTATAAGCTTTTGCCTCCGGCTTCGGTTACTTGAAAATTGTACTCTTTTTGTAGATGAAAGAAACGCTTTGTCCTTTACTGGACCTCTGAAAACATGTATGCAAAATTTCACGATGATCGGTTGAGTAGTTAGCAAGTATAAGCGTAACAAACAAACCCAGTTTTGTATTTATAATATTGAAATGAAAATTTATTTATTACTAAAGAAGTAATTTTAACTAACTCTATTATTTTAACAACAGGTGGCCCGCCGCGACGTGGACACGTCCCTCACAGTGGACGGCAACACTCAGACCAAGACGTCTCGAGGCAAAGAGTTCGTCTTCGGCAAGTTCAACACCAACTCGGACGTGTTCGTCGGAGGAATACCGCCTTCGTGAGTACTTCACTATAATACCCTTAGGCCTAACCACCATCCCTTAAAGCATTGTCATTATATGTGCTAGGATAAGTCCGCATTACAAAGTGTATAGCTTTGTCTTGTTCTCCCGCACGCAATGAATAATCTTTAAGACATGGTGGTTAAGCCCCTGATATGAGAAAAGGTGTGACTTATACCGCCATTTTGTTTTAATTACCAGTACTCTCAGCAGACAACATACTGACCCAAGCAATGATTTCCGTTCTATCTAGGTACCGTTCTAAACTATGGTTAGAATAAAGACTATTGCCAACTTACCGTATTTTAAGGCGATACAAAACAGAAACCAAAAACTTTTTCTCCAACAGGATACTTCATCTATTTGGTTGTTATTATGTTTAAAAGGTTGGATATTTACGAACCTGAATTTTAAACAAACTTGTTCTGGGTATAACTGGTTATTTCGACGGATGGATTGATTTCGGATTAATCTTTATCTTAATACGTAAAGACAAAACTTTGTACATTTTTTTAAGCGTATAGCGCGTAGGTATAGCGTGCATCAAGGTATGTTTGATTTAGCAATATTAAGGTTTATGAGAAGAAGGAATGCGAGTAGCTAAAATATATGAAAGCTTTAAAATTCAGATTTTCGATCACTAGTACCGATTAACCGTCTATTACATCTGTATATAAATAAGCAAAGACAAAACTGTATAATACCGTTTTCTACTACGTTTGTCAACCTATTTTTTATGTTTTGTAGCTTTTGAAGAAATTTAGAGCAAGCAATGAAAAATATTGCATTTATTCATTATTTACATAAAGAAAGCAACAAATCAATCGTGCGCTTTTTAGAGATATATCTAAGCGGCTAATCGACGCTTCGCATGACCAGAAGGCTGGACTTTTTTTGGTTCAAAGAATCAGCATTAGCATTCAGCGTGGCAATGTTAATGCCACGCTAATGTTTAGTTTGGGCTAGATGGTGTTGTGTGTATGTGGTAAAATATTATTATTATTATTATTATTATTAATGTTGCCAGTCTTCTGGGCACACTCCCGGTCGACAGCGATGCTGAGGAATTTTACGACGCTGCCTATACCAGCCATTCCTTTTTATTAAATTTTACAGTCACATATTTTGTTACTCTTCATTTTGTTCTATTTATAAGTGGTTAGTTTTGTTAATATTAGTTAAGTTGTAAATTATGAATGAAAAATATTGGATACTTTTTATGTAATGTCATATACATTCTATATACATATTTGTATATTTTAAATAATGATTATGGTTGAACTTCGACCACTGAATGAACTGGCTTTTACTTAGACTAGTGTGTCTGAGTAAAAGCACGATATGATATGTGTCCAATACATTATTCGTAATCCATTAAACTTTTTAATTCTTCGTCGTGTGTTGTTTTTATGATGCCGATTTCAATATGTGGCTACAATACGATACATTGCAATCTCGCTACGAATATTTTGCGGTATAAACTGAATAATTATAATATTTAAATCTCTCGCGTTTCAAGCGAATTACTTTTTAAACCGATTTTAAGCATTTCGGATTTTCTCTTATCAGTTTGTAGGTATAGATGCAATGTTTATCAAAGAAATAAGAGGTGCGTTATATTCTTTTCATTTATTTCTATGTTTTTTTTTGCGTCATATATGGTACAGTACATATATTTATTTTGGATTAACATTTCGACATATCATTGCCATACAAATGCCTCTTAGTATGTTCGTCTCCGCAAAACACTAAAACTATTCAATGGATTGTCTTGAAATGTTTATATATCATTGCATTTCATTTAAGAATGTTTTAATATACTTTTTATACCAATGATGCCTAATGATTAATATAGACTAAGCCATAACAGAACGTAGCCGGGCTTAGCTAGTATTAGTATACTAGCTTATAATTTTAATAATTATAATAATAATAATATAACTTAATAATACTTTGTACTGGGATTGGTCTATCATCATTGATAGGACAATTGTGGCAACAAGCCAGATATCGAGCTGATGGACCGATTAGAGCGCCGAGCAATGATCATCGATGTTACCATTCCGCATGACGAGAATCTTGTGAAAGCTGAAAAAGAAAAAGAGTTGAAATATTTGGACCTAGCTCACGAGATTGTCGACATGTGGCGTGTGGACTCGGCGATCATTGTACCGATAGTCATTACAGTCAATGGTTTAATACCTAAGAGCCTCGACCACTACCTGCAGAGGCTCGCGTTAGATGGCTGGATTAAATCTTTGATGCAAAAGGCAGTACTACTCGACACGGCGCGTATTGGGAGGAGATTCCTCTCTCTGGGGCCCTAACCACCGGCAGCTTGGACCCTGTTCTCGATGTCGGTGGGTCATTTCAGTTTTTATATTTTTAAATATGTATAGTTTTTATATTTATATTTAAAAATGTAATTATTAGAAAAAAACGAGTAATAAAGATAATAATAATAATATTTTATCACATTAATTGTATATAACTTTTTGTTACAATAAATAATTTATTATTATTATTATTATTATTATACATACGCACAACACCATCTAGCCCAAACTAAGCAGAGCTTGTACTAGACAATGGATAAACATACATGTACACCTTTTTGAACCTGAACTTAGCAACTAACCTAAATGTAGCTTCAGTAACTTAGTAAACTCACTAACCTATATATTTTGACGTTCATAAGTGTTACTTTGTGACCTAAAAGAATAAATGATTCTTGAGGTGACTTTTTTTTTATAATTACGTATATTTTATACATAGAAACACCCAGACCAAGACAAACATTCACGTTCATGCACACAAATGTTTGCCTTGTGCGGGAATCGAACCCGTGATCTCAGGCGTGGCAGTCGGTTACACTAACTACCACGCCATTGAGTCGTCGAGAGAGTAATGGTTTGTACATTGCCTACCCTTTCCCGGCTATACAGTCTTGGGTCTAAGAGTTTGTCAACACAGGCGCTATAAACTAATACCTTAATGCTGATAATCCACTTGTCAAGATAGTAGCATTACGAGAGGATTTACTGCCGTTATCTATTACAAACATTAATGTTCGCAAGTTTATGCCTATTTGATTCTATGGCTTGTCATTTCAATAAGACCGCAGTACAAGACAATTATATTGTGTTATATTAGGTCGTATGCTTATGTAAAGGTAACAGATTGAAACAACAATACCGTATTACCGGCTTAGTGGTTGTCGAGTGGTGTGTGTTCTATCCCCACGCGGGACAAAAATTGGCCAGTCCAAACCATTTTGGCCGTAAGGAATCTTAATTCCTTATGACCATACTAAAATAAATAAAAGAGTGTAGGTACTTATGGTCAAACTAGGTTAATATAATAGTCGGCCTCGATGGCGTAGTAGTTAGTGTAACCGACTGCGACGCCTGAGGTCACGGGTTCGATTCCCGCACAAGTCAAACATTTGTGTGCATGAATATGGATGTTTGTCTTGGTCTGGGTGTTTCTATGTATAATATGTATAAATTTACAAAAAAAAAGTATGTATGGTATGTTTATCCATTGTCTAGTACCCATAGTACAAGCACTGCTTAGTTTGGGCTAGATGGTGTTGTGTGTATGTGGTAGAATATTATTATATTATTATTATTATCATATTTTCATCATAATACCTATATCGGGCGGTGACTTTACAAACAATTTAAACACAGGGATAAAATTTAGTGCGGGCGTGGTATTTTAATAGAAGAAGAAGGAGGAATAGAATAGTGTCCATTGTTTTATAGTTTATGTGGTCCTCCGCGGTATGCGAATTATTCATGATGCGGCAATAATCCTTAAAATAATAATTATATCAGTCATTAAAAGAAATATTTATTAACTTGCGTCAAGTTTAGTCTTAAAACCATTTAATAATATAATAATAATAATGATTTATTTATTTTAGTATAAATTCTTAATTTTACAATTGCATTTTAACAATAACATAAAGTGTACTTCTAGATATTCGCTCGAACTAGGTTAAACCTGTGTTTCGAGCGACAAACTGCTTACATACTATTATCAGCATAAATAAATTTACATTATACCTAATATATTTTATAATAAACTAAAGGTTAAAGTAAAAACAATTAAAATAAGATTAATATTCTACTTTAAAACTAAATTAACAAAATTTTATTTACAGGTTGCAAGTAACTGCTCGGTTTGGTCATATGACAGAGTTTGAATATAAGTAGTAATTAAGTTTTTACAGCTAAAATGAGTTAAATTATAATTGCTTAATTCTCTATTTAGTTTTTTGTACAAAATGGCCCTAGAAATGCAAAAAATCTATTTGCAAAAATATGTTTTCAGCCTGATTGTGTGCTGCATTAAACTGATTCTAAAAATGATATTACCTATGGAAAGGAAAAGTATTCCTAAGTTACATAGGTCATGTTATTATGCCCTACTACACGAGCGAAGCCGAGGACGGCAGCTAGTTTCAAACAAAGAAAAAAGACTATAGATATATACTGGAACACTATTATGTGGCGGTATATTTAAAAAAATACTACTTGTATATAATTTAAGTCTCCGCTTTACCAAGCTGCTAAAAAGCAACTGAAACGTTAGATAAAGTGTTATGTTAAACGCACGGATGGCGTAGAGGTTTAAGTGGTCGTCTCGCCGCTACCACTGCGCCGAGTGTTGTAGGTTCGAATCCCACACGGTACAAAAATTTGTGTAATGTGCAAATGATTGTTCCGAGTCTGGGTGTTCTTTGTATCCGTTGTTTGAATGTTTGTAAAGTCCTCCGCGACACAGGAACTATTACTAGTGCGAGAGATGAATTGTCAAAAAAAAAAGATTTTATTGCGGATTACTTGAAAAACGCTAGTTTTAGATAATTTGAATCTCGCCTTGACCATAACTGCTGTAAAGCAATCGAAACGTTAGGTAAAGTGTTATTTTAAATAGTTTAGATAGTAATACTTTATTCTTTTATCATTTAAAGGTAATGTTTTACAATAAACTGCGATAAAATCCGTAAACAGTAGTTTAATAACGAACTTACTATAATCTAAAAGCAGATTAAAAATAATTAGGCGGTCAATGGCCTTTCATATGAAGGCTTTTACAATAAATGTTAATTGATATAGCTTAAAAAATACAGAGGTTAATTGTACTAATTTTACCAGTGCGACAACCTCGAAAGTACGGCAAGCACTTAATCTGTGACCTTTAGTGTTTTTTCTAGTTAATATATCCATTTAGGTCACAAAGTACTTAATACTTGCTAATGCCAATTTTTTATATTTTTAATATCTACTTAGTTAATTATAAGTGAAGAGCAGCGATAGCTCAGTGGGGAGACCAACAGACTGCAATGCAGAGGGTCTCGGGTTCGAACGACGTCGCGCACCTCTGACTTTCGGAAGTTATATGACTTTTGGAAATTATGTGCGTGTTGATTGACAATAATTATCGCCTGCTCCGTGCCTCGGAGAGCACGTTAAGCCGTCGGTCCCAGCTGCCATGAACATCTATGGCAGTCGTTATTGGGAGAGTGTCGACACAAAAGATCACACTGGGTCGAAACGTCGCTGGTCTGCACTGACTGGCCCCCACATAAGATAAGATAAGATAGGTATAAGTGAGGAGAAAGCCTCCATTCGTAAACTGAAGGTAACTCTGATTAATCGATTAAACGTTAATAAATTCAGAAGTTGAGACTTCGGTTGCTTTGCTGTGGTCTCCAGTTCGATTCCTAGTATAGGTAAAGACGTTTTATCTATAAAAAAATAATGAGTAGTAGCTTTATTTATTATATATACATACATATAAATTAATGTGCTTGGTATGTACCAAGCATGTTAATTTACATATACAGATGTATGTAGATTTTGAAATTGGTGTTTCTATTCATATAGAAACATACCTTTGAGAATCTCAGTATGATTTAAAAGAAATTGTTGACTCACAATTTAAAAAGGAGTAAAATGACATTAAGCTTTAATGTTACTGCTAGAAAATAACATTTTACTTATGTTTAGGTGCCTGTAGCGAGTACCCTCATATTTCAAACGTTTTAGATGCTCATGACAGCTCTACGTGCTCTCAAACTTGTGCTTATGTGACTTGTTGGTTCGATAAGTTAAGCGTCTATGTTTACTATTAATAGAGGGGGCCAGGTTTGATTTTTGACTCGGGCTAAATGTTATTATTAGTTTTAATTTAGTAGAAAATTATAAGTAGCAGGGAAGGTGCTGGCAAATAAACATAGAAAGTTGGTAAATTACAATGTAGCTTTGAACTAGGGAAATATAAAGGTGTAGCTGGACTACGGCAATAAATTTAAATGAAGCTGTATAATAACTGTGATGCAGACGAAATTACGGACGAAATCTTGTGTGGTATTCAATGACTGCGACCAGGATTTCGTAATCCTGACTAATATTATAAATGCGAATGTGAGTTTGTTTGTTTGTTTGTTACCCTTTCACGCCCTAATTATTCGACCGATCATCATGAAATTTCGTATACACGTTGTCAGGGGACAGAAAAGAACATAGGGTACTTTTCACCCAGATGAAGATAGTGTTCCCGAGCGAAACCGCAGGCAAAAGCTAGTTTAAGTATTAATAAATGTGTCCACACAACGTTATACGCAAAATATATGGTTGATTTTAACAATGCCAATAGTATTTATGTAGTAAAAAAAAAAACGTTGATGGATAAAGTAGAGCAGATTGGTCGCAGTCGTTGAATACCACACAAGATTTCGTCCGTAATTTCGTCTGCATCACAGTTATTATACAGCTTAATTCAAATAAATACAAAGGCTTTATATACATACGCAGATATCTGTACTATTATACAATTTAAATGAAGCTGTATAATAACTGTGATACAGACGAAATTATGGGCGCTGTGGGTCAAAAGACCTCCGAGATATAGCGGTCACAAGGTCATAAAGTCACGGGATATCCAGCAACAGAATGATTTGGAAGTCCAAGGGAGAGGCTTTTGCCCAGCAGTGGGGCATTACAAAAAGCTGACGAAACAAAAAGGTCACATGAAGACGAAGAGGTGGAATCCTGGGTTTTTACACTCATCTCGTTCCGAGTCGGGGTGCTCTTTGTGTCCGTGGTTTGAATATTTGTAAAGAGCGCCGTGACACATTCTTTATTTCTAGTGTCGGCTTATCCTGACCTTTCTCTATACTGTTTCTAAACTAGTCCCGGAAATTTGACTGTGTCCTTCTATAGAAGCAAGTACTATCTCACTGTGAACTGGAACTGCCAAATATTTGAAATGAGTTTTTTATATCTTTATTTTTAAATAAGAGGTTTTTATCCACAAGGATATGCCAACCCCATCGTACCTTACCATACACAACACAACATTAATTTGAAATGACTGTCTCTTATCTCCCTTAAAACTTCCTAGTAGTCAAATTCAACTGAGCAAGAACTATTCCGAATTACTTATAATTGCAATTCACGTCGACGATCGCACAGACTTACCAATCGATTCGTATTTTAGTGATACGATCTTTTTCATTCAAACATACCTGCCAATTTGAAACGTAAAGTTTACAGAGTAAGGTTTGAATTCGAGGAACCTGTGTAGGGAAGAGGCGGCTATTCGGATAATTGGCGTGTCGAAAACGTTAGTATATTTGGATTCGCAGGGCAATGGCGATTAATCAATGAAATTTATTCTAGGATGAGTTGATTCAAATTATGGAGTTCTTTATTGATGTATGTTGTTCGCGTTTGGTAGGGCTCCTACTTCGTGTTGTTTGTTTGTGTGTCACGCCACTCTAGTATTTATGTGCTAACTGTCTGACCAGTTGTTAAGATTCTTTGATGCTACTTAACTCACTATTTCGACTGTCATAGATGTAACTGCTGTGTTTAAAAATCAGCCATTATCGTATCTGCAAGAATCGTATTAGGGTCATTGTCGGAAGGGACTTATGTCCCTTCCGACAATGACCTCATAAAAGACTTCGAGTAATCAGATGATACTATATCTTAACAAAAAATGTACAGATGTTTGAGTCGATTAACATGTTAGTAAAATATGAAGGACGTCTGTCTGTAAGACTACCGACAAGCAACTTTTTTGATTGCACACTCCTGTCAGTCTATTCCACATTCAGCCTGATTTTTCACTACTCCACGCTCACTCACACATCTGCAACACATCACAGGTATTACACACATTTAAAACTTTAACATCCAACTTACACAATCTTATCTTATGTGGGGGCCAGTTATTGCAGGCCGGCGACACTACTATGGATTTATACAACTGTAGTCATTCGTCTGAAACAAAAACGGACCAAAATTGCTTCAATGGCGTACTGCAAACTTTTCTGCAGTATGCTTTTGAGGCAATTTCAGTGCGTTTTTGTTTTATAGTTTGTGTAGTCGTACGGACGAACTGTTTGCTAGTATTTCAATTTGGTTCGGTTTTAACTCTAGTGTGATAAACTTGTTAGCGGCTTGTACATTTTTTTTAGAGTCTGCCTTTTCGCTGTCTGACGATAAACGTAGTTGTAAAATAGTCTTCTGTGGCGATTCCGTCGCCGTGTGGTGAGAATCCGTTTAGGAAGCTATTGCTTACAATACGATGAGTTAGAAACATAGCTAGTACGAGTGTATTTCAGTAGTTTTCTCTGGGCTTTTGGCTGTATGCTTAAAGTAGAAGCCTAATTGATGGGATGTTGTGCACTAGCGACGTGCATAATGGCATTCGAATTTAACTTTATTGCCGATAAGGTATTGTGCTGTGTTCTCAACCATGCCAAGTAATATATTATCTATTTGAATTTAATTATGCACATAACTATGGTATACTAGAACGTACGACAGGATAATAAAATGTGAAATTGATTGCCATTTTGATGCTGCATGGGATTTTTAAATTGTCTCATATATAATGAAATGAAAAGCTTATGTCAGTGGTTTTTAACCTAAGAGCACACGCAGGACGCAAATCATTGTAAACCCTTTTTCTCTTAATATTATGATATCACAGCTCGAAAACAGTTCTTTTATTCAACGCGCGTTTGATTATATGTTCAAAACTACTTTTAGCGCTTTAAACTGATTTAATGCATTAAAATCCTTACTACTTGCATATACCGGCAAAAGTGCTGGTTAAAAACATTGTAATATAATATTTATACTAAATAAGTTTACCAGTTATTGATTTTAGTAATTGCAATTCAGATCCGAGAACGCGCTGCCATATTTCCAATAAATCTTGTATAATTTAACGAGATATACATCGGAATGAATGGTAATATCGTATTTTTAAATATAAATAAGAGACGTGGCATAAAGACCGTCCTTCCTCAGTGTCTCCGCAGTCAGCTTAGTGGAGGAAATCTGAACTAATCTCCTTGGAGGTACACGGAAGTCGCTTCGCTTAATTAATATTAATCATCCATATTCTTACTCCAATAGATTAGACAGACGACAGAAGAAAGTGAAAATAATAAATGGTAAAAAATGCTTATTGAAGCTTTTCTGTCATAAATATTAACAGAAAAACGACTACGTTGTTGTATTAACTTCATGATACAAATTAAAGAGACATGTCGATGAAAAACGGTTTTGAGCGTTGGATTGAGCGAGCCACAGTCGTGCGTATACCAATTTCAAAACATGATGGTAACAATAATTACATAAATTAGACGACCAATTTAAATCTATGCTAGAATACTGATTACTTCATATAACTTATTATTTAAAAAAAAAGCGTTTTAAAATAATAATGCCCGCTTTGGATAACTCCTATTACGCAAGGTTCTTTACAAATACTGTAAAAACAGACACTAATAAACTTAGACTATCATGCCTACATTCTGGATTATCACATAGGATATATTATACCGGTTTACGTTCCTGAGGGATTTGTCGGCAAAGCTGCAAACGGAACTAACCTACTGTATTTTCCTTCTAGTACCCATACATTCCATATAGCCAAACATTTAAAACTATACCTTCCAGTTAAAAAGGTATAAAAATTAACAATAGTATGTAAACTGTCGCGTCAGGAGTCAGGTCACGTTCTTCATCCTAATAGGCCCTCCGTAGCAACCCTTAACAAAAGGTTCCGAAGAATACTAATATAAAACCGAATCTCAGGTCTACAGGCAGGTGGCACGTGATCGAAGGGGACCTAATTTTATTTATACATGTGGGAGTTTGAGCGATTGTTACTTTTTCTATCACAAGTTGCGCTCGTTAGCTTACTTACTTGGGTTTATCCACAGCGACTGTATTACACATTGAGCGAAGTTAATTAAAGAGTAGTAGTTTTTTTCCGTGGCTTTACTCGCGTTAATGTAGATTTTATCCTTTTCTATACCCCTGACAATGCGAAAACAAACAAACCCACATCCACATTTATAATATTAGTTAGAAAAGTTAAAGTTAGGCTTCGATGGCATAGTGGTTAGTGTAACTGTCTGCCACGCCTGATGTTGCAGGTTCAATTCCCGCACAAGTCAAACTTTTGTGTTCATGGACATGGATGTTTGTCTTGGTCTGGGTCTTTCTATGTACAATATGTATGTATTTACAAAAAAAAAGTATATATGCATGTTCATCCATTGTCTAGTACCCATAATACAAGCTCTGCTTAGTTTGGGCTAGATGGTGTTGTGTGTATGTGATAGAATATTTATTATTTATTTAATGCTGCTGATACAATTGTACTGTACTGTATGAGTGACACATTATATATTAGTATGAAAATTTAAAAGGGATTTATACAAATAAAATTGATAATATGTGTAACTAATTATACTAGAAAAAGAATATGTAGGCAACTG
Source organism: Catocala fraxini (assembly GCA_930367265.1). Taxonomy (NCBI): domain Eukaryota; kingdom Metazoa; phylum Arthropoda; class Insecta; order Lepidoptera; family Erebidae; genus Catocala; species Catocala fraxini. Next base: position 3,242,540 of record OV884040.1, on the reverse strand, counting down.
AATTTAATTAAATGTAGAGTTGACTAGTATAATAAGTTAGTTATTCTATGAAGGGATTACAGTCATGTTATATTTTAAACAATCCAAACTTGCCAGTGATATCTACATAGGCGATACAAGTATGACATTCATATTGTCGAACTGACAGCACTGGCTGCATGCGGGCTCGTCCGTCACTAGGTACTATTAATATTTTCATCGCAGCTGGTGATGGGGTCAAGGGATGGCGCGAGCGACGACGAGCGACGAGTTCGGTGGTCGATATTGTTAATTTCGAGTAGATGAGTAAAAAAGTGCATCCACTAGAAACGTACGAATTATTTTAAGTTCTAACTGATAAATAATGATGTTAAGAAAAATATAATATAATTATCCCATTTTTACATTAAGGTTAGTGTGCCTTAATTTACTAAGCAGATAAGATATTGTAATAGTAAGTACTCTTAAGAGGACTCCTTGAAACTATCCCTTGCATATTATATACTGAAGTAGATGCTCAGCTCGTGCATGCTTCATGCCATGTAGTATGTGTGTTGCGTATGAAGACATAGGCGGCAGTTAGTGCAGAATATATCCGTTGGCATTGCAGGTGCTACAATTAATCGTATGCTTGTTGGCGTCGAACTATCTGCACTATCGATATGTCTCCCTTAAGTCGGCAGTTATGTCACCGCGTACCAATATCTCTTATGTAGTTAATCTTTAGATTTATGATGCTATATGTTACCTTCAAGATTCCTGGAGCTGAACGTTCCACTTTCTTCTGCTCGAATCCGAAAACGTACATATTATTTACAAACAACTAGATCTGTTTTCCAACTGGGTAGTACATACATAGTTAGATACTATTACAATTAAATACTGCATACCATGGTGTACTATAGAACTGGCAACTAAGTCAGGTAGACAGAAAAACGTAATAACTGTGCCCTACACTGAACTCGGGACCGGTTAAAACTTAAATCATTGGATAAAAATAAATGAATAAAGAAATATTATACAGATATAATAATCTTTCGGCTGAGATGATTGATTGATAATAATTTTAAAATTATATCACAACTATCGACGTAAATTTCACACATCTAAGAATTTAACCTTAGTTTAAACATTGTAGCTCAATCAATCCACGTTGTCGCCAGTATATTAACAGTCTGTTAACATTTTATTATACATCAATAAAATAGAGCCATATACCCAACGATACTTAGAACAATAATCATGAAAAACATAAAATATCTTCGTAAAATCAGAGCAGTTCTACTTATACACATAAATTGAGAACACAGCACTCAGACAGAATGCGAGTAATGTATTTATATTTTGTGTAAACCCATTTATATAACTTTGCGACACAATTCGGAAGCAATAAACCCAATAGCTACGGCGTAGACATCGCTACGACGTAGTTACGTAACTACTACGCGCGTCTACGTGTGATATGTTTTGATGTTGATCTAAATATAGATAATAAATTAATAGCTTGATTTGTTTAGCTACCCTATGCCAAATATGGATGGTTGGAATTAAATTAATTAGGAAATGTATTTGTATCAGCGTTCATAACAATTTTGAATAAAAATAAGTCTACAATAATATTATAATATCAGTAGTAATCTATATTACTAATATAATTAGTTTCTGGCACTATAGAATCGATGATTTAAGAGTTCGAAAAAACTCTTATGCAACAGCTTTGTCCGTCCGTCCGTCTGTTATACAACTTTCTACTCAAGAACCGTAAGAGATAGAGACTCGTGGTCAACGCCATTTGACTCAGCATAGTCGATATTCCCCCGAAATGACTATGACCTCTGACCTCGTGGTATCACGAACCTTTGGATATTACTTGTAGGTACCATTTTTTCGAACTCTAAGATTTACGGCAATTCATTGCCGATTCTCATTTGTTATATACTAATATAACTACAATATCCCTGAGTTATGATTTTAGCGGGTGAAATCTAGTTATATGTTTATAAAAAGAACATATTATTTTAAAACATACAAATTAAAAACAATAAAATGCATATAAAAACAAATAAAATTATAAAATAAATTGTGAAACTATTTTAACGAATTTTATAGATGTTCATTTTACACACAAACTTTTAATATACTACATAAAAGTATACAGAATGTTTCATAAAAGTTAACTATAAAATATTTCAGCATACATAATAGATATTTTAATTTCAACATGCCATTAAATAATAAATGCAAACACAAAAACCCTGTATAGAGTTCAAGCTCTAAATGTTTTTTTTTAATTTACTTTTTACTTAATTTTTTTGTTATGGTGAACTTTGTTTTTTATGTTTTAACGAACATTATTTTTTTCCTCTTTATGTTTTATAAATATGAAATATTATACATATTTATTATTTATTAATTTTATAATTACAGCATTTGTAACGAATTGAAGTATTATATACACCATTATTTAAACAATAAAAGGTTTATGCTGCGGTATTTTCTTGTCGATATAATGTCTATAGTTTATCGTATATATTTTTTGTTATCGCTATATAACAAAAAGCCTTATTTCTAGTTCAATTGTAATAATTTTCCTTATTCAGCAAAAGGAGCATGCAAACAGAAAATCACTCAACGTAAACAAAAAGTAATATAATGCTCCATTTGACTCAGCGATTTCAAACCGTGATACATAAAGCTTCTGGCACACTAAACGAGATTCATGGGTGATGTAGATTGCCCTCGAGTTCTAAAGTAATGTAGGTATATTGTGCTCACAAAATACCTACTGGGTTGTTAAGAGCTCATGGAATAGATAAAATATTGTGATTAATGATAATGTTTTGCATCTCTCGAATACGAAGCATTACGTAGTATCTATGGGCAACATTGCGATCGCCATGGAATCCATATTAATATATTATGTATTTCGTATATTGTACAGAATTAACAGTTTTACAACAAAGAGGCAAACAAGGATATGACCCGCTTAATAGTAAGCGGTTATAATAAGCATGGGCTACAGTATCGTTAGCAATACGAGGGGTATCAATCACGTGTTGCCGCTCCTAAGGTAAGGGGAGTAAAGATGAGAGGAAAGGGACGGCATAGGCAAGGCAGGTATGTGAGCTACCGGCAATCCAAGGCCAACTGCTGTAAAAGTATTGACAAACTGGCTTGCCTAAATAAGGTACTGCTAGTTATTTCGTCATGGCTAAACCACTGATTCAAAAAATTTATGATATTTGGTATGGAAATATCTTAAATTTGCTGTAAGTGTAAAAAATAAGTGAATCGATTGAAAATGAAATATAAGCATGGTGGTAGTACTGGTACTCCCACTGTTACTTAGTATTACTAACTACTATTACTCCTACCAAAAGCAGTGATTTTTTTAAAAGTGCAATATATCTATTTTCCATTTAAAAAATAAATAATTAAATTAAACTGCTATATACGGATTTTATCGTGTTGTTTGTTTGACACTTTACTAAAAAAATTTGAAAATTGTTACACTCCTACTACTATTAAACTTTACTACCATTTAACTTTTTGGTTTAAAAAAACTAAAAACCTGCTTTATTAAAAAAAACAAGATAGAAAGTAGAAAATAATTTAATAATTTTAATGTAAAAAAGCGTGGGGTGGGGGCAATCAAAATATATACGCTTTTTTACATTGAAATTAATAAATTATTTTCTACTTTTTAGTTTAGTTTTTTTTAATCATTATTCTTTTCATTTTTTCTAATTTATTGTATTGTCATTAGTCCTCGATAAGTGTGCAAAGTTTCAAATCAATTCGTCGGTTTGAAAGGGGTGAAAATCACGTTCAAAGATTCCGTTACATAGATTTATAGATACATAGACACATAGACACATACATACCAAGCTAATAAAAGCGTGTTAAAAATACAACACCCGCACTAGGGATCATTCCGGTATCGCGGAGGACTTTACAAACACTCAAATAACGAACACAAGGAGCACCCAGACTCGGACCAACCATTTGTGGATCACACAAACTTTTGTCCCGTGTGGGAATCGAACCCACAACACTCGGCGCGGCGGCATTGGCGAGGCCACCATCTGTGCTGTGCTGTCTTCGCTTGCCATCAGCTTGCCTTTGCAACTAATATCATAAGTTATATACTTATGATATTTTATATAGCACTAACTTTCTTTCAGTGTACATTGGTGAGCTCGTACAAAATAGAAATTAAAGATAATAGACAAAATAGTATCTTTTTAATTAACTGTTTTTAACCATATCAGGTTTGCCTTATTCTAGAAGTCAAGACACGCCATTGCTTGCATTTACATTAAAAGCAATGTAAGCTCTCCACAACTCACGTTTGGTGTGAACGAGACTTTATTTCCTATCGCTTTTAACCTTAAAACTAAATATAATCTTCTGAAGTGCTTAAAGTGCTTAACAAAAGTCCAAGTGGGTCAGACTCGAAACCGCGACCTTCTGGCAGACACTTAAGCCTATTTCCAAAGCTATTGTTGTACTGGTTTAATAAAAAAAGTTGTTCGCCGTAATGATCAGCCACTTTTGTGATTTGTGCGCATTTATTCGAAGGCACCGTGTGTGATGTTTTGACATGGGTTATGGCCTTGGGGGAACAGTGTTGCCGTTTTGTTATTTACAAAAATATTGTTATAATCTATATTATTAATAGCTGGCTAGACTGACGCTGTTGTCGCCTTGGAGATAGGTGGTGCACAACGGTGGCGTAAATTAAATAAAGCGCCATGTACTGAGTCTTTAGTATACACCAATGTACCGATAAATAAATAAAATAGATATAAAATACGTATATGGTGTGTGTATAACATTAATCAGTTGAGGCGCTCATAGCCAGTTGCACTCACTGATCGGTAAACGATTAGCGAGGTTAAGCAACGTTGGGTGCGGTCAGTCTATAGATGGGTGACCGCTTGGTGGTATTTCATCTGAGTGTCTCCGTGCTTCGGAGAGCACGTAAGAATTCGGTCCCGGTTGTTGTCAAATTGACAGCAGTCGTTAAGCCATGTCAGAGGCCTACGGGCAGCTTGAACAACTCTTGACGACAGGTTGGCCACTAACCACACGGAAAGAAGAAAAGAAGAAGAATGAATCTGTCAGATAATTAAAAAATGCGCGGAAAATTGTAACGTGTCAACAACAACGTCAGTATTTAGATTTAAAAATATTTATTATTATTTTATTTTATTTTATTATTACATGGAAAACTTACAGCTAGACGATACAAGTAATAAAAATGAACAACATAAAAAAGACCAATGACAAGTATTCCCAAAGAGCTAAAAATTAATAAAATCACTCATAAGTAGATATTCTAAAACAACACAAATCAAATTAAACAATCATATTAAATACATTTGTTAACAAAGAACTTATTTGTGATTATTATTAAAATCTTATCAGGATCCATCTTTTAGAGAGTCTGAATTTAATTATGGTGTTTAGAATATTTATCTGCCTGTCTGTCCGTTACTTTATCATAGCCTTAACTAATAAACTATTCTTGATGCGTTGTTCCACAACATGACAGCTTGATGTTTTCAAAATTTAAACCATATTTCACCGCATTTCTCTGTGTAGAATCAAAGATAGGATGCATATTCTAATACATTTTAATAACATTGCAAGGGAAGGCAAATGCTGGTAAAATAATTACAATACCTAATTTCACTTAGACAGTGTTCATTTTTTTAAGTTTATTTGCTTGTATTATAAACCCACTTATGAAATGTAGCGTTCCGCCGACCGTCAGACACATTTATTTTCAATTATGTCTGCCATTCCGGCAATTGGTAGATTAATATAGCTTCAAGCTGAGGTACTTCTTGAGCTTATAATCGAATTTATATATAAAATCTTTGTTTTATTCATAGTATTTATTAGATCGATAAGTTATTACTTTTGTAAACATCAATGATGCGCGTGAGTAAAAGCAATCCACTGGCTGTAAAATGCTTTTAAACTTGTCCTTTAAATATTTAAATGAACATCAAAAGCTATTATGAGAAATATTTACTCGATTAAAACACGAGAATCGATTCAATTGAATTTATGAATACTTATTTAGTTAAAACGATCGAGTAATATATTTAACGATGAATAATACTTGCTTTTCTTTTTTAAAGCGCTTGGAATTTTACCTGTGTCGCGGAGAAATTTGCAAATATGCAAATAACGGATATAAAGTACATTCAGACTTGAAATAAATATTTATGTATCATGGAATCTGTTGTCCCCTGTGTTCGAGCCTAGACACATGTATTTTTAACTTGGCAAACGTTCTTTTAGTCACTTTATACACTTCAAGATATTGACTACATTTAAACAACCACTATTTTAGTTACCCCGTGACTATGGCTATTGAAAAGCAATCAAAGCGTTGAAGAGACTATAATTTTAAATAGTTTAAAATAGGTTAAAGGTAGTACTGTTAAAAATAAGCTGCGACGAAATCCGTATCCGTAAAGTTTAACTTCAATATTATATACTAGCTTTTGCCAACGTAGGTTAGATTACGATAGCAACAGTAATTTAAAAAAAAATAAGTAGCTTATAGTATATGTTACTCGGTGATAAAATAGCTAATATAAAAATAATTTTTAAAATCGGTTGGGTAGTTTTTGTATTAAATCCTTACAAAAAAAAAAATATCAAAGCTTTCCACTTCATAATATTAGTATAGATGACCACAAGTTACTGTTACACCATGAATACGTCACGCTCTTATGAGATCACGACTTGCAGAGTCACTATACTGTCTATTCACGTGCACACGGTATATACTCTGACCCTTTTAAAAGGACAGCTGAAATACGACTGACATAAAAACACAGCGGAACAAATGGTCGCACGCATATGAAAAATGTTTGTGCTCTGTCACAAAATTATGCACAGAGAAAGAACATACCTATATCAAATGGACAGTGTTTCACTTTTGACTAAAAGAGAGACTTTTATAGGTTTACTGATTTAAGTCGTTATACATTTGACTGCCTGGATGGCATAATTTATTATGAAGTGGTCGCCTCGCTGCTGCCGCTGCGTCAAGTATTGTGGTTCGATCCCCACACAGTACAAAATTTATCTGATCCATAAATTGTTGTTCTGACTCTGGGTGATTTTGTATCCTTGGTTGAATGTTTGTAAAGTGCCCCGTAACACAGGAATGATACCTATTAGAGTAGTCATTTATAAAAATGTTAATAACGGACGCAAGGGATACTCGGAACAACTATTTATGGAACACACAATTTTTTGTCCCGTCCCGGGATCGAAGGCATAACACTTAGCGCTGTGTCAGTTCTGAAGCGACTACTTGAATCTATACACCATCCGCGCAGTTCTAATTTCTGCGTGTGGCTTTGCCCGCGTGAATCCCTTGGGATGAATATCGGAAGAAGATCTCCAATGTGTTAATCCAGAATAGAGTCTATCTGTGTGTCAAGTATAATCCAAATCTTTTTACTTAATCGTATCATTATTACTATAATTTTTTTTAAATATAATTTTGTGTTGTCTATCTGTGTATTATATTATCTGTGTCTGTGTGTAACGTGGATATTATTCTGTTTTTATATATACTACATAAATATTTTATTTTTATTTTCTTTGTATACATATATTATGGGTGGTTTTATATCCGTGAGTCACTAAAGGACTCAGTTGAAAACCAGCATCAGGCTTTCGTCTGACATATGCTGAACTGGTCCCTATTTGAAACTACCGTTAGATATTTACTTTAATATGCACTTTAATTTGTTTTTTTTTGATTTGGTCTCTTTTCACTAAGTTTATTTTTGTACCTATTTATTTTAATTTTATACTTGTTATTATGTGTTTGTGGTATGTGTTCTTCTTTCAAATCCATCAAGAAGAACGTAACATCAAGAAATAGTTGAAGGGTCGGAGAGAGAAAGATAAAAAAAGAAAAAAAAAGAAACTATTTTGACCTTATTCCTTCTAAAATGCAAATAAAGATAAATATAGAAGGGTAGCGACCTCAAAATTTCAAATGCTAGTGAAAAAGTTAAATACGTTTTGAACTATGAAAATTTCTTCTTTTATCATATTTTTATCTAATCCCAAGGTATTAAAACTAATAGGATTAAAAAAGTTATAAAAAGTTCTTTATTTTCGTTAATAAGTATTAAATTGCTAGTTTATGTAAAAGGGAACGTAATTCTATCTATTGGAGTGCAATTTACTTCAGTCTCAAAGGAATTCAATTTACAATTTTAACTTCGAATTTTAATTAATTATCGGGTATAATACTATATTTAGTACTTAATTGAAATAAAATTCGTATATTTTTATATTGTAAAGTGTGGGTTATTCAATGTAAATTATCGGTTGTCTTTTTTTTTTGTTTTCTAAAGAGCAGCGATAGCTCAGTGGCGAGACCAACAGACTGCAATGCAGAGGGTCTCGGGTTTGACCCAGGTCGTGCACCTCTGACTTTCGGAAGTTATATGACTTTTCGAAATTATGTGCGTATTGATTGACAATTATCGCCTGCTCCGTGCCTCGGAGAGCACATTAAGCCGTTGGTCCCGGCTGCCATGAAATTCTATGGCAGTCGTTATTGGGAGAGTGTCGACACAAAAGATCCCACTGGGTCGAAGTGTCGCCGGTCTGCACTGACTGGCCCCCACATAAGATAAGATAAGATAAGATCGGTTGTTTTTAATAAAGGCAGCTGTCGCCATAGGATTAAATCTTGTGTCACGGGGTCTTTTACAAACTTTCAAACAAGGAACACAAGGAACACCCAGGCTCGGAACAACTATTTGTGGATCATACAAGTTTTTGTCCCGTGGATTCGAACCCACAAGACTCGGCGTAGTATCAGGGGTGACGCGACCATTTAAACTGCTACGTCACCCCAACATTTAATCATTTCATATCTAGAACTATGCTCTGTAATAGGATTGTTACCTGTTACCTGAGATCTAAACCATACTTGACAAAGTGTGAGCGTTATACACCCGTGCCTACCCCTTCGGATATTTAACAGGATTAATAATGTCCTCCAGACCGAGTTTCGGCCACGGCGGCCAATCTTAACGGAGACTGGCCATCTGCGCAGGAGATATTATAGTGCACAAGTATGTGCGCAAACACAAGTGCACTCTCTGTTCCTTAACCCTCATGATCCGTTGGGACGGTAATCCGACACGACCGGAGAGAGATCAGGCGCAGGACCAAAGGCTTTACGTGCTTTCCGAGGCACGGGGATGTCTAACACCGCCAACTTCCTAACTCCGGGCTCGTATTGAGATTTCTAAACAGAAAAATCCAATATCTTTTTGTTGGCACGACCCGGGATTCGAACCCGAAACCTCAAACAGCAGCCACGGAGGCAGTTTTTAACAGGATTATGTGTATATTAATACTACATCAAGGTTTATTACCATATTAAAATTCTGACTACAATATTATAAATGTGAATGTGTATTTGTATGTTCATTTGTTATGCTTTCACGTCTAAATTACTAAACCGATATCATGAAATTGTGTTTACATGTTGTCAGGGGTACAGAAAAGAACGCAGGATACCTTTTACTATTTAAAAGTAATGCTCCTGTGGTATAGAAATGTACTGACAATACCTACGTTACCGCAAGTGAAACCGCGGGTAAAATGTGGTTACTTCATATAGCATCACTTACCGTAAGAACACAAAGTATTCTGGTATTAAGTAAGTTTTCCATTGTAAGATCACTGTCTTGCAAAACTTCAGAACAATCAGATACGATGTTATGTGTTTGCACTAAACGTCAAAACTTTGCTCTTTTACACATAGTACGTAGTACGCTGAAGAAAACATATTTTATACTGACAGATTTTAAACTCTACGTAAAGGAATACATGAAAGTTTATTATCTGCTAGGTTCTATCCGCGGTTTTGCCCGCATGAATCTCACAGAAACGCTTATCTTGATAAAATGTATCCTATGTGTTATATTGTTGTGTATAAATCTGTCCAATAACTCAATATTGAATGACTGCGTCAGTGGTATACGTGGCATAAGCTCGCGGTTGTGCTAGCGGTCAATATTATAGTGAGTCTCGGGTTCGATCCCCTGTGCTCTGTGCCCTATTATTAAACTTTTTGTTTAAGGACTCCCTCCCGAATTAAGAGTTAGTAATCCATAAAGCTCTGTTCTCTCTTTCTAAAGGTTTTTTTATTGCAGTACCAATTTTGCATTAATGAACATCTATAGTCACGGTGGACTATACGAACATACATACAGACTACAAACAATTATGTATGGATCACACTAACAACTATCTCACGTGGGATTCGAAACTACAACACTCGATACGACGAGGTAACCGATAACCTGCTACACCATTCCTCCATTCAAACAAGTTTAACGCCCGAACTGCTTAACTGATTTTGATAAGATCTTATTGATGATTAATACTACTAACTACATTAATATGTATTTTGGAAACTGGAGTAGGAAGCAGGCTATTTTAAAACAAATACATGTCATGGATTTTAGCTAATCCTAACTAATATTATAAGTGCGAATGTGAGTTTATATGTTTCGCTTTCACGCCTTGACTATTCAATCATCACGAAATTTCACATACATATTGTCAGGGGTCCAGAAAAGGACGTGGAGTACCTTGGATTCAGAAAAATTTACTGTTCAGGGGTGAGTGAATCCGCAGGGAAAAGCTAGTAAGCAATAAAAGGTTTGTCATTCTAGAGATTTATCGGCGTATTCGCAGCGGTTTAACGTAGCAACTCGCGAACGGGTAGAATCAACTGCGTTGCGTGTCTCAGATGATTTGATGATGTAAATATCCGGCATAACAAGACAAGGGAATCAATCAAAATGTCAAATGACATGCCTTGTATTGTATATTCTATTATTATTTGCATATTTCGCTTCAGATATGTCTCCTTTTATTGCAAGGCCAAGACTTAACTATACACAATATATATGTACATTCGGTTTATACGTACGTCGCGTAGCTCTTTTTATTATTCAACCTGTCATGTCTTGGAATACCAGACATAATTTAAAACCTTTTGTGTCTGGCCGCCGGTGTGCAGAGAGATCGTAGCTAAGGCACCTCTATGGTTCCACTCGACCGCAAGCGTAAACGCAAACTTATCACAGTAAGTTTGCGTTTACGCTTGCGGTCGAGTACGTAAGTTTGATTTTCGGGCAGCACAAAGTGTTTTCGGGGTTTTCTGTTAGGAATTTTGATTTTCAGATTAAAGTCTGCAAAAAGAATAGGCATGTCAATCTAGTAATGCTCATAATTATATTCAAATAATTTGCCATTACAGTTGTGTATAATGCAATACTTATGTATAGTGTTGTCTATTTCAATGAAGTACAATTACAAGTGTCCCCACCGCTACAAAGATATGGCCCCCATAATATAGAAACTAAATATAACCAGCAAGCCATTCGTAGGACTCTCTGAGAGTACCGTCAAGGCAGTTATGAATGCACATGGCAATGATAAACACAGGCTGGAGTGGATGGCCCTTAGGGGTCTGGAACACTCCAAGAAATTCATTGCAAACAGAGCCACGGGCTTCATCCGGAAGTTCTGCGGGTACAACAAGGGCCAAATACGCCTGCTCACAGGAGCGTTCACTGGTCATTTTGGCACCAACGACTTCCTGTGCAGATTGAGTTTGGCAAAAAATTTGATCTGCAGAGCCTGTGGTGAACAGGACGAGTCCATATCACACCTACTGTGTGAATGTGACGCGTTGGCTGGACTAAGGATGGGTCTAATGGGATTGGCATATCCAAACCCTGAAGACTTCAGGCTTCTCCGTCTGAAGTGTACGCTGCGACTGATGCAGTACATTCATAGGGAGATAGCTCAGGGATAGATCTCGGGGCCGACACAAAAGATCCCACTGGGTCGAAGTGTCGCCGGTCTACACTGATTGGCCCCCGAAATAAGATAAGATAAGATACCTACCAAAATGTAAACATATTATATATATTTTGTAAGCTTTGTTACGTGATGCCATATACTGATATTTTTTTTAATATTATCTGGAACTGGGCTTAGGTATATTGACTTTTTAAGTACAAATTTGGAGTATAGAGATATCTATGCATATCATAATAATTATCTTTAGTGCTGATATATGTACACATATGTTGCGGATGATTGCGACGCCACTGCCATTACGCCGGATGATGTGGGTTCAAATCCAACACGGGTCAAAAATTGGTGTAATTTATGAATGGTTTACTCTGAGTGTACTTTTCGTCCGTTGTTTAAATGTTTGTAGAAAGCCACTCGGTATAGGAATTTAAAGGTGATAGTGCGTTATCTTTGAAAAAGAGGAAAATAAATTTGTGTGTTTTCATATCAGTAACAAGATTGAAGTTGTTTTACATTTTCGCGCGCCTAACTATCGCTAGTATGAAAAGGCCTTGAGCAGTTTGTAAAGTACAAAAGAAAGTGCAGACTAAAGGATAACGTGGCCTCAACGGCCTCAATTGGCCGCAACTGGGCCAAGTACGATATTACTGATGAGGCTATATCGAGATCAGGCGTCCCCTTTGTTGAAAAAAGTTTATACAAACTATCGTTTGGATGCCGGAGATTTTATTATTTGGTCAGGAGTACTGACATAAGGACATGCTTTCGGTTTTGAAGGGAGAATAAGAAATAAATAAAAAAGTAAAAGATTGTCTTGTTAGTATAGTAGTGTAAGAAGAAAAGGCAATTTATATTCTGTTAGGTTTTGTCCGCGGCTTTGTTCGCTCGAGAACTGTATTGCTCCTGGATGAAAGGAGATTCATGATGATTGGTCAGGTAGTTAAGCGTACGAGCGTAAGAAACAGACAAACTCTCATTTGCATTTATACTATTAGTTAGGATTATATTGCTTTGCAATATAAATCGTAACTAATTTTGGTAATAACGCAGATTTTACGCGAATGTTATTCATTGAAATTGAACTACTATATACGGATTTTATCGCGTTATTTATTTTACACTTTATTACAAAATTTTGAAACTGTCACACTACTACTAGATACTAATGAACTTTACTAATTTTTAAGCTAATTTATTTATCTTTACTATTAAAACTATTTATATAAATATTATATTATAAAGTGTAAACTTAAATATAAATAGTTTTAATAGATTTAATAAATTAATTAGCTTAAAAATTAGTAAAGTTCAATAGTATCTAGTAGTAGTGTGACAGTTTCAAAGTTTTGTAATAAAGTATAAAATAAATAACGCGATAAAATCCGTATATAGTAGTTCAATTTCAATATACATATATATTATGATCATTAATTTTCTTAAAATATATGATTGACGATTTAAAAGAGTGGCCGTGAGTTTCTTGCAGGTTTCTTCTCATAGGCTCTGCCCTTTGCCTGAACCTAGCAACTAGCCTAAATGTAGCTTCAATAAATTAGTAAACTCACTAACCTATATATTTTGACGTTCATAAGTGTTACTTTGTGACCTAAATGAATAAATGATTTTTGACTTTGACTTTGCACGTACGATTAGTGCTATGGTTTAGCTGGTGACCTGCACTACCGCTTCTAAGTCATTCATTACACAAAAATCTAGGAACGATTTGCTTAACCCGTGCTTCAAACTCAGGACTTTACGACCGCATGCTACACGCACTTACTTAATTGACTTGACTTACGCCACGAGACCGACAAGGTGGTTATAAAGATCATAGCCGTTGAAAAGTTCACCTGTGTTAACAAGAAGAAAACGAAAGATGGCACAGGATCCATCGATTCAAATAGCTAGCAATCGCGTTGGTAATCTCGGCTATCAGTTAGCTTCAGCTAGATTTATTCTGGCTAATAACACCCGACCTCGCTATGTTTCATACGGTGTGATATTCTTTGGTTTTACTGTGAAATATAGCTTTTTCTCGTTGGTGTTTGCTTTCAGTGAAGTTTTTCAATAGTGAAGCGGTACTTGCAGTTTTTAGGTCAGTCTTACATTGAAAGTTTTTGCGTATATTCAAGTTTTTGAAGCCGTTGTCAATTATTTCGTGCCAGCACGAATAAAGTGGCTCTATATCGAGAAAAATGGAGTATAGAAAAGCATGGTATCCTAGCGAGAAGGAAAGAAAGATGCCATGAATATTATCTTCTTAAGGGAAACTAGTGTGAGAGTACTGTTAAAACTGTGATCGGGTTTTGAGCGTTGAGTAAGAACCCGATGAGTAAGGTGATTCACATACCTACGTTTTCCATTACTTTCCTTGAAAGCCAACTTGCCTTTCTTTGCTTTTCTATCGTAAACATTGCCGTGACTAAGTCTGCAGAAGCATTTGTGCCGTTAACAAGTATTTGGCAACGACTAGCTCTTTTTTCTTTAGTCATACAAGAGCAGAAAAAAGTAAAATAAAACTCAGTATTGCCTTGGTGTAGCAGTGGTAGTGAATATGGTTGCTGTACCCCTGACAACCTGTGTACGTTTTTCATGGTGATCGGTCGAGTAGTTAAGGCGTGAGAGCGTAACACACAAACTCACTTTCAACTTTATAATATTAGTTAGGATACTAATATTAGCATATTATTTTATAATTACGCTTATCCATTTTATTAACGTCTGAGTCTTCTTCGCAGAGGTTAATGAAAACACATTGTGGGTCTGTGTGTCCGTCTGTTAGTGACAGGCATAGCTCCGGAACCACTGGACTGATTGACTTGTAACTTAGTGTGCAGATACCTTGGGGCCATTCCTCGGTCGAGTTAGAATATGGGCCCTGTGATACAAAAGACCCCCGAGATATAGGGGTCACAAGGTCACATGTATTTTTAACGGCAAAATAGCTTCATTTACATGCAGAGTGGTTGTGTGGTGATTCGAGTTGGTTGCTGCTGTTTGCTGTCGAGTTTTGTTTTGTGCTGCGTTTTGTAAAGTTTATACAAACTATCGTTTGGATGCCGGAGATTTTATTATTTGGTCAGGAGTACTGACATAAGGACATGCTTTCGGTTTTGAAGGGAGAATAAGAAATAAATAAAAAAGTAAAAGATTGTCTTGTTAGTATAGTAGTGTAAGAAGAAAAGGCAATTTATATTCTGTTAGGTTTTGTCCGCGGCTTTGTTCGCTCGAGAACTGTATTGCTCCTGGATGAAAGGAGATTCATGATGATTGGTCAGGTAGTTAAGCGTACGAGCGTAAGAAACAGACAAACTCTCATTTGCATTTATACTATTAGTTAGGATTATATTGCTTTGCAATATAAATCGTAACTAATTTTGGTAATAACGCAGATTTTACGCGAATGTTATTCATTGAAATTAAACTACTATATACGAATTTTAACGCGTTATTTATTTTACACTTTATTACAAAATTTTGAAACTGTCACACTACTACTAGATACTAATGAACTTTACTAATTTTTAAGCTAATTTATTTATCTTTACTATTAAAACTATTTATATAAATATTATATTATAAAGTGTAAACTTAAATATAAATAGTTTTAATAGATTTAATAAATTAATTAGCTTAAAAATTAGTAAAGTTCAATAGTATCTAGTAGTAGTGTGACAGTTTCAAAGTTTTGTAATAAAGTATAAAATAAATAACGCGATAAAATCCGTATATAGTAGTTCAATTTCAATATACATATATATTATGATCATTAATTTTCTTAAAATATATGATTGACGATTTAAAAGAGTGGCCGTGAGTTTCTTGCAGGTTTCTTCTCATAGGCTCTGCCCTTTGCCTGAACCTAGCAACTAGCCTAAATGTAGCTTCAATAAATTAGTAAACTCACTAACCTATATATTTTGACGTTCATAAGTGTTACTTTGTGACCTAAATGAATAAATGATTTTTGACTTTGACTTTGCACGTACGATTAGTGCTATGGTTTAGCTGGTGACCTGCACTACCGCTTCTAAGTCATTCATTACACAAAAATCTAGGAACGATTTGCTTAACCCGTGCTTCAAACTCAGGACTTTACGACCGCATGCTACACGCACTTACTTAATTGACTTGACTTACGCCACGAGACCGACAAGGTGGTTATAAAGATCATAGCCGTTGAAAAGTTCACCTGTGTTAACAAGAAGAAAACGAAAGATGGCACAGGATCCATCGATTCAAATAGCTAGCAATCGCGTTGGTAATCTCGGCTATCAGTTAGCTTCAGCTAGATTTATTCTGGCTAATAACACCCGACCTCGCTATGTTTCATACGGTGTGATATTCTTTGGTTTTACTGTGAAATATAGCTTTTTCTCGTTGGTGTTTGCTTTCAGTGAAGTTTTTCAATAGTGAAGCGGTACTTGCAGTTTTTAGGTCAGTCTTACATTGAAAGTTTTTGCGTATATTCAAGTTTTTGAAGCCGTTGTCAATTATTTCGTGCCAGCACGAATAAAGTGGCTCTATATCGAGAAAAATGGAGTATAGAAAAGCATGGTATCCTAGCGAGAAGGAAAGAAAGATGCCATGAATATTATCTTCTTAAGGGAAACTAGTGTGAGAGTACTGTTAAAACTGTGATCGGGTTTTGAGCGTTGAGTAAGAACCCGATGAGTAAGGTGATTCACATACCTACGTTTTCCATTACTTTCCTTGAAAGCCAACTTGCCTTTCTTTGCTTTTCTATCGTAAACATTGCCGTGACTAAGTCTGCAGAAGCATTTGTGCCGTTAACAAGTATTTGGCAACGACTAGCTCTTTTTTCTTTAGTCATACAAGAGCAGAAAAAAGTAAAATAAAACTCAGTATTGCCTTGGTGTAGCAGTGGTAGTGAATATGGTTGCTGTACCCCTGACAACCTGTGTACGTTTTTCATGGTGATCGGTCGAGTAGTTAAGGCGTGAGAGCGTAACACACAAACTCACTTTCAACTTTATAATATTAGTTAGGATACTAATATTAGCATATTATTTTATAATTACGCTTATCCATTTTATTAACGTCTGAGTCTTCTTCGCAGAGGTTAATGAAAACACATTGTGGGTCTGTGTGTCCGTCTGTTAGTGACAGGCATAGCTCCGGAACCACTGGACTGATTGACTTGTAACTTAGTGTGCAGATACCTTGGGGCCATTCCTCGGTCGAGTTAGAATATGGGCCCTGTGATACAAAAGACCCCCGAGATATAGGGGTCACAAGGTCACATGTATTTTTAACGGCAAAATAGCTTCATTTACATGCAGAGTGGTTGTGTGGTGATTCGAGTTGGTTGCTGCTGTTTGCTGTCGAGTTTTGTTTTGTGCTGCGTTTTGCAACAGAACATGCTCAACAGTGGACATGATGCCCAACAATGGTCATAATGCCCAACAGTGGACATGCTGCCCAACAGTGGACATGATGCCCAACAGTAGGTATGACGCCTTACAGTGGGCAATATGCCCAAAAGTGGACATGAGGCCCAACTGTGGGCAACATGCCCAGCAGTAGGTAGCAGTGGGCATGGTGTTGAACGGCGGCAATGATTGAAAAGTACGTTAATTATTTATTATTAAAATATGTACATACTATATAATTATATACAACATTAACCTAAGTAAATGCTTAAATATAATTAAAACAAGGTCAGACGAAGACGAAGAGATTGAATCCTGGGTTTTTACACCCATCTCGTTATATATTAGATATAAATAAGCGTATTTAATATTGCTGACTCGACAGTAACGAGAGTTGTTCTGACAGTTTTAGCACTTATGACAGCCAGTCGTCAGTTTACATACGTAGTTTCTAAGCTTAGCCCTGACTAATTGGGTTGCGGGGCCAGCGTAATACGTGTGGGCTGTTAATATTAATAACTTAATTACGTAAATCTAGCGAGGCTAGATTCCATTGTGGCACGCGTAACAATTTAGGGAAACGAGATTTGTGATTAGGAATCTAGCGGCTTTGTGTATCGTGTCACAAAGAGATATAATCATATTTTATTAACGTGTTTATTCGACAAAGTCTGATAGATTTCGGTTATCATTTATTTGATGTTTAATCAATTACAGTTCGTGCTCTAGAGTTAGACTTTGTATTGTGAGAATTCTACAAACATTGGAACATATGCTACGAAAAGAGATTAAGACTTGGCGCAATCATTTGTGGATCTCTAATTTTTTGGTATATCAGTCGAATCCATATTACCTGGCGTGTCAGCAAATAGGACCATTTGAATTTTAACGCCGTCCGTAAAATTATCTTAAATCTTATTTAACGATAGATAATATTGTTTTCTGTTTACGCGAATGTTATTCAAACCCAGGAAGAAGCAAACCACAGCTAGACTTCATGATACTTTGAGCTCATTCTGCGTAAATAGAAACACCAATGATTAAATTATGTTCGGGTACTTTGTAATAACTACACTGGAACATTGAGACAACTACCATCTTAGTCTGCTCGTGATCATGGCTGCTGAAAAGCAACCGAAACGTCGGGGAAAGTGTAAAATTAAATTAAATCTAAATAGCTTTAATAGTTTTAATAATAATTCAATTAGCATAAAAATTAGTAAAGTTAAATAGCAGTAGTAGTGTAACAGGTTTCAAAATTATGTAATAAAGTGTCAAATAAACAACGCGATAAAATCCATATATAGTAGTTTAATTTCAATAACGATAGATAATTTTACATACCGATGTATCTTATGTGGGGGGGCCAGTCACTGCAGACCAGCGACACTTCGACCCAGTAGGATCTTTTGTGTCGACACTCTCCCAATAACGACTGCCATAGATGTTAATGGCAGCCGGAACCGAAGGCTTAATGTGCTCTCCGAGGCACGGAGCAGGCGCTAATTGTCAATCAATACGCACATAATTTCGAAAAGTCATATAACTTCCGAAAGTCAGAGGTGCGCGACGTGGGTTCGAATCCGAGACCCTCTGCATTGCAGTCTGTTGGTCTACCCACTGAGCTATCGCTGCTCTTTACTTATAATTAATTAAGTAGGTATAAAAGTATAAAAATTGACATTAACAAGTATTAAGTACTTTGTGACATATATGGATATATGAACTAGAAAAATCACTAAAGGTCATAGATTAATTGCGTGCCGTACTTTCGAGGTTGTCGCACTGCTAAAATTAATACAAAATACATACCGATACAAATCCTAAAATATTACAATTTTTTTTTTTATTTTGTCATTGCAATATTACATGAATCTTCACCTGATAGCACAGCGCTCCCGAGGAACCATACTCACAGCACAAACATAAGTTTATTTGGCTGTAATATTATGAAGGTAGACGTACATCCAAACTATGCCACAAATTGAGTGAAAGCCTAAATCTAAGCGGGATTACCGCTAGCTCTATTTGCCCAAAACAATAATTTAAACAGGAAAACAATAGACGAAATAAATGAGTGAATGTTTCTTGCAATAAATAAATAGGTTCACCTGCTATAGTAACTAATGTCGCGCCATTACGGCCGCGATTTGTGCGAACATTACGAAGACAATATGAGTGGGACAGGCGGAAAATTAGTTCCATCCTCCCAGCGGACTGGCCGCGGTAAATCATAGTTTTAGTGCCCTTGACAGTTCGGTAACGGCAGAACTGAGTCTGTTTATGTATGGATTATAATATATTATAGTATTTGGATGTGATGGATTTTATTGTACTGGGATTCGCAATTCACTGCTAACAATAGGTATACGTGCTGATGAAGGTAGGATAATACCACTCTCGCTTTTACGACTCTGAAGTTAAAGGAATTGAATTACGGATGAAAGGAAAATAGAAAGGGAAAAGATAGGAGTAGGTTTTATTTGTCTATCCTAACACAGTGACAGTGTGACTACTCTTATGCTGGTTGCCTGTAAGAAATAATAATAATAATAATATTCTACTACATACACACGACACCATCTAGCCCAAACTAAGCAGAGCTTGTACTATGGGTTCTAGACGATGGATAAACATACATTTATACTTTTTTTTTTGTAAATACTTACATGTTATACATAGAAACACCCAGACCAAGACAAACATCCATGTTCATGCACACAAATGTTTGACTTGTGCGGGAATCGAACCCGCGACCTCAGGTGTGGCAGTCGATTACACTAACTACTATGCCATCGAGGCCGACAAATAACTCTCTTAGGCGCAAGTCACACTGATATGGTGCCCGGCAATGACGTGGCCGGGCGTTTTGCTGTCCCTTTCTTATTTCGAACAAAACATACATATGTAAGCGACATGGAATAGCATGCTATGGCGCGGGCGCTCGTATAGCCTGTTAGATCAAACAAGTACTATGGTCCACGCCAGAGCCAAGCTTCAGTGTAGCTTGCAACTTCATTGATTGTCTTGATTGATTTGGACTTGATTGATTCCTCTGTTATAATTTACATTCCACCTCAACGCCGAAAATGCTTATAAAATAAATATTAATATAAAATACATTTAATTTCTTTATCGGTATCTGAAATATCAGTGCGATACCATTTAAATCAATAGAAGAGAACTCAATAGGGACAAGATGAACAACCAAACATTTGTTATAGGATCAAACGTAGTCCCGGAAGCTTTATTGTCTCGAAACATCGCCCGCCTTTGTCCAAGAACACGATTAATGTGAAATATGATAGTTTACAATGCTGGAACAATAACAATCATTGTTACGTGTATAAACAATGATACTACAAACATTTTGGTGTCAATGTGACAAATATTTCGACAAATTCTTCTCTAAAGTTGATTTGAGATTTTTTTATGAAGATATCTACATTTGATGGAAATCTGCATATTTTCACTTGCTTATATAGGTATAATTATTGTTTAATCTCGGTCCCATTATAGTACGCCCAAGAGCATCAATTGTAGGTTGCGGAACTTTCAGAAACTTATTGTTAAGTGCAAGCGTAAATAAAATGTATCCTTTGGAAACTACATATTTATCGTAGTAACATATCATCAGTTTGTTGTGATCTTTTAAAGGTACTTTCGCAGCGAGGCTTTCATCTATGATGTCACCTGATTTTTCATTAATAGACTATCAAAAAATATGTATCTACAATCTGTTCTGGCTACAAAGAAAATCTGCAATTTTGGTTTATATTGATTCTCAGTCCATGCCGATTAACTGTTTCGGGAAGGCCTCGCTGCTATGACGTCACCGTTGTCAGTTTAGCACGAGTCTCGTTCATGGACGTTTCTAGAATTTATTTATACTGCCTGGCCTTTGAGTTTGGAGGCGGTTTGACCTTCACATACTTCTTAATCTTATTCAATATATTTATCTCTTCCAAAGCTGTTACGAGGCTGTGTCTGTCTTTTGAAGAAGTCTTTGAAAAATATATGCGTTTGGACTACTCGAGAGCTCGTAACCCAAGACAAGGGGATGCTGCAGATTTTTTGTCTATCTCAGCTTAGCTGTTTTTCCAGCAAAGGATAGTGTAAAATTTCGCTTAATTTCTTAAACTTTTCGTTACGAAAGTAAAGGAAGGGCTACTCGATCCTACTAATAATGTTTTGGTAATTTGTCACTCAGATCAAATCTTAAATTAGTGAGAGGGTTTTGATGAAATTCGAAATGGACATAGGTTGAACTTCACCTTCGCCTTTATAATACAGAAATATGAACAAAGTCGTATATCGTTTATAACAAATAATTCAAATTAGAACACATTGATTAATCTTTATATTTAAGTGCCGTATTATTAATTACCATATAATGCACTAAAAAGAGAACAAATTGTCTAAATGTTATTAAAGATTACAGAATTTTCAATATACGATTATAGAAGTTTAAACTCTCTTCATGGCCTGGTCTAAACTACAACTTAAATAAGTCCTCGTCATCTTTAAAATCCTTTGAAAACATCGGTTATTAGATTTTGTGAACATTTATGCCCACTTTTATCAGTAATCAATATTTTAAGAAAGTCAAAGTAAGGTCAGAGTGTCTTAAGATTTTGCTGTAGACACCATCATTTGATCTCATTTAGAAACGCCCACGTTTGATCGAATAATGGCTAAAAGTTCGCAACAAATGTTTTTCACTAAACAAAACTGTCGCTCGTAAATTTGGCATTGTTGTGATGTGATTTGTGAGCGGAAGGTTGTGATTTGTGTTTAAGCGAAATTCTTAGACTTGTAACAATCTTTTGACCTCAATTTAATACGGGTTGAAGTGTTTATTTCCAATCAGTTAAGTGTTACTACGACTTGATGAAATTATAACTGTGAAAACAAAAATTGAAACACCAATACCATAAATTGAAAAAAAGGGTTAATTGATTGACTGGCAAACTGCACCGGTGCAGCGGTGGTGCAGCGTTACTGGTTGGTGAAATTCTCAGTAGTATTATAGAGTCAGAAAATGTGTCCAGTGAATGGCAATTGGCTATTACGTGAGACCTAAAACCATGGTTGGCGAAATATGGTTGTGAAAAAAAACCTAATCAGCAGTTGAAACACAATAAAAGTGTTAACATTACTCTTAATTCGGTTTCCCATAAGAAATTAGTACTTTCTCAAGGGAGTCAACTTATTTATATTTATATCTACCAAATGGCGAAAGCGATCTAATCGACTTAAAATGTAAGCCTTAACCTGTCAGCTTATCTATACTGATGCGTAATGATAAAAGCGCGAGGCATCCTCAGGACAGTTTGGCAACGAACAAGTCTCATTAGATGCCAAACTGTCTTGAGAATGCCTCGCATTAAGGTGAAACTCGCGTATTTTGTGTTCTAAGCGGCATACTATGGCTGCCCCTTACCAGACGAGTTCAGAATTATCAACCTTTTTTAGTTGAAATAGTTGGAATGAGCAATCTCTTTTTTTTGTTACGTTTGACTACCGCCAGTTAGCGCCTAATACGAATTTTTTAAAGCTTTATGCCTTGACGCCAGATTCCAAACCATGAGCTAATATACTTTACCATAACATCGAATCACAATGCATATCTGTTTTACCTTCATCGCTGCTATATTTAAGAATGCAACCGTATATCTGTTTAATACACTCGCGGCATATATTTCGCGTACACTGCATGAGACAGCAGTGGCGGCGCCGTTGATACACCGTTTTTCCTAATGGATCCATATATAACTGCGCAGCGTGAACCGTAATGGCTTACTGACTTTATGTTTGTTGCAACAGATCTCTAAAATTACTACATGATCATACAGAGAGAAACAACACATCATCAGGATTCGTGTTGCTACAGAGAATTTCCGTACAAAAAATTCAATAATGCTAAATCGAAGTCTCCACGATTGACCGGGCATGTGTAATCTTATTCTACAAAACCAACTACGCAGACAATAATTTGGATTTAAAATTAAGAGTGTTATAATCTAGGAGATGTATTTCAATAGAGAACGGCCATACCATTCAGGAACTATTGCACAGATCGTGAGAAGCTATTGCTACGTTTCACAAAACTAAATTACTGGCCTCATAAAAGAGTGGCCGTGAATTTGTTTCAGGTATTTCTCACAACCTTTTGCAACTAACCTAAATGAAAATTCGCTACGTTTACTAAACTCATTTACTAATAAATATACACGTTCATAAGTGTTGCTTTGTGACTTAATAGATAAATTGACTTGATTTTTAAATTTGACTTACTCCGGTTTCTGAAAGGCAGATTAACATTATTTGTTAAGCGTTGGTCAAAAACATCTAAACTGCTTTAATTGAGGATATTAGCCAATCCAATCGGTACACACAAGTTTAATTATTATACGTTGTTCATTAACATTTCACACTGGGAGTTTGAATGTCTATTAAAATAACTTCTAAAAATATTTGTGTTTCACTTTTAGAAGA
Source organism: Catocala fraxini (assembly GCA_930367265.1). Taxonomy (NCBI): domain Eukaryota; kingdom Metazoa; phylum Arthropoda; class Insecta; order Lepidoptera; family Erebidae; genus Catocala; species Catocala fraxini. The sequence goes on along the minus strand of OV884040.1, from coordinate 3,218,769 downwards.
GAGAGTTTAGTAGAGTTTACTATACATCTCTCTTCTAAAAATATTTCTGTGTATCTCAAAATAAATAGATTTAATTCCTAAAATTAGATAATTATAATACATACATACATAGATTCACGCCTGTTTCCCAGAGGGGTAGGCAGAGACTACGGATTTCCTTTTGCTACGATCCTGACACACTTCTCTGGCTTCATTCACTTTCATCACATTCCTCATACACGCCCGTCGGTTCAAGGTGCTCTTAACCTGGCCTTTGTCATAGAGTGTTTATAATACTCAAATTTGTCTAAACTGACTTCAAACTTTAGTACGCGATCTTATACTTATGTATACTGTTAGGTTACAACAATATACAAAACGGCACACATTTTTACTATATAGACACCGAAAATATTTGTAAAGTGGTGCACTACTCGTTGTTACAATAAAAACAAAAAAATAGCCGCCGTATAAAAACAATTCGCGTACCAGGACTAATCGTTTTGCCGCGTGTAGTCTTAGAAATATTGAAACGAAAAAAATCGCACTCGCCATAGCTATCTCTGGATTACGCGAATATTTGCTCTATCGAACACATGCTGGTATTAGTCGAAAGTCACTCAAATCTGTGTAACCTTATACGGCTAGGCAAAGGATGTCTTTTTTAAGTTTCACGTAAGGGGCAAGCCTGTTGTCATGCACTGGGCAAGTATAATTTTAATTTGATTGCTGCGATTGAGAAATTTCATACAATCCACAATACAAGTTTGTCCGATCAGAAATCTATATATTAATACGTGAAGCAAAAACTTTGTACCCCTTTTTACGAAAATTGCGCGGACGGAGGAGTATGAAATTTGGCACAGTTAAAGTTTATATGGAAAAGGAGGGCCGAATCCTAATATTTTTATAAAATACGCACTAGAAATACATTAAATGAATGGAAAAACACTACACGCACACAACCATGTATTGGACACACGCAGTCGAATCGGGTTCGTAGTATTTCGACATTGTTGGTCGGACGTCGTACAATTCTTTGTAACTATGGTTACCTATACCTTATTTATATGTAATAGAGAAAAACAGAAAACAAAGCAGGAAGCTTAGGAGTTTTGGTCGAATTTTGACCACTAGCCGACCGCTAGTTGTATTAATGATTTCATGATGATGCATAAAGTCTGCAAACAGAAGCACTAATATGATAAATAAGAAAGTTTGTGAGGATGGATGGATGTTGGTTGGTTTGTTTGTAACTCTTTCACACAATAACTACTGAACCGATTGCGATGAAACTTGGTATGTAGATGTAGACCTGGATTAACACATAGGCTACCGGCTTTTTATCCCGATACTCCCACGGCTTCGGGTGTTACACGGGTGAAACTGCGGGGCACAGCTAGTATTATAAATGCAAATGTGAGTTTGTTTGTTTATTTGTTTTTGTTTGTTACGCTTTTACGCATTAACTACTTGACCGATCATCATGAAATTTTGCATACACGTTGTCAGGGGTCCAAAAAGGACATAGGGTACCTTTTATCTACAAAATGTACTATTACTAACGTAACCTAACCTACATATACATGGGCGAAGCCGCGGGCAAAATCTAGTATAAAATAATGTATATCAGATAGAAAAAAAGGTTAAAAATCTAAAACCCGACTACGTAAAAAAAATGGTCTAAAAAGGATAAAACAAGAAAATAATTCAGATAGAAACCCAGAAATGCATTGGTATAAAAATGGTCAAGGTAGAGCCGTGGTCACACTTATGTCACCCAGGCCGTTATTACCAATCTATTGACACCTAAATTATTAAAATTGGTTCAGTAATTTAGGCGCTCCGGTGGGACATACAAACATACATGTGTATGTATGGGAAGGAAGTAGAAAGGAAGTATAAAGAAGTATAAAGAAGTGTAAAGGAAGGGTAATGATTTTGGCAGTCTGTGTAGACTGCCAAAATCATTACCCTTCCTTTTAGCTTGGCCGTAGTCGGTTAAAAATTAGAAGTTAGTTATGTAATATTATATCTATCTTCAATAGCCAATTTTAGTCTTTAAGGTCCAACGAGGCAGTCTCTAGACAAAATTGTTTCTATTATTATATATTATACAAAAGAATGACGTCAAGTTACCGTTTCCACAGATTCATTCTAAAGCAACAAGTACTTCTTACCATGAAATACAATTTTCTAAATAATATTATGTACAACCTTACAAAGGACTCACCTCTTCACAAATTTCCGGCCATTGTTGTCGCAGATTTGTGGGCAGGCTGTATGATTTGTGACGTCACAACGTAGGTACGTATACGCCCGATGTCTATTGCTATCAGCCCTTGTTTATTTCGGCAACATCTTTGAACAAAGCAACTGAGGCTTAGCGTTATTTGTTGTCTTAAAATAAGCATACGGAGATAAATGTTTTTAGATTATTGCAATAACTACCCTCACTTGTAAGTTGCCGAAACCCGCACTTCACGAAGGCGCCGCGCCGCTGAGCTCACATCAGCTAACCCATGACCACGATCGATGCACGTCAGTCGAAACGTCGGGCAATCATATTTATTATCAATATTTATTACCTTTCAAATACTTTACCGCGAGTAAGAGCCATTACCTGGCATTATATTAAGTATACATAGATATAGTGCCATGCCAATATTCCAAAGGGGTAAGCTGAAGTGTTTTACAACCATATTTCGCCAGCTATACATTCAGAGAAATGAGGAGGTCCACAGAAAAACTAAAGTTGCTGACATAGCTCTCCGGATAGCCAAGATAAAATGGCAGTGGGCAGGGCACATAGCACGCAGAACCGATAACCGTTGGAGCAGAAAGGTTCTGGAGTGGCGGCCACACATCGGAACACGCAGCAGAGGTATGTGGACCGACAACCTGGTAAAGGTTGCGGGAAGCGATTGGATGCGGTTGGCCCTAAACTGGTCTGTGTGGATAACCGTAACCAGGCCTATGTCCAGCAGTGGACGTCTTTTGGCTGAGATGATGATACATTCAGGTCCCACGAAAAAGGGGCTAGACTATTGTCTATCAAGCAGAGTAACAGACTGTGTGCTGCTAGTAGGAATTTCTTGGCAGGAAAATCCAATAATACTTTGACGCAATCACAATCGCAATTTAAAATAAACATTTCAGAAAAACAGCTGACTTCCATCAATTGTCAATAATAAGCCCTCAGGTATGACGGATCGTTGTTCAATCGAGCGATTAAAATTGAAAATAAGGAAAAGGTGTTACATAGCTGGAAGGCAATTGAAATACACACAATAAGAAACCATAAAATAAAATTTGACTTTCAATACAAAAGCAATCAGTTACTCAAACAATTTTCATAATTAGTATAGATATTGATTTTTGGTATTTTATAAGATGTACGCCTACTTAAATGCTTCAAAAGGGTGTTAAAAATGGTCACACTTGACTTCTTGATATCTTGAATCGCAGAGCTGGGCGCCGGAGAGCGCGAGATGACCTCCAGCTACCCTGAGGTTTGACCTGGGGGTGGTGGGCTTCGTGGGCCTGCCCGCCACCCGATCAGCACCAGGTCCAAGAGGCGGCGTGCGTGTTCCCACGTGCGCCTCTGAGTCGTGTTTTTGTCCCCCTACAAGGGGACAGTAGAGGGTTTTTTATGTAGTGGCCTGCCGTTTCACACGGTGGGCCGAAACCTCGGCGGGGTCGCGATTGCATATGAAAGCGATTCGCGCGGCCCCGCTGATAAACGGGTAAGCAGCTATAACCCTTAAGGTCCTACGAGATAGTATGTAAGTCTTTTCCTGTGCCCTCATCGTTTACCAGACACAATTTAGATTATATAATATAAATAATATCAGCCGTGTATGAAACTGTCCCAATGCTGGGCACGGGGCACTTTTCAGTGTGAGAAGGAACAGGCCATCCGGATTCCGTGACAAAAAATACCCTATTACACTTTGCTGAAGTCCAGAATCGAATGCGAAATCTCACGATACGAGTACCTACATAAGCGCAAACTAACTTTCTTAATAATTCAAAATAAGAATAAATAACGATACGCCTACTCATTCATTAAAAAGTACAGTTATTTCAACGATAAAATTTCCAGTGAAATTGTGAAGAAAAGAATATTTATACTCGTTTAAAAATATTTAACAGGCACTGGATAATATACGGAAGATTTCTCGGAGCTCTTATTGATAATATTCTTTTATAAGCGAGCGATGAGCAAACGATCGTGTTTTGTGAATTTAAAGTCAACCCTTTGGAATATATTTAAGTCGTTTCGATTTTCCTTAAATAGGTTGAGCAAAGAAGCGAGCTTTGCGAGAATCTCGCTGAATATTGATACTGCGACGCTGTCAGATTCTTTTTTAAATCAGCCATTTCTGTGCACAGCCAGTAATATAAAGATATTGTCGTGTTTTTGTGTTTGTGGTTTAAAAATAAGATATTAATATTTTAAATTTAAAGGGCTTTGTTTTTGTTTGCGCTGAGACCTGGAAGTAGAGAGCGATTTGAAAAATCTTAGTGCATTATGCTGCTAAGGAATTTTTATAGATTATCTTAATTACCATAGGTTGAGTATGAAGCATAATTTAGCTTATGTTTCCTTCGATCATGGGGTTATATGTATGATTCCCTGGCTGGGCAAAATGTTATTGAAGTTTTCTCGACGTGTACTCCCACCATATGTTACGCTTATCCGTAATCCTAAGTTAGGTACTAAGTAGAATTACAACGTTTGGAAATATACTTAATAGAAGGCAGTAGCCACCGAGATTAAATATAATGACCACCAAAAATACTAATTGCGCAGCAAAATATGCTTACATATCATAATGAGCACCTATACGCCTCAAATCACTGCATTCCGTTTCGGAAGGGTTAGGTAATGTTAGGTTCCTTCTTAAACCCACCCAAAAATAGGAGCCCCGCATCGCGGGGCTCCGTCGACTTATTTGATCTCTTTAAATACAATGCGGTTTTAATTTTGGTGATCATTTACTAATTTGGCAATAAAAAAGCAGCGATAGCTCAGTGGGGAGACCAACAGACTGCAATGCAGAGGGTCTCGGGTTCGAACCCACGTCGCGCACCTCTGACTTTCGGAAGTTATATGACTTTTCGAAATTATGTGCGTATTGATTGACAATTATCGCCTGCTTCGTGCCTCGGAGAGCACGTTAAGCCGTCGTTCCCGGCTACCATGAACATCGTACGTGTCTTCTTTTTTCCTATATTTTCTTTAAAACAATATGTGAAGATAGTAATTTTTGCTTAGGAATATTTGTTTAGGACATATAATTTTAAAATATATGAATTTGATAAGTTTACGAGAGACACTTCAAATGTTTCTCAGCGTTCCTTTTATTCTTTAAATTTATTATTACAAATTTCACGACCCTACCTTTCCGTTTCTCTATATAAATTCTAAGGGAAACATCATGAAGTTTGGTTAAGAAAAGATCAAGGCAGGGTCCCCGCGGGTGCTGTAGTCGACTAACGGTCAGGAGGTTCTATGCATACAAATAACGTCTGCGAGACCTTTTCATTAAAGTGGGGACGCACCTCGTCGAGAAGTAGAAAGTGTTTATGACTAAGGTGTCTAAATTAAGTCATATAATTTAAGGGTTGGTTTTTATGATGAGGAGCTATATAAACATATTATAATTAAGATTCTGACTTAGTTACGTTGGTAGGTACTATAGGTACTTTTGAGCAGCGATAGCTCAGTGGGGAGACCAACAGACTGCAATCCAGAGGGTCTCGGGTTCGAACCCACATCGCGCACCTCTGACTTTCGGAAGTTATATGACTTTTCGAAATTATATGCGTATTGATTGATAATTATCGCCTGCTCCGTGCCTCGGAGAGCACGGTAAGCCGTCGGTCCCGGCTACCATGAACATCTATGGCAGTCGTTATTGGGAGAGTGTCGACACAAAAGATCCCACTGGGTCGAAGTGTCGCCGGTCTGCACTGACTGGCCTCCGCATAAGATACATACATGCGTACTTTTGATAGAACTGCCGCAGTTGCGCAAGGTAATGATTGCATTTGGCTTTGGGTTTGATACCCGGTTCAGGCATGGTGTTGGGGTTTTGAGTTAATAAGGCTTTTCCGACCACTGCCTTCCCCTTCAGGAATATAGGCCTGAGAAAATGTACACATGTGTGTGTATAAATATGGATGTGGATAATATCAGTAGCCGATATCACAACACTACACTTTGTTCACCTGCCTCTAAATATTATGTACAACATTGAGACATCTTAATCTTCTTCTCCCTTAGCCTTTATTACTCCCAAGTCACTTGGAGTCGGCTTTTTTTTTCTAGTCTAACCGGATTTAACTGGATATCAGTTTTTAGACGGAACAGCTGCCACTTGCCCTCCGCAACCTGAAGGATAACGATACCGTAAGGCTAGACCAGTGTCAGGATATTAGAGGATACTGACTTTCCCAATAACGACTGCCATAGATGTTCATGGCAGCCGGGACCGACGGCTTAACGTGCTCTCCGAGGCACGGAGCAGGCGATAATTGTCAATCAATACGCACATTATTTTGAAAAGTCATATAACTTCCGAAAGTCAGAGGTGCGCGACATGGGTTCGAACCCGAGACCCTCTGCATTGCTGTCTGTTGGTCTCCCCACTGAGCTATCTCTACTACACGATAGACTAAACTAAGCACTCTAAATTGTGTATAGTTATCTAAATTAAGATATGTTTTACAAAGTTGTTAATACTTAGATGATAAAAGCTTTTAATTTCGGCAGCTAAGGTTTTAGGTCCCACGTAAAGAGGGCCTATTGCCGATTATCAGGCACATTTTCAAACCGTGACGCTAAGTGAATTTGAACCCACATGAGTTCAAATACCACACAAGACAAAAAATTGTGTGATCCACGAATGGTCGTGTCATCTGTGTTCTTTATATCCGTAGTATGATGTTTGTGAAGTCCCTCGCGGCACAGGAGTTATTAGTGCGGGAGTTGTCTTTTAGAGACAAAAAACTAACAACACATAGCCCGACCCGGCAATCGAATCTAAGACCTCATGCACAGTAGTCGCTATACATCCGCTGTACCACCGCTAACAAAATAGTGAAGTGAAAACCGAAACCTCAAGATTTTTATTTCCAAAGAACAAAACCGAGAAGCTATTATATATTAGTTCAAGCAATATGCTTCTGTCCTCACGCATCCGCCATTATTCAACCCTCAACACATGGTGCTCAGATTTAGAACTGGCCCCGTTGGCCTCTTCGGCCCCTCCAGCCCCGTTAGGATTGTTTATCGAATAATTTTATGAATTTTATACGCACACAACGGTTTCAAGTTCTATTTTTATTGGGTCGGCCTGCGGTATTTGTCGATTGTAAATATTTGATAGGTGTATGAAAAAGTTGCCGTGTGTTTCTCGAATAACTTCTGCGGGTGTGTCGTAAACCGTGGGTAAGTGATTAGGAAGGCAGCATCTGTTTGTATGCTATACTTTTATTAGACGTCTACTTTATGCTCGTGACTTCTCTCGGGAATTAACTTCTTTGATATCATGGTTGTCTTAGCACGTTATTTTCCGAAACAAATGAGTTTTCAAACGATTCGAATCTGATGTATTTGAGAAACTCGAATACATTCGAATAAGAAAGACTCCCGTATTGAATTTATAAATTGCATAGTCGTTCGATTTTAGAAATATACGCTTCGATATTTTGACAGATACGCAATGATAAAAAGATTGATATCTTAAGTCTATGTGGTTTATGCAACTTTTGGTATATAAAATGCATGATATACGTTAGGTTGTAATAATAGATTGATTAATAGATGCTAATTATCATTGGCGGTCTATGTACCCAATGCCCTCAGCTTGCGATCAATCACACCTCAAACCTGCGGGCTAAAATCTTCTAAATTATATTAAAATTAAATCACATGAATTCTCTCCAGAAGAATATCAACTTCAACTTTTCTCAATTGAATCCATCGATTACTGTTGATTATGTCAGCGACAGGGTAGAAAGAGTAGAAGAACTAGTGCATTGCCACTTTAATCACCGCTAAAAACGCCAGACAGCTTATCACTCTTGTCATTTTTGACAATAATGACTAGCTACATTTTTTATTACCATAAACAAAACACATCCGACATCTTGCGAAACTGTTGCACATAAAAAGTATGATAGTCTCACCGTGGTCTGTGCCTTGTAGTCGTAAAGTATGGAGTGAAAAAGCATTTTATTTATCATGAAGAAGTTCATAAAAAAATCGTATTCATTCACTGTTTTTGGCGGTCCTACTTTCACTGGAAAATGACTTAGGTTCTACAATAAAATATCAAAATGTGTGAGTGTGAGTATATTCCTTTAGGCCACAAAGTAACACCTACAGATGTAAAGGTTACAGTAACTTAGATATTTTAAAATTACTTGTTTCTACGTTCAGTAAAGCTAAGATTACTAGAGTATTGTATAGGATGGCGTTATATAGGTATACCAGTAATGCACCTGCAATAAAAGTATTCAAATTTTGAAAGATATGGGTCTTATTAATATAAATATCTTATGATACACATATGTAATATCTTTTGGTGATTACCGATTGCGGTTACAGTCTTTGTGCACCTTCGGTGAAATTCCGTATCCGAAAATAGACGTATGACTACGTCAAGTAAGAATAGTTACGTTAACACGTTAAAATAATTATAATGATTAATTTATTCATCTTATGACATACCCCAAATCTCGCCACCCCGTAACAGCGTAGCTGGAACTTTATTTACCATAAAGTTCGTAGTACATTCCCAGGTTTATGTCAAAACAGAGATAGTCCCCTGAAAAATATTATACCTTTTTAAAATTAAAATGTAAGTGGCCCGCGCTCCAGAGATTTATGATGTTTGCCCTCCATGTCCGTAAATATTGTGACGTTTACGCTCTAAAAAAATTAAATATTGAAATGTGTTTTAAACTGCGATTTATAGGTCGTTTTTATCATGTTTTTATCTGTCTGGATATTAATAAAATACGTTTTAACATTCCATTTAGAGTGGTTTTATTATTATTTATGTTTTGGTACTAAATTAATTATATTTAATTAGTATTACTTATTCTTTCTCCCGACAAAAAGTAGAAACTTTAACAAATAAATATAGAGTACAAACAAAAAAGGTCGCTCACAGCTTTCAAAATTAAATAAATTTTATTTTAAATTATATCTTTATAACATCGTAAACTAAGATTTTTAAAGAAGTGCATCACTTCTAAAACATCTTTATTTTCGTAATGCTTCGTAAAGTTTCCTATTCATATATCGCATATATATAAACAGTCGCGATGAAACGTTTACATACATTTGGTTTACTGGCAACACTGCTCTGGTTTCCTCAAGCTCCATTGATTTGAGAGTTGAGAACGTAACGCATCTTCGATGGTTCGATACAATCGGCCCTCTTTGCCTGCCGATCCGAATATGTATCTATGTGTACAAGTATTTAGTTTAACAACACAACTATTCTGACATGTACGCCTGAAACGTTCAAAATATTGATTTTTGTTAAGATCACAAAGTAATATTTATGAACGTCAAATTTTGTGGTTAGTTTTTGTAAACGTGTCTCGCAATGTTAACTGCTTTTAACGCTTGTAATTTTTGTCTTATTATTGTGTTTTTTTTTCATATTAAGTTACTTATGGAGTGTGTAATACGTTCATCACATTAATAAAAAGTTCGTAATCATTGTAGGCTACTAAATCTAAAACTAGTTCGTGAATTGCGCCATTAAAATTTGCATGGTGAAGCAATATGAGTACACAAGTTCCGAACATCAATTTACGGGCCGGCTCCCCATGTATGATTACCCAACTTGCTTGGAAGATCTTAACTTTGTATTGGCAGAACGAAACACCATGTTCACACACTTTAAATTACAGACTGCCTCGTTGCCTTGTGTCACTTTGAACGTATTTATGTTTGCGACTGTCAGGTCTTGGGTACGATTCCTAAACAATATATTTTTCTATTAGAAAATTTTTAATAGCTACACATAGTCTAGTAATGTGACCAATAATCGTCAATAGGCCTGACGTAATAGGGGTATTACGTGGGACGGAACGTAACTATCGTAAAATGGATGTCACTCTCTGCCTACCCATTCAGGCATATATGTACAATATAATGCTGGTGTGTCCTCACTGTATATTTAATGTATATAGTTACTAAATATGAGAGAAAATGGTATAATAGTTCTACTGTACAGTTTTGCTAAATTAATATATGGTGCATCACTACTTTTTACGCGGGTGAAGCCATGGCCAGTAACTAGCTTATACTAAAAATAATGTCATAGAAACGCTTGTGGTTGCACTCAGACAGGTTAATCAACTATTCAAATTGTAATTAAATTTCATTCGGCGAATACGATAACACTCGATTTAATTGAAATTCAATGTGATTGGTTCCATTTAAGAGATTTTCAATACGTATTTATATTAATTAATTAGTCGTAACAATTATATTAATTATTATTTTACTGTATGTGTATTGTAATAATACATTATCATATGGATTAGTGAATTAATGTGGGAAATTATTGGTTGATACATATAAATCTACTGACTGTAATCAATTACTATGACATCATCAATATTTTTATTCGTATTGGATTTTTTTATTTCTTTCATTGTATTTAATAAACTATGGGTTTTATTGGAAGCAATTCATGTCGATTTGAGATAGATTAAATGAGATATCGATTTAAGGCGATGTAGAATCGATTTCCGGGTCTATTTTAAACACTTGATCGATTCAGTGAAGGAGCGATCGGAGCACTCGTTGAATCATAAAAACAAGAATCGAAAAAAAGTCGCACGCATTTAATGACTTGCCTACTATTTCGTAAGACTTAAAAACTTAGCTGCCAAAATGAGGGCAATACACCACTGCTTATTCCTTCGAGGATATACAGACGAAAATCTTTGTAAGTATGCAACGTTAAAGCAAAAACAAAATTGCCAGACTTTCCAAACTTTTCTGATTAATGTAATTTATTCCGGGTGTTTCGCTTCTCTCAATTTTCTCCCATGTTTGACTAGTTTATAATCTAAATAGCCGTTACTTTTCACCCTCGAGTTCTCAACAGTGTCTGAGAGCCCGCATACATCTATTTGTCCTGACTGTGTAGCTATTTATTTTGCCAAATCGTTGGGAAACTCATACTGAGGAAACAGGTCAATCCCTCTTTTATGTTGAGTACCAACGTTTATGGTATTCTGTTGTTGACCCAATAATTATTTGGGTAAACGTTAAGTACGTCTTTGCTTTGTAAAGAAATAGGTCTTTGTCTTATAGAATATTGTTATAAAGTATTGCTATTGACTTATTAATAATTATTTTGATATTTTAAATACTGTAGACGAATGATAAAATTATCGCCCCTGGTGTTTTTGTCAAGGTTTTTCAGTTGCAGTACAGAGTCCACAATTGTGCCCGGTTAACGGCGATATATTACATTCGACCTAAAATCATACTACACCTCTGCCTTCCTCGTCAGGAATATACGCCATGAGATTTTGTATGGTAAATACATAATTTTGTTTGAATATAACTGTTGAAAAGATTTGATCAAGGTTCTTTGATTGAATCATAGATTTTCTCGAATCTAGAGCAAGGTAAGGACACTTAGAGTCAAGGAATAAACTTAATGAATTGCTATCGATTATTCTAGCGTTTAATGGGTACTTCTCTTTTAGCGCTTGAAATCTCAACAGTGCTATGCTTTCAGCATAATAACCTAGTAGCATTATTCTCTTGTGTTGAACATGTAGTGCATTTTTTTGACTCAGCAACGTGCATGTCAAATCAAAGTCACAGTCAATGTCAAGTCAAAAATCTTTCCATAAAAATGTGACCATTACATAGATACGTCAATTAACTAATATGTTAATGAAAAAATATAACAATTACAAATAGACAATAATTTAGCATTAAAAAGCCTGTTCAAGGATTAGAGCTCTCGTGACAAAGAGTAGGCAAGAAACAAAAAAAAATACTCTTTGGTATGCTTTCTTGTCTAGTTAAATTTACAGTACGTTATATATATATATATATATATATATATATATATATATATATATATATATATATGACCAAAAATTAGACGTGTCGTTGTAACACAAGTGCTTTTGAATAGCTTCAGTGTACAAACAGACAAATTTGCTTTCACTTCAACATAGTTCGCCGCTATTCAAAGGTTTATTGTGCCATTTAGGTCAAATAGTTTCACAACAAAACATGAGAGATTCAGCCGTTGTATTTTCTTGTCCAGCGAATACAAATTGTTGTTAGTTCGTTGTCAGCAATAATTTACTGGATACATTCCAGATTTGCTGGATTGGATTATATTACTACGAGGTCAGTGGGACAGGCTTTCAAGATAACAGACAGTTAGTCTCCTTGTATAATAAACACATTTGTGTAAGCTGATTGTTCTGTTGGTACAAATTCTATATAACATTTAGTGTTCATGTTAGGTTAGTGTATTCTTATATTACTTCTAGCTTTTCCCCGATGTTTTTCTATCCCGCGGGAACATTATTTTCTTTCTGGGCGATGAATATCCTTTTCTGAATCTCTGACAACATGTGTACGAAATTTCATAATGATCGATCGAGTAGTTAAGGCGTGAATGAGCAGCAGAGCAACGAACAAGCACACTTACATTCGCATTTATAATATTAATTAGGTTTTCGGTACTAAGTAAGATATAATTAAGCTAAAGGGCTTTTAAACTAGCAATATTTACTAAAATATTTTTAGCTATAGTCCGGCTATCTGAGTAATATTTTAATGCGTTGGTCATGCCAAATATAATTGTCTAGTAATATAGCAGGGCTCAACGTAAATATACTCGTATAAAACAGGCTACTATATTGCAGCCAAACATTGCAGTAAAAATAATTCCCATTTGCTGAGTAGCATGGAGCTTCCAGACAAGATTTTTTTATGCAACAAAGGTGGCACACAAGCTTTTGGCCTGCCGGATAGTAAGCGGCACTGTAACATTTGGTGCTTGCGATGGCCATACCCGGCGTAGTTCTGCTATGTCCTCGAAATGTTTCGAGGTTTGGAGGCAGCGGTTTATTACACCCAAAAAATACCAAGTATGGTTTTAGGCCCCACGGTATAGACTGCACACGTCCTATAGACTAGCGAGCCTATTGCAGTCCACCGGATAGAATTCCGTACTCCTTGCTTAGAAACTGAGAATTTCTTGACATAAAGGCCAATGACAATTTACACAGAAGTCGCATTCAGTGTTTATGTAATAATAGTAATTGTACTATTATTACAATGGTACTAACACAGGTACTATATTGATAGTACCTGTGTTAATACATACGTACGTTCTTCAAGAGTGGTTAAAAGTTTATTAGTGGCTACGCCTAGCAACTACACTATATACAAGCTTGTACAGCCCACCTAGTTAGTACGAAATATGATATTTTTGAAACAACCGCTTTATAACAGTTTCTCTCACAACAAATTCAAATTATTTTAATTTATTACGGCAAATGCTGCGAGCTAACTTAGATTACTCCGCGGGATTGTGAACTTTGATAATAAAGTTTTAAGGTGTAATATGCCTTGAATTACAACGCCGGTAATAGAAGTCTAAATATGGATTGTATTACATATTCGGGCGAACGGCTGCATCGATTTTGTGACGAATTAATTTTGAAGGAATTTTCTTGTGGTTTATTTGGCAATAAGAGCTAATAATAGTAATTTTGAAATAAAAGTAATAATAATATTCTACCACATACACACAACAGCATACACACAACATAATCTAGCCCAAACTTAGCAGAGCTTGTACTATGGGTACTAGACAATGGATAAACATACTTATATACTTTTTTTTTGTAAATACATTCATATTATGCATAGAAACACCCAGACCAAGACAAACATCCATGTTCATGCACACAAATGTTTGACTTGTGCGGTAATCGAACCCACGACCTCAGTCGTGGCAGTCGATTACACTAACCACTACGCCATAAATAGTTAGGTATATAAACTAAGAACATATTTTATAAAGTTTTTGAAGGTTTTTTACTTGTAAAATATAATATATCAATATTTATAATTTGGCTGAAGTCATTGAAGTAAATAGAATGTTAAGACTTCCTTAATGATGCGATCAGCATGGGAATCAAAAATCATCTATAGACGTCATCGTTACCGAAGTCTGGGGATCGCTTGTGGTAAGAAGTTAACTCCTTACCACGAAGCTGCCCGTCTTCTTATTCACAATCGAAAAAATATAAAATCAAAGCCTGCATAGGAACACACTCACTACAAAATAAAATATTATTTTAACCTGGCAAATCAAAATATAAATAAAATTTACCGCCAATACAAACTATAACTGCTAACATTTTGACACTTGAATACTTTTTTAAACCAAACTTTTAGGAAACGACCAAAACAATCGCCTATTCAGCCAACACAGCCAACACCCTTGACAGCGAAAAAAAAATCTGAATGATTAATCTGTCACATTAACAGCGATAAACGAAACGCGAACAACTGTTATATAACTTTAAGCTTTATTCGACAAACTTAAAGTTCATATTGTTTCGAGTGACATTTGTGAAAGATTATCGCACGGCGTGAAATGCTAGTAATTGGCTATATTAACTCTTTGGTGTTACTTCATTTAAATATTTTTAGATGGTGGTGGATTAATGACGAAAATTGTTGCGATGTTAAAGATAAATTTAGATGTCATGGATATAAGAACATAGTTTTGTTTCGTCAAAAATCTTTCTCTATATTAAGCTGTAGTCAGATAAAGTAGTGTTGATTTCTCATGCAGTTAAAATACATCATAGACATGAATTTCTGCTTTTTTTAATTACAAGAAGAATAAAAATTCATATTAATATAATTTATATAAATATTTTATTAATTACCAATTTATTATATTTTAACAATTTAAGATTAGGACGATTTCTTCGCTAAGGCGATAAAAAGCCACAAATTACTTAAATGTGGATAGCCGGCGCAATATGACATCGAACATCAGACGAACTTATAACATATAGGTACATCTGTTAATGTTTGTTCTATACATTTTTTGCTCTTCTATCGAAAACCTATTTCAAGCATTTAATATAATAGAAACGATACACAATGTAATATAATCATATTTATACCCTATTATGGTTTTTTTAAGTTAATCTGTTGTACGTTAATCTAGTTTATTAAAAATGGTAAAAGAAATTTTTAAAAAATTGTATTAACTAATTATATATACATTACTACGTCATTATCTCTATAACTAAAAATATATAGTCTCGTATAGGCCATATTACGTCCTTTCGGTATCAGAATACCCGTACAAAAAAACTAGTATTGAAAACATCAAACTGTTCAATGTTATCAAATGATTACGAAACAAATGTCATGTGTCGCGTGACCCGGCTGCCGCCATGTCGTGCCGCCATATTTTATTGACACACAAAAACTTCCAAAGCCATCACAGGCAACTTTTATAGATGACAATCAATCAATGTTACGTTTTCGTACTATGTCCTAGCCGGGGCATGGAGCGGATTGGAAGTAAAGTAAAAAATTTACCTCTATTTTTATATGTCTGGGTTATTAAGATTTTAATGCTCATAGGTATGTACTTTTATTAAACATCGATTTGTAGTTAAAGGTTAAATATCTTTAACATACTAGCTAATCGCAAAGATCTGGGGGATTTGACAGTCCAAGGTTTTACTTAGGCATTCGGTGACAAACCTTGGCTATAAGTCACGAATTCGGTCACGTTGATTTAGTAGTTTTTCTATGGTGAGAGATCATAAAATGTAGGCTAGATCCTTACCCTAGGCTCAGAGTTTAATCTATATGTATGTCGAATATTATTACAACTGTAAAGAGTGCTATGTCTGTATACTAATGATATTTTAAAAATTTACTCAATTCAACTAATCAAAAGTTTCTGAAGCAAAAACTATATTATTTTTCTTTATGTCCGTTTGTTTATTCGAGGGTTACGTAAGACCAACTGAAAGGATTATTATACAGTGTTCACAGTTTGCTAGGCTTCAACTTTAATTCTAAGTCACATTAGTATAAAAGAATTTTGGGCAGTCTGATCTGCGTAAATGAAGTAACGGGCGAAATGTTGTTCATACGTACAATTTCGCGGGCATAATCTAGTTTAATACATAATCGGTTTACCCTCACTCATACTCGGTGCTACCGGCGTAGTGTTAAAATGGTAACCTCGCCACTTGCCACACGTCAAGCGTTATTCGATCGATTCCAATACAGGACTAAAGTGTGATCCACATATAGTTATTCCGAGTCTAGGTGTTTTTTGTGCACGTTGTTTGAATGTTTGTGACGTTCCCCGCACAAGAACAAGAAAGGAGCGGATGTTTTTAAAAAAAGAGGTGTTTATTAACTTAGCCTGAAAATTGAACTTGATAGTTCACGCCCTCACAATCATTTACCTTTCTACCACAGGACCAATGATTCTTACAGTATTTAAGCAATATATTTAACCTCCATATTTTCCGACCTTTCGACGCTCGCTTACAATTCTCCGGGTAGTTGTTATGAACGTACATTGAATCGCTATCTGTCCCACACGACGAAAAATAGTGTTGAATTAACCGGGAAAATGTTGTCGTTACCTGTAACCTTCGGCCTTATCTAGTTGCTCTTTTTACTGGTAAGTAAGTACCTATAATTTTTCATACATGAAGCCTAACATTTTTAGGGTGCTGAAGAATTTCGTGTGTGGAGGCTCCTAAGTAATTCATTTATAAAGTAGTTTGAAACACCATTATCAAATTCTACTAATCTATATTTATGCGTAAAGGAAAATCTTTGTAGTTATTACTTTTAAAGGATATTGCGCGTACAGTGTTTATGAAATTTGGCATAAACAAATCAGATGGAAATGGTCTGTAGAAAGCAAGTTAACTGTGGCAGAATATTTGATAAAATATGTAAAATTTAGAGCATGCCCAAATTTATGAATGGATTTTGATGCAATTTAGTAAGGAAGTTGCTTGAGTTATGAGGATGGATGGTAAGCAAATACTGCGACATCAACGAGACAGACCAAATAGAATTGAGGTTATTGTGGGGAGTTGATCAGTAGCAGCACGCAACTTGGATATGTGGCCGTTACGCGCTCTCTGTCAAATAGGATCTAAATTCATATCTGCTAAACTATAAAAAATAATAATTGTCTACAGAAATTCGTGTTTCCTTTAACCTTTTATACTGATTCTTTAAGCCGGTCATGAAAAGACATTAGGTCGTCAAAGTATCTTTACTTTGACATCTGCACTACCAGAGCCTACACATTACGTCTTCATTGCAGCTGAATGCAATGATGACGTAATGTGTAGGCTCTGCTCATGGACTACACAAAAGCTTACCTTCAGGCGGCGTGTAGTTATTTTGGCTGCCTATACGATATAATGATTATTGATATCTGGAAATAACACACCACTGTTTATCTGTAAGAGCTGCATAGGTGATACAAGGTTCTGTATTTCTTATCATAATATATTTATAACTGCCAACTACAGTACTAATAAAGCAATTAAGCAAACTTGTGAACTTTTCCAACATTGGTATTTTATACAATAAATTCGTATTCGACTTACATTTAGTTGCACAACTAATTAAAAATAAACAGAGACGCAGCACAAAATAGAGAACTATATATTATTTCCTTAGTGCTTGTAATAGCAGCGATAGCTCAGTGGGGAGACCAACAGACTGCAATGCAGAGTGTCTCGGGTTCGAACCCACGTCGCGCACCTCTGACTTTCGGAAGTTATATGACTTTTCGAAATTATGTGCGTATTGATTGACAATTATCGCCTGCTCCGTGCCCCGGCGAGCACGTTAAGCCGTCGGTCCCGGCTACCATGAGCATCTATGACAGTCGTTATTGGGAAAGTCAGTATCCTCTAATATCCTGAAACTGGTCTAGCCTTAGGGTATCGTTAGCCTTCGGGTTGCGGAGGTCAGGTGGTAGCCGCTCTGTGTAAAAACTGATATCCAGTCAAATCCGGTTAGACTAAAAATGCCGACCCCAAGAGACTTGGGAATAATAAAGGCTAAGGGAGAAGACGTGCTTGTAATATTATAACTGTAAAAGTGTAACTGTGCAACTGATCGACTTGATATAACTTTAAAAGACAACTCTCGCTTTTAAATTTTGTGTCGCGGGGGAGTTTCCATACATACATTCAAACAACAGGCACAAAGAAAACTTAGATTCGGCACAACTATATATGGATTACACAATTTTTTGAAACAGCAGATTTATTTATAAATTTCGACAGTTTCATAGATTTCAGTAAAATAAATATATACATAGATGCACACGTGTATAACTCCAAAGGGCAGAGATGAATCCTATCCACATTGCTGCGCCAGATTCGTTTTAGGTTCTACGTAAGGTCGAGCCTATTGCAGGGCACATTCCCTAATTGCTGCAAAATCCTAACAAAATCCTAATAAATCTTTTTCATCAAGACCTGGTAATCTTATTCGAGATCGTCTAAAACATAAGTACATACTTATGCCATTGGACCTACGTTGCTATGAATGCAATCACTAAACCCAATACTGCTTACTGAGTACACCATAACAGTAACCAACTTTCCTTTCATTACGTCATGCTTGCCAGTCCATAATTATTCATTCCATTGACGTCATCAAAGTTCATATAACTCGGGCTTTACAAGTCTTCTTTGGGACTATCATTCTTCTATGTTTTGCGTACTACGTCTGAGCTAGCGTAACACTTTTTCATACTAAAAATGTGGTAATCAAGCGTTCATCATAACTGATAGTAAGCGTTCATAGACTACATTTGCCTATAAACGCTTACTTATGCAACGCTAGGAGTATTCCTACCGTACTGCGAACCATTTAAAACGGATTACTGGTCTATTGTTGTCAGTATAGAGCTAGCTTTAGAACCCTTGAAAGCCTAATTATCACGGGAATGTAGCACGAACAGCTCCTTTGGCTGCGACCATCTGTAGGATAATGTTTCTTCAGAGAAACTGCTATAGACTAAGCAAATTATTTGTTCTAAAGAAGTTTTCGCTGTGCTACGTAGTCTTTCATATTTCTCCACACTTCACTTAAATTATATCATCTTTCTTTAACCTCATCTTTCCTAAGTACAGGCATGTAATTCGTTTATCTACATTTACAAGTAAGATGTCATTATTTCTCAACGATACACATAATGTGTGCAAAATAATAGAAACATGTTTGTATAAAAAACATTCCTCTTAAAAGAAAAGGATAGATGAAATTTAATCCTCCTGGAACGGCATAGGTAATATCATATTACGTATCTTAAATTGACGAAGACCTTGACAAGTTAGCTCACCTCGCGAGATAAAACTTAAAGAAAGTGTATGATAAAATATAACCTCAATATTAAGGAAACGAGCTGGAATATATAACGAAACGTTTCTGAAAGGCACAACCTTGAACTGTCGACGTGCCACCGCGCTTACGTATTCAATCAAATTGTAAACGACTCGGCCTCACAATTTGTTACCCCATCACGAGGTTATACACACGTGAACTGAACCAGTATAGTACAGGCAGCGTCGAAGGGTTTGAAATATTAATAAATTCTGCGGTGAGTGGTAAAAGGTTTTTCCTCGCTACAGGGTTAATTGTAAAATGTTTAAAAGCCCTCAGAGCTTTATACTTTTCATTAAAATTGAGAAACAAGGGTGTTTTTCTATTGCAAAAGAAGGTTGCTTCGACAAGGTCGGGTCACATTGCAGGCTGCTGTCCAATAATCTCATTTGTTAACAATTTTGTATTATTTAAAATATGGCTAGATGGTATTGCTATTGTAGTTTGTAAATATTTAGGTGAGTGTTGCACTCTTGTGTATTGCAGACATGAAATTCGAAATTTGAAACTACAACATTTAGTGCATTCCTGGTGGTGAATACAGTCAAAATACTTTTGCTTTTTGTTTCTGTTTTATAATATTTCAGGTATAATTTAGTTGTATTATTATTAGTACCAATTTAGTTGATTAATAAAACGATAAAATTAACTTACTTATAAATAGCATCACCCTTATACGTCAAAAGTTTACATACTTACAGATGTATACATGATTATGATATAAACATAAGTTAGCCCGGCAGGTCTAGGTTTGATTTCCGGCACATGTGATGTTAAATTCATCACTTTAGGACTTGACTTATTAGAAAATACTCAGTGTCAGCATGGACCTTGGATATGTCTTAGAGTTGTCCCACATTACATGGCATCTGAAAACATAACTGTGAATGTATTTCATCACTGTTTATCCCTTCAGATACATACCTACAGGCATGAGTCTATATATGTACAGGCCTTTAAAGGTATTGCGGATCTTTTAGAGCCCTGCTTGTTGATTTCCCTATGGTGGGCGAGATTACAAGTGAGTGATAAAATAAAAGGTTTGATAGTGCGTTTTATTGGAGAACGGAACTGCAGGCCATGTAAAACAATTCTGTTCTCTGTTAGAACTTCTATTAGAAAGGTTGATTTACATTCCTTATGGCTGTTTTATGGTCTGTTAGCAAAGGGGCGTGTTATCAGCAGTAAAATTGTCAGTAACCACAAAAACAGCATTAGTTAAAAAATTCTTCTCGCATTTTTGCAATACAATATTGGTGTCAATCAAGTATACAGCATCGCCTAGTGCTCATCAAAGTCAAAAGATAAAAATCATTTATTTAGGTCTCAAAGTAACACATATGAACGTCAATATATGTATGTATATAGGTTAGTGAGTTTACTAAGTTATTGAAGCTACATAAAGCGGTTAAACGTAACTTTAATATAATTTCTTGCAATACCAGTACTGTCACTCGCATGTTGCGCACCCAATTGAAAAGGATTTAAAGACGAGATATCTTAAGCCTCCGGAGCTTACTTTTTGGTCCTAACGCAGTAGCAGTGTTACTATTTTTATGCCGCTTTCCTTTAAGGGAAGTTACTTTGTTGTTTTTTAACTTTGTTGTTTGTTAACACACACACACACACACACACACACACACACACACACACACACACACACACACACACACACACAAGAGGCTACAGTAGTAAAATAACGCTGGTACCCTAAACACAAGTTGAATCTTATTCTGGGTACCAGAGTTTATCGTAAATACTAAATATCGTGTTTGTGACGCTGTTATGTATTTTTGTGCCAAGTTAAGAAAAAAATAAATGTATTATTATTTATTATTATTATTATTACTTGCCCGGACAAGCAAACTCATTTTACCAGAAAATTAGAGACGGCGGGCTCTTTATTCTCTCTTTATTACTATACTACAGTTACAAATTACTTAAATATAGATGGCCTACTTGATCCGTAAATGTTGGACGCTTACGACTATGGTACATAGTGCATCTGTTTTCTTACATTTATTTTAACAGGCGTTCTGTACCTTTGTATTTTATGGTGGTCATAAATGTGATATGTTTGTGACAACAAGGAAAGGAATATCGTAAAATATACACATCTGGTGTTCAGTTGATTATATGTACTTTAATCAATATGTAAGAGTTTTTGCGGTGCCATGTTCGGATACGGGTATAGTTTGTGATGTTTTTACCTGTCGCCGTAGCTTGGACGGCTACAACACCAGGGGTATTACTAGCTAATGGCAAAACCAAGCGCCACAAATGTACGCTTAGAGTGAATACGCTTAACGTGACCAGAATTGGCATCGTATTCTTTTAAAGTGTTTGCTTTATGGCTTTTGGATAAGATGTTGCGCTGCTAAAGCAACGTGCCAAAACTAATTGAATCGTCGCCGTCGCGGTCAGAGGTGCAATAGCAATCTCACAAAGCTATGGCATGCAAACCAGTCGAATTTATGATCTCCTTCTACAAAGACTAGTCTTAAAGTTCGCAGACACCTCCTTGACCAAGTGTTTTTATTTAGGCTTGTGAACGGCGTCCTAAATTGCCCTCAACTCTTAGAACGGATTACATTTAACACACCGCTGAAATTGCCCCGAGGATCTAGGTACTCCGTCTTTGTACCTAAAAAAGCTAGAAGCAATCTGGGTCACTATTCACCAAAAAATAGGTTTCAGTCTCAGTATAACACTTTTACTAAATCTAATAATTGTATTGATATTTTTGGACAAAACATAAATAAATTTAAGGCCACAATTCTAAATACAGCTGCAATTGTATTCTCTAAAATAATTATTCAAAGATCTGCATAACTATTTTCTGTTTATCTTATTATATTATAGTATATTGTTATGTTTTGCTATATTTGAGTATCTTCTAACTGTATAATATGCATGCCGTGGCAACCTTTAAGTAAGGTAGCACTAAACACTAGCTATAAGTACTAGCCATAAGAACATGTTACAGTGTATACCTTGTTTGTTGTCCGAATTAAATAAATAAATAAAGACGATTCATGTACATACACACCTATACTAAACCTATAATTTATTCTTTCATCCTGAACCAATCAGAAAGAGCGCGATATAATAATCGTTCGTATTAGCTGGCCTGTGCCCTAATATGAAAGTATTATAGTTTTTAGCTTCGTTGAATGTAGAGTGTTGGCATAATGCCTCTTTAGGAAATTCTGGCCTCTTAACGTTATTTAGCTGTGATCTTTTGCACAAAAGATGTTTCTCTGTCAGGCTAGTCTACATTGATGAGGAGATTCTGCTTATTTAATTCTTGTCTTCGGATAACTGCGAGTTCTCTAGTGTAACATACATTTACAAGCTACGGTGACGGTTATATGCCGTGTTTGTTTGCTCATTCAGAAATACTTTAGTACTGTCAAACAGTGTGTTTTATTACTTGGCGTAGCGACACACAACTTTTACCCAATGCGCCGAACGTGCACTCGAATTTAAAATAACATTACTCACTTCGAACTCCCCGTAGGTATCAAACTAAAAAGCTTTTATAATTTACTTTATATGTCGTTTAATATGGCATGAGTAACATTATTTTTGTCAAAGCAAATGAGCCTGTACTCAGAAATATGCTGATGCATGCACGCTTAACTCATCAAAATCTCATTATCATTTTAAGTTTCATTATGGTGTGCGCAAAATGGAAGTCGTAAGTTGTGATATGCAGTATTTGGAATACGTAAAGTAGACTTCCGTTGATAGGTCAATTATTACATAAATTTTAGGTACTATTTGAGTTCTTCAATTAAATTCAGATCCGCCGTCCAAGCGTCTTTAAAAATATTTTTGTTAAGTTTAGGCTTGGGCAAAAAGTTCTAAGAATAGAATATCGTTTTACTAAGTTACGTTGGATTTGATTTTGGGTTGTTTTCAGTAGTTAAGAGTGCGCCGAGCGTAAGACAGATAATGACAGAGCTCGTGAGACGCATATCCAAATCGGCGCGCGGCCGCCATAGTAAAATTGTATGGTGGATTTGGAGTGCTTTTTTGATAAATATGTATCTTTATTGGCAACCAATATCTTAAATATTTGGTACGGACAAATTGTAATATAACTATTTATGTTTCCTTTAAGCTGTAAAATAGGACAGATTTCTACTGTTATAATCTACAAATCACGTAACACGAGCTTACGTTTTTGCATTTTTCGTGCAAATTTACGTAATTTTGTAGGTGAATATATTAATTATTTAAAGTTTTTTACACCGAGTAATTGTAAACACATTCATTGTTATGGTAAAAATATATTTTACTTTTGTTTAAAAGGTGTTGATTTTATTCACTTAACTGTGACTGCTTGTTTTGGCGCTCGGCGCAGTCTTAATGTAACGGCAGATATGAATTTTATATAAACAATATAATTATCTTTAAAATTTGCCTTCACAATAATTTTTTATGACTTTTCGAGCAGATATTCCTGCACATATCCTTCCGTCTGGATGCGTTTGTAATTGAAAGGTTGCTTAATAAGTGTAACTAGTAACTTCGGTTACAAGGTTTTACTTTGTGACTGATATGAATAATAGATTTTTGACTTTGCCTTGTGGCATGCGGATAATTTATATCGTTTTCAGATACAGCTATTTTTGTATGTGGATTAAACTGTGCAAGTCGTGTATATCTGTTTTTGATGTATCCTATTTTATCTTATGTGGGGGCCAGTCAGTGAGGACCGGCGACACTTCGACCCAGTGGGATCTTTTGTGTCGACACTCTTCCAATAACGACTGCCATAGATGTTCATGGCAGCTGAGACCGACGGCTTAACGTGCTCTTCAAGGCACGGAGCAGGCGATAATTGTCAATCAATACGCACATAATTTCGAAAAGTCATATAACTTCCGAAAGTCAGAGGTACGCGACGTGGCTTCGAAACCGAGACCCTCTGCATTGCAGTCTGTTGGTCTCCCCACTGAGCTATCGCTGCTATGTTTTTTTGATGTAACTAAACATTTTATTACTATCTTATAATTTAATGATAGAAAGACAAACATCTAGATCATGTACCATACCTCAATTTGGACCAGAATTAGTAATAAAAATATTAAGACTAATAGTCTTTTAGTAATGCACTACGTATCCATATACTATCAAAGATTAAATTAGAAATGTAAATTGCCACCATTGACGCGTAAAACGATGTCATACTACTGTACGCAATAGTTAGTTAGGCCAGCTGTTGTTGTCCAAAATTCAATCGGCAATCACGCTGCTCAAATACTGGCGTATGATGCAAACAATCCTACATGTGGCGAACATATCCTAAGGTGATTGTCGTACTGTTAATATCACTGCATATATCTTGCATGTATCATATATACATATAAAGAAGTAATAAGCATACTGATACCTGGAAAGGAAGGTAGAGACTACGATATTTTACTTGGTACAATGGTGGCATAATTGGTGACTGAACGGATGAGGTGTGTGCTTCACTACTGCCACTGCGCTGAGTATTGTGGGTTCGAACCCACACGGGACAAAAATTTGTGTGATCGACAAATGGTTGTTCTGTGGCTGGGTGTTCGTTGTGTCCGTTGTTTGAATGTTTTAAAGTCTCACGCGACACAGGAATTACTTTAAATGCGGGAGTTATCATTTAAAAATAAATTGTTTTGCTCATACACGTTCGATTTATCGCACTATTAATCTAGCCTTTCAATGGAACTTCTTCGGTCGAATATGAGAATGTTAGCTTTGTAATCTATTGGTAACTGTTTGACGTTCATTCTTTCCACATCTTATAATCATATTTTCTATAGAGGGGTGGAAATATTTTCTCCACATTGACTAACTCTAGGTATAGAATATCTTAAACATAAAAGTATTGTTAGCAACAAAGTAGTTAAACATTTAACAAATTTGTATCATAATTTAAGAATTAAAGATCATAATTATTATTCTGTAACGTACCTAAACTAACGGCGAGCACTGTGAGCTACATCAACAATGCGCGCGAGCACACAGTGAATCCCGGTATACGCGCGCTCACACCAACGCACACATCGTACCGGCCGCTGCTATGTAAGCGGCCGTTCTGAAAAAAAATCCTTTAATCTCAGACGACTCAGTAACTCAACTAAGTGGAACTAGCCGGACCAATAGCTCTAGTAGGGTCTACGCATGCGAACGGAGGCGCTTCGTACACACGAACACCTTCCGGACCGTGCACTGCTAAGTTCATACTATTGTACTTGTAATTGAATAAAATAAATTGTTCCATCAACAATCAAGCGTCTCAGATTTGATGATTATATTGGCTATAGGTATGTATTTTAAATGCTAGTGTTTTTAAAAAAATACAACTTTACAAAAATTTTGAATATAGAGGCAATCGAAGTGTTGTGAGTGTGTATTGACTTTTATTGCTGACTGTACGAAGTTATCTTTGAAAATTTTATATTTTATTTGGTCAACATATCCCGCTAGGACAAGTTTTTATTCTTATTATACTCCAAAGTTTTTATTGACTAAGTAGGGTTACTCTACTTTTAATCTAAATAAACAATATACGTAGATATGTATAGCTTGATACAATGTCTTTATTATAATGAATCAGCCTATCCATATCTCCATCTCTCCACTTCATCTCCCCGGATCTACAGTTGTAATAAATCTCCTGATATGCATAAGCTTTGACAAGTACCTAGTCTAACATAATACCAGTACTACACAGTAATAAAGGGTTAAGGTCTGAGGCAAACGTTAAACTTAATCAAAGTTGTAAACTTTTGCGATTTGTTCACGTAAACTTTAGAACAATTTGGACTTTGTCGTGTGTCACGACCGATGCAGTTCGGTTCAAGTGAAGGTAGATAACTAGATTACTTTTCGTTCCATTCTCAAACAGATATACTCGTACTTTGGAATATTATATTATCGAGTACAAGAAAACGTAAGCTACTTTTAACCTAATAAGGTATTCGTATGTAGATTTTTGACAATAAATTTCAATCCATCGGGGACAATTCTTTTATCGAAATGAAAGGTACGCTATGTCCTTTTATGTATCCCTGGAGTATCAGAAATTTTATGATTATCGGTCGAGTAGTTAAGGCGTGAAAGCGTAACAAACAAACAAACTCACATTCGCATTTATGATATTAGTAAGGAGGATTGAGTTTATTTGCAGACTGCCTTTTCTTTGTGAGGTAAATTATGTTACTATATCTACATATATTTAATTTATTCTTGGGCAGTTGTTTTATACTAATACTAGTAGTTTTCCCGTGGTTTCACCCGCGTAAGTCCCGTTCCCGTGTGAATATCGGGTTTCACCCCTTTCACCACCTTTAGGGTGGAATTTCCAAAAATCCTCTCTTAGTGCTCCTCTACACTCTCCAAGGAACATACATGCCAAATTTCAGCTTCTTGCGTTCAGTAGTTTCGGCTTTGCGTTGTCTGTCAGTCACTCAGTAACGGAAGAGTTTTATATATATATATATTATGAATGTTTTTTTTATTATTGTTTACTGATACACATCAGAAACAAACTGAAATCATATTAGATATTTTTAAGTCCAATAAAAGGGGAGAATGCTTTTCTGTCTACTGATCATACATCCGGACTCTGCGCAGGCACTCAGAATATCCTAACAAAAACGACTCGAACCGAACTCGGAACCTCACGATGGCACTCAAAGTTAGTTGAAACTTATACCACGAGACTACTGAGGCAGTCAAAGTATACCTAATACTACATTTCACGAATTAAGAATCAAACTCTTTACCTCACGATTGACACTTACCTTGAACCACTTGATCAAGACAGTCATTATTCAACATATCGTCTACAGTACAGTATTGAAATATCTATAAGAAAAGCTCATATTGCGAGATTTTCAATTCGCTTCAAGTTTGAATACTCGGATAGTGAATGGCAGGAGTAGATCGTCTGATATTGTGTGCGTAGCAAGCGAACTCAGCATATGAGTTGGCACAGCAAACATCGAGCCCAGACTTCGTAGGATATCTACATAGCTGCGATTAAAATGACAGACTTTTTTGTCGTGTCGATTAACCTGTTGTGGTTTTAGTCGTTTGAAGTATACGTAGTCTCTCTCTCTCTCTCTAGTAGTAGTGTTCAAATCCGCTATAGTAAGATATCACGCTACGGACTAGAAACTATATTTTTCTAGCGCGCTATTTTATACGCTATGTTATAGCGCGCTGCGGAAGGACGCTAGTAGCGTCACAGAATATAGTAGCGCAGAGCCGTGGAGAATATAACCTTGAAATGCACTACTTTAACTGTGGAGCGTGTTTTGTAAAAATATATAATCTAATAAGTAACAGGCAAGATAAATTCAATTATCTCTCCTTCATACCTAGGACTGTCTATAATTGATTGACTGTGACTACTGAATAATAATAATGATAGGTTCTCTAATAATAAAGCAATTATCGGCGTATTTAAAAGTTCATTAATACGTAACTGGCATGAGCCGGCCAGAATAGCATAGTAACGTAAACAACGGTAATACGTCATGCGGCGAGCGATAGCACGCGGCGATTGACTAGCGTATTTAACGCGCTAGACGTCGCTCGCG
Organism: Catocala fraxini; assembly: GCA_930367265.1. NCBI lineage: Eukaryota > Metazoa > Arthropoda > Insecta > Lepidoptera > Erebidae > Catocala > Catocala fraxini. Next base: position 3,190,689 of record OV884040.1, on the reverse strand, counting down.
CTGGCGTGGCATCGCGCAGCGCACCATTCGTTATACCACGCTATACATAAAAGACTACGCATATATAGCGCGACGCTATTTCTAGCGCCGAGATTGAAACGATGTAGCACACGCTATGCGTTGAGTAAATATAGCGTGCTATGATGATGCTATATGCTATATTAACCACCACTACTCTCTAGTAAAGACAGAGGTATATAACAAGCAAAATAGGTCTAACTGGGCTCCATACTAATTGTCTACCAGAGACAGTGCTAGGTGCTGTTATTGAAAACTTGTTGACAGATAAATCTAATAACACTTTGCACGATCGTAGAATCGCAACCCACATCCCATGCGCAGAAGTACTAACAGCACTCACAATGTACTGTTGACGTATTTGTATTGGATTCTACCCACGGCTTTGCCGGCATTGATCCCTTGGGAACGCATACTGATATCATATGTGTTAATCCAAGACATGGTCCACCTGTGGGTCAAGTTTGTGTTGGCGTAACAAACTTCCAAACTATTAAACTTAATAAAAGGACCTATTGCCGTCGACTGAATGTATTTCTAGACTCAGCGCTGCTACCAAGCATTTCCTACCAAAAACCCTAAAAACAATTACCTCGAATCGGGAATCAAGTTAAGGTCACAGTACAACATTTTGCTATGAGACCAAAGGGCAGTTACTACAATATAATATAAGAAATGGTGGGACGACCCTTGGTTTCCAAATAAACTTGTTTTAATGGTCAATTGGTTTCCCTTTAACACCGTTTCAGATCATTAAACTTACGGAAATTCAGTCATTATCGTAATTTATACTCTTGTGGTACGCACTCCTAGTGATCTCTTGCATTTTAATGGCGTTTATAAAAGATATTAAATCAATTAAAAGGCGAAAACGCTGTTATTATGAACAGTATTGGCTATTATTATAAGCAATTATATGGTAAAAGAACAACAATTGTTTTAGCTTATAAGATCTGCAAATGTATACCCATATTCGCAAATGAATCAAGAATTATTATATATAGGATAGTTTTTAAATGGAGCCGAGATCACAGTTTTGATTATTAAAAAAAAACTCAGATCTAAAGAAAAAAAATAACTATATGGTTTTTTTGTTGTCCTATGGACAGTCCATAGGACTCTTCTTGGAATGAGACGACCATGCTTGCCTGGTGCGGATTAGTAAGAACTCTCTGACAAGGTTTACGAACTATACTATTGCTGCTTAAGCAGTTTTAACATTTAAACGAAACACCGCAAAACCTTTAGTTGAATAAAAATGGCGCATTTTTTGTCGTTACCGTGTGGACGGCTTAAATTTACGCTCATACTGAGCGAGCGACGTCTCCCCCGGGAGTTACGCTATACGTATAGGAAGTACATACGCTTGCGACATGATTAAAATCTATACGCGATTGCTCAAGTACTCTCTAACTTTGAATATGTCTCGAGCTTGGGGTAGTATATTAATTGTTTTTGGCTTGATAGACAGAAGCAGATTACATTCTTCCTAAGTACCAAGCTTGGTTTTGTGGAATCAATACTAATAAGTATAATAAAGAGAAAAGATTAGATTTTTATTTGTTTGTTTGTAAGGAATTAACTCAAAAACTAATCAACCGATTTTAAAAATTCTTCCATCGTTCGAAAGCTATATTATCACCGAGTAACAATGACTATATTTAAAAAAAAAGGACTGTTACAAACATAATCTAACCTACTTTTAAGAGAGGGAAGCCGCGAGATACATAAAAAAAAGGCTGTCATATGAATGTGTTTTAACTTTATATAAAAAAATCATTTTCCTTATGTTTGTGTCCGCAAAACTCAAAAAGTGGTCAATTAATTGCCTTGAAATGTTTACTGAACGTTGCAATTTTTAGATTAGTGTTTCTACACTATGTATTTATCCCGTATCTCCGTAGGGGAATTACTTCCCTAATAATTAATATTATATTATTAATATACTAAGCCACAGGAAAGCGTGGCCGATTTTAGTAGTTTTATAAATTAATTAATAATTTAAATAAGATCTACTACTTATCCAAATCTAACTCATTATGTTGCCGAGAATATAAAGATTTTTGTCGTTGCAATCTCTAGCAAGGACTCATTTAAAAGACATGCCAAGTCGTAGAGCTAAGATACATTCTGTACAAAGCTAAACGATAGTTCAATTGAGGTCAACGAGCTATGCTTTATACAGCATCGGTCCGGTCAAATATCAAAATGTCTTCCAGTACATCTTTACTACATAAAATAGAATACATTTGGATATATTTTGGTCTCTTCAGCTTTCAGTTTTCAATAATATATAGACAAGTCATTCCGACCTCTAAAGTGGCCAACCTCTTATGGTATACATTGACTTAAACGATACGTAATCATAGAGGACGCACTCGAGGCGCTCATAGCCAGTTGCACTCACTGATCGGTAAACGATTAGTGAGGTTAAGCAATTTGGTGCGCTCAGTTTATAGATGGGTGACCGCAAAGTGGTATTTTATCTGAGCGTCTCCGTGCTTCGGAGGGCACGTAAAAATTCGGTCCCGGTTGTTGTCAAATTGACAGCTGTCGTTAAGCCATGTCAGAGGCCTACGGGCTTGGACAACTCTTGACAACAGGTTGGCCACTAACCACACGAAAAGAAAGAAAGAAAGAAAGAGGACGCACTTTTGTCTATTGCTATAAAGTATAGTAAAAGTTATTTATTATACTGCCTCGGTGGCGCAGTGGCAGTGCTTTCCCACATGGTCTCGGTTTTGATTCCCGGGCAAAATGGGCGAAATGATGAGGGTTTCTTTCAAGAAATTCTTTATAGCAGTACGCCGTCTAAAATTGTGTTTAGTCAACAATGGGCTCGGCTATTAGGTGGGTCGTAAAACCATAACGGGTGGAAGGTTGGTAGGTAGATATATGTATAATATTTGTTTTGCATTGCACCAAGCGGCATTAGCTTTTGGAAGTTATCACGAAAAGAAACTAATATTTTTGCTAATTTTGTTTCTGAACATAATACACTATACCTACTGCACGTTTGGGTTTTTTTGTGTCTATGGCTAGTTTTAAAGTGTGTTTACAATTCTTGTTTTATATATTATGTTTACTTCTTATATTATAAAAAGAAGTCACAATTTTTACAAATTCGTCAAACTGCGCACATAATTTGTTGGCAAAAGAGGAGCTCTATTGCTTGCTTGGATTCGTACTCCACTATAGATAGTTTATGAACTACTGCGCTACCTCTTGCGCCTCGTTTGCTCTTACTTAGCTGTTCAAGGTTCATACATTAATACATGCGCTCTTTAGCTTACTTGGGTATACTCTAGACTCGTTTTATTTAATTTACGTAGGTATACTTTAAGATCAAAAATATCCATAGGTTATGCCAAATGTCCCCATTCGTGCATAATTTAACACGACTTATAATTTTTTGCAAATTACTTTATCCTCCAAATTTTCCTTCCCAACTATTCCCAACAAAACCGTTTACACTCTCGAATATTAACCACATCATCTAAATATTGTAAAGTCACCGCCGTTCCCAACTTTAGAACAAGTTTGACAAAATGGCACCTGAAAATGCGTCCTTTTATCGCGTTCAATATCGCCGCGGATATTTTCTCAGACGTGATCAATACGGGGCTGCATGTAATTTAAAGTTTACCTTTTGATTTTGACGGTTTGAAATGTTAATAGCTTTCTCTGTTACTTATTTAATTTATTCTTTTGAATGAAAGGGAACTGTCCATTATTGGCTTAGCGTGAACAGAATTCATACATAAAACAACGACGGGTCGACGGACAGTAGGTTGCTGCGCCCATATAATGACAATTATTTGGTTTTTGAGTTGGGCAAGATATCAATACATTTTAAATCCACCAGCCCAGTTCCTAGATAACATTTTAGTAACATATGAATCAGAATAATAAAAAAAATAACATAGAAACAATTATTTTTTATTTCAAATACCTTTATATAAACCACCCCAACAAACGAATTAGGATCACCTGGGCACAAAACTTTGTTATTTTTCTAAGTCCTACTGGTTAATGCTTCTAAATTAATATATAATTATTATTCTCAGTGACTGTCCATTCCAAGCCAAAACCCTCATACAAAGTGGACATTTTCCTTTGTTTGTTTATAACATGTATTATGCTTTCATGAAAAAGCTGAAAGATAAGTAACGTGTGTAGCTGCAAAGCTACATTGCGCCAGCTATGCTTTTGAGTACCACGTAATAAGCTACAAGGATAATGCCGTTCTACATGTCTAACCTTCATGATACTACTAAGAATTCTCTAATAAGAAAATTTAATAATATCTTGACCGATTCGAGAACCAAACTTGATACTTATAATCAGCCAACATAACACCGCGTAATAGGTGGCATTTCTAAACCGTGTGCTTCTATTCGATATATACTTACAAAAAAAAAACTATAGTATTTGGGCCGATCTTACTTTAACGGAACTAAGAAACCAGTTTTACTATAGGTAGCTTTTTTATATAGTGCTATTCTATTTATAGTTGAATTCTTAGCTAAGGATCGTATCGCGTACTGCGTCCCACTGGCCCATATATCATGCGTACCGATCGATAGGATATGTGGTCTGGCCGCGTTATCTGCACCCATTTAATCTATCCGTCATACTTCATTGTTGATGTTGTATGCTCATGACAGAAGACGAGTAATCGGTTTAAAAAATATGAGAGACGGTTGTGTATTTGAACCGTCAAAACGTGTATTGTTTGGAACGGTTTATGCTGGCTTGGGGAAATTGTTTTATGTCTTGGTAAAGGCGTATTTAAAAATAGTAGCCTGGGAAATCTCTGGTAATTATATTGAATATGAGTATTTGGTGAACACGCAGATGAATTGATCGAGGTTTAATTAACTGCACGGAAGGGTGTTGTGAGTTCGAATTCCACAAGGGACAGACAATTCCACATATAGTTGTCCCGAGTTTGGGTGTTATTTGTGTCCGTTGTTTAAATGTTTGAAACAAATAGAAGGCTGGGAAACCACAATACTCCTGACTGTTCATTATTGTGCAAAGTGTTTCGTAATATAGTACTTAGGGTTGCCATGCGAGCAGGATTCACAAAACCTTTTATAGAGAGTACACATGTGTCTGTTCGTATGTCGGTGGTTTCTATCTCAGGTAAATAGTTTGTATTCGATTTTAGTTCATTTTTCTATCTTTACACACGTTCTAACAGCTCGTTAATAAACTTGGTATTCTCGTATTTCAGGAGTTCGATATTCAGCAGGATATATTATAAATTAAACAGATATTTGAATACAATGATTAAAATCACTCATCAGACGACACGAATAAGGAATGCATACAAACGATTTTTGTTCGACTCATAGAAACTGTTGTTCATTTCTTTGTATAATATGTATGTATTTACAAAAAAAAAGTATATTTAAAGTATGTTTATCCATTGTCTAGTACCCATTTTTTTTTTTTTTTTTTTTTACGTGGCGGAATGCTTGATGCATACCCCTCCGCGGGGGCGGGCGGAGGGGTTATGTCGGACTCGCCGGGGTAAAATAAAGATGTTGAAAAGATAAAGTACCTCCCGGAATACCGACTAAACCTACCACGGTGTTCCTCGACAAAACCACTATCGACGGGGCCGCGCGAATCACTTTCGCATGCGGTCGCGACCCCGCCGAGGTTTCGGCCCGCCGTATGAAACGGCAGGCCACTACACGAAAGACCTACCCTATTGGCACTTCTATCACTCCCTACTGTCCCCCCTAGAGGGGAGACGGACTCGAAACAACAGAGGCGCGCGTGGGAACACGCACGCCGCCTCTCGGACCTGGTGCTGAACGGATGGCGGGCAGGCCCACAAAGCCCGTCACCCCCAGGTCAAACCTCAGGGTGGCTGGAGGTCGTCTCGCGCCCTCCGGCGCCCGGCTCTGCGGTTGGGGAGAGGGTTCAAACGCTCCCTCTCCCGCTCCGCCGCCTCCTTGATGGAAATGACTTCCTCACAAAAGGAGGCGACGGCGTTCCACGACCTCTCACTCCGGACCATAGACTGAACTACGGCCGGGAGCGAGAGGGCAACCAATTCGACTGCCGCGATCAATTCACGGCGCTGCGATGCCCAGGCGGGGCAAACCGCCAAAGTGTGCAGCGCCGTGTCCTCAACTACGTCGCGGCAGTCGCCGCAGTGGTGACAACCGGGCGTCTCTTGCCGGCGTATACGACACAGGAACTGGCCAAAACAACCGTGGCCAGTCATTACCTGTGTCAGCCGGAAGGTGAGGGCGCCATGGCGCCTCTCCAGCCACTCCTCAAACACGGGACTTACCGCCACGATCGTGGCGTGCCCATTGTCTAGTACCCATAGTACAAGCTCTGCTTAGTTTGGGCTAGATGGTGTTGTGTGTTTGTGGTAGAATATTATTATTATTCTCTTTATTACTATTTTTCTTCTAATTATTACATTTTTAAATATAAATATAAATTATATAATATAATTATAATTAATATTATTATTATTATTATAGGGTGAGTTCTGGACGGGTTAACTTGTCAATTACTGGAATGCCAGCCATAATTAAAAACCAATTGTGTATAGCTACTGGCGTAACGCTGCCGTTCTAGAGCTAAGTATACTTTGTTCTTTATATAACTAACGTAACATTAGCATTAGCTGTATGATATTTATTGAGTCTAGACAGATCCCTGCCTGGCACAAAATAAACATACTGTATATCGCATGCTGAGTCATACAAAACCACTTAAATTTGGACTACTTATGTTAAAGCTTTGGCCGTGAACTCGTAAACGCAGTGGTTTATTGGAGGCCAGCTTTAATTGGTTATAAATATGTAAAGTGAACGGTAAGATTACTTAGAATATAGAATATACTATATACTTACTGATCATTTGTATTCGTTGAATCAAGTGTGTTATTGCCGTCTAATATGAAGAAAATCGGTAATTTTCCATACAAACTATTTCGTAATAATGTTTAATGGCATATCTTAATGTAATGATATTCCACATATATAGCTGCTTTACTTTAGGTCAAGTATGGTTTGTCCTAAATAATCATAAATTGCAGATATCAAATAATTATGGCGAATTGAAGCAACGAAGCAGATAATACATTAAACAACCTAACTCTGAACACTAACTTTATAAAAAGTAATTCATAACGATAATAATCAAATTAGATAATAAAATAATGTTGATCATATATTACTCCTCATACTTTATATCGCCATAACATAATTTCTCCAAAAACGTAGACATAAAACGATTGTACAAGTCATATTAAGATTTATTGTGGAACTACGCATGTACCTTGGAACTTATAATATTTCTCGATATTTATATATATTTTAGTTCGAGAAAAAAGGTTCTCTAAATCACTATTCGTGCCACAAATCGCACCGCACACATTAATATCCCACACAACATATTTTCACAAACTAAGAATCGAGAAACAATTTATCAAAGAAATCTTTTTTTCTCACCTCACGACGGTCGCCGCCATTTTTCTTAGTCAACGTTTTCTCAAAGTTCACAACATAAATATTAATGGCCGTTACATATTTATGCGTCCCCGACTCGGTGTTTTTATTTAATTCAATTATTTCTACGATTTAGTCCACGTTTTTTACGTTACATTCTTGGCGAGAAGGGGTTTTACATTGTCTTTTGTCTACTAGCCGTGAAAACGTAAGCAAGCGGCATAAAAAATAGTCCGGGCTAGTGATATACCTCATACCATAGTTGTATAAGAATAATATTCGACTAGATATATAGATAACCTTATACCAGACGTAATAATACATTTAGCTATATTTTAAGGGCTGTAATGTAAAGTATTGGTGATCGATAATACCGTTTTAAAATGTTTTTGGTTGCAGAAATAAAATATTTTACTCTCTCCTCATTACCAAAAAAGCTTTGTTCTTTGCTTGCCGATGTCAATAATTTAACTTTATTTTTAAATTGGATATTGAGGCACAGTGCTATCACAGACACAACCATGAGATACCTTGGAAGACGTTTACTACAATTAACTCCGATCAGAAAGTCGCTGTACCGACATTTCGCAAGTTTAAAATATTTTGTGTATTTATAAAATGATTTGTCATACAATTTAAGACATTAGTGTAAGCTATAAGATCTGTAGATCTACTACTACACTACTCAATATCTTCTGTCACCTGTATCTGTAGTATAATCCCCTAAATATTTACCGAAAAATATAATTCAATACATCATACCCCGATACCTTACGTTATAGCTATGTTCAAGTATCTGTAGCTTCGCGAAGCACCGTTTATAGGGAGGCAGGCACCATGGCTTTCACATATATCGCTCGCTCGTAAAGTTATCTGGGGATTTCCTCGTGATTTTTGTCGAACACTTTTATATTGTTTGGGTATTTTTTGGGATGTGACTCATCGATAAAATTATGCCGTGTAATTTATTATTTTATTGCAGACCTAACAAGTGTGTCGGCAAAATCTGATGGAATTTAATAAATACTTGCACAGTCTTGCATTTATTTCACAAGGATTCAGCAGATATGTAATACATTCAATTTTCACTAGATATGAATTTAGGTGACACATAATAGGGTACGAGCCTATTGGCGTCACCGGACAAAATTCTAGACTCTGTGCTAATTTCTTGTCAAGTAAACCCAAATACGATTTGTCAAACTCAGGCATTCAACCTTAGATCTCGACCACAAACAATAAACAATCAAATATCAGCCACCAGTATCGTGCACTTTACACGTTTGTTGCTATTTTAATTAAAAGATCTTTTGACGCACGCTGACAAGCGTCGGCGAGTTATAGGTAATAGCAGGGAGTACATAGTACCGGTCAACCGCAGGGTTCAGCGTATTGAACATGGATGTTTGTCTTGATCTGGGTAATTCTATGTATAATATGTATTTATTTACAAAAAGAAATATATATATGTATGTTTATTGTTTTCATTCATCATTGTCTAGTACCCATAGTACAAGCTCTGCTTAGTATGGGCTAGATGGTGTTGTGTCTATGTGATAGACTATTAAAAATACTAGCGGTCACCGAGAGCTCTAAATTCGACCAAAGATTGCCTGTAAGATATTGCTGATATACATATGTCATTATAATATTGATGTATGTAACCATAGTTACGCGCTTCGACTGCGTGTGTCAAATGCATGGTTGTGTGCGTGTAGTGTTTTTTCATTAATTTAATGTATTTCTAATGCATATTTTATATAAATATTAGGATTCACTCCTCCTTCTTCATATAAACTTTAACTGTGCCAAATTCTATACTCCGCCGTCCGCGCAATTTTCATAAAAAGGGGTACAAAGTTTTTGCTCCACGTATTAATATATAGAAATATGAGTATTAAACGGTAACTGTATATAGAACAGCGAAATTAATTTTGTATGAATAATTACCATGCTTGTTATGTTCTCAAAATTTACACGTTGTACAAATATTTATAAGGTACCCTTAAATTCGACGAACCGCAGTTGGTACCAATTTTTTTTTATGACATATCACATTTCCAAATTGGGTCTAATTACAAAGGCTCTTCAAGTCAACGCTGAGCCTCTGATTTACCGAAGGGCCCCTAATTTACTGAGGTCACGATCATTTTACCGGAAATATCTGGTTACGTCGCGTAAAAAATACTGTTTGCTTAGGATGTTTGATCAAATGCTTGATCGCAAACATTGTGTGCGCATACACCTAAATGTATGATGAACTGACAGGCCTTGCTCTACGTCATTTCGTTTTACGTGAAGACATGCGTCTATCTTCTCAAAGAAGTTTGTTTAAACAGACTTATTTGTATTGTCTTACGATTATGCAAATATTGCACATTTAAATTAATTACTTTAAACGTACTTTTATAAGTTCTGCTCATGGAATAACTTCTATTGAGCTGAGGACGTTACAAACTTTGAAATTATAGGTCACTCCAATCGTAACAGCGATCCACTATGAATACAATTCTGTGTATGTCGTACCTCCTGATGGAGAACAGACAACAAAGCACAGAAACCGCTCAAGACGGCTGAAATAATATTATGTACAGGATTGAGAAATAATATAATATAATATTAGCTGACCCTGCAAACGTTGTTCTGCCATATCAATTAATTCGATACCCAGCCCTAATCACCTAGCGTTATGAAATATACTTTATAACTTATTCTCATACCTACCAAATATTCATAAAAATAGATTGTATTGTAGACAGTATTGTTGCCCTCCTAATTAGCCAATTTTTATTTCATAGATACGTACATAGATTCATGCCTGTTTCCCAGAGGGGTAGGCAGAGATTACGGATTTCCATTTGCTACGATCGTGACACACTTCTCCGGCTTCATTCACTTTCATCACATTCCTTATACACGCCCGTCGGTTCAAGGTGCTCTTAACCTGGCCTTTGTCCAGAACGCCTCCGATCTGATCGAGAAACGTTCTCTTCGTTCTTCGTTCGTTCAACTTACTCTTGCGACTGTTCCATTCACTTTTATCTCAATATGATCAAAACTTTGGGAGATATGATTTTTTTTGTACACACATTGAGAAATTTTCAACAACGAAATAAAATGGCTGCCGCATAGCGAGAAGGTGGATTGGACCCAAATGAAGAGTATATTTGTGTATTAAAATAGTTGTTATATAAGTATTTAAAACGTTGCTAGTCCATGACCGGACACACTGATATAGATATATACAGAACACCCAGACCTGGAAACAACTATTAGTGGAACGGGAACAACTATCACACATTTTTTATCCTGGTTAGATCGAACCTGCAACTCTCGGTACGTTGGCACTCGTGAGTAATACACTTAAATCACTACCTCATCAGTAGAGCCAATAATGTATATATAAAATTGGTTTCGCCTTACGTCACTCATTTCGGGTCCAAACATGGCCACCGTAAAATCAAGGGTACCCTATGTTTGTTATGTTTGGTAAAAATGGTAACGTGGTCCCTTTTTTTGAGGATCTCTAGAGAAGGTCCAACTTTATGGGTTTGTTACGATAAGTATGTGTGTCAGAGCTAGGAAAAATGGAAATTTAATTTATTTGTTCTGTTTTTTTGTCGGCATTTGTGATGGTAATGAAATGGTGGTGCGTATGTTGTTTTAAATTTCAGTGGATATTCTTTATATAAAGCGTTTTGGTTTCCAAATGTGTGTTGTTGTGTGTAGATATAAATATATAAATATTTGAGTAAAGTGTGCATTTTCTGGATGGGACAGAATGGAAAAAAAAATCTTGTGACTTCTAGTAGTCTAAGATTAGTTTCATTTGGAATCATTGCACCTTATAAGAAACAGGACCGACTGCCTTTAAAATCAGATATTGTGTAAATTGATTAGAGGTTTAAGGTTTTCCCAAAATTGCGACCGATCGATTGTAGTCACGAGTACCAAGACAATGGAGACCCTTTGTCTAATATTATATTATTTGTACAAATTGCGAAAGCTTAAAACGTCTTGATATTAAAATAAAATAAAATTTATTGGCTCGAAAAAGAAAATTTATGTATTCGGGTGGCTAATAACACTAGACCGCATACTAGGACATCCTGTGTTGTGGGGTTAAATTGACAAGTTAAAGATTATAATTGATATTTATATCATTATGGTGCTATAATATCTTTAAAAGGGCAGGATGATGTATCATACACACTTCACTCCAGTTGTATTTTAGCTCAAGGTGAAACAGACGAGCATGTTTATTTCTACTTGATGCATTACCAGATAACCTATCGTTGTCTTTCGGACACAATTGGAAACCCCGAATGGTAACTGAGAATTTCTTGTCAAAAATACCCAAAAATATTTAGTCCGACACTCGAATTGAATCCAAGACCTCATACACAGCAATGCAATAACTATCGCTGCGCCACCGAAGCAGTGAATCCTCTCTCTTAGCCTTCATTATTCCCAAGTCACTTGGGGCTCTTCTGGTTTAACCGGATTTGACTGGATATCAGTTTTTACACGGAGCGGCTGCCACCTGGCCTCCGAAACCCGAAGGCTAACGATACCCTAAGGCTAGACCAGTGTCAGGATATTAGAGGGTACTGACTTTCCCAATAACGACTGCCATAGATGTTCATGGCAGCCGGGACCGACGGCTTAACGTGCTCTCCGAGGCACGGAGCAGGCGATAATTGTCAATCAATACGCACATAATTTCGAAAAGTCATATAACTTCCGAAAGTCAGAGGTGCGCGACGTGGGTTCGAACCCGAGACCCTCTGCATTGCAGTCTGTTGGTCTCCCTACTGAGCTAAGCCGAAGCAGTGAATAACATCAATTTATTTATACCGTTACGGCGTGAAGTAAACTTAGCCGCCAGCTGTAACAGTTTCGTACACAGTAAATGGACTATCCCGTTAATTCTCCCGGGTATCGTCAAAGCCAACTTACTGTGTTACTCGGACAGGTATATTCATAGCGCTAATGTTGCTTATTGTAATCTACATTCATCTCTTTCTAACTACGGTTACAAGAATAGGATGGAATATTTGAGTGTTGTTATATAAGATATATAAGGGTAATGATATAATATTGACTACGAAAGATTTTATGTATATTATCATCTCTGTGTACAAACGGTTTCACGGCTAGGCGTGGGGCTTTTCACAGTGTGAAAAGGGTTACCACGCTGGCCAGAGCGGGTTGGCAGACTTCACATATCTTTGAATACTTTGTCCTTACATATATTAGTTAACCAAAGAGCTTTAATCAATCAATTGCTGAATTGTCAGACATCATTAAAAAGCAACTGTACCTGGACCGCTACAGCTCATATAGTGAAACAGAAGACTCCATTCAAACACGTATACAAACCAATTAGTTAATACAAAATCAACATATCGTTTAGAAGTCGCATCAAGATATAGCAAAGTGGTCTTTTTCACGAAATTACACCAATAAAAGTGGGATAGAGACACTTCGGGAATTTTAATTGAGTTCCGCGCTTTACGGCTGGTGCGAGTTGTCGGCGACGGCGGTCGTTCATATAAGTAAGTACCTGAAGTTACTTGTACAGGTATACCGGGAGATATGGTGGCGTGGTAAAAAATTACTTATTTATTTTACATCGAATAGAATGCGCCAATTACACTATTTAATCAAAATAATCCTTACTAATATTATAAACTCGAAAAGAACTGTCTGTTACCTTTTCACGGCTAAACCACTCAACTGGTTTAGATGACATTTGGTTCAAGTATAGTTTAAAATTTGCGAAAGGATATAGGCTACTTTTATTGATATAGGTACCAAGCGGGCGGAACCGAGCGCAAAAACTAGTACAACATAAATTTTAAAGCATCCACGCGTTCTACTGACAGTGCCTCATACATTCTAATTATAATACCTATAATAGAATGATTGTTATTCATACATACTTCGATTCCAAGGTCGGGCAGACTTTTATTGGGATTGTCTGAAAATGTGCTTGGTAAACCAAAATAGTGACTACTATGTGGGACGTAAAGCCATCGACGAAATGTTGGTCTAATACACTCCAATCTACACATACGTGGATATAGGTATGAAACTGTGAATGTGTATAATATGTATTATGTTCATCATTAAATCTTATGTTCTAGGCATACTAAAGATATGAATGGAACTCTATTTTTGTATGTGTTTTGCTGTATCGATTTTGATAAAAAATCCTGAGAACTGTTTAAGCCTTTGAAAGGCCTTTTTAACACAACGAGCAAAATCGCAGGTAGTGATTAGTCTCACAAATTAATATTTTTATGGTAAAGTTTAGATGTTTGTTATTCAATGACCTTCACTACTTAGCTTAAATCTATTTAGATTTGAGTTAAGTAAGAGATAAGAAAGATTAGGAATAAGAATTAAGATTCACGCAGACAAAGTCATGGATACAAACTTAGTCTTTCTTTGTAAAAATCAGTTTCCATATGAAAGAAAGAAAGAAAGAAAAGAAAGAAAAATGATTTATTTGAATCTCCATACATACATAATTTAAGAAAAAATATAATAATAGATACAATTAACCTAAAACGGCACATGGAGATCAAATTAGGCAACTGCGTCAGCTATTGTTGCAGTATAGACTGCAACGCTGGTATTCTCGCAGGCCTACTAATAATAATTTATTTATACACATCAATTCTTATAAAAATAAAACATACAAAAAATGGGATAAAATAATAAATATAACTTATACAATATTTTTATACTATATTACATGAAAGTATATGTATATACACATACACACACATATATATATATACATACACACACACACACACATATATATACATATGTAATTGTCACAAAAGTCAAATAGTAGTTAATGGATTGATTTAAAATGTTTACACAGTGTTGCATTTCTGTATAAGTGTGCTTTTATTTAAACATTTAAAAATATGTAACAAAGCTGACTGCACAGAGGCGCGTCGAGTGTAGTGGGTTCGATCCCCACACGGGACAAACATTTATGTAATCCACAAATGGTTATGTAATCCACAAATGGTTATGTAATCCACAAATGGTTATGTAATCCACAAATGGTTATGTAATCCACAAATGGTTATGTAATCCACAAATGGTTATGTAATCCACAAATGGTTATGTAATCCACAAATGGTTATGTAATCCACAAATGGTTATGTAATCCACAAATGGTTATGCCGAAACAGGGTGTTTTTTGTGTCCGTTGCATTGTTTTAATTTTTTTTATGGTCCCCACACCGCAACCTGAAGGCTAACGATTACCTAAGGCTAGACCAGTATCAGGATATTAGATGGTACTGACTTGCCTAATAACGACTGCCATAGATGTTCATGGCAGCCGGGACCAACGGCTTAACGTGCTCTCCGAGGCGCACGGAGCAGGCGATAATTATCAATTATTATAATTATTTATAATTATTATAATTATTATAATTATTAATATAATTAGCCGATTTCAAACAACCAATTGTATAAAAAGTAGTATCATTTAAAAATCAACGTACTTTTTCGTAAATGTATAATATTCCAATATGTACAAAGTCAAATAGACTGTCTAAGGTTATTTAATCTACATCGTAAAAGGTCAGGCTCAGGTCGTGATTGCAAGGCCCAAGATCACAACCTTCACAAGTCAATAACCTAACTATTATAACCTAGTGTTTTTTTATCAGACCTGTTTTATATACCGCTTTATTGCTTCGGCTTCTAACCTAGATTTCACGGAGAGCACATTGGTTTAAAAACTCACATTGTCACTGCAAGTATGCTGTTGTGGGTTCGATGTACACGCGGTATAAAAACCAGTGTGATTCATAAATGGTTCATCCAAGTCTGGGTGTTCTTCGTGTCCGTTTCAATGTCTGTAAACTATCATGTATTAAGCTTTTTTATTTGTTATAATAGTTACTTCATCCAAGTTGGTAATTACTTATTTAAATATTTAAGATCTTCTATGATATATCTATCCTTTGTAGTTAACATCTTTCAAGATGGCTGTTCCTTATTTAAATATGTATATTTATATCTAAGACAGGCTTCGTGGAGCAGCAGTCCTGAAAATCGATCCAGAGACATCATGCATAGCAGTATGCATGATGTCTCTGGATCGATTTCCAGGCACCATCGATTTTCACACAAAAGCTACTGGACCGATTTCAAACATTCTTTCACCATTAGAAAGCTGCATCTTCACTGAGTGACATAGGCTACATTACATTTTCAAAAAAAAATAGGGATCCTTAATAAAAATCCAATAATATAACCCAAGGTGTGAAAAAATTAGTCATAAAAAATCTGTCATCGCGTGCGCTGCGGAAACTATTGATGATAGAACAAAAAAATGTTCTACAGTATTATAGAACGTATCAATATCTACAAAAAAGTCCGCGATACCATATGTATTTTTTGTATATATAGCTAACTACACCTATATAGGTGTAGTTAGACTTATTAATTTCTTTAGTTGTAGTTTTATATATTAAAATTAGATAACAAATTAAAAGTAGGTATTGGGTAATAAATTAAAGTCCACGCGGACGAAGTCGCGGGCAACAGCTAGTATTTAATAAGCATATTTTGTAGTTTAAAAGTCACCACAGGTAGTTATTATAAAAGTTAAACTAGGTAAATTAGCAACTTTAACTAAACATTTTAATGTTTAAATTTAAGTTTGTGGTCGCATGTTTTATGTTATTGGGATATTTCCGTTATTCGGTAATGAGTTTAGTTACGTTTCTTTGACTTTTGAATATTATTGCATGTTTCTGCAGTTTATAGTTGTACAAAGCTGACTGCAACATTATTGCATACTGTATGGGTTTCATATTTTTATTTTTTTTGTCATTTATTTGTTTTTTTATATAAGTTAAGTAATAGTTTATTTTTTCTCTGGTTACATATCTTTGAAATTTTCTAATTTATTGTTAGTTGTAAAATTGTATGCAGCTGGCTTGATGTCCGTGCGTAACGGTGGTCTCAATTGAAAATCAGCGTTGCGATATCACGTCGGTTTTATCGCAACTTCAATGCTGAATGGAGACCATTTGTTGCCACAATAGCATTATATATATATATTTTTTACTTACTAACTGTTTATTTAGTTGTGTTTTTTATTATTTTGTCTATATTTTGTAAGAAAAATGTGTAATCATGTTTCTTTGTGGCAATAAAGAATGATTTCTTTCTTTCTTTCTTTTCTTTCTATTTAATCAATGGCAAAGTATATGTCATTCTCAATGCTTTTTTAAATATTACTAAAGTGGATAATGAGCACATGGCCCGCCCAGTGGTGAGCGATTCCTGTAGCCTACGACTACGTCTTGTAAATATTAAAGGTCAAAGGTATAACTCCGTGTTACAGACCTTAAGTTAAAGATATTTAAAATGGGATGGAAGGAAACACTGAGAAAGTAGAAACATGAATATTATAGATTATTGTTTATATCGCTGCTCACTGACAAGACCAGCCTTGACTTAAATGGTGGCAATTTCCGTTTAGTTAAGCGGAAGGTGTGGTGTTGCCAGTGCGCAGAAATGAAATTATAGTGTCAGTATTTATTTTTATTTTTCATTTATTTTATTTTTTTTTGCTTTTTATTTTATTTTTCTTTATGTTTTCAAACTCATACTCATTTATTGCGAAAATGGGTTATTTAGATAACATACAAATAAATTAGTCTCTCCATAATCCGCCTGAAGGCATGCAATTTTTTAGGTATTTTGTCTTTAATGATTGTACATTACTAATAATCACATAAAATTAATAAATTAAATACAATTATAACTCTATTAAAAATAATAAATGTCAGGCAATGTTATTGTGGTACAAGTCAATTAAGAATATATAGTATGTCAAACAACAATTAAAATTAAAATTTGGTGTGCCCTTTTGTGTGCGAAAATAAATAATTTTCTTTCTTTCTTCTAACTTCTGAAACTCTTCTCTACTCATTGAGCAAATCGCAGTAAAATCTAGTACTACTCTCATAGTGGCTTCATGAAAGAAGGTAGTAGTTCTATTATCCTACAATAATACTGTTTCATTTCTATTGTTTCTTAAAATACATTTTTGCACTAGGAGTCAGTTCTGTTTCATGGAGGGATTTATACATATTCGAACAACCGACTCAAAGGACACACAGGCAAACTGTTTGTGGACCATACAAATTTTTGATTGGAACTATTACACTCGGTGCAGTGGCAATAGTGAGGCGACCATTTGAACAACACAATCCAAGCAGTCATTATTTAAGGACAAGCAACAAAGCATTCACTAAAACATTGTGATAATACATACACAGTCTTATAATGTCCTTACTGCCTCTGTGGCGCAGCGGTAGTGAATGCGACTGCTGTGCATGAGGTCTCAGGTTACAATCCAGGGGCCGGGCCAACAAAAAGTTATAGGGTTTTTCAGTTAAGAAATCTCAATAGCAGTCCGGAGTTAAGAAGTTGACGGTGTTAGACAGTGCCTCAGAAAGCACGTAAAGCCGTTGGTCCTGCGCCCGATCTCTCTCTGGTCGTGTCGGATTACCGTCGCATCGGATCGTGAGAGTTAGGGATCAGAGAGTGCACTTGTGTTTGCGCACACACTTTTGCACTATAATATCTCCTGCGGCCAGTCTTAACGGAGACTGGCCGCCGTGGCCGAAATTCGGTCTGGAGGACATTATGTCTTTAATGATGTATAAGTATGGATATTTTTACTCATTATTTAAAATTTATTTAGAATCTAGATTATCATGAATGTTGTATAACAATTTTAAGTTTTTAAAAACCGCTGCCTCTTGTGGTTTAAATTTAAATACCTAGCGAGGGTTTCTCGAACAAGATGGTGTCCACAAAATATGGCGCCGTTTATACAAAAATTCCCGCTTCCCTCTTTAATCGTAACCAAAATAGAACCAAACAATTCCACCTCGATAGGATTGCTTTTAAAGTTTATGCTCGCATTTAAAAGATTTGAATAACTTTTTTTATGTTATTCAAATTGGACTAATAAATATCAGACAGGAAATTTATAGAGACAGATAAAATAATTTGAAAAGTTCAAATGGGTATTGATTTTATTAGCCCTTGAAATGGATTGTAATACTATTAAGAAGTTAGTTAAGCAGGAATCTATTAATCCTCGTATTATCTATACTAATATTATAAAGCTGAAGAGTTTGTTTGGTTGATCGCGCTAATCTCAGGAACTACTGGAACGAATTGAAAAAATATGTTAGTGTTGGATAGCCCATTTATCGAGGAAGACTACCTATATTAATATTATAAAGCTAAAGAGTTAGTTTGTTTGAACGTGCTAATCTCAGGAACTACTGGTTCGAATTGAAAAATTCTTTTAGTGTTGGATAGCCTATTTATTGAGGAAGGTTGTAGGCTATAAATATCACGCTACGACCCACGGGGACGACTCAGTAACCATAAACGCGGATGTAACCGCAGGCACAGCTAGTAAGCTACATAACATCACGCTACGACCCATAGGAGCATCAATGAAAAATCTTGCATAAACGGGGCAAATTATTTTATGTGACGTAGAAGAAGTTGCGCCAGTCAGCTAGTCTAATATTAAAAAAATAGTTTTACTGTAAGTCATTTTTATCGTCAGAAAAAAGCAGGCGACGATAGGTAAATAACACACTGATAAATATTTTCTTGTGGTTTCTGTTGAAGTCTTTATAAACCGCGTTCAATACTGCATACATTGCTGTGGTATAACTATCTCATTATATCTGCAGTGGTAACGACACAGCAAACTATGTCATATTGAACCCAACATGTTGGAATGTGTATAGATCGGTTTACAGCTGCCAATTGTTTTATTTCAAGCATATTTCTTTTTTAATTTACTACATTTTCATTCAAAAATAGAACTGAAAAGCTACTGGCCAGTAAACATATGGCGAACGGGGTAACAAAAACGTCCAAACGTAATGGTTCGAGCCACTGCAACATTGTTATGAGGACACAACTAGGAAACTGCAAATTCTATTATTTATCTCAGTTGAGAGACCATTTGCGCTGGGTGTAGTATTTGCCAACATTTTGCCCGCATTTGCCTGCGTTTGCCAGCATTTGTCTGCATACAGAATGTAGGTAATGCTTGTTGAAAGTTGAATTACTGTTATAATGGGAAAAGGGTGCCTTGTTGTAATAGTTAGAAGTTTGTGCGGCATTCAGTTATTTGATTGTGGTATTTATTCATGTTTACATTTTACATACAAGTATTAGGACATTGTGGTGGTGATAAGTGTGGTGTTCAGTTCGATTATTAGTTTTTCTTAAAAATCTTTTATAATAGCGGAAACTCTTTAATTTCTCAGCATATACTGCAGTGAGTTCACCCCTATTAACTTTTTAGTCAATACATACGCAGACTCACACCTATATTCAGTAAAGGCTAAGCAGATGTGTATAAAAAGATGACACCTACATTTCGCAAGCTGTGTTTTTAGGTACCGCGTACTGTCGGCGAGCTTCTTGCCGTCAACTGGAGGCTGTTCGAGACCCGTGCTACTACTTAAAATTCCCTGAAAGAAAAACCCAAAAACATTTTGCTTAAGACTGCGCCGAGCGAAATGTGCCAAAACAGGCGATCATAGTTAAGTGAATAAAATCAACACTTTTTGTTTAATACAAATATAAAATATACATTTACCATAACAATGAATGTGTTTACAATTATCCCGTGTAAAAAACTTAAAATCATTAATATTTTCGCCTGCAAAATTATGTAAATTTGCAACATAAATAGTTATATTACAATTTGTCCGTCCCAAATATTTAAGTTATTGGTTGACAATAAAGATATATTATGATATTTATCAAAAAAGCACTTCAAATCCTCCATACAATTTTACGAAGCGTACGTACGAGCTCTGTCATTATCTGTCTTACGCTCGGCGCAGTCTTAAGGTAACTGCATTCACATTCACTATCGCTGCGCCACCGAGGCAGTCTTGTTTACACCGGGCGCTGTAAATAAGCTACTGTTGTATGTTTTGTAGAATATATTACAGTACCAGGTTCTCCCTCTCCACCGCATTCAACGAAGAGCGACTCGAATCGTCGACTGCCAGGATATTTCAAATCGGCTAGATCCCTTGGCGCTGCGTAGAGATGTGGCCTCGCTTGCATCTTCTATCGCTTTTACTATGGAGGGTGCTCCGAGGAATTGTTCGGACTGATGCTGCCGCCTCTTTTTGCCATCGTCCTACGCGACAGCATTTTCATTCCCATCATTTAGATGGTTGGCAATCCACAACTGTGCGTTTCTCTAAGAACTTTCTGCCTCGCACAACAACACTGTGGAATAAGCCGTTGCCTGCAGTATTTCCGGACCAATACGACCTTCAAGACTTCAAGAAAAGAGCGTATTCTTTTTTAAAAGGCTGGCAACGCACTTGTTTCTTCTCTGATTTTGCGGGTGTCCATGGGCGGCGGTAATCGCTTACCATCAGGCGATCCGTCTGCTCGTTTGCCCCGTAAACCATATACAAACAAAACTTAAATTTTACAAACAAAAGTCATTGTAATTTAAATTTTACGTACCTTTATCGCAGCTAAGTACAGCAACTTGACTTACGGGTATGGTACCCTTCAAGGTGAAATATCTATCGTCTGATAATAATTGTGTAGTGTTGTTAAATTTGCGCATACGCAGCGGCCTAATGTTTTATTATGCATCCGGCTCTGTGAGACGCTTTCTTGACATTCATGACAGATGTAAATATAGCCTCTCAACTTTAAGTGGCGTTCGGAAACACATTACATAATCATTGTACCTTTGCTTTATTCATTTTATTTTAAATATCATTATCGCATGCAGTGTTTTGTTATATTACACGATTTTTTTATTTTTTATTTTTTTATAAACTACTATATATAAATAATTATATGTATATATATATATATGTGTGTGTGTGTGTGTGTGTATGTATATATATATATGTGTGTGTATGTGTATATACATATACTTTCATGTAATATAGTATAAAAATATTGTATAAGTTATATTTATTATTTTATCCCATTTTTTGTATGTTTTATTTTTATAAGAATTGATGTGTATAAATAAATTATTATTAGTAGGCCTGCGAGAATACCAGCGTTGCAGTCTATACTGCAACAATAGCTGACGCAGTTGCCTAATTTGATCTCCATGTGCCGTTTTAGGTTAATTGTATCTATTATTATATTTTTTCTTAAATTATGTATGTATGGAGATTCAAATAAAACATTTTTCTTTCTTTCTTTCTTCTTTCATATAAAAAATATCAGCCAAAAAGTCTTCGGTACGTCAGGTGGATAAAATTTGCGATGGATGTATGAAGTAGTAGTAAGGCTGACACGAAGGCATGGTACATATTGCAATATATAACAACTTGTTGTTGATGAGCCCTCATCCTGAAAACAGGTACATCTAGTTTTAAATTGATTTTATGTTATAATAGCTTTTGCCCGCGACTCCGTTGACATGGATTTTAATTGTTAAGTGCTTTTTAACCAATGTCGAAAAATTATAAGAATAGTCATTATTGCTTATCTTAGTTTACGTTACGCTTAGTTAAATAAAACAACAAAGCAACTTTAAAGAAAACGCAATTTTTTCCCTAAGCCGTGGAATATTAAATTGGCTTAATGATATCAATAAGTACATATAAGCAGATAGACAATTTTATTGTTGCTCTAAAGCTTCATCATCATCAGGCTATAATAGTCCACTGCTGGATATAGCCTTCCCCTAATGAGCGCCATAGCGCCCTGTCTTCAGCTTGCCGCATCCAGCATCTGCCTGCAGTCTTTCACATATCACCATCCCACCTCTACAGCTTTCTAACTTACTTCTAAAGCAATTTAGCACACAGATTCCGCTTACGATGTAAACAAAGAAATAACGATTTTTTTATTGCGATTTTTAGAAATCAGGAACGTAATTTTTACAATTTCATTCGTAAGATTTCATAGCGAAGCGCTTTTATATGATAACCTATTTGATTTAGCTTTCTTTTACACGATTTATTTGCTTTCTTTACAATGAACGTAAAAATATTTTGTCTTATTTTTAATACATTAGACAATTATCTATTATTCTAAGTCAATAGCTAACAGATAGAGGATAGTAGCGACAACATCGCACAATACGAGTTCCTATATACAATTTTGTTATGAACCGCTAAAATATCTAACAATGTATCTCAAACATGAGATTGAAATTATAACCCTTAGACGGTATCCATTACATCCGTCGCCATTGTAAAAGAGACTGGTTTATTACACAGTGAAATGTACGTCTATAGTAATCTGTTCTTAAGATCATTAATTAATGTCGGTCATCTGTACGAGCATACTAATGTTACGTCCCTGAATAAACGCCAACAAAGGACATGATATAACCCTTAGATGAATTTACAAGATACGTATGGTATTACCAGAATATGTTCATAATATGGACTTTTTATAGCAAGTAGTTGCTTAAGCGGTTAAAAAATTGCGCGTTTTGGTATGTGCATTTAAGGTCATTTATAACATAATATTGTCTTTTATTTAAGCGGATTAAATCTTAATGACTTACACGAATAATAATAATAATCATAATATTTATTGACATAGTTACATTCATTAAAATTAGTGAATTCACTGAATTCCGCACTGGTGAGAACTGTGTTGCAGAAGCTAGTGTTTTCCTCATTTTATCGGTTACATATATTTATGCCAATATGTAACCAATAAAATGGCAGAAAGAAATAAATTAGCCCCTCGATAAAATTTCCATGTAAAATAGTTTGTATTTTTTTTTTGCGTATGCGTTCATTATTTATTTTATTAACAATAAAGATAAAAACCCTTTGTCGCAGGGGAATTTACAAACATAAAATGAACGGCCACAAAGTAAACTAAGGTTTAGAATATTCAAATATGGTTTGTCTTGGTGGAGACAAGTTATTACTGTGAGAGCCGCGTGAGAATAGTACAGAAAACAGCGATTAGCGAACAGCGTCATCGGTGCAGTCAAAAATATTTTAAGGAATAAAATTACTTTTAATCTCAAGAGATTACAAGTAATTTTCCGTTTTAAGGGATCCGTGCGTCGGACAACTCCAAAGCGCGGATCCCTAGAAATGATAAAGCATTGTGTCTGGATGCCGACTATGGAAGCGTTAGTCTGTGAAACACAATAACTTAAAAACCACTATTCCATATATATGCATACTTCCATATTATACAACTCGGGCATACAACCCAGAACATTAAAACCATACATTTAATTACAGACTTATACTACAGGATAACGAGACACTCATAAAGATTTGCATAATTATTTTAATTCTTTGTTTACAAACCCTTGTATACAGCGGCGGTTTCTTTGTACGTTAACTGTCACTTAGAAACAAAATAAAATTATTTTACTAAAACAAAAAGTGCAGTCAACGCCGAAACGCTTTTGTGCGTTATTATTTACCCGACGCTATCCGCCATGGGGCGGTAAATTCTGGTCAAAACTGGATCTGAGCGGCAAATTCTGATAAATAGTGGTAAAAAGCGGTGAAAACTAGTTTAAAGTGGGAACTGCGTGAATCGTG
The DNA here is from genome assembly GCA_930367265.1 of Catocala fraxini. Lineage (NCBI taxonomy): Eukaryota > Metazoa > Arthropoda > Insecta > Lepidoptera > Erebidae > Catocala > Catocala fraxini. The sequence goes on along the minus strand of OV884040.1, from coordinate 3,166,568 downwards.
ACCCAGTTATGACCGGTTCGGTGTAGTTTGGCTCGTTACTGGGGACTGAATGCGGGTGGAAGCACGTTCCTTCACTGTTTGTCTTGTACTGTCATTATACCAACTATTAATTTGTAGAGGTTTTTAAACAACAAGCCTGCACTTGTGTTATAGTTGTTGTGTAATTTTAATTGCGGAGATCAAAGACTTTTTGGTTGTTAACTTGAGTTTGCTTTAATGAACGAAGTTGAGTTTTAGGTGGATGTCACATTTGATGTGGTAGGAATTTGTGGTTTGTAGGATTGTAAAAACTATAATATTTCGGCAGCATATCGAAATGTAATTGAGCTTGAAATCGGCCTAACTGTTGGAATATACAAGCGTGATACTATAAGTATTTTTATTCTAAAGGCTTTATTTTGAAAACATGATACAACGGATACAAAGAAAGCCCAGACTTGGCTCATCTATTTGAGGATCACTCATAAGTGCTGTATGTTGGTCGAAGCTATAATACTCGTCGGACTGGTAGGGGTAATGAGATTAATTTAGGCCACTGCACCATCCGTGCATAGGTTATATTAATTTTTTTTAAAAGGCTTCTTACAAGTTGGTTTACTAATTACTGGTACTCTATCTATCTTGGTAATCCTCCCAGCTAAGCTAGAATGTTTGTATTAGGAGTGGTTTCACGTCGGTAGTGCAATTAGTAGCATTAGAATCCACGACCTCTAGATCACAAGTCCTGCTTTTCTGATGCGTAAGGTACCATCACGCACCAAGGTGACATGTGTGGCAAAATTGAAGACGTGCAGCATTTGCTGATGGCTTGATTCAGGAACAGGAATAAAAGGGAATTATTGATCAGAAAATTCTAATTGAATATTTTTGATGTATTTGGCTTAGTCAAATTATTTTGGCGAATGCAAATTCGGAAATTGCAATGCGGTTGTGTGGTTTGGTTGAAGTCTGCCGCAATAATCGTCAATGATCCTCTTATCTGGTAAATATCAATATAATGTTGTGTTGTGTATGATAAGGTACGATGGGGTTGGCATATCCGTGTGGATAAAAAATCCTTATTTAAAGATAAAGATAAAAAAAAAAGATCGCACGTCCAATGCCTTTTGTAGTAAGTACAATTACTAGTCCATAACTCTTCAAACTATTACCACTACAGCACTTTACTGCCTAGAGATTTATTTTAGCTTTTATTTGCTATCTCAATTGACTGCAAAACCATTTTCTTCAGTGCGAGTAGATAGCAAGAACAAAAGTGTTTCTCACAAGAATAGTGGAGCACAGTGCGAACTGTTTCTCGCGAGTACAGCGACGATATATCAGCGAAATCTTCTTTATCCGACTTGAAGTGTAGGGCGACGTAGTCTCTGTGTGCCGCGGGATCAACTTCGAGTGGGACAGCGTTTGAGTAACAGAATTATGGCTGAATTTCTTGTGCTTATAAGGGGTGTATATATTTTTGAGTGGAAAAGCTTTACCGGTTATATTATTGGGGCAGGGATGGCGTAGTGCTATAAGTGGTCGTCTCGCCATTGCCACTGTGCTTAGTGTTGTAAATGTAATCCCCACACACCAATAGTTGTTTCAAGTTTATATAAGACACCTCGCGCGTAGAGTTAAATAAATCATAGTGAAATTATTTCGAAGAGGTTAATTTTCATTTAGGGGCTGTAGCCCAGCTTACGACAACAGAACACAAGGCTTTCCTAAGCAAGGCTGCAATCCCTATATGAAATGTAAAACGGTCAGACCGCAGACAAAATTTCTCTTTTTGTGTCTCGTTTTTGGCTAATTGATGAGTTAGATTTAGCATGCATCCTCTGTTATCGATCATAGCCTAAATGAAATCGCGGTTTTGCCCATGTAAATCCCGCAGGAATGCATACTGGGAGAAATGTATCCCATGTTTTAATCCCTTTTGGATTACCACGTAGAAAACTTTGTATCCCATCATGATTCTCTACTGTCCAACCGTTTTCATCCAGATCCATTAAACAGTGTGATAAAGTAAAAAATACCCAAACGTCTTCACAAACTTTTACATTTATAATATTAGTAAGATAATTTCAATATAGTCGAATATCGACGTGTCGATTTCACGTATAAACTACTACAGTCCATATACTATTTTATCCATCTTTTAACAGTAACATCGGACACCTTGTTTTTATTTTCAACAGAATACGTGAGAGTGTAGAAAGAGGTCAGTGAGATCATTTGTTCCCAATACCCACGTATCGGAAATATTCCGAACATTGTTTTCAAGAATATCTCTCTGATATAGAAAGCTTAGGTATCCTACAAGGCTGTGACCTGATTCCTTGCCATTATCTTAGGACAAAGAAAATAGAATAAAGCTGCGCAGGATATGACGTCATCCTAAGAGTTTATGACAAACTTGGTTTAATATAATGTTTGTTTGTGAGTATTGGATATTGGAAAGGATATTATCGTAATGTCACGGCTATAAATCCAATTAAGCAGAGGTATCTTCAGCTGTCTTTTAAATCGAGCGAAATATAGGTACAGCCTCCGTGCTGCCACTAGATTGTCTTGACAAAAAACTGATATCATTTCGACTTATCTACGGTTCAATCTAAACTAATTTAAAAAAAAAAGAAAAATTGAGTTTTTTTTTGTAAGTATTTACTCGAAAACTACTCAGTCGTTTTAAAAATTCTTTCGCCATTAGAAAGCTTTTTTTTTTTGACCCAGGAAATTTCTTTATGGATACCCTCTCCCCGGGAGGGGGGGGGAGGGTGGTTATGTGAGACTCTCCGCCCCTGAAAGGGGTCGGTATACACACTAAAAACCTGGGGTGAGCAGTCCCTCCGCCGACGGAGTGGGGCGGGATGGGGTCGCGTTAGCAATCACCATCCCGCACCGGCGGTTGGCCCGGCTGATGGTGACCGGGCCTTAGCACCTGTGGAGGAAAGGCCTTGCTCACCAAGACCATCCCCCAGACGTGTGGGGCCGTGCAAGCCGGTAGAGAGTCCTCCGACTCTGTACCAGTGACCCCACTATACAGGAGCGAGAAGGCGGGCAAATCGCCTCCTTCTCGCTCCCGTCCGTCTGCGACCATTAGAAAGCTATATTATCAACGAGTAACATCGGTTATATTTTATTTTTAAAATAAGTATTGTTACTATCATAACCAACGAAACCTACTTTACCGTGAGCGAAGCCACGAGCAAAAGCTAGTTCATTAATAAAGTATTATATTTGCTTATTTATCACTTTTTGTTGCAAGGGTTTTTGTGAATTAGTTGTTATAACAGTGATTTGAAAGTTATTATTAGCGACTGGTGTTGAATCAATCGCCATCGACTGGTAACACCTTGTGTAATTGTTGATTCAATATTCATGAAATGTTCTCTTACAGAGGAATTACAAGAAGGATTCACGGCTGCTGTTGTGATTGTTAAAAACTGAAAACTTTTCTTACTAAAGATAAACAATTCTTTTATGAATAATGTTTTCGATAAATAGAAACAAATGTTTGAAATAAAAAAGTGTGAAACAACTTTCTTGGCGAGACGGTAAAGCATAGTTTAAATTCAAAACAAAAGAAAAGGTTTCTTTACTTTATTTTAACAAACACCGACAACATCTTGTAGGCTTACACTCTATGGGCTTGTAATTAGTTTGATTGAAAACAATGAAAAATCGCAAGGTAATGGTTTGTCTATAACTTTATACTTAAAATATATATTTTACTATGAAACTAGATCATGTATGTATCATATATGGGGGCCAGTCAGTGCAGACCGGCGATACTTCAACCCAGTGGGATCTTTTGTGTCGACACTCTCCCAATAACGACTGCCATAGATGTTCATGGCAGCCGGGACCGACGGCTTAACGTGCTCTCCGAGGCACGGAGCAGGCGATAATTGTCAATCAATACGCACATAATTTCGAAAAGTCATATAACTTCCGAAAGTCAGAGGTGCGCGACGTGGGTTCGAATCCGAGACCCTCTGCATTGCAGTCTCTTTGTCTCCCCACTGACCTATCGCTGCTCTTAAACTAGATCATACTGTAACTTTGTTTGCCTGCATTGACTTAGGCGATTATGCACTTTAACTTAGTTTTTCCCTAAACTTAATAAGATCAACCGTGCCTTAGATTATTTGAATATGAGGCTATCAAATTAAGTGAACTAATAAAATTCCGTTAAATACTTATAAAAGACATACATTTTTACGTCGCACTTGGGCATACAAACGAACAGACACAAAGAAAACTGTTTCAGAAACTCATGATCTTAGTTACAATTGTATCTTTAATAATCAGATTGTTTATAAATAAGTAAAATAACTTTTGCTTCAGCCACGACTGAATTAACGTGAAAGTTTGGAAGAATACTTGAAGTGTAATGAAACTTAGTACAGAAGCTTTAATTTCTCCTTTAAACAATGTATTTTATCTTAGTTTATGACGACTTCTATGATCATAAACTATAAAACTTATCAAAATAAACTGTTAGCGTCTGGAATGTTGGTTGAACTTGTAGCTAAACTAATCTCTGGGTAGAAGTTGTGTGGACTGGAACTTGTAAGACATTTAGCGTTAGTTATTCATGGAGATCGCAAGTTTGTAGTTTAATGTCGTTATCTAAGTGGGTGACGAATGATGGTTCGATAACTTACTAAACTTTTTCAAGTTTGAGTACGAGACAGGGACCTTTGTTCTCGTTTCTTTTTAAATTTAGTTAATTTTTTTGTTTGATTGAACGCGCTAATCTCAGGAACTACTGGTTCGACTGGAAAATATATATAAAAAAAAACGGTTCCCACTATGTAGCCTGTCATTGTTTACAACAAGGTGCAGCATTATGCGACACGACATTGTCACAGTATAAGCATGATCGTTGAATATTTTTAGCAAGACTGTAAGGTCTGTCGCAAAAATTACTCTCATGTGGTTCAGTAGAACGAAAAGAAAATACATTTCTCAAGATGAGATGGCTGGTATCGTTCTTATATTTCGATACAAAGATGACTTTATATATTTTAAGACTGTGCTGTATAATATTTTTGCTGTCGTACATTTTGTACTGAATAAATCAGTTTGCACAATGCACACGGTGCAAGATAGTAGAAGATTCAAGAATAGAAGAAAATAAATATTTTGGTTTTGATTTTTCTGCATACATAGATGTTAAGTCTCACGACATTGTATTGGTATTACACTATAACATTTCGCTAGATATGTTTTTAGGTCTCCGGTAACATGCTTCAAGTCTATGCACTCTCCCGATCACAGTTCCATAAAAACATATTTGAAAAATCCAATAACATCTTGTCCGGCATCGACCCCATGCATAGCAGCATTCTCTAACGCTGCGCTACGGAGGCAGTCATTTTAATGTTGTTATTTTAATTTCTATGTATAAATATGAAACCTCAACATTTTACTTGCGGCAACATCTAAATGAATATCGTACATATAATATAATATGGCTAAGTCTAAGTAGGTTGTTGTTCGTTAGGACGTTTACTTTAAGTCGTTTAAACGAAGCGAAAGCTTGTCTCAATTTATATGTTTACATATGTTCAAATATCGTATGTGTTTTGACTCATGAGTTATTTTAAATTTACTACTTGTTCACTGTTATTACCACATTAATCAAACGAATCAAGTTTTTTTTAATTAGAATAATATAATTTTGTCAAGCTATAGATAGGCACTAAATTTTATTCAATTAGCTATCCCTTGAAAACAGTAGGTATGTATTTTTTACTGGATAGGGAACACCTATGTCCTTTTCTGTACTTCTGACACCGTGTATGCGAAATTTCATGATGATCGGTCGAGTAGTTAAGGCGTGAAAGCATAATAAACAAACTTACATTCGCAGTTGACGTTTAGTTAGTTTTAGTTTAGGATTTTGTTCAATATCAATTCTTGTGAACATAATATTCGGATACAATTACTTTCATACAACACAAAAATTAAAATCAACAAAATATCCAACTTACTGCTGACTTGTGCGTTCATTCTAACAGATCCTTCAAAATATATATTTTTTATCCTTTGATGTCTTTCATAAATTATCTACCTCAACATTAAGCTCGTTATAAAATTCTTAAGGCTGCGGCTCCTTTGGGGACAGAATTTTTAAGTCATAATACCACCGGCTCTTCGGGAATGTTGAAATAATTTCATTCATAGTTAGTCCTTTCCATGACCGCACAGGTTTGACGTTCGAAGGTAAAGGAAACCTTTACCTTCGAACGTCAAACCTGTGCGGCTAAAATAATCTAAAAAAGTTAAAGGTTGACTGCACGGATGGCTTAGTGATTTAAATGATTGACTCACTATAATCACTGCGCCGAGTGTTGTGGGTTCGATCCCCAAATTTGTGTGGTTGTTCTTTGCGTCCGTTGTTTGAATGTTTGTAAAGTACCTTGCGGTACAAGATTTATTCCTAACTAGCTGACCCGCGCAACTTCGTCTGCTTCACATCAGAGATTTTTTTTCCGTTTTTGCAACATCTTTTATTGATTCTCTGCTCCTATTGGTCGTAGCGTGATGTTATAGCTTATGGCCTTCCTCGATAAATGGGCTATCCAACTCGAAAATAATTTTTCAATTCGCACCAGTAGTTCCTGAGATTAGCGCGTTCAACCAAACAAACAAATAAACAAGAAAATAAACTCTTCAGCTTTATAATATTAGTATAGATGTGGGAGTTTTCTTTGTGACGAAATTAAAACTACTAAACTATATAATTATGCTTAAGCTTTAGTACCACAGGTTTGATCTAGCTAAAACCGTGGTCTTGGTTGCAAGTGTACTTCACAAATTAAAATTATCCGAAAACGTTAAATGTAAATAATGGTTTAAAATTTAATTTAAAGTACTGCCACGCGTTTCGCTGTATTTAACCCGCATGGAAGAAAACAGGTCTGATCGACGGGTAATTTGTTCCTTACCTGTTCGTAATTACTGCTGCCATATTTTAAAAACTAAAAAAAAGCATTTGGTAGGTTTTTTTTAAGAAATTCACGTAATTAACCTGACTTGTCCGGAAGTAACAAATTTCGGGGATACTTTTTGTTTTAAGTTTTACATAGATAAGATGAATTATAAGCTTAATTAATTACTTTATATTATATTTTAATATATATATATTAAAAATAACGACAGAACATGTCCATGTTGTCCAGAATATATTGATAAAATTTAACTTAAAGTTTTAATTTATACAAGGGACAAGCCAAAATCAAGGGGGGTATTTTATTAAAATAGCTTACAAATATTTAGTTTTAGCCGGATTTCATTGAAATTTAGTTAAAACGTAGTACAAAAGGTACATTTTCAAAATAAAGAAGCTATTTTAACCGAAATAAGTAGAATAAAACCTACGAAAAATATAAATCCTTGGGGACATGCCAAATTGACAGTTGTACATAATTTTTGAATCTCCTCACATTGTGTTCTTGATGTACCTAAAATACTGCCCGCAATATAGGTAAAGATTTACTTTTTAATTGCGAACAAAGTATGAACCAGATATGGAATATATTTGTGGCTCTCACAATATTTGTTCCATACAGGTATCAAATACATAACTGGTATATATTACATAATGGATTTACGCTGCATTCAGTTATCACTCTTATTACGCTTGCAATGTAATCATATAGAAATACACTCCGTCTGCGAGGTGGTTTAGCAAGTAAGTATATATTCTTGTGCACGCTGTGTGATCTAATTGTGAGATAGTTTCTCCGTCGTTATCATCTGCACTAGCTCTCTTCTTAATTAGGATTGTGAAAGCTTTTAGTTGCAAATGTAAGCGGTGTACGGAACAAACTTTCTAAGAAACTCCCGGGAGATATTTTGATAAGATGCATCTTGTGTTTTACCTAGTCTATCCCAATAGAATTTGAGAAAAAGGCAAACAACTTTTAGTGACTTCAATCATAAAATATTTTTCTGGATATTTATCAAAAGAAGGCTTACGGCTAACGACTTATTGTATGCATTGACTACTTTTTAAAGAGTTTGAATTTCCTTAATAACTTTTTATTTAATTAGGCATGTAACGATTGTTTAATTAAAATATTAATTCTATTGGGACAGAATATAGACAGAGTATAGTTTATATTATAATGAATACTTATAAAATAATTTTCTATTAGATTATATTTTGGTAGATAAATATGTATTTCAACATGTAAGACTACTGTTGAGACAATGAAGGACGTGTTACGAATGCGATATCTGCATTAAACAAAAGTCTTTGTGACCTATAGATAGTTAGTCTCAATTCTAGGTATAATTTTATCTACATGATTTCAATACTATAGCTATTAATTTCAGGTAACTCTGAAATCTTGCCAGAATCCTAACTAATATTATAAATGAGAATATGAGTTTTTTTGTCTGTTACGCTTTCAAGCTTTAATTAGTTAACTGATAACCATAAAATATTGCAAGTTGTCAGTGGTACAGAAAAGAACATACGCTACCTTCTATCGAGAAAAGCCTTTTTGGGGAAAACCGCAGACAAAAACTAGTTGAGATTCGATTTAAAAACGAATTGAGAGTATATACGTTCAATCCATATGAGGTATGAATCTTGAGTTTATAGATTTCGCATAAACTTAACATAACGCTATACTAGGGAGTTGAAACATGACAAACAAAACGGCCTTATAACCTAAAGAGTACTTACTATTTAAGTTCATCACACCAAATCTGTGGTTCACACAATATTTATTCCATGCAGTTATCAACATGATCATGACAGACATATTGTATATATTACATAATAGAATGTAAACTTAAGTATACGCAAGAAGTAGATACCATAGCTCAGAAGGTTTATTTAAAACTTATTTTTATGAGATGAGCACGATATAATTATTAATGTGTCCTCGATGTCGGCCTCGATGGCGTAGTGGTTAGTGTAACCGACTGCCACGCCTGAGGTCGCCGGTTCGATCCCCGCACAAGTCAAACATTTGTGTGCATGAACATGGATGTTTGTCTTGGTCTGGGTGTTTCTATGTTTAATATGTATGTATTTACAAAAAGAAAGTATACATGTATGTTTATCCATTGTCTAGTACCCATAGTACAAGCTCTGCTTAGTTTGGGCTAGATGGTGTTGTGTGTATGTGGTAGAATATTATTATTATTATATTATTATCTTATGCTGCAATCTAGTATTAGTAGCTCTCCACGCATAGATTCCTATGCTTATTCATACTGCCTCGAATATAATAATAATATGAATATCAGCACTATTAAACTATCCCCCTGCTTGGCACGGACCTCTTCACAGTGTGAGAAGCGTTAGGCCATAGTCTACCACGCTGGCCCTGTAGGGGTTGGCAGACTTCACATATCTTCAAACACATTATGGAAAACTCTCAGACATGCAGGTTTCCTTACGAAGTTTTTGCTTCACCGTTAAAGTGAGCAATATTATTTAATACTCACATAACTTCGAAAAGTCTAAGATGCGCGCCTTGGTTCGAACTCGAGACTTTTGCGTGGCAGTCCACAGTTTCCCACTAGGCTATCGCTGTTACTCCCTAGAAAGTGAACGAAACAACTTTTATATTTGTTTTAAAAACTTACTTAAACCATTTCCTTATATAAACAAAGTGTAATATAAGAAAAGCAATTTTAAACCAAGCTCACAACCGTCACATTGAAATATTGTTCAACAGCACTTTGTGTAATAGAAAAGGACAGAAGAAAAATTGTTGTGCCCTGTCTCTGTCGGCCAGTGACGAATGTTCCTTGGAAATAGCGTTTCATTAAAAATATTTTAAACGTATATATCACTTGAAGACGTGTGTGGAAGTTGAATTGTGAAAACGTTTTCGAATGTTTTGTATTGTTGTCGTATTAGGCTGAAAGTGAAGTATTGCTTGTAGTATTAATGGTGCCGAAAGGCTGCTGCGTAACAGAAGGAGAAAATCCAAGCAGATCGAACTTGAATATATTAAAAATAACAGTAAATTATAGTATATTTCCTTGTCTATGTAAGGTTTTTCAATGTACCCGGTATATTGTAGTTTTAATATCTAAGAACTAATACACACACACACGTCACGGCCGGCCGAGACGAGCGGACGTCGTACGAAAGTCGTGTCACAAAATATTACGAATTACCCCCGATTATGTTTTTAAATAAATTGGAAAATGGATAGTTTTGTTAGATCCTCTAGTGTGGTGTCAAGTGAATCAGGTGAAAGTGTAGTTAATGAAGAGATGATGGTGAATATGATGAAAAACATGAGAGAAGAACAATTGGTGGCAAGTAGCATGATCATGAATGTTAGTACTGAAGATCAAACCCAAAGGTCTGTTGAGAAAAGGTTGCGAGATGATAGTGAGGAAAATTATGATGAGGATGGATTTATTACCGTAAAAAGAAGTACTAAAAGATTGTTGAGAAGTTATTCAGATAATAATGATAATAGTGATAATGTGGGTAGTAGTGAAGAATATGAAGTATGTATTTCATCCACAAAAATTTTACCAAAGTCGATTGGAATCGCAAAGTTATTAAAAAGTGAAAATATCCATAACATTTTAAAGATAAAATATAAAAGCCCCTACAAAATATTTATCTCATTGAAAGATTTGGTAAATACTAATAAAATACTTACTTGTACAAAATTCAAAGAATTAGATTGGAGTTGTCAAAGGAGGGATTTATCAAGTATGACATATGGTATAATCAAAAATATTGAGCTAGAAATAGAGGATAAGGAATTATTGCAAATACTGGAAAGTGATGTAAAGATTCTTACCGTTAAAAGACTCAAAAGATTGACAGTTGATGGACAGTGGACAGACAGTGAAGTTGTACGTTTAACTTTTGAAAGTTCATCCTTACCCCCGTATATATACGGATACGGGTGCCGGTTTAAGGTTGAACCATATATATTTCCTGTCACTCAATGTTCAGGGTGTTGGAAATATGGCCACACTAAAAAGTATTGTCCTATACAGAAAATTAAATGTCCTAAATGTGGACAAGGTCATGAGAATTGTGCATCAATGGAGTTCACTTGTATTAATTGCAAAGGGCCTCATATGGCACTTAATAAAAGTTGTCCAATCTTTCTTAGAGAGAAATCTATAAGAAATATAATGAGTGAAAATAATTGTACTTACAAACGAGCACTGAACTTATACAAAGAAAAGAGTAAGCTTGCACCAAAAATTTCAGCCCCGCTCCAAACAGGATATAGTGAACAGCAAACAGAGATGGTGGCAGAAAATACTAATTTTACTTTGGCAGATAAAAGTTATAGAGATGTACTTGAAACACAGAAAATATCAGCTTTGTCATCTTCATGCCCACAACCAGATTTATCATGTGAGGAAGGACACAGTGATGGAAATGAAAATAGCAGTTATATGTCAAATGATGATAACATAAATGAACAAGTTTCTCTTGTGTGTAACTCCAGGCAGTCAGTAAGGCGACAGATAACAGGAAGTAAGAACAAGAAGTCTAAGAAAAAGACCAAAAGAAGTTTGCAGAAGTCATTAAATAAAACCAATAGCAAAGAAAAAATGGCTAAAGAAAATAAAGAAACTCAGAATAGAAATCAAAATTCTTCCATATTCACTAAGATTTGTCTTAGAGTTAAAGAGATTATTCAGTCCAATTATTCTTGTGGTGAAATGTTTAAAGAGATTATGAAGGTGTTACTAGTTGAATTTATGTGTTATATGTCTACCTATTTTAGAGGAAATGATATTGTAAGTAAAGTTTTTTCTTTATTTTATAATGTGTAGTGCATTAAATTCATTTAATATTAATATTATACAATGGAATGCACAAAGTTTAAAATCCAAGTTAATTGATTTTGAATTATTACTGAATCGTGAAAAAATACATATTGCTTTATTGAGTGAAACATGGTTGGATCGTGAAATTCAGATTAACCTAAGTGGCTACAATGTATTTAGAAAAGATCGTCATGACTCTTATGGTGGTGTAGCCATAATCTCGCACAAATCTATTAAAACATTTACTACTCCTATAAGTGTGACTAATTTGGGCATAGAAATATTACATATTAGAGTTCTTAATTGCAAATTAATCAAAAATATAATTTCAGTATATTGTCCTTCTTCAGTAAATACCTCACAATCAGACTGGGAAAACATTTTTTCAAAATTTCCTAGTAATTCTATTATTGCAGGTGATTTCAATGGGCACCACTCTAGTTGGACAAATAAAAGTGATAGTAGAGGGAATCATTTGTTTGAAGCAGCAGTTGAAAATAATTACGTAACAATAAATAATGGTGCGCCCACTAGATTAAAATGGGTTAACGGGTCGTTGCAACGGACTGCACCTGATGTCACATTTTGTACCATAGATATAGTGATGAACAGTTTTTGGCATGTTAGTAACGAAAGCTTAGGCAGTGACCATTTAATTATTAAATTTTGTATTAAATATTCCGATTCCGTCAATATCACATCAAAGCGAAATTATAAAAAAGCAGACTGGCCAAAATACAGGGAAAAATTAAAATCCTTATTTAACACTGTGGAAATGTCTTCTATGAAAAATGTTCAATGTATGTATAATTTATTTATAAGTTTTATTAATAAAGCTGCTCATATATCTATTCCATATTCAAAACTTTGTAATAATCCAAATAGAAAATTTAGACCAAAAGTGTATTGGAATGAACAGCTTTCAAAAGTTATTGCAGAACGGCGTTTAGCATTATGTATTTTTAGAAAAAATGCAACCCCACAAAATTTAGACAGACTAAAAATTAAAATTTCTGATGCACAGCGGCAGATTAGACGTGCTAAATCTCAGTGTTGGTATGAATTTTGTAGTAGCATTAATGAGACTACTTGCACATCAGATATGTGGAAGAAAATGCGTTGGATAAAAGGTTTTAAGACTAATAGATTATATTCGCCAGATAAAAATAAGGAGGAATTATTATGTGAACTGGCACCAGACTTTGTCGTTGCAACAAAACCTACAATCACTTGTAACGAATCCAGTTTAAATCATAAATTTTCATTACAGGAATTAGATATTTGTATTAAATCTAAAGATACAGCACCAGGTTTAGATGATATATCTTATTCAATGATTGCTAACCTCCCTGATGTTGCCAAATTTTTTTTGCTTCAATTATATAATACCATTTACAAAACTGCTTCCTTGCCCTCTCAATGGAGAGATATTCATATTGTGCCCATACCTAAATTGAATAGTTCAGGCAATAAACTTAGACCTATAGCACTAATGTCCTGTCTGTGTAAAATATTTCATAGTATGATACTCAAAAGATTAGAGTGGTATGTGGAAAATAAACAAATTATGTCCCCTAGTACAACTGGCTTTAGAAGAGGTCATTCTTGTCTAGATAGTCTAGCACTCTTAGTTACTAAAATACAAATTGCTCTCGCTCAAAAAATCCCAACTCTAGCAGTATTTTTAGATGTAGAAGGAGCATATAATAATGTTCTGATTGATCGCGTAATTTACATTTTGGATGATCTGAAAGTCGGTTCCTATGTTTGCTCTTATACATGGGAATTTTTAAAAGAAAGGCATCTCATTATAAAAGGCGAGGAATCTGACAGACAATATATTCGATGGACTAGCAAGGGCATAGCTCAGGGTGACCCGTTATCCCCTCTCCTTTTCAATATTATTACAGCTGAAATAAGTAGAAAAATAAAAAATGTCTATTTATGTCAATATGCTGATGATTTTGTTCTTTTTTGCAGTTATAGAAAAATTCAAGATAGTGTTAATAACATGCAAACAGCTTTAGATTTCTTTACCTCATATATAAATCTTTTAGGTTTGGAGTTATCAAGTCACAAATCAAAATTCTGCTTATTTACTAGAAGATACAAAAGACTATCTGTAGAAATTCATGTAAATGGTTCAGCTTTAGCATCCGTCGATTGTATTAAATACCTTGGCATATGGTTGGACAAATCTCTGAGATGGAGTAAACACATAAACGAAGTTTATGAAAAGGCGCAAAGAAAAGTACAATTACTTAAAGTCTTGGCAGGATCCACATGGGGTATTCATCCTCTCCATCTTCGTAGGTTGTATATGGCTCTTATACGTAGTAGAATTGATTATGGATGTTTTTTATATGATAATGCAGCGACTAGTCACACTTATAAGCTAGATAAGTTACAAAATCTGTGTTTAAGAATAATTGGCGGGTTTATTAAATCGACTCCTACTCATGTCATGGAAAGCGAGCTGTGTATTCCGCCACTATATTTAAGGCGTAAATTTTTATCAATTAAATTTTACTTAAAATTAAAATCTAGATCCAATGATGTCACTAGCAATTTTTTTGTAGATGTAGCTAATATGGCTCACCAAAGGCACTGGAGTGGAAAGAGACGGCCACTGTTAGCTATCACTGATGATATGTTGGGAACGGAGGAAATTTCTTCTTCATATCCCCTAGATGTATTTATTCTAGATAGATGGGTATCTAGCATAAACATTCAAAATGTCATCAGAACTAGTCTGATTAATGTTACAAAATCAATGTACAATATTAGTGATGTAAATAATATACGCATACAACTTTGTGAGAGATATTCTGGATGGCACTCAGTGTATACAGATGGCTCCAAGACGTCCGATGGGGTTGGTGCGGCATATTATGATTATAATAACAAGTCCTATGGTACTTTTAAATTACATTGTAATATGTCAATAATGTCAGCAGAATTATATGCCATTTATGAAGCCTTAAAATATTTAATTGGTTTGAATGTAAATAATGTAGTAGTTTATTCAGATAGCAAAAGTGCTTTACAGCATATTTCCAAATGTGTATACAGATCAAATGGCATATGTTTAGGATACCAAATTTTAAGCAAAATTAATGTTTTAAATACTAATCATAAAAAAATAATTTTACAGTGGATACCATCTCATGTTGGTTTTCCAGGTAATGAGGTGGCTGACAGATTAGCGAAAGTAGCAATTAACTCAGGTGTCCAGACGTGTATATTACCAACATATTCGGAATTATTAAGTAAATTTAAAAGTAATTGTTTTTCTTTTTGGAATGAGTATTTTAATGAGAGGTCTAAAACTAAAGGTATATGGTACAGAACGATACAGTGTGAGCCGCCTCATGTACCATGGTTTGCCAATGTAAGATTGAGTCGAGGGCAAATTATTGCTGCACTTAGATTAAGATCAGGTCATATACCTCGCAACAAATTTGCTTACCTTATGGGTAAAAAGGATTCTCCTAACTGTGTAACATGTGGTATTGTTGAGGATGTTCAACATGTTTTGGAAGAATGTGTAAACTATAATGTTTTAAGGGCACAACTTATAGATGCCACAAATATATCTGTTTATAGTGTAGGTCTATTTCATGGCATTTTAGTCAATCCTGCATGTGATGATGCTAAAGTTTTATATTCTTTTTTATTAGGTAAATAAATTAGTTGATATTAAGTATTTAGGAGTAAGATATTTTGTACATGAACGATGGGATTGGCGTAGTCACTTCTGTGTACTGAAATCCCTTAAAAAAAATAGACAAAAAAAAAAAAAAAAAGAACTAATACAGCTTAAAATGTATACTTTCGGTTAAATGTGTTGACTGGAGTGAATCCATATCCTAATGTACGCCTAGGATAAGATTATTTGTTTGTATATGTTTAAACTGTTTCATGTAAGTGAATTATTGTAAGTTCTTATGAGAAATAAAGATATCTAAATTCTCAAAAAATAAGTTAGTTACCGTGTTTTTTGCTAACCATAATAATTGTGTTACCTTCATGCGTTAAAATGAAACTATTTGATATTTATTTTTAAATATCAATAGTTTAAGAATAATTTTAAAGAAGTTTTATTGTATTTTTCCGTAAGTTTCGGTTGCTTTTCAACAGCCATGGTCAACGTGTAGACTAAGATGGTGGTTGTCTCAATATGTCGAAGTATATTTATTTCGAAGTGTCCGAACATTATTTAATTATTGATTTACTATTAATGCTGGTGAAAAATACGCGTAATATACGCACCACCTCTTAGGGGACTTAAGAGCAGCGATAACTCAGTGGGAAGACCAACAGACTGCAATGCAGAGGGTCTCGGGTTTGAACCCACGTCGCACATCACTGACTTTCGAGAGTTATATGACTTTTCGAAAATATGTGCGTATTGATTGACAATTATCGCTTGCTCTGTGCCTCGGAGAGCACGTTAAGGCGTCGGTCCTGGCTGCCATGAACATCTATGGCAGTCGTTATTGGGAGAGTGTCGACACAAAAGATCCCACTGGGTCGAAGTGCCGTCGGTCTACACTGACTGCCCCCCACATAAGATAGGGACTAAAACGTGAGATACTTTTTTTCCCATGCTTTTTTTTATACTACTAAGGTGGCAAACAAGCATACGGCCCACCTGGTGGTAAGTGGTCACTGTAACCTATGGACAACTGCAACACCAGATGCATCACTTGCGCGTAGCCGACCCTTTAGGAAAGGAAGTGAGAAGGAGCGGGAAGGGAGAAAGAGGGTGATTGGGCCACCGGCACTCTCACTCACCGAACGAAACACAACAGTAGGAATACTGCTATTTCACGTCGATATTCTGTGAGATATGTATGTGTTAAGTATTTTTGTAGCAATTACAGTTGTGTGTGTGATTAAAAGCTTTCAACTCAATCTAAGTCAAATCTAAACGTTTGTTTCAATGCATTTTACTTGGCAAGATAATAATAATAATAATATTCTATCACATACACACAACACCATCTAGCCCAAACTAAGCAGAGCTTGTACTATGGGTACTAGACAATTAATAAACATACATATGTTTATACGTTTTTTTTTGTAAATACATAATATTATACATAGAAACACCCAGACCATGACCAACATCCATGTTCATGCACACAAATGTTTGACTTGTGCGGAAATCGAACCCGCGACGAGATGTATTTAGTATATTTAATTAAGAAGCATTTTAAGGAATTAGTTTATACCAATTGATGCAAATAATTCTCTCTTTTTGTCTCCAGGTACAATTCTAAGCTGACGACTCTGGCACTCCCATCAGTGATATTCGAGCCTAAGTTTCGCGGTTCTGTTCGTAACCTGGTTTATTCGGACTTGCCTGGACAGCCACCACGGAGACAGGAGCTAAGGCATTCGAGGGATTTGAAGGTAAGTTCTTAATAGCTAAGAATCTGGCCAAAGCCTTACATTTAAGGGTATTAGGGTATATGTATATGTGGGTAAGGGTAGCAATAGTTGTCAAGTTTACTGATAAGGAGTGAAGGCTGGATTTTTGTTTACGTACAAACATAGTATCATACTATTCTCTCTCTTCTCTCTGCCTACTCCTTCGTGGACGAAGGGGTAGAAAGAAAGAGAGAGAGCCAGGCCAGTATGGTTTAAAGTCCCACGTATTAGGATTTTGACTGTTACCATCTACCGGGCACAGATCCAAATATCAATTTAATTCTTTATTGCTTCGTACTTGCTACTAAGGATTTCTTGTCAAAAAACGATTTGGGTTTTTGAACAGTTTGCCCGTCTTGGTAATCGAACTAGTAGTGAATGAGAATGCTATAGTATAGTATAGACCATATAGTAGTCTATATGGTCTCGGTTTCGACTTCCAAGCCAAGCCAATAAAAATATTTCGGGTTAATGTTCATGAAAATAATATAATAATTTTAAAGGGTGTGAAGTATTGTAGAGGTATTTCATAATTTAGTTTTTAATCAGACGTTAACCTTTGAATCGGAATTTGGCCAAAACTAAGATTTTTCTTTTTTCTTTTTTTCTAGATGAAAGGTACCCTATGTACTTTTATATGCCCCTGACAACGTGTATGCAAAATTTCATGATGATCGACAACTATAGGCGTGAAAACCTAACAAACAAACTCACATTCGCATTAATAATATTAGTAAGGATATACAGATGACCTGCTCTTTTCCTTCTCCCTTAGCCTTTATTATTCCCAAGTCACTTGGGGTCGGCTTTTCTAGTCTAACCGGATTTGACTGGATATCAGTTTTTACACGGAGCGGCTGCCACCTGACCTCCGCAACCCGAAGGCTAATGATACCATAATGCTAGACCAGTGTCAGGATATTAGAAGGTACTGACTTTCCCAATAACGACTGCCATAGGTGTTCATGGCAGCCGGAACCGACGGTTTAACGTGCTCTCCGAGGCACGGAGCAGGCGATAATTGTTAATCAATACGCACATAATTTCGAAAAGTCATATAACTTCCGAAAGTCAGAGGTGCGCGACATGGCTTCGAACCCGAGACCCTCTGCAATGCAGTCTGTTGGTCTTCCTACTGAGCTATCGCTGCTTTTTTCTGAACAGATGACCTGCTCTATTATACAAAAATGATGTACCTGTTTATGACGTATCAAGTCGAAGTATTTTAATCAAAAGTTCGATATCAATATCCAATTTCGAACGGAGTTGTTCGTTTTGATATGTCTTTTTCCTTGTATTTATGTACATATATAACTGTATAATCATACATGGCTTAGTTATGTCTCTTTATTATAATATATTTTCTCACCATTGCAATTTTTTTGTGTACTACAGTTACATAATATATCAATGCTTGGTTATGTGTAACCTTAATTAAAGACATAAAACCAGTATTTGTTTCGTACCATTTACTGAATTATTCTCTGCTGTTTAATATTAACGGTTGGCAAGATTATGAATCGGCAATAGGTTTTTAAAGCTGATGTAATTGATTTTATTCTACTGTTGGACGATTCCTTTAATAATTATGTAACACTGAGGAGAGAGCCGTGCCCAGCAGTTTAATACAGAGCTGATATTTTAATATATATATTTTATAAACTTCTGTCGGCGAGAATGTATATCCATATTAAAAATATATTAATCCAAGATATGATCTATCTGTTTACCAAGTTTCTTCCAAATCTATTCAGTAGTTTACACGTAATTGAGTAACAAATGTAAAAACATCTTCATGAACTATTTTATTTATAATATTAGTACCCTAGTGGGAGAACATTGGACTGTCACACAGATGTCTCGAGTTCGATCCCAATGAGCGCATTTCTGACTTTTTAAGGTTATGTGTGTATTAAATAGGTAATTATTGTTCGCTACATGTCTAAGAATTCTCCATAATGTTCTCGAAGATATGTGAAGTCTGCCAATCCGCGGTAAGACAGCGTGGTGGACTATGGTCTAGCCTTTCTTATACCGAGAAAACGCTCATATATAATACAGTACATGATCTAAATTCATTTATTCATATGCAATACAAACTTACAGTCTAAAACCAAATCGCTTGTATGCTGTGAAGTTATACATTACTAACACATTATATCTAATCATTGAATACATAAAAGTTAATAAAATCTTATTTGAAATTAAACTGCTATATACGGATTTTATCGCGTTGTTTATTTGACACTTTATTACAAAATTTTGAAAATTGTTACACTACTACTACTATTAAACTTTACTAATTTTTAAGCTAATTAAATTATTATTAAACTATTTAGATTTAATTTATGTTTACACTTTCCCCGACGTTTCGGTTGCTTTTCAGCAGCCATGGTCACGGGAGACTAAGATGGCAGTTGTCTCAATGTTCCAGTGTAGTTATTTCAAAGTACCCGAACATAATTTAATCATTGGTGTTTCTATTTACGCAGAATGAGCTCAAAGTATCATGAAGTCTAGCTGTGGTTTGCTTCTTCTTGGGTTTGACTATTTTTATTACTGGATCCCAAGCTGGTGGTACATTCCAACCATCTTCTCTATTAAAATTAGGATGTTTTTTGATTTCAATAGCCTCGCGAAGCATCCTTGGTAGGAATCGGTGTTCTTTAGCGAGAATCTGTGGTTTGTCAAATCTCAGGTAGTGGTTGGTCCCCTGTTGCCGTCCGTCCGAAATCCGAAATCCGTATATAGCAGTTTAATTTCAATGAATAATATTCGCGTAAATAGAAGACAATATTACATTATATCTAATCATTGAATACATAAAAGTTAATAAAATCTTATATATAAAATAAAAATATATATATATATATAATATATAATATAAAAGAACAATATATAATATACTTTGAGTCACTATGATTTCGCATAGTAATATCTCTCTGCCTGCCAAAGAAATGAAGAAATTTATAACTAACAAATTACTTTCGTGTCTAACGAATTGGTCTAGAATAATTAGGGCCTATAAGAAAATTATTGTCACAGAGAAAGTTTTGCAAGTAATTTTATACTACGTTTTATACAGCAATAAACGTTTAGTGTTCTCTGACAAAGAATAAGAACTGTACGAATGACTGCAAATAATCACAGCGCCGTAGAATAATCGACTTATGAATAATTTCATCGTCCAACTTATAATATGCTAATATTATTTCCCCGGAGTTCCTGAATCTGAAGTGTTTAAACAAATAGAAATACTATTATTTAGTTGTGTGTTTCAAGAGGATTTATCGTTTGAAGGCGTCGGCAGTTGTCGATTCCAACGTGTGTAAGTTTTATACCGGTACGGAACAAAAAATATGTGGTGCATAGATACCTGTTGCAGGTCTGGGTGAACTTGTATTTGTGTCTATGTTATTTCTATATTGATGAGATCCTTGCGAACATTTTTTGTTATGTAAGATTTTATGTTCTTTTAAAAAGGACTACTCCCGCACTAGGAATATATTCTGAGTCGCGGTTGATTTTACTATATTCAAACAACGGACGCAACGAATACGTAGTCTTTGGACAATTATTTGTGGCTCACACAGTCATTTTTGTCGCTTGTTGAGAAACCAAAAAACCCAGCGCTGTAGCGTTGACGAAGCGAATAGTTACACCAATGCGCCATTCGTGAATCAAAAAATCAAAATCAAAATCAAAAATAAATTTATTCAGATTAGGTTACAAGGTAACACTTTTGAATGTCAAATTTACACTATTTTTTTCTGCGAATTTACATTTACTGCCACTCGAATCTTTCCAAGTATATTATTTTTAGTATAGACTGCTATGCAGAAGGTCTCGGATTCGATTCTTGGTTTGCGTAAAGTGTTATTAAGTTATTATGTATAGTAAGAAATTCGTAGTAGTATTATAGAGTCTGGAACAACCCATGGTAGACGGCTATACTCTCGCCCAAAATTAAGTGGAACTTGATAATGTCTAGATCTATATTGCGAGTCTTTTTATGTTTAATAGCTTTTGTGAAAGATTGAAATGTAGGTGGAATATATCGCAGTCTACTACTTCTATGAAAGCAAGCTTTAACATATGTATGAATGTACATTATACTAAGATAATTTCAAGGTTCCCTGCGTTTTGAACAATATGATAAACAACCTGTTTTCGAACAGCTCATCTTAAGTTTTAATGTTAAGCAAATTTCAACCTTATCTTTGAGACAGACAGTCTGTTTTGCAGTGTAGTAGGTGGTTAAAGTTAGGCTGAATTCAACAAAGAAATTCTTCTAAGCGTTGGCGTAACCTTAGTCATGGTTTTCAGCTTTGTGGTATAATTTGGCAGCTGAGGCGACCGGGATAGGTATAAAACTAGAACTTTGCATAACAAATTCAGTTTTATGTACAGGCAAATATTTTGTACGAGTTTTTAGGGTACCGTACCAAAATGACATGTGGATCCTTACTACTAAGCCTATGCCATCTCCGAGACTAGACGTTTTTAACTTTAAATTTCTTCATCCTTTGAACAACAACAGTTAGCCAGTTAATATATTGTTGAGAGCAGCGATAGCTCAGTGGGGAGACCAACAGACTTCAATGCAGAGGGTCTCGACAATTGGTATTGACAATTATCGCCTACTCCGTGCCTCGGAGAGCACGTTAAGCCGTCGGTCCCGGCTGCCATGAACATCTATGGCAGTCGTTATTGGGAGAGTGCCGACACAAAAGATCCCACTGGGTCGAAGTGTCGCCGGTCTGCACTGACTGGCCCCCACATAAGATAAGATAATATATTGTTTGTGTAATGAGTAGGATTAAAAAAAAATTGTTTAGATTTTTATTGGTTGGCGCAGTGCCCATCCATGTAGATAAAGTAAAAGGTACATTCGACGATGACGTTAGAACCGAGATGTCGTAATTCAATTGATAACGTTTGTAAATTGCGTTATAATGCTTCTTTAAGCTCTCGATTCTTTTTCGATTATTCGAAATTAGACAACAAAAATTGTAAAAGTAAATATCTGTAGTAACAGGAGTGAAAAGACCGTGACATGGTGTAGTGCTTTTTAATTTTTTTAAATGCCTATAATTTTTAAAAAACTAATACTAAGATTTTAATATTTTTCTTAAAGCTATTATAACTTAGCCTGTTATCTGATTCCGGCTTGACGTCGACTTCTGGGACAGCCTGTTTAAGATATCTTAATATTAAAAAGGTAATAAAAATGTTGCATTGAAAAAAGCCTGTTTGAGCTACGCTAAGCTCTACTCAGCTTTCATGAGAAGAAGCAGGCAAGAAACTCATGGCCACTCTTTGGAATCGCCAAATGTTCATTAACAATATAAATACGTTACAACGCGAGTCCGACTCACACCTGATCAATTTGGTTATCATTGGTATAAGTTATCCTATTAACCTACACACAAAAATATTTATGTAGAGATACAAGAACACAGAATTACGCGCTTCAATTAGTAAACATTAAAATAGTATATTAATCCTCTTTAGAGATTTACAACGACTAGCTTTCATTTCCATTACCAGGACGTGAAACTTCTACTTAATTTGTAGCACTTTATTGGTCCCTAGTGTCTTGGATGTCGTAACACATAAAAGTACCAGCGTCCTCGTTTCTTGAAGATTTTGTTGCAATCTCTTTAATGTCACACAGATGGAGTACTAGCAATATTAAAAGGCTTTGATTAGTGCGATTATGAAAGTAATGTCTATTAAACATTATGCAATTGACAAAGTAAGTCTGGCTTTTATATGATACTAATTTTTGGAAACAATTTTTACGAGTGGAATTTCGAAGTAGGTCTCTATATTTTTCTTTCTTAATACTCCAATTCTCAACAGCATATCAAGATGAAAAATGCACTAGATTTTAAGTTAGATTTTTAGCAATATAACTGTGAAAACCGTTTTTAATTTCGTGCAGTAGTTTCTGCGTGATGTGCGTATAAACATATGTACCGATAAAAATTCTATATATCATTGTTTTGACTTCTATAGCTTTTATGTCACGTGCTTACTTATGCCCGTGGCTTCGCTTGCTCGTGAACCATTTTCTTCCTTATGAAAGATACTCCATATCGTTTTTTGTACCCTTGGCAATGTGTATGCGAAATGCGTAGTTAAGGCCTAGTGACAGCCCTAGACCTAGTGAAAGCCTAACAAAAAAACAAGCAGACTCACATTTGCATTTATAATATTATACTTAAGATTACTGATGTCTACTCTATTCAACTATTTTATATTTCTAGTTGTAGATTTTTTTGTTGGAAATAAATAAATAAATTACTAACACGGCCAATTCTTCAAAATTTAATACACATCCATCCTCTTACTAAGCTGCTCTTAATATGTTTAACAATATAATAATAATAATGGCATTGCAAATAACAATATCAATACACATTTTAAATATTATACAAGTCGTTATCCTGTATCTTACGCCATGCGTCAAGTCAGCATGCCCTCCCAACATAAATTAAACAACGGATCGCTTCATTTTTGTCTACACCGCCACTAAAACCACTTTCGTCGACACTACCTATTATAGGTAGTGTGTTCGCTGTTCTCCTTGTAGCCTGGGATCGATACTGCCTAAGAAAGGGAACTGACACTGTTGTTGTATTAATCGGTTTATATTGTACTAGTCTCCGTGCACGTCGTTGCTCACATAATCATAAAACATAGCCAATGTTATTCAAGAATACACAGTACAGTCTTTCACTAGTCTAAAATTTTTATAAATTGGTTTAGTAGTTTCAGAGATTACACGTTGTATATGAATAAAGTAATTTTATTAATATAGACTAACAGATGCCACGTTTCTACGTGTCTATAAAAAGAAAGCTAAGTCTGGCAATATGCTTAGTATACGAATATAGATTAATCCTCTACATGTGTATAAAAAGCAATTTGCGAAATACGCAAAGAGACTCATTCCGAAAAATTAGCCAGATATGTATTAAACTCATTTTGATAAATACTGCTTTGTATTAATAACCCAAATAATTTACGACCTGAATCAAAAGCGTTGGAGTTATATGCATTACGTAACCGATTAACGTGAGGTACCTGTGCAAGTAGCCTGTATAATTAGCTCGTGCATGTAGCCCAGAGGAATAGCTTGGGTATTTAGCCTATTAATTTAATCTTTATAATCTCCGTAATACCCACGTTTTATTGGCGGACGAGCTAGCGGCTCACCTAATGATTTCAACAATGTCAGGGGTTCACACAGCCAAACCGCTGCCTACCCTGATAGCAGTACTCTCTTTAAGTCTCGTTTAGAGAAGGACAGGTTTTAATAAGACGTAATTGTACTCTTGTATACATTAGGGTTAGGATCTGAATATTAGCTTTTAATATATGTAAAAAAAAAAAAAAAAAAAGACATCTCCCGCATTAGATGTAAATCCCCTATCTTGGTGGACTTTACAAACATTGAAACAATAGACACAAAGAAAAAAATATTTGTGTCTTATCCCGTGTGGTGACCGAACTATCAACGGCGCATTTGAAGTGGCAAGCCAACCTTAAACGACTACGTCATCCGTGTGCCATTTGTAACCTAAATCCATATAAAATCACATTTTAAGTAGCATTTTTCAAAGTAGAGACAAACCAACACACGTTCATATATTTGCAATAACACTTAGTCTAGTACTTTAGCATACATTTTCTAGTAAACCATACATAACGGATGTTTCAGCAGAATTTAAGCAAAATATTATTCAGGAATTGTCGAGAAAATACGTTCTGTTTTTTGTAACGCAGTATTTATTGGAGTGACATATTGAATACTTGGGTTGTTTGTTTCACAATTTCATCGCTGAAAGACGTAATGGAATGTTTCAGAATGAATATTCATTATGATCGTTTTTATTATTATTCAATAAATTGATGTATTGGTGTCTGATAAAACAAACTTTATTTGTTGATGCTTATGAGCGATTTGCGTTGCAAATTAATAGAATGCTTGTAAACTCTTCTAACAAAGACCGCATGAGGATTGGCTGTCAATTAAATCATTAGAACATTACCGCTTAAAAATCTTAAATCATCGAGTAATTGCTAACCTGTCTACTATAAAACACCTATTAGGTTAAAATGTAACTACTATATACGGATTTTATAGCGTTGTTTATTTTACACTTAATTACATAATTTAGAAACTGTTACACTACTACCTACTGGGTACTATTAAACTTTACTAATTTTTACCACCACATTTTAAACTTTAAATTTAACCACAGCTAGACTTCATGATACTCTGAGCTCATTCTGCGTAAATAAGAAATACCAATGATTAAATTATGTTCGGGTACTTTGAAATAACTACACTGGAACATTGAGACAACTACCATCTCAGTCTCCCCGTGACCATGTCTGCTGAAAAGCAACCGAAACGTCGGGGAAAGTGTAAACTTAAATATAAATAGCTTTAAAAGTTTTAATAATTTAATTTGCTTAAAAATTAGTAAAGTTTAATAGTACCTAGTAGCAGTGTAACAGTTTCTAAATTATATAATAAAGTGTAAAATAAACGAGGCGATAAAATCCGTATATAGTAGTTTAATTTCAATGAATAACATTCGCGTAAACTAAAGACAATATTATGTACACCTATTAAGGGTCACCATACTAATATTACAAAGAGGTTAAATGTATTTCTTTGTATTTATGTAGGAGGTAATATTGAGAACTACTGAAGAGATTCAAAAATTTTAACTTATATATTACAATATTCATGAGTTTGTGTTGATGTTTTTATAAAGGTAATTCCTATTATACTCCTATAAATATGAAAGTTTATGAAGAAATTAAAATTTTTGTTACTCAATCGCAAACTTTTAAACGGATTTAGGTAAAACTGGCATACAAATAAACCATGTCTTGGATTACTCTACGCTCATGGGATGCACGCAGGCGATTCCACAACTGAAACTAGCTTAAAATACTCATGTTATATCCTTATGTCTTGTACTAATAATCTAAAATCAGTAAGAAAAGCACTACGCTACGTGGCTACGTAAACTACGCAGCTACAACAGCTACGTAGCCCGTAGCCTTCGTAGATAGCAGCTGCGTAGCGTTTAAACGTAGCATTAATATAATATGGAGATAGGAAAATCTCGTCTAGCCTTGAGCTAGTTTCAGACCGCACTAATCACTCTCTCGCCATTTCAAAGGTTAATTGTGGCGGTCAGCAGTTATGCTTTAATATGTACGTATTCAACATTATAATTTAAACTTATAAACATCTAGCGACTAAAAATATTTGTACATATGTTAAATTCATTGCCTAGATTTTATGCGAAAATATATTCTATATGCGTACTTATAATTTGAGGTGTGCATATTCCCTAAGGGTTATTACACATATCCCCATTGAGTATCCCCATCAATGGGGATCTGTGAAATTTTTGGGTAATGGGTAGTTATGGACATATGTATTTCCAAAGGTGTATGGCCTGTATTATTATACGCACATTTTTAAAAAGATAACTCCCTCAGTAGGATAAGCACTTGTATCGAGGGTGACTTTTAATATATTCAGACAACAATTATAAGTCCACCCAAACTCGTAACAATCATTTTTGGACCACACATTTTTTAAAACCTGTGTTGGGATTGAACACGACACCTGCTATATTGGCATTCTACCAGTCATATTGCTTGATATTTTCTTGCTACAATTTCCTACCAGAAAATCTTCCTAAACCTTTTTTTGCTTGACCAGGGCTGGACTCGGAGTGAACGATTCTGCGGTTCCGACTTAGAATCGTTACACATAGCACAAACTGATGCCAACAAGATTAGTTGAAAACAATTTTTTACATCAGGAATTAAAAAGAAACACTAGATATAATAAATAATGCTGGATCAGATTTAGGACGCCGATTTGCTTTTTGATGTTGTTCAGAATAGTGCTGCTTTTTTATGCTGTCTTTGATGGAAATGCATGTCACGTCATGCATTATTTTGTATTTTTCTTTGTGTTTAAGAAGAAATACTGATCGATTAATGGTTTCATGAAAGAATATCTTTCCTTAAGCCATTGGCGTAAGTTCATAGACGTATGCATTCTTATCTTTTATAAGTGTGGTGCACAAAAATAGTTTGCAACTGGTCAGTAACGGTTTTTCAGCAAGCCGTGGAACGTAACATTTTTGGAGTACGGTTAACAGACTAGACTTCAACTAGATTCTGTGTTGTAACACAAATTGTGAATGTCACTCAAAAACCTGCCATACCTAAATTTGATTGGGTCAGCTTTTCCGAATGTCGGGGGATCTTTGGGCTCGATTCAGCAATATGGTAAGGTCGAGGAGACTATGACAGGATAAACAGCTGTAGGAGTCACTGCCCTAAATAGTACTGTGACTTGCGAGTGAAAATATAATATATACTGGTGCGTAGTATGGCTGCTAGTAGATAATATTTACAGAAGCATATGCCGGATACATTCATAAACCAGGGATTTTGCTAAATCATCAAAACGTGCCCAATCCTTTGTATGGCCACAATATTTTAATAATATTATAATTTAGTAGAACCTTTTTACACCTGCCGTTGTTTAAGCCTCGTTCATTATAATCACTGGCTGGTCACACAATGGAACAGTTTTGAATTTCAAAAATAGAATTCTAAAAGTCGAACGTTCGAAATTATTTACAGTTGAGAATTCAGCCCGTTTGATTATGTTTAGGGTTGGTCCAGACTTAGTGGAAGGTTGTTGTTGTTAGTCTTATTATATGATATTTGAATTTAAAAGATATGGGCCAGCTGGTGGCCGGTGACGTGAGCCATTTCATACAGAGAAGAGGCCCGTACTTAACAGTGGTACAATTTCTAAAAAGAACTAATATTTTTTTGTTATTATTATGAAACATATACATAGATTCAGACCCGAATATATTCGAAGACATATGTAAGCAAAAAATACACCTGGTATTACACCCATCGTTTCGCTCATATTTTGTCAGCTATAGTTTTAGATTCCACGTGATAGAGCGTAGCCTATTGTGTTTTACCGAGCACAATGCTGCCGCTACGAATGACAATTACCACGACCAGCTTTTAAAAATATTAATAATTTTTCGTTACATCCATAAATAATGACGCATAATGCGGCTTATAAATTTTTTTGACTGAAATAATGTCACAAATTAATATTTAATTTTACCATAATAGAATAGCCTTTACCAGCGGCAAATATAACTACCCCTGACATGACGTCAGAACTGTTTCGCCAGATCTGGCTTCACCCTTACATAACTCTACTCTGTTTCGACCCTCCGATTTTAATCTGTCTGCCGCGACGAGGTCAACGTATAAAACTGGTCTCGTGTGCCGACAAAAGGTTAGTTTTATAAATAGAATGTTGCAATCGATGTGTTACTCTGTGGGACTGCGAAGTTTATTGAAGAAGTTGAAAGTGGGTTTATTTCGAATTTCAAATTCTAATATACAACTGGTCGAATATAATCCATTGTTAAAGTTTTTTTAGTATTTCTATGAATTTTGGTACCAGTATTATATTGTTGTTCGGAAATATTCAATTCGTATGGTTTCATTTTGAATTTAGAATTTTGAGTTGGCATGAAATTTGATTTGGAATACTGGCTGGAAATAATACTCGCGTCTGGTTTCAATTTGGATTTTAGAATGATTGGAATATCTCAGAGTGATGAGTTGGTATTCTATTACTTTCAAATAAAATCATTGTTCAAAAATCCTCGTAAGCAATTCATAATTTATTTTAGTATTAATAATATTAGTTATATACACGTTTCGGACTACGGTAACAGCTTACTGCCATTCAGCTAATGGTATTGTATTATCTGACTTGTACCTTATTAAGTAGCAATAGCATAGCAGGGATACCGTTATACTGCCACACAGATGTCTGCATCTCTATCCTAAAGCACGCAACTCTAACTTCTCAAAGTTATAAGCGCATTGAAGAGTTGATTATCGCTCGCTTGAACAGCAAAGGAAAACATTGTGAGGCAATGTGTATGTCAGAGATTCTCTATAATGTTCTCGAATGAATATGTGAAATTTATCAACTTATTATGGGCCAGCATGGTGGACTATGTAAATGTATGTAAACTTTATTATACTGAAAAGAAGCTATTGCTCAGGCAGTTAGAAAATTTATAAACATTATTGATATTATTAAATGCTTGTCTTTGTGAAAGAAAATATAAATAAAAACCTTATTACTATTATTATTAAGAAGGCTGTACTTTACAAATCAATAAAAAGTTTATTTCTATACCTTCCTTTGTAAACAGCATAATAATATTATAACGGGTATTGAATATTACAGATAATACACAAAGTGATTGCATAAAGGTTCCATCTTGAAGGTAGGGAACTCTGACAATACGTGACATGATTAGTTTTATATGTATCGTTACTTCGCCCACATGTTGTGCTTGTGTATACACACAAGCACAATATGTGGGCGAAGTAACGATACGCTCTGCGTACGTGTGGGTGGCGAGTTATCGGAAAATAAAAATGCAATAGAAAAACATGTAGTACTGATAGCAGCTGTGATTAGGAGTGATTTGATTTAGTGTAACTGAGAGAGCATTACTATTTAAATATCCAAAACCATTGTACGTTTTTTTAGGATATTTAGTCATTAATTATCATATAGCACAGTACATATTCACCGAAAACCTAATAACACTTTTCCGGACCCGAAAATCGAACCTGATGCTTCATGTACAACAGTTCAATCCACTACTGCGCACCACCTAGCCAGTCATAAATTATTTAAATAGATTTTGGAGAGATTCTCGAAAACAGAGGATTATACGCATGGCACACTATATTCATTATCTAATAAATAGAGATGTCAAAAAGGAAAGACAACACATAAAGATACGTCTATATACATAGAGACTAGCTACTAGTTGAACAATTACAATTTTATTAAACTATTTGAGCAGAGAGAAATCCACTACGCACCCTCGTATTACCCACCCCAACTATTGCAATTAAAAAGGTTGATAATACCGAACTCCTCTGGAAAGAGACAGCCGCGTCGTGGGATCTGGGCGTAGTCCATCTTGCTGTATTCCGCTTCGAACATAAAATATGCCTCCAATTATTTTAGTACAATGGGTTACCTTCAAATAACGCTTAATTCGATTCAATAAATTAAGATTTCGTCTCATTACCATTTGTAAATAACTAGACATATTATTATTGTTATATACTTTCACATTTACACATAAAATAATTCACCGTGAACAAAAGCGGGTCTCATTAAAACATCCAATATTTTCCTTGTCACCAAGCACATCGACTCGACGCCTGGAATATTAAATGCCAACGAGACGTAATTCAATAACTGGCAATGAGTTACGCAACGTCGCGCAACGTTGCTTCTACATCTGAAAACATAAGAATTTTAGTGTCAACGTGTGTCTCTTGAAGTAGGTAAATTTCCCTTAATATTTTGCAAGCTATCTTAGGCTCTATATTAAAAGCGATTTACCTAAGTAAATCACTTGTATTTGGCAGTCAATATATCCGCATTGAGTTTCCTATGTGTATAGGTAAGAAGACAAAACAAATAAGACTAAACGA
This sequence comes from Catocala fraxini, assembly GCA_930367265.1. NCBI lineage: Eukaryota > Metazoa > Arthropoda > Insecta > Lepidoptera > Erebidae > Catocala > Catocala fraxini. The sequence continues at coordinate 3,135,728 of OV884040.1, read as the reverse complement.
GGCCTATTGACATGTCTCGGGCCCATTTACTCGGTGGTGTCACAAGTGGTATAAAAATGTCCTGTTTAAAATACATACATAGCATGTTTTTTTTTTATACCAATAAGATGGCAAACAAGCATACGGCCCACATGATGATAAGTCGCCACCGTAGCCTATGGACGCCTTCAACACCAGAGGCATCACTTGTGCGTTGCCGACCCTTTAGGAGAAAAAGGAAGTGGGAAGGAGAAGGAGCGGGAAGGGGAAAAGAGGGTGATTGGGCCTTCGGCACTCTCACTTACCGAACGAAACATAACGTATGATATTTCACGTGTCGGGAAGTTGCAGATGCAGATTTTTGACATCCGCGGATGCGGGTACGGATATTTTTGGGTTTTGGATGTCCAAATCGATGCGGAGGCTCCGCAATTGCGGACGCGGATGTTGATGAAAATCCATCTTATTTAATAAAAAGTATCTAATACAAAACCTTCGCAGGTTCAAGCCTGTTTTACAAATATTCATAAATTAAACACGTACTACTGAACAACTGATTTCTTTCTTATCGTAACCTACGCTATATCTGGATCCGCATTAACATCCGCGTCGATTATTGCGGATGCAGATGTGGATGCAGATGTCCAAATCGATGCGGAAGCTCCGCTATTGCGGATGCGGATGCAAATATTCGCAACATCCCTGATACATACATACATAGTTAGGTAAAGGTAAGGTGTACGCAAAAGTGTATTACATCCTCATAAAATACGTTCCCACGTAACAGGGGGCAAACCTATTGCTGTCTACCGGGCACATTTCAAAACCGGACTGATAATGGCCTTAACTGGAAATCTAACCCGAAACCTCATACATAGCCGTCAGATTCACTACCGCTGAGCAACTAAGGCAGTCTAAGTTTATTATTGCATACACAAGAACGAAAGCTATATACTCTGTGATATGATTAAACTGCCTTCTCTCTCACGTTAAATGATGTTATGTGAACATTACAAAATCCTGATTTAGTTCGCTTTTAATAGCTCCACCTGTAATATTATTACCGTCGGTATGAGCGAAACTATGTAACAAAGTTTGAAAATAGAGTGCCAACCCTTTTAACTGTCCATCAATCCCGTATCCAATCTACGCGCCAAAGGTACGAAGTTAAAGAATGTCTCTGTGCTACATTACTACTGGAATATGTGCTTTATTGACATCATCATATAGTTCAAATTTGAAGTGGAAAATGTAACGTAAATCAAGTCACTATACTCGCGCAGTTTTTGTTTAGAATTTTCTCATTGTAATTATGTACAGGCTTTAGTGAGTACGACGTCGCTAATATAAAGTCTTTTAACTTTGAGCATGTGTGAGTGGTTTCTTAGAATTTGTGTATGTGTTTGTGTGTGTAAATTCTTAGAATTTACGCGTGTGTGAATTCATTGTGTTTAGTTTGTATTGATATAGGTAAATATTATTTAAATGAGTATGGACGTTATACAGATTCCTTTGCCACATTTTGATATGTCCTCTAAGCGTTGACAAGCTTTTTTTAAATTTATTAACAACACATATTGTGTGTGGTAATCCAGGACTCGACCTATCTGTGTGTCATGTTTAATGTTAATCCATTTTACAATTGTTTGATTAAGTAAGAAGCATCCAATCATTTTCAAAAACATTCACATTCAGGATGTGAAAAAAATACGAAAATTTAACAACAAACCTCAAAAGTCATAAATATTGAACAACACTCATGACATCAAATCTCTAATATAAGAACAAAACGCATCGCGGGCCGTCCTCATTGCTCCAGATAAGTCACTCTTCATTTATAACGAGGGTAAGCCGATTGCAGGGCTGCCCCTATTTCCTCAGCATATCAAACGTCAAATTCTTCATTATTTATTTATACGACAACCTAAAAATCCCAAATGCTAATAACACTTATTGAATAATTAACGAGAACCTTTTGGGTGGTTGGTTTATAGATGTCTGGTTTCTTAATGGAAAACATAAAGGGAAGGAATTTTAATTGGTTTGTTTGGATTTTCGTAATCGGATATCTGATCTACTGCACGAATGCTAGTGCTGTGGATTTGAATCCCATACAGGAAAAATCGTGTGAGGTACAAATAGTAGTTTAGTATTTGGGTATCCTTTGTGTCCGTTGTTCCAATATTTGTAAAAGCTACTACGGCATATGGGCTACGTTACGGCTAGAGCAAACGTTTAAACAATTGATGTGCTTTACTTATCGTTAAATATGGTCACCTTTCTGGACTTTAAGTTGTCATCTGATACACTATGCCAACATGACACTGGCATAACAAATATAGTAATATCACGCTCATTCATAGTGAACGTTTCTTGATCAGATTGGAGGCGTTCTGGACAAAGGCTAGGTTAAGAACACCTTGAACTGACGGGCGTGTATGAGGAATGTGATGAAAGTGAATGAAGCCAGAGAAGTGTGTCAGGATCGTAGCAAATGGAAATCCGTAGTCTCTGCCTACCCCTCTGGGAAAAAGGCGTGAATCTATGTAATGTAATGTCATAGTGAAATTTGTATATTATCGTTATCTATCTAATGTGTGAGTTCACTTTTCATAATGTAGTAATTTTTGTGTGTGCTCTTGTGCGGTGCGAGCTCATCTTTGAAATAATTCAGGAAGTTATTTTTAAAATCAAAGAATACAAAAAGTCTTAAGTCTGGCGTAACTTATAACTAAAAGTTTTGATACAGTCGCGGATCACACGATAAATCTGTCAATACTAATAGAAAGCTGTAAAATTTTGAGCTTTAATGTTACCGACAATTGCTTTTGATTCTTCACGAGGCATCCTTAATATCACTTTATCTGAGGATCCTTCTGTAGGCGAGAATAAGGCGTCGAAATATATTGTTTATTTTTGAAGTAAAATATTGAATGTTGGTTGTCAATGTTGCTCCTGATCTAGGTATAAGAAAGAAGTTCTGTAATTATAATCCCGTAGATTTCCCGATTTCAGTAGTATAGTACTGTAAGTAGTTCTCTTCTTAATTATTATTATACAACGAATTTCAGGCAAAACTTGAACTTCTCCTAATTGAATTTGTTAACATGTAGCCCGTGATTACATTGAGGTGCGAGTGTGTGTGTCTGTGGCATGCCAAATATTTAACACTTTTGTACGTTATCGAGAGTTTTTATGATTTTGTGAATGAAACAGGTCATGATTCGACAATAGCTTCTAAGCTTAACCTGTTTGGAAAGTAGTTGAAGGCTTGGTAGGCTCTAGAGAGATTGTAAACTACTTTTTAAATGGTAGTATGCTAGCAAAATTGCTGTTGGTAGAATTAAGATTGGTTTTATAGTGACGTCTGCTTAAAATATGATTGGCTTTTACTTGCGGCTTAGTTTTGGAACAGCCCTTTTTTTCTGTTGGAAATTCTTCTATATTCTTTTTAGTACCCTTGACACGGTGCATGCAAAGTTCATGATAATCGGCCGTGTTGTTAAGGCGTGAAAGTGTAGCAAACAAACAAACTCACATTTGCATTTATAATATTAGTTAGGATTAATTAATGTAGCAGCCGTTTCGTGAACTATGATATGTTTATTGTAAATACTTCTTGAATTACGAACCACTATTGGTAAACTCCTAGACTTTGTGTTAACGATACTTGACAGTAGAAAAGAAGAAATAATACAAATAAAACACATCTTAGATAGTTATAGAATTGATTGTAACGCACCGGTGGCGATATATCGTTTTCCCCTAATTGCCGTTGCATGAAGTTTACATAAAGACATTTGGTAATATGTGTTTGTGTATGTTTATCATGCAAAATTTTTATGGCAAATCCAAGTATGTTAGTATTTTACATATGACGTGCTTGATTTTAGCATGCTATGATTTCTCCAAAATTTTAAATGTCATAATTTCGTGGGCTTTTATATAATTGAATCATCGAATCACTCACCCGGAAAGCATTAAACGACCTGATAATATACATAGAAATTTCTCGAAATAACCTCGAACCTCGAATAGTATAGGAATTAGGAAATTATACCTAATAAATTAAACTGGTGCAACCATGGCATGTAAGCTCTAGAGACATGCAAGACAATGACGGATGCGGTGTAAACGCAGCCTTACGATAAGAAGGACGTAGGTTCGGGATACAAGCTTGAGTCCCGAGGAGGGATTCCTTTGTTTTCACAATTCCCGTGAGAGAAGGCAGATTGGTTATTTCGTACTGTAAATTCTATGTAGTTGCAATGTGTGTTAATGTAGTTTTGTAGTTTAACTGTGTTAAAGCGTCGATCAAAGTTCTGCAAGGTTTGCTAGGGTTGACCGCATACCACATACATTAATCAGAATTAATTAAGTTAATTTTACATTATCTGAAAATTTTTAGTAATACACGATGGGCCTTAAAGACAGCAAGGTGGACTGTTACAAATAGTTTTTCTCCTTTTCCTTCCCACTTCCTAACTTCCCCACTAAAGGGTCGGCAACGCGCAAGTGATGCCTTTAGTGTTGCAGGCGTCCATAGGCTACGTAACCACTTACCATCAGGTGAGCCGTATGCTTGTTTGCCACCTTAGTGGTAAATATAACAAAAAATATTGTGCAGTGTTCTAGATTATTTCAAGATTTTTTCCAACCAACACAGATTTGGAATACTAACCTAAATTCTCCTAACTCTAACTGGGTCAAAATATACAGAATCTTACAATATTTCAGTGTTTTTTTTTCATGCGTGTTATACCAGGTACATCAAACATCCAAACATGAAGCAATTTCCTGTTGATCGTATTGACATTAGTCCCATGCATGCTTAATGGACACTACTCCATTCAGTTACATTGTATATGTGTAATTCAGTCAATATTACTATTCCTCGCATGATTCACGTCGACAATGTTTCACGTTTCGATATAAAATCACAAAATAACCACTGTTTATTTAGTCTCTACTTTTTAAAACTTACTTACAATTCACCCAACCCAGCATTGAACCTAGAGCTTAGATTTAAGTAGATACAGCCTTATCTACGATTTTACATGTCAGCCGAATATATACATTTAAGTTATTCCTTTGAATTTTGCATTTAAATGTAAAAATGTGACTTCGAATAATAAATAAAGGTTCAATGTGTTCTTTCACCCCGTCGCGTCGCCCATCTCCCTTCGAACAAGATTCAACACTTGATCATGTAAATTTGTTTGAATTTCAATAGTTTTTTGTAAAATTGATGTTCTCTAAACGTAATTTATGCTTTTACTCTGAAGTTTTGATTGAAATCATACTAAACTTCTTTAGTTAGAAACAAAGTTTGAATGCGATGAAATAAAAATATGGGCGTAAAGGGACCAATATCTTATAGAGTAAGAACTAAGATTTGTTCGACGAGAACATTGTGCAGACTGACTAATTTGATTGTGTTTTCTACTTTACTTGTATGTCATCTCAAGAAAAGACCTAATTGCTCAAAAGCCAAATGTTTAAACAATTCAAAAACATTTGAACAACGAACAAAACGATTCTATTTACAAAACAATATAAATGAAATTGAAATTTAAAAAAATAAAAATAAATCCGAGCGAACATCGATCAGGCGACAAAGCCTCGGACGCTGAAACGCAAGTCACTCTTAAATGAATCGCCGACAACACCAACGATTGCTGCTTTGTAACGGTAAAGTGACTTTATAATTCTATAACAAGCAGCAATGGATAATCGTGACCTTTTTGACAACGTTGTATATTAATCATTTTAAATTAGAAAGGAACATTTTATAAAAATGCATATTGTGAGAGACTTTGTTAAGAATTATCACTCTGTGGAATTGTTTTCCTATAACGTCGTTTGTTAGACCTATTCGTATAATATATCTGGCAATCTTCTGATATTTTTCTTGGCCCCAGGACCTTATTTGAACAAGGCAATATTTTAAATCATGGTATATAAGAGTCTAGAGACTGAAACATAATAGTATTGTTATCTTAAAACTAAACATTAATGTAATTGTCCTGTTTTTATACACTCGTTTCTGTTTATTGGTAAAAATACTAAAATCAATGACCCTTTATAAAAGCTAAACATGCAGTAATAGCTATTGTATGCTTGGTATGAAAAAATTTAATCTTAGAATACTCATTTCAAATACGATTTTAGATCCCACGTACACTTCATCTAATTCGGCTATTAAATTGTTGATACGACGACGTGCAGGAAGCACGTGATCTTGGATAAGCAGCCAAATGGCACAATGACACCTTCACTTTATTAATTATAAATTGCAATTATAGTTTGCAGATTAGACCATAGAGTTTTATTTGCAATGTATTAAATTTGTTACTTTTGTCCTCATCAACATGAGAAACTACATGATCTAATTATAATTTGAATATTCGTTATATGAATTTTGAAATGCGGAATCAACATTAAATTTTAAATCATTCGATTATACCTGTAAAAATCGCACATCTAATTTTTGAGATAGTCTATAGAGGTTGTTGTTTTTAAGATAGCTAAAAGGCTTTATGTTAGCGGGTTAAATTGTTTGCAACAGTTGTTGAGGTCTAGCATATCGCATCATGGTTACTTATTCTAGCCTCGTAATTGCAAATCTGGATTATACAACTGCCTTGTTAATACTAGCAACGAGGGAGTCATGCTGTTTGCAGCTGATCGTGTGGTTTTGACTTCAATTTCCGTGTTGGACGAAGAAATATTTAGTTTAGATAGTAGGAATATATAGTCTGGAAATTGTTGCCTAATGGACGACAATGACCTCGCCAACTATGTTTTACATAAACATTATCTTACGCTTATTACCTCGAAGGATAGGGAGAGATTTATTACACCCACATTTGACGAGTCCTAGTTTTAGGTGACATGCTACAGGTGGCAAGTCTATTGTCTCTCGTCTTATCGGACACAGTTGCAAACTTCGTGAGAAATTAAAGAACTGAGAATTGAAGAAGCTAAAGATTTTAGACGGAAAAATCTAATAACACTCTATCCGATCGGAAGTCAAACGTGAGATCGAGCGATATACGCCATCGAGCCAGTCTAAGATCAACGTAATAGGCTAATTCATAGCAGTGTGGGCGTAATATAACTCTAACGTTGAATGTACAGTGAGTTCATGTATGCATCATACTGACTTCATAGTCCCACTTAAAGACGCCAAATTAGACCCTACATGTCCTGTGACGTAATAAGCGTGTTATGAACCTTGTGTATGTTTATCACGTCCATTTGTCCGCTGGAGACAGACGGTATCTACATCGTTATGTTAATCTGTGTCTGTGTTCACGTGAGAGAAATTTATTTGTGCTGTTACATGATTTGGTTTTGATTGTACATTTAATAGCTTTTAAATCGTTTTCGTGTGCCCTGGAGACCACTCACAAATATTTATTTGATAGTCCAATTAAAAGAGAGACGTATGAAATGTGGAGATTTATTTTTGTTGTCTCTACGAATAAACGTTCGACAGGGTTGTATGCGGTACTTTTCTTTGGAAGCTTTGTTTTTAGTTAATGGTTATTAAATTTTAATAAATTATATCTAAGACTTTCAAGGTGAGTATTAGCAAGCAATAGTATTAAAAACACAGATTCTGGCAACCAAAAGTTAAAATCTGTTGAATATTATTTTGTTGAAAACAATATTCAGATATTTATGTATAGTATGTTCTAAGCCTCATGACAACATGCCTTTGTAAATAAAATTCTTTTTATTCCTATGACCATTTTTCTATAATAGATTAAATAGACTTTTAGATATATATAGTTTAAGTTATAAACAATGTAATGTTATTGTTACCAAACACTTGCAAATACTGATCTACTCCGATACGGAGAATTTGCTTACAGTTGTAGAATAGCCTTAACTCATCAGTAATTTGTGATAATATATAATCCAAGTATTTTTATTGTATCAATATACATATTTTATTTTAAGTTTATGCACATTGACCTAAACTAATATTACTAGGCATATATTTTTTGTAAGTAGAGTAATAGCCTGAAACACAGGTGTAAACCTAGTTCAGGCAACCACTTTATTAAATCTAGCGCTTGAAATTAAATTAGAATGCACAATGTCGGCCGAATAAAGTATAAGTAAAACATGTACCAGATTAAGGATAATTATAATTTATTGTAGTATAATATTACTTTAGACTAATACCCATGTATTATTATAATTGAATAAAAAATAATCAAATATTAAATTTACTTATAATTTGAAACTTGTGGATCCCACATGGTTAGCAGTAGGCAGGTGGCCACTTAATTCACAGCACATCCATACAATCCAATATTGGCTATCGAAATGAATGAATGTACTGAGCCTGGCTATTATTTTTATATTTTTAAAGCTATTACTAACATTAAATGGGTAAGCGCCGAACATTTATATGAATAGTATCATAGCCAAGTCGGCAAACATACCGCACTGTCTTTGTGTTAGTAGCCAAAAGAAGTTCCTCTGCGTCCCTTTCTATCATTAGGATATTAAATAGCTAATAACTTGTATTCCTATACATTTTTTTTAATAACTATATGCTCTTGGCTGGTGGTGTACATAATAGCGGCGGCAAGCGAGTCCATTACCTTTTGACCGCCAGTATTTAACCATTAGACTGTCGCCGCGTAACTAATTTAATCTTAGCATTTTCTCCAGAAAACAAAGCTTTTGACAATCAAAAAGTGCGTAGAAAATCTAATCTGATTAAAACATTTGGGTCACCTTTACCAAGAAGCTTGTATGCAGATGTAATCAATGTAATCGCCGCATCAGCATAGGAATTACAAGGCAAAGTAGGCCACAGAATTTAACCTCAGATTTCTTTTAGACTTTCAAAAGAGCTAAGCCCTTGCACGAATATAGGCTTTAAGGTCAGGTCGCAAGACGACCCTGAGATCCGAACTGGTCACTTCAAGTCAGCGTTTCTCAAAGTTGGCTGTGCGCACACAAATGGGGGTCACGCCTTTGTGACGTAAGTGCGGACTGGTACAACCATCTGTTACAGAATTTATGCGAGCATTCGCAAAGTTTTTCACGACGTAGAGATATTTCTAAAACATTGATGGGATAGATATCATAGTAATATTGCGTCAGCTTTTGTGTACAATCTCAATTGCCTCTTGCGCAGCTGTTTTAAGTAGACTGCTGTGCACGAGGTCTCGAGTTCAGCTTCCAGACGGACAAAGTGTTATAGGGTTTTCTGGCAAATTCTCAGTAGTTGCAATGAGTAGCTCGCGAAATGTCTGTAAATTATTATAGCGCATTATTTATTTAAATAGGTTTTTTTTTATATACATACATCAATGTCGGCTATTTTTAACAATCACGTTAAGAATGATTTAAATTAAAGTAGGGTTTGTCTCGAAATGCGTGTCTCGCTTCTTAGCTAGAGTTCCTTCATAAGTATGACAAGCTTCAAGCTTATGACCTGTGTTGTGACTGATCAAGCGGTTATATTAATTACATATAATTATGTAGACACCTACATTCGTGACGTATCCCAAAAGATTTTTAATACAATAAGTACGTATGTTTAAAATGTCGAACTATAGAATTTGGTTTAAAATCTTATCTTATGCAGTTTCGCACTATTGTATGAATTGCCGGAATTCCTTAAATTTAACTGGATAGTGGCAACTAGACACTGGAATATTGAGACAACTACCATCGTAGTCTCCCCTTGACCATAGCTTCTGAAAAGCAACCAAAACGTCGGGGAAAGTGTAAAATTAAACCTAAATAGGTTTAATAACAATTTAATCAGCCTAAAAATTAGTGCAGTTTAATAGTAGTAGTTGTGTAACAGTTTTCAAAATTATGTAATAAAGTGTCAAATAAACAACGCGATAAAATCCGTATATAGTAGTTTCATTTCAATGGATAGTGGGACTTTGTCGCCAAAAATGTTGAGAGCCAATGGTTCAACTAAAATTATGAACTTCACTAACGCGAGCGTGGCTAGCCAATTTCCTGTAATATTGTAGCCATAATTATGAAATTACAAAATTATTTTACGAAGTAACATATTTTAGTCAGAAAATGTGATTTGGGTTATTTCGATCGTAGTTTGACGTATGACGGAAATTATTTTGAGTTACAGAAATAATGTTAGTGTAGGCGGTGTAATAGGCGTATTATCTGTCGAACAACATGTCATTATATGTTGAGCTAAAGGAAAATTACATAACGTATACATATTTTTTACATACGAATATATATTTTTTGCAATTTCCTTTTTGTGGTTCGTGTATATTTAACTTAAAATTCATTTTAAAATAGCAGATCAGCGTCTGAAAATGTCCACAGTAGTCAGCAATAGGCACATCCTGTCTTACGCAGGGTTTAAAAATATATGTGGCTAAGTATGATTAAAAGATTTTTTTAAAGAAACTAACCTGTCATGTCTATTACACGTAGAAGTTACAACCTTTTAACAAACTGTATACACAAAATTATTTTTAATTATTATTTCATTCATCATCTCGCCATTTTATAACAAAAAGGTTGTAACCAATTTAAAACAATACCATCTTTCAACCCAATATACTTGTATTCATGCCCTAATATATAACAATATCTTTATCCAAATTATTAAAATAAATTTAATAATAACAATAATTTGAAGGTGAAACGACGTTATTAGGTCGTCTTCACGCGAGATTTACGTTCTCTACGTGACTTGCAACCGAGAGCTTCCGTGTCGTTGTGTCTCTTGGGTCTGGGTATACACTGGGCTCATCTTGTCATTTTTGGATGTTTTTTCTGTATATTATCTTGTCCTTTATGGGCTAACACAGGCACGCTTTTGATTACTGGGGTCTGCATGTCTTTTCGCGCGCTGTGTTGGATTTTTGGCTTTCTATATCTGTATGTTGTGTATATGCCTTTGCATACCTTATAGCCTCGGGGTCGGAACCATAGTTCAGTCTAGGTATCTTTAAGCTTAATGGATATGCCTAACCTGTATCATAGTTAAGCTTTAACATAGTTATGGCCAAGCATATAGATTGATTATACAGACAATCAGTATGTTTATATCCTATGTAGACTTATAGCGTCCTGGTTGAAGTGGTCGGCTCGTCATTGCAACTACGCCAAGTGTTGTGGGAACGAAATCGACTCGGGACAAAAAACTGTGTTATCTGCTAATAGATAGGTAGTGTTCCGAATCTGAGTATTGTTTATTGTCATGAGCAGCGATAGCTCAGTGGGGAGATCAATAGACTGCAATGCAGAGGGTCTCGGGTTCGAACCCACGTCGCGCACCTCTGACTTTCGGAAGTTATATGACTTTTCGAAATTATGTGTGTATTGATTGACAATTATCGCCTGCTCCGTGCCTCGGAGAGCACGTTAAGCCGTTGGTCCCGGCTGCCATGAACATCTATGGCAGTCGTTATTGGGAGAGTGTCGACACAAAAGATCCCACTGGGTCGAAGTGTCGCTGGTCTGCACTGACTGGCCCCCACATAAGATACATATGATACATTGTTTATTGTCGTTGTTTGAATGTTTGTATAGTCTCTCGCGACACAGGAATTATTTTTAGTGTGAGAGTTATCTTTGATTATTAATCTGATTAGCGCCCTACCGAGTTATACCTATACCGAACCATTTAAAAATTATACTAGCGTCATCTTGTAATGGTAAAATTCTAATTGAACGAAGATAGCTGAGGGGGCGGAAAATAACATCCCGTTAGACTCCGTTTGACTAATTATTTTAGCGATATTTAGCGATACAGGACGCTATTGAAGCCTCGGGCGGGACGCCTACAACTTTTGCCTATTCGACTTTTTGAGACGCGCAGAGCGATTTCGAGTATCCAAGTGTTTTAAGAAAATACTGGTAAAAGGTAATGAAATTCTGGTATTTCTTATTTTAGGTGTAATTTATATTACAGTAGTGAATGTGTAAGGATTATTACATAGTAGGGAGTAAAACTGTTGCCGTAGGTTTTGTAATGTTAACGTAAATAGTGTTTTATAAGATTTTCAATATACATAATTATGTACCCTCATACATATACGAGACGGAGTAGATAGATATGTTAGTTAGTTAGTTAAGAAATACAATCTCATTTCGCTAGCTATTGTTTCAGGTCTCTCATAATAGCTGACGAGTCTCATCTGCCTAACGTAGGAGACCCCGCTGGCTACTGAGAATGTTTTGACAGATAAACCCAATATTATTTTGCTACACATAAAAGTGAATACTATATGGTAAGAGTCGTCTTCTTTTCTTTTCTTTTCGTGTGGTTAGTGGCCAACCTGTTCTCAAGAGTTGTTCAAGCCGCCCGTAGGCCTCTGACATGGCTTTTAACGACTGCTATCAATTTGACAACATCTGGGACGGACTTTTTACGTGGCCTCCGAAGCACGGAGACGCTCAGATGAAATACCACTAAGCGGTCACCCATCTATAGACTGACCGCACCAAAGTTGCTTAACCTTGCTAATCGTTTACCGATCAGTGAGTGCAACTAGCTATGAGCGCTTATCGTAAATGTGTTAGTGACAAAAGATTAATAATTATCGTAGATTTGGTAGCCTCAACCTTTATTTTATATTATTTATGGAAAAGTAACAACAAATTATATATATTGATTTATAAATTTTTCTATATTCTCTAGATCATTAAAAAAGTAATAAGGCGTAAGAGCAGCGGGTCTACCGTGAAAATGTTTTTACGCAATGACGTGCCGAAACGAATGACGAACGAAATAATAAGCATGTACCTACCATGAAAACACTTCGGATTTTTTAGGACGTACAAACGTCATACGACAATATTCGTGACAAATGTCGGCGCGAATGATGTTTCATGGTAAGAATAAGCATGAACGAACGTACGCAATTGCGTATAACGCGTTTCACGGTAGACCCCCTGTTTCAAACCGAAAGTGGATAGGATCTAGAAAATAACAGAGGGCGGGCGAAATCAGAGTAAGAGAGGAAAATATTGACTAGAACAAAACGTCTTGCTATTTCATGTACTACCCACTTGACTCGTTAAAGAAGTTTTTCGCTCATGAGAATCGTACCTCAAACCTCACAATGAAATTAATAACGTCTAGTATGTGTTGTAACATTCGTATGTCCCATAAAACAAACACACTATAAGCAGCTAATCTGTCCAGTTGGCGATATAAAGCGGCTGCGAGCTAGATATCGACGCTTCACATCATTAAAAATCGATTACTAGGTGCACTCTCGATGGCTTTTTAATCTCGGTGCAGCGCTTACCGGTGAAAGGTACGACGTGCTTACACAAACGAAATGTTGGATTATCCAGCGATAAAGGATAAAAGATGAATGCGTCGGTTTAGTTACGTAGTTTCTTGCAGATGCTGTTTAACTATAGGTAACTAAAACATACACGGTATTTAATATCACTCAAGTCATTTTACTGGTGCCTCTTGTAGAGTTGAAGTATTTGATTTATTTTGAAGCGTTAAATTTTGCAATTAGTTGCCTAATATATAGAGTTTATGGAATGATTAAGTAATTAAGTACTAAGTACTTGTTCATTTCATAAAATAACTTACGTATTAAGTTTCTTGCTAACATGTTCATGTGCAATCACTGGTCGAAGAAGTGTATTAGGTTTAACATAAAAAATACTATAATTTGAAATAAAGTGGCGCCTATGAAAGTATTAAATTATAACATTTCTGTTACTCATGATGGTGAACCTTGTACCTTAGTTGACGCTCTGTATTGGGAAGTGCCGGGCAAAAACTAATAGTTCTTTCCCTTGTACGAAGACATAAAACGACAAATGACCAGGTGTTATAGACAGCTACATACATACGCCTATTCCTCGGTAAAGTATCCAGAGGTATCACTTGCTACGATAATGATGTAATATTGCAGCATTCATTGTTATCAAATTCTCTTCCTAATAATTATGCTTGTATTTGAATACTTTTGCCTTTACCTTTCTTCAAAAGATATGTTATAAGTAGGCCGATTCCTAACATCTACAAACTAATCCGACAATGCAAAACGACGTTTTCTTTCCGTGCTATCAGAATTGTTTTTTTAATAAATAGAAACGTCGGGGAAAGTGTAAAAATAAATTAAATCTAAATAGTTTAATAATAATTTAATTAGCTTAAAAATTAGTAAAGTTTAATAGTAGTAGTAGCGTAACAATTTTTAAAATTTTGTAATAATCTGTCAAATAAACAACGCGATAAAATCCGTATATAGCAGTTTAATTTCAATGAATAATATTCGCGTAAATAGAAGACAATATTATGTAAATAGAAGCAATCAACTGTAGGAAGTGAACATTTAATAGATTGAATTCTTATTAACTGTATCAAGTTGAAATGAAAGTCGGTACTTACTATATTTTGTTCATGCATCTAAACGTTCCATCGATAACTGAGATATTTGATATTCGAATTCTAGTTCACCATTTATTTCTACATGGTTTTCGTAAACATTTATATAAATAGATTCTAATACGACATGCGATATGAAATATACACAAATGTGTGACACTGTCAGTGTTGTGTATTTACGAGTGTCGATATTCCGATATTTGTGCTAAATTGTCACAAGCTTAGCGTGTTCCGCGTCTTACTATTTCGGACAGATATGTGCAGGAAAAATGTTGGAATTTATTTATTTTACGTGGCTAGCCGCGGCACCTTTTGCGCTACGCTGTGTCGGCAGTAGGTATTGCATATATTTATAATTCGTAACGGGTATTAACGCGATCATGCATGTTGTTGACCATCAGTCAGCTTGTGACTGCGGCCGATGTAACCTGGTCGAAACGTCAAGTACCTAAATGTAAACAAAATGTATGATCGCGTTTATACCCGTTACGGATTATAAATTCAACGAAAAACGTTAAGTTAAAGTTACTATAGCAGGTATTGTACTTTGTACTATAAGGACTAAGCTGATTGAGTATACGCGCGTGTGACAACGTATTTGGTAAGACTTTCTTTATATCAGATAGACAAATAAGGTCCTGCGTCAGCAATGATACAGTGCAACCACAACGCTAGTATTCTTGCAGTCTGCATGTATTCGGTGCATGTAGGTTATATACACATACATAACTTTAAAAAAACAACAATTTATAAAAATTAGGCAGAAGGTCGTCATAGATGGCTAAAGTAATTAGATATTAATTAAGAATACTCAGGACTATCATCACCTTTATAGAGTGTATAGCGGTTATTATTACCGCCTTATATAAGATAGGCCTTTAAAAATTATTAAACACAAGTTGATTTCACTTAAGTAGCAAAAAATTAATAAATGCATTTCGGCTACATGTAGAGCTTACGTTTTTCATGTCGTACAAATATGTATGAACCACAGATAATTGTTCTGGCTCTGAGTATTTATGTCCGTGACGTGTGTAATCCCTATATCATGAGAGAACAACAGGCCTTGAGCCCACGCGATACAAGGATTATTCCCAAGTGCGACGACGAAAGCAATTTTTTTTGTAAAAATAGGTATTGCTTTGTTCTTATCTTCTTATCGTAAGTACTTTTGAGACCTAACACACTCTGAACGGTTATAAAATAAACATCTAGCCGGATTATTGTCACAAGATCGATCAATAAATATGGCCGCCAAAGATTGTCGTGAAAAATTCACGAACGATTCTTATTTTATTACAATTCTAATCTAAAGGTTTTATGGCGACAGGTTGCCACGTTAAACAACGCAATGATGTTATAAAATACGTAAAAATAATCTCATAAAACTTGACGGTGCAGTTATAAAAATTTAATTGTTTCATTAATCGCTGGATAACAAAGTCTTTTGTTAGGAAGTTTGAAGGGGTCAGCTGTTGTACAGAAATTACTTGTTAAGATGTTGGAGTGTTTGTTATTCAATCACGCGCGTAAACTATTGGACGGATTTTAATTAATCTTGACTCACACAACTTGTCTAAGATTAACGCAGAGAATACTTATATCCCAGTACATGTTTCCATAGGCTTCAAGCAAGTGAAGCCACGCGCACGTGCTTGAGCTGTAAAAATTAATTATGTCATTAATCGGCGGGTAACAAAGAGTATTACTTGGAAGGTCGAAAAGGTGAACTTTTGTAGAGAAATGTAAATTATAATTGTGTAAAGGAAAAGCGTGGGTGGTAATTTACCTTACTTACTCTTGTAGTATTTCCTGAAACAAATTCTGTACCTGTTACTATGTAAATGAGCTATAGATGTTATGAATGCGGAAGAGTGTTCTTTGTTGGTTAATTTCTAAAATAAGAAGACAATGAAACACGTGCATAGACGTAGCTTAATTTAAACAGCTAAATTATAAAAGTGAAAATTGTGTAGATGTTTGTGAGACAATCGTGCTTAAACCGCTGAACGGCTTTGGATGAAATTTAGCAAGCAGATAGACTAATCCTTAGATTAAACATTGGATAGAGGACTTTACATCCCGTCATATCTTTCCATGGAATTCACGCGAGCGAAACCGATGCAGAAACAAAAATTTTTACATACAGATATCCTTCTGAACCATAGGGTTTAGAAACTAATAAGCCATTAGTTTGATACGTACTGCAGAATATATCTTACACTTATATATAAAAAGGATCAATGACACTACAAAAATTATGTTCAGAAAGTTCCGAAACTATTGAAGAAACTTTTGTATTCTGTGTACGGTCGGAGAATATAAATGAGAGAGAAAAGGCCGCACAAAGACCGGACTGTCATCTTAAGTAATATTATAAATGTGAATGTGAGTTTATTTGTTTGTTACGTATTTACGTCTGAACTACTCGACCGTCCATTAAGAAATGTTGCATATTATTTAGTATTTTGAAACAAAGCAGCCGTTGGTCTTGTGACAAAAGTCGACGTATCTATTTACCGGTTATGAGGTTACTAAGTTAAATTATAAGGCTAAGTGTTACTAAATTTTTCTGTTGGCTATACTCAATAGCAGTCGATTAGTTTCCGATAAGTTTGGAATATAGCTGGCGAAAAATCCACTGACTTCTACTTTCTTATTCTAATATTAAAAGTAGTTTTTAGTCTGCGTTGCAAGTAAAATTGTAATTGTTAATTGTTTTAAGATCTGCTATTTACGAGTTTTTTTTTTCATACCACAATGTTGTCAAACAAGCATACGGCCCACCTGATGGTAAGTGGTCACCGTAGCCTATGGACGCCTGCAAAACTAGAGGCATCACTTGCGCGTTACCGACCCTTTAGGAAAGGAAGTGGGAAAGAGAAGGAGCGGGAAGTGGGAAATGGGGTGATTGGGCCTCCGGCACTCTCACTCACCGGACGAAACACAACAGTAGGAATACCTACTGCTATTTCACGTCGATATTCTATGAAAGGGTAGTCCTTCCCGGGTCGAGCAGGCCCATTCATGCTGACATCAGCGAGGCTCTACTACTCAAAAAAGTTTATAGATTAAATACAATGTGTATTTATAAAAAAGAGGGTAGGAGGGGAGGAGAGTAATATGTTCCTTTTTAAAGCGCATCTTTCTATAATTGAAAATATAAAAAAAGAAATATGATTTATATTTTCTCTATGCACAAAGAGGATTATTTTACATAGCTATCCAGTGGTTACTTTTTTTTTGGCCAACACATGCTAGAATACTACTTATGTGTTAATCTACAACATAGTTTAAGTGTGTGCCAAATTAAAATTTTGTTAATGGTTTACTCGTGATTGCGTAACAAACATCCTAACATCTTCACAAACTTTTATATTTCTAATATCAGTAGGCTTTCAAAATGTATATTATATTATAATAAGTCAGTCATCGTATCGGCTTATGGATTATTGTTAGTCGCGGCTTAGCTGAACGCTCCCATCGTATTATTGCATCAATATAATAACATACTGTAATCCAAATAAGACGAAATAAAATTTTGGATAAAATTGGATCCATGGTTGATCCTTACGATAACTTTAAGATTTACATACTGCTTCTTTTTTCTATTTACTCTAATACTGTTTGATAGTATGGCCACAGTATACAAGTTATGTACTGTGATATAGTTAAGATTGGGTAATGTAGGAGTCATATTGCCAATCATATTGCAGTCTTTTTAAAATGTTAAACATTACTTCTACCTTTAAGTTGCTTTCAATCGAAACGTCAACGTAATTTTTTTCAAGTTATGATTACTAGCGGTCGTCTAGTGGTCAAAATTCGACCATATATGAATTAAATTTTAAGTTTGATCGTTATTAAGGGTTTATTGTCTATAAATATAACCTTATAATCACATTTCATTTAGATTTCGCCAAGGCTGTACAAGTTAATTTACCTAGCTTATTCAAACAAATTATTATTTACTTAACTATACTCTTTCATTGACGATATTCCTGCTACTTTGTTTTAATTTTCTTTATTACATATAAATAAGGTATTTGTAACCATAGTTACAAAAAATTGTACGACGTCCGACGAACAATGCCGAAATACTACGAACACGATTCGACTGCGTATGTCAAATGCATGGTTGTGTGTGTAGTGTTTTTTCATTAATTTAATGTATTTTTAATGCATATGCATGATAAAATTCAAAATATTAGGATTCGCCACTTCTTCTCCATATAAACTTTAATTACTGTGGCAAATTTCATATTCTTGTGTCCGCGCAATTTTGGTAAAACAAGATACAAAGTTTTTGCTTCACGTATTAATATATAGATTAGAAAAATCATTTGGCAGAATCATTCTACTTAAATATGAGTAGACTTCTATACGTTGTTGGTAAAATTGATTGTTTTGGTTAGGTCCCATGTATTAGGTGATACTATGGTATTACCTATTCTACAGTATCACTTTTGAAATTCCGTCCTGACCCGTAGGGATAATAGCTCCTACGAATTAAGTATAATGACCATCACGTTGTATGCGTCCATTTTATAGACATAAGTGAATAAATTCTCTCCAAAAAATTATTATTGTAACGTATGATTATGCATAAAGTATATAATGTATATACTACGTAATTATATAATATTGTTACTGTAATATTATTTCATTAATGTTGTTTAATCGATGGCATGCGAATGTACATCTGAATCTATTTTCGGTATAATGTATCTTATGTGGGGGCCAGTCAGTGCAGACCAGCGACACTTCGACCCAGTGGGATCTTTTGTATCGACACTCTCCCAATAACGACTGCCATAGGTGTTCATGGCGGCCGGGGCCGACGGCTTAACGTGCTCTAAGAGGCACGGAGCAGGCGATAAATGTCAATCAATACGCACATAATTTCGAAAAGTCATATAACTTCCGAAAGTAAGAGGTGCGCGACGTGGGTTCGAACCCGAGACCCTCTGCATTGCAGTCTGCATAATACTAAAGATATAGATATATACACAAGACGTAAGTAAACCCTTTGTTAATAAATAAATTAACAATTATAATATGTTATCTCGAAGTTTCTAAGAACTTCACATTTATATAATGTTCAAACTAGTTAAGTTGCAAATGACAGGTATTCTAGTTGTAATCGCTATAGTGCTATTTATCGAACCCACTGCCTCTCGAACGTACAAGCCTACTATCCACTGACCTCTATATTACTGTGTGTATATATAATATATAAGTCAGTGCTACCAACATAATTTAATATACAAATGAAAACAAATAGTTAATAATAGGTAATAGAGAACAGTGACAGCGACCTTTGTTCCACAGAACAACAGCTGGTGAGACAATAAATCTAAATGAGAATGATTGTTTATTATTGCAATTATGTGGGTACATTGTAAACCAGTATTGTAGTGTTGCGGCTTACTGTACGCTCGCGACATATGCTGTCTTTACCACATATATTTGAGGTTTAAATATGAAATTGCTGCTTCGTATGAAGAAAATCGTTAACGTTGTGGTTTTCATACAAAATATTTCGATACTCGAGGCGTAAATAGCCAATTGCACTCACTGATCGGTAAACGATAAGCGAGGTTAAGCAACGTTGGGTGCGGTCAGTCTATAGATGGGTGACCGCTTAGTGGTATTTTATCTGAGCGTCTCCGTGCTTCGGAAGGCACGTAAAAATTCGGTCCCGGTTGTTGTCAAATTGACAGCAGTCGTTAAGCCATGTGAGAGGCCTACGGGCGGCTTGAACAACTCTTGACAATAGGTTGGCCACTAACCACACGAAAAGAAGAAAAGAAAAATGGCTACTTCGAATTCTATGTTTTGTTTTTTATGTATGGTTGTCTTTTGTTTTTCATGTATATTTGTTTAGGCCATTATGGTTGGTCTTGAATTAATAAAAACATCAACCATATTGTAATTATGGCGAATCGAAACAACGAGTACCGGCGGACACTAAGCGATATACATAACTTGAAATACAAAACGTATAAAAGGTTATTTATTATTAACAATACGCGTTATTAATAATATAATTATATATCGTCTATTCTCGAAATACAAATGAATTTTAAAATACATCACATTTTGTGCAGAAAACACGAAATTAGATGTAGGAAATAAACGTCAATTTCATAGTTAAAGACCTAATAACTGA
The DNA here is from genome assembly GCA_930367265.1 of Catocala fraxini. NCBI lineage: Eukaryota > Metazoa > Arthropoda > Insecta > Lepidoptera > Erebidae > Catocala > Catocala fraxini. Next base: position 3,115,191 of record OV884040.1, on the reverse strand, counting down.
TTGAAATTAAACTACTATATACGGATTTTATCGCGTTGTTTATTTAGTAGTCTCCCCGTGACCATGGCTGCTGAAAAGCAACCGAAACGTCGGGGAAAGTGTAAAATTAAATAATATCTAAATAGTTTTAATAGTTTTAATAATAATTCATTTAGCTTAAAAATTTGTAAAGTTTAATAGTAGTAGTAATGTAACAGTTTTTCAAAATTATGTAATAAAGTGTCAAATAAACAACGCGATAAAATCCGTATATAGTAGTTTAATTTCAATTAATAATATTCGCGTAGACAGAAGACAATATTACCTAATAACTGAGTCAATAAGACAATATCTAGACACATTGAAAAACATAGTGTTGTACTAGAACATTTCACTTAACTGTATTGTAGGTTTGCTGTGCCTGTAACGTTTGTTCACATTTCACCTTCTGTCATCCTTTAGATGTGTCCCACTATAAAACAACTTCAGTATAATATGTACATAAATTATATTATTTCCTAGTAAGGTTCAGGGTTCATTCCCAAGGGTGTGTAAACCCTATAACAATATGGAAATTATATGCTAACCGATAGAGAAAATACCATATATATATGTAAAGAAAATAAGCCGATTTTGGGTAAACTAATAATTTTCCTATCTTGTTTCATAAAATGCTTGTCATAGCCGAGCGTTAAATTTGAGCCGATCCTAAGAGGGTAGTAATTGCCATATTATGACAATGTGTAATGATATAAACATCGCGCCTTAATTCCCTTAAGAGTAAGGCAGAGATGTTTTAGATATACTTTTGTTTGTTATGTTGCGATTCGAGTAATAAAAGTCGGTGTCATTTGGTTTCTTCATAATCACCAGTACTTTTGGAATGAACCCGGCAGATTACGATAGAATATTTTGACCCTATTACGTATGAGCAAAACATAACTAATGAAATTTTACAGCTATTCACACCTCGAGAATATTTCGCCGATATAAAGGCGTTTTTATATGTATGTTTGAATGCCTAGATCCAGCTGTGCGGCTGGTGTTCTTTGCCTGGGTTTGTGTGCATTTAAATTAAACTATTTTCTTACTATTGACTGCTATATCTATATATATAAACCTCTTCCGTTACTGAGTGACTGACAGACAACGCACAGCCGAAACTACTGAACGCAAGAAGCTGAAATTAGGCATGTATGTTCTTTGAAGAGTGTAGGGGAGCAGTAAGAGAGGATTTTTGGAAATTCCACTCTGAAGGGGGTGAAAGGGGTGAAACCCGATATTCACACGGGAACGGGACTTACGCGGGTGAAACCGCGGGAAAACTACTAGTTAATATATAAAAATACATGCACGCAATGCGCACGCGTGGCGGGTATAAGGATAGGCGGGCGAGTAAGTGGCGAGCGGGCCGGCCGATCGAGGTTCGGTCGCAGTGACGTAGTAGCCCGCGGAATCGGTTCCCGGCCACCGCCGCACCGCCGGCGCACGCACCCGATGAGACGTAGGAATAATGTATGTATGTAAAAAATTGGTAAAATTAAATTGATAATCAACTTAAAGTCATTAATCTAGATGAGGCAATATCCGAATCGAACATGTTTAATAGAAATCGATAATTACAAGATCGACATATAAATATTGAGTGAGAGTGTATGCGTGGAGTTGTCTTTTTAAAAATAGTTAAATAGTTACATACTCTAACTATTTAACTATTTTTAAAAAGACAACTCCTGCTCTAGTAATAATTCCTATGTCGCGGGGGACTTTACAAACATTCAAACAATGGACACATAGAATACCCAGACTCGGAACAACCATTTGTGGATCATAATAAGCTGAATAGCAATTAATCTCGAGTTCGATGCCAAGCGTGCGTATTAAATAGTTAATTATCGCTCGCTTTTACGGTGAAGGAAAACATCAGGGCTCGTGCCAGCAGTTTAATTATATATTCAATTTAAAAAATATATATATTATTATTATTACTAAGTTTTGTCTCGTGTGGTATTCGAACCCTTAACACTTGGCGCAGTAGCAGTGGCGAGACGACCACTTCAGCCATCACGCCATCCGTGCAGTCAGGTCAACTATGATAGGAGAACCATATTATAGGGTTTAGTATCGCGAATGTTACGAATCGACCCACAAGTTAAACTCTATACTATTCACATTGGGACAGTTTATTTACAGATTTAATATAATATTAAATCATTACATAGATAAAAGATAACAGTAGTTTCAGTATAAATTCGTAACCTCGTCATGACATTCACTTCAATCATGAGCCAGTTGTAAATAAATTATTACCGTCCATGTTTCACCAGCTTTGCCTGAAGCAGAAGGCAATCATACTGCTCTCAACTGGACACCATACTTACTACTCAATATTTCCGAACAGAGAAGCTCAATAATAGTCCGATCAGGGAATTAAAAGCGACGATCAGCTTTAAACGTAAGAACAAACTCAAGCCATGGGCCCAACGATCCATTCAAGGCAGATATGGGTTACTTTTAATTAAAACGTTTTCGAGTAACTATTCCAAAGCTAGACGGTTCACGTTAAATAATTTAAAAGCAATTAACTAATTAATTACGTCGATAGCTGCGATTCCACATCCCAGTAAATGTCACACTCGACTTGGGTAAGGGAACAGGGTTGTCACGTTATGGAGCAGCAATTTAAATTATAACGAGCTCCGCTTGCTAAGTCGTTCGTGCCGGTATTTAAAGGGGAAATGTGTCAGAGAGGGTTGGCTGGGTTTCATCAATCATTTTATAAATACAGAATGTGGTAACTGGAGGTAGGCTGGAGGTTATGATAGAAGATTTATTAATACAGAGGTTATTTATTTATACTATTAATGCCTATGATCGCTTTTATAACTGGGTTTTGACTAGCGCCTTGCTGAAGCTAGAGTGAAGGAATTCAAGATGGGGTAAAAGAAAAACTGCCGAAACACGTTCTCAATGGACGAATAGTACTAACAGTATTACAACTTTTTTGCAAACTGTCTCTTTCATACAATCACCAAATAATTGGTAATGGTGGAATTTCCCCAAATACCACTTTTAAACGAAGATAACATAATGCCTTTTATGTAAGTATGGGTTGGAAATTACACTGACACACATGGTAAAACGAGCACGGTGACAGACGACCAGAAATGATACAATTAAAGACAAATTATGCAGCCATTATATAAATATAAAATATTGCAACATATTCAGGAATTTTTTTTTTTAATACGCAAGTGACTGACCTAGCTATAGTGTATGCGACCACTGTGATGAACGCTCAAGTTTTATGCCTAGGCCAGGTTTTTCTGACAAGTAATAATTCTCAAGTCTTTCGTCTGAGCCGGGCTTTCTGACAAATAATTCTCAAGTTTTATTCTGGGCCGTGTTTATAATAACTCCCAAGGTTTATGTTTGGGCCGGGTTTTCTAACAAATAATTCTTATTAGCATCATGGAGTTTGAAACCTTACCCGGTAGTCGGTAATAGCCATGAGCCCAATTACGCGGATCCTAAAGATATAACTGATGAAATATTCTTGTAATAAACCATTGCCTGCCTTCAATGATGTAAGTGTGAGAGTATATAATAATAACTGTTATAAAATTACAAAACAAACATAAAAAAGCATAAATCAACAGCACACAAACAGTTCATTCAATTCCACAACATAAACGCCAGCCCTGACACGGCACTCGACGGTGATTGCGGCGGCCATGTTGCTACGTCACGCTATGACAACCCACCAACGAATATTAAAGCGTGTTGATAGTGGAATAAACGTGTGTGACGTCACACCACAACCACCTCACTAATTGGAGATTATTTTGAGAGAACACTTTCAAATCTGCTGACGTCAATTTTAAATTTCGATTGTCGTCAGTTTATGGTATGTTTAGAATTGGATTGCTTTACTTAGATCTTTTTCAGGATTGGTAAACTTAAATATAAGATACTGAATACATACAATATCTACCTTTATCTCTGGTTTAATCCGAATCAAAATACTATGACTTTTAAAATAATAAAGTGTATCACTTCTTAACCGCTATATTCGTTTCGCGTTTAGTCAATTCGGCTAGTTCCTCTCTCAGGATTAAAGATGAACAGATAAACATACTTTTGGATAATATGAATATGGATTACAATATTATCCTATCAAGTTTATTCGTCAGATTCCTCGCAATGTAAGTATACTCTAAATTGACTTTAAAAATAAATAATACTCCTTCGTGCGTATGAGTGGATAGATATTTTTGTAGAACATTATTTTTGTATACTGTATAATATATTATTACGACAGGCATAAGCATTATTGACAGAGACAGTATGCATCAAAATTTAAAAAAAAGTACACGTCAAATACAGCTAATGTGAATTAAACATTTAGTATTTAGTTTTTTATATAAAGCCGTTATGCTATATTATAAATATTATAATAGTTAGCTGCAATTTACAAAAGTTTATATAAACTTTTCTCTGTAGTTAATTTATCTTATATATAATTAATTATGGTAATAGCAGCTGAAATAAACGCACATTACACTAGCATAAAGTGTCCTCAACTTGAATTGCCAGCCATTAATTAAGGTTTAATTCTGAGGGAGATAGGAGAGTCCTTAAGGGATTGCTGGCCTATGTTAAGGGCTTGTGACCGAATGAGATTTGCGCGGACAGATCAATTAACGCAAGTCTGTAATTCAGAGCTTAGGACAATCATAGATAAAGGTAACTATGGTCTAGTGTTTAGCCAAGTTGGGTAAACTAGGCCATAGAGCCATATAGTATCATTGCATAAGATTTTGCAGTCTTAAGACTGCACCGAGCGAAATGTGCCAAAACAGGCGGTCACAGTTAAATGAATAAAAGCAACACTTTTTGTTTAAAACAAATATAAAATATAAATTTACCATAACAATGAATGTGTTTACAATTACTCCGTGTAAATAACTTAAAATAGTTAATATTTTTGCCTACAAAATTACGTAAATTTGAAACGAAAAATGCAAAACCGTAAGCTCGTGTTACGTGATTTTTAGATTATAAAAGTAGAAATCTATCCTATTTTACAGCTTAAACGAAACATAAATAGTTATATTACAATTTGTCTGTCCCAAATATTTAAGTTATTGGTTGACAATAAAGAAACATATTTATCAAAAAAGCGGTCCAAATCCTCCATACAATTTTACTATGGCGGCCGCGCACCGATTTAAGTATGCGTCGCTCGAGCTTTGTTATTATCTGTCTTACGCTCGGCGCAATCTAAGCAATTATATTATACGCTAGATATGTCACTTCCATAGTATGGGTGTTGAAAATCTGGTCCAGATTATTTAATTAAAAATAATTGCACTTGTGTTGACAATTAAGGCTCAAGACCAATTATAAGTATTATTATTGTTCTTAAGGTTTGAATGTTTCTAACTCAATCAAACTACATAGCTGTATGTAGGTAGGTAGGTTTATACGTTGACAGGATTTAAAAGCAACTTAGCAATAAAATATACCATGTCTTAGATTAACACGTAGATAATTTTTATCTTAGTATGCGTTCCCATGGAATTAACGTGTGCTCAGAGTCCCATGCATTCACGATTTTATCTTATTTGATAAAAAAAAGAAATATTTATATGTCGTAATAAATCTTTAATTACTGGTTTCAGAATATACCTATATTTTAATAAATAGAGATGATAAAAAAATTAAGAATCAATGACACAAATAAATTTATTCACATGTTTACTTGTGCGTCGCATGATTTACATCGGGGAAAACGGATATTAACGCGATCGTGCTCAATATTTACATACTTTTTTAAAGGTTTGATATTTTGCCTGGTTGCACTAGCCGTAATCACAAGTAGACAGTCTGCTTGACCACGGCCTGTACTAAGCATACGTATACATACATATAAACGGGTGTTTCCCGTTAAATATAACGACGATCGACTTAACAGTAGTATGGTATCGTTGTATAGACTGGTAAAAAAGAGTTCCAGAAGATCAGTTCATCTCACGCCTACATACATCCTATCTTTAATTCAGCGGCCTCGATGGCATAGTGTTTAGTGGAACCGATTGCCACGCTTGAAGTCGCGGGTTCGATTCTCGCACAAGTCAAACATTTGTGTGCATGAACGTGGATGTTTATCTTAGTCTGGGTGTTTCTATGTATAATATGTACGTATTTACAAAAAAAAAGTATATATGTATGTTTACCCATTGTCTAGTACCCATAGTACAAGCTCTGCTTAGTTTGGGCTAGATGGTGTGGTGTGTATGTGATAGAATATTATTATTATTGCTTTTTTAGGATCCGTAATGCACGAGGTATTACGCGTAATCCTTACGTAAAAATAAAATTTTGTGAAAATTAAGAAAATTAAGTGAAAAATCTTATTAGGTGAGAATCTCCAAATACTCTAACATATTTGAAAATTTGGATGTTTGTTCCACAATCTTGACGTTCATAAGTGTTACTTTGTGATCAAAAAAGGTATTTAGAATTTAGATCATACCACGTAAGCTGTTGATCTGTTTAAGATGTAACTTGGTTTGATAGATCATGTCCTGCATTAAAACATACCTCTATACTTTTATCTTAACATGCATTGCCATTCAAGTGGGCGAAGCGGGGTGGCACTGATAGTATTTAAACGTAGCGCCCAAATATGTCTGCAATGCAAACATTTGTATGCAGCATCAAAACAGTTGTGAGTGATATAAATGCGTGTGACGCTATACACCGAGCTGTCTGTTTAATTGATGTTTGTTTTAAACGGATAAAAACGTCAGTGAACGTGTTGCAACTGTGTGAGTACCTTTACAACATTTTGTGCATTTTGTTTTATGGTATTAATTTTATGAATATTTTCAAATAAATTATTGAGGCAATATTGAGGCGCTCATAGCTAGTTGCACTTACTGATCGGTAAACGATTAGCGAGGTTAACCAACGTTGGGTGCGGTCAGTCTATAGATGGGTCGGGCATCGGGCACGCCACGATCGTGGCGGTAAGTCCCGTGTTTGAGGAGTGGCTGGAGAGGCGCCATGGCGCCCTCACCTTCCGGCTGACACAGGTATTGACTGGCTACGGTTAGTTTGGCCAGTTCCTGTGTCGTATACGCCGGCAAGAGACGCCCGGTTGTCACCACTGCGGCGACTGCCGCGACGTTGTTGAGGACACGGCGTTGCACACTTTGGCGGTTTGCCCCGCCTGGGCATCGCAGCGCTGTGAGTTGATCGCGGCAGTCGGATTGGTTGCCCTCTCACTCCCGGCCGTAGTTCAGTCTATGGTCCGGAGTGAGAGATCGTGGAACGCCGTCGCCTCCTTCTGTGAGGAAGTCATTTCCATCATGGAGGCGGCGGAGCGGGAGAGGGGCGCTTAAACCCTCTCCCCAACCGCAGAGCCAGGCGCCGGAGGGCGCGAAACGACCTCCAGCCACCCTGAGGTTTGACCTGGGGGGGGCGGGCTTTGTGGGCCTGCCCGCCATCCGTTCAGCACCAGGTCCGAGAGGTGGTGTGCGTGTTCCCACGCGCGCCTCTGTGTCGAGTCCGCCTCCTCTCTAGGGGGGAGGCAGTAGGGTTTAAAGTGAGAAGTGACTTGCGTAGGTCTCTCGTGTAGTAGCCTGCTGTTTCATACGGCGGGCCGAAACCTCGGCGGGGTCGCGACCGCATTCGCAAGTGTTTCGCGCGGCCCCGTCGATAGTGGTTTTGTCGAAGAACACCGTGGTAGGTTTAGTCGGTATACCGGGAGGTCCTTTATCTTTTCAACATCTTTATTTTACCCCGGCGAGTCCGACATAACCCCTCCGCCCGCCCCCGCGGAGGGGTATGCGTCATGAACAATACCACGTAAAAAAAAAAAATTGATGTGTGACCGCTTAGCGGTATTTCATCTGAGCGTCTCCGTGCTTCGGAGGGCACTTAAAAAATTGGTCCCGTTTGTTGTCAAATTGACAGCAGTCGTTAAGCCATGTGAGAGGCCTACGGGCGGCTTGAACAACTCTTGACAACAGGTTGGCCACTAACCACACGAAAAGAAGAAGATTACATTATTTTGTTTTTCGCTGACCATCTCTTATTACTATGTACGTGAGGGGGAAAAAGCGCGTCACATACTGTTTAGCTTTCGTTTTGGTTGTGGAGTTATTTGTCTTCTTACACTAATTGATTACATAATCCTTTAACAACAAAAATCAGTCGAATGATGTATCTCCAAAGACCCTCCAACCAGGCTAGGTGATAGTCGCTATAAAAATATTCGAATATAACAAATTTTTATTCAATAATTGCACTTTTGCAATGTGGTTTTCGCTGTATTAATATTTATAATGCCTCCGTGGCGCAGCGGTAGTGAATGCGACTGCTGTGCATGAGGTCTCGGGTTCGAATCCCGGGTCGGGCCAACAAAAAGCTATTGGGTTTTTCTGTAAAGAAATCTCAATAGCAGCCCGGAGTTAGGAAGTTGGCGGTGTTAGACACCCCCGTGCCTCGGAAAGCACGTAAAGCCGTTGGTCCTGCACCTGATCTCTCTCCGGTCGTGTCGGATTGCCGTCCCATCGGATCATGAGAGTTAGGGAACAGAGAGTGCACTTGTGTTTGCGTACACACTTGTGCACTATAATATCTCCTGCGCAGATGGCTAGTCTCTATTAAGACTGGCCGCCGTGGCCGAAATTCGGTCTGGAGGACATTATTATTATTATTATTATTATTTATATACAATGCGTACGACACGGACATACTTCCTAGCGTGGTAGTAGACTCTCCTAAAAAATAAAATAGAAAAACATTTTCTTCAATACAATATAAGAACATTCAATGTGATCGGTAGGAATTCGTTTTTTATATTTCCTTTATTCTAATTTCAGGCATACAAACGAAAACTTAATAGTTTTCTACGCTCACACAGACCGGGGATCGAGAAAGATTTATTCGAGTGAACCTTTTAGAAATCAAAGATATTTATAGAATCAAATTAAAATAAAACTATTGCCTGCGGGTTTCTGTCTTTATTCTCAAACATCTATTAATAGGTTGACGTTTTTCATTTAGCACGCTGTTTTCTCTCAATTTTTTAGTATGGAAGTAGTGATGGTGTACTTGTTATTCAAAACACGAAACTAAATCACACAAGTCTCCAGCGTAGTATTCCATGCATTATGAGTAGTACCCAGTGGGGAGTCAAGATACTTGGCTTTAACTTATTAAGTCGCAGCGGCACACCGCTGGCCAGATACATTCGATTGATAGATCTGAAACTTGATAGTTTCAATCAATTAGGTAATCCTAATCCAATTAAGTACTCCTTTTTTCTATTCAGCAAAGGTGGTAAACATGCATATAGCCCGTTTGATGATAAACAGCTATCCTGTACCTACTATGATCGCTTGTACCTAATAATACATGGTACCACAAGTGCTTAGTCAATTTCGGGAGATTGGATATATGGATTGGAAGAGGTAGGAATGTGAGTCCCTGTCTCTTACTAGTTAGCAGTAACTATATTGGTACTCTTACGCCAATTTCCTGCATGATTTCGATACAGCTTAAAGGAAATCAGCCTTAGAGCCCGTCGTAACTAATTATTTGGTTAACCGTTACCAAATAACTGATAACGGCAGACTCTAATTTACACAGTACAAAAGTGGAGCTCGCCCGTATGTAATTACATATATCTCTAAAGGTATATAATACTCACACTTAATGAACATAGTTCTAGACTTGCTGTTATTAAGAATTTTTTGACATAAAACTAAGTAACACTTTGTCCGGCCTGAGAATCGAACCCATAATCTCTTGATTCAATTCAGATTAGGTTACAAGGTAACACTTATGAATGTCAAAGTTACACAATTTATTTTCTGTGAATTTACATTTACTGCCACGTTCAGCAAAGCAAGGGTGTACGGCTCATGAGAAGAACGGGCAAGAAACTCATGGGCACTCTTTTTAATCGCCAAGTTTTTGTTTACAAATCATAAGAGCTGTCAGGTGCTGCAACCATTTCTCCATGAAATATTACTGAACATACTCAAGCATTTAATAACATTTGATGGTAGCCTCTAAAGCAGCAGTATGGTAAATAGGAGCATCCACTTACATGTACATAAATAATCAAGACAAGGCATGATTGAAGTCCGTAGTTTAATCTAACTGTTTAAATAAAAATGTAGTACGTAAATCATCGAATTCCACGATACCAAGGTCGACCAGTCACATTTGCACAGTAGTATACATGTATGTATATCGCACTCTTAATAAAACAGCGACTTAACTCGAAATTTGAAAGTAAGGCAATTTGATCTCTAATTGCATATGTTAAATTCTAATATTATATTTGTGTTAAATCTTTGTAATAGAGTTCAAATTTGTTTAATCCAAAATACTGAGATAAGTCTCTGTTTTATTAAGGGTGATTATCTCGAAATATGTCGCGCATCTCTGACTTTCGGAAGTTATATGACTTTTCGAAATTATGTGCGTATTGACAATTATCGCCTGCTCCGTGCCTCGGAGAGCACGTTAAGCTGTCGGTCCCGGCTGCCATGAATATCTATGGCAGTCGTTATTGGGAGAGTGTCGACACAAAAGATCCCACTGGGTCGAAGTGTCGCCGGTCTGTACTGACTGGCCCCCACATAAGATACATACATACATACATTGAATCAGTTCAATAAAAAGAAAAGTTTACTATATGCTCATTAAACCCGCAAACCAGTCACTACACTTGCAATGCAAGCACAACTACAATATACTACAAGCACCAAGTCTGAGCGAAATCTAAACATTCTAAGAACGTGAAACGTGCAATCTAAATTGGAGAAGTTTCGATTCCTTGTTGAAGTTGTCTGTGCCTGCAAGTTAAGCGGTATGACAAGCATACTCTATATATCTATATCATATATCATATATACTATATCTCTATATATATATATATATATATAACAATGCTAGATAAGCTTTGCTGTGATTCGGTGATGTTTAGTTCGAATATATTATAATTTATGAGTAGTAGAGCCTCGCTGATTTCAGCATGAATGGGCCGGCTCGACCGAGGCAGTACTACTCTCTCACAGAATATCGACGTGAAATAGCAGTGCTCCTACTATTGTGCTTCGTTTGGTAAGTGAGAGTGCCAGAGACCCAATCACCCCCTTTCCCTCTTCCCGCTCCTTCTCCTTCCCACTTCAGCAAGTGATGCCTCTGGTATTGTAGGCGTCCATAGGCTACGGTGACCACTTACCATCAGGTGGGCCGTATGCTTGTTTGACATTTTAATCATAAAAAAATATTGACTCGCGTAGCCTAAGATCACTCAGCATTGTTAGAAAGTGACAGTTATGGTGCTTGAACTCCTCGTTAAAGCGGTAGCTGGCTAAAACGGGCTACATGCATAAGCTACTCGCGCGGGCTATGTACGCAAGATACTTTGACGGTGTAGAAATGCAAGCTCCTCGAACAGGCTACGCGCGCTAGCTACTGAATAGCTAGAGCGCGTAGCCTACATGTGCGAGTTAATAACACAAGTTACTAGCATGGGTACCTTGCGTCAGTCGTTAACACGATATGTACAACTCAAAAGTGTTTCAACGTTCTTATGTTTCTCGCGTCATGTACAAGATGCATAAATTTTTTTGATTGTAAGAGACAACAGTTAGTTCTCTGCCTATTAGATAAAACATAAAATCGTAACTGCAGAATTGTGAGTGTATATTTTTAGGAACAATTCCTGTATCAAAGGGACTTTACAAACATTCAAACAACGTACACAAAGAACACCCAGACTCGCTTCAACCATTTATGGATAACACAATTTTTTTCCATGTCGGAGTCGAACCCACAGCACGCGGCGTAGTGCGAGCCAACCACTTTATCCACTGCGCCATCCATGTAGCTTCGGATCCGCCAGCCTTCATACTTCTACATACCCTTGAAATACATAGACACGATACGTGTATTCAAATAAAACAAATTCTTACATACCATGTTAAAGAAAACCCATTACCTTTATAAAATCGATTTAAGAAAAGGCATTATGATCTCATTGACCTTGAACTTCACCCCTTTAAACATAAAACACATTCCCCATAAATATGGAAATGCGTGGCACGTGTACAAACACAACACACACTTAATATACACCAACAAACAGTTGAAATGATATAAGGCGAAGCGTTTGGTATGATTGTAATAATTGTGGAGCAGCCTGTACAATATACAGCGTGCTACAATATGGTCTAGTCATATTTTAAGATAGTGGCACTTGTGGCTAATATAAAAAAGTCGAAATTTTAAGACAATCATAGCTTTTAATGGTTTAACTACTTTATACGGCTTTCATCGTGTTGTTTATTTAACACCTTTATTACATAATTTTGTATCGTACATATAAAGTAGTTTACTTTCAATGAATAATATTCGCGTAAATGTGTGACGATATTACATAGCTTTTAATACAGAAAGATATCAAAATGACGTTATCTAAACGAATAATAATAAAAAAATGAAATAAATAGTGCCGTTCCAATTATTCATCAAATATATTAATTTCGTTAATTATCAATACATATGTATAATAAGTATATTGAAGCGGCGGTAGCCCTATGGATGAGGCATTGGACTTGGGGTCAAGAGGTAGCGGGTTTAAACGTAAAAAGCTATATTTTCTCAAAAGTTCCGTTTATAAGAAATTTATTTCAAAAAGAGCATTGTCGCTTTAAAGTTACTTTGTTTTAATATATTATATGTATTTCTAAGGACTTCTTTAACATGTAAATAGTTAATTATAATAACTAATAACTTTAATTAGGAATTTTTGAAAATTCTTCGGTTTAGCACTTACCTACTGAAGTCTATGCCAAAGATTCACCAGCAAAAGCTAATATACCATAGAAAATATTGGCTACATTTTATTCCCGGGATACTACAAACATCAAAGCATTTAAATATATCAAATGCCCCAAAAATATAAATGACAATAAATTTATTTATTACCTATCCAATAGATATTAAGCTTGTTCCCACTGAACAGTGTGTGTGGGTATGTCCCTGGGGGTGAAAGTAAATAATAAAAGAGCTAAAAATAAAGTGAGCATATCGGATATCCTCTAAAGGCTGGGCGTACATTTTTAGATGACATACTGTTATAATGCGTAGGTGCCTTGGTGAAATCGTGGTAGCGTAGCGAATATGACTGTTGTACAATCTTATGAAGGATTCTTTAGTCAGGTGATTTTTTGTCATGAAATATTTAGTAGAACGGAGCGTGGGACTGTGCCCAGTAGACTTTTAAACCTTAACTGAGGCAATGTGATTGTTATAAGCCTCTGCCTACCTTTTCAGAATACAGGCGTGATACAAAGTCGGCCTTGATGGCGTAGTGATTAGTGTTACCGACTGCCACGCCTGAGGTCGCGGTTCGATTCTCGCACAAGTCACACATTTGTGTGCATGAACATGGATGTTATTGTCTTGGTCTGGGTGTTTCTATTTATAATATGTATGTATTTAAAAAAAATATATATATGTATGTTTATCCATTATCTAGTACCCATAGTACAAGCTCTGCTTAGTTTGGGCTAGATGGTGTTGTGTGTATGTGGTAGAATATTATTATTATTAAAGTATGTATGTAAATTCTCAGAAGTAGGACAGGTTCTGGAACTGACTAACGGATCAATCTTCTCCCTAGCCTTTATTATTCCCAAGTCACTTGGGTTCGGCTTTTCTAGTCTAACCGGATTTTACTGGATATCAGTTTTTACACCTCGGTTCAAGGTGCTCTTAACCTGGCCTTTGTCCAGAACGCCTCCGATCTGATCAAAAAAAGTTCGCCTAGGTCTTCGTCTTGCGACTGTTCCATTCACACTAGCCTTATAAACTTTCTTAGTCACTGTTTTGAATACAGCTTTTAATAAAGACATATCCGTGTTCCACATTCATTTTCTTCTAACTTTACTTCTATATATCCATTCATGTTAGGTACGTATGTTTCAATATATACTTGTTCGTACGTGCGACTGAGAAATTTCTGACATAAGTACTTTATGATTCAGAGTAACATGACGTCAAGTGACAGGCTATATTAAATCCTCTGTTGTAGAACATTGACATTTATTGCCAGAAGACGTTTTCAGACATTCCGGAAATGTATTTTAAAAGCTTATAAGTTGATTTACATAAGAGTTTCTTTGGTATAGTTATTGTAATGTGATGTTATTATCTTATGTGGGGGCCAGTCAGTGCAGACTGGCGACACTTTGACCCATCTTTTGTGTCGACACTCTCCCGATAACGACTGCCATAGATGTTCATGGCAGCGGACCGACAGCTTAACGTGCTCTCTGAGGCAGTTAATAACATCACATAGAGCAGCGATAGCTCAGTGGGGAGATCAACAGACTGCAGTGCAGAGGGTCTCGGGTTCGAACCCACGTCACGCACCTCTGACTTTCGAAAGTTATATGACTTTTCGAAATTATGTGCGTATTGATTGACAACTATCGCCTGCTCCGTGCCTCGGAGAGCACGTTAAGCCGACGGTCCCGGCTGCCATGAACATCTATGGCAGTCGTTATTGGGAAAGTCAGTACCCTCTAATATCCTGACACTGGTCTAGCATTAGGGTATCGTTAGCCTTCGGGTTGCGGAGGTCAGGTGGCAGCCGCTCCGTGTAAAAACTGATATCCAGTCAAATCCAGTCAGACTAGAAAAGCCGACCCCAAGTGACTTGGGAATAATAAAGGCTAAGGGAGAAGATATTATTATCATATATTTATTCATATGAGGCTGATCAAATTAGGGTTCTACATAAATATTGTTATTGTGTACTTATATCATGTATAATCGCTTCTTATTTAATTTAATTTAGTAATTACATGGAAGGCCACTGGTACTCATAACACAAGTTAAATCTTACCATGGGTACCAGTGTTCAACATAACGCTTATAACTGAATAAAATTGTCTTTATTATTTAAGGACACAGTGTAATCAAAGTGTTGTTATTGTAAAAAATGTTTGTGCAAATTAACATTATTATTATTATTAGACTCCGAGATACCCGGGAACTCAAGCAAGCAAAGTGTTTTTATTGTACTATCTAAAAATTATAGCAGTTTTAGCTATAAATTATGAGTACCTAAACCAAAAGGCAGTGTATTTTTATGGGTGGGTATAGAACATAAAACCTCTTGATCAAAAGACCTTTACCTTAACCATAACGCTACAGGTGCTTACATTTGTTATAAATTGTTTTAATTTTATATTTGACTGACAGTAAGTTCACAGTACAAAGTTAATAACGCATACGTATACTCAAAGGTATTAAGAATTTCATTCCTTTAAGGAGCACACAGGCTTTGTGGTGAATACCACAAAGTCTTTAGGTTGCCTGGGAAGCCTTGACTTTCTAAAATCATTCTTCGCATTACCTATTTAATAACATGAAGAAATAATTTCCAAAATAATGTGTAACCGCGACTGTGTTTGTAAAGAGAAAAATCTTTCGCTATTACGCTCAGGCCGTTGATTATAAGGTTTCGAATCTCGGGTTTGGTAAATTAGTATTAGGTTTTTTGTGAGGAGTTCCAATTATTTAGGTGAAAATGGATTCGTCTAGTGCCGGTATCTTCGTATTATAGGCCCAAAAGACTTGCGTGAGAAGAAAACTTTAGATCCCTTTTAAAGCATATTGCGCGCACCGATGAGTGTGACTTTAGTCCAGTTTATGGAGACGGAACGCAGAAAGCTATATATAACTTGAAATATGATTTATAGTTATTTTTAACCACTAGAAGGCCATTAGTCTGTATATTATACTTAGTTAGGAATAAGCATGCCTTCAGTGTGTTTTCATAAGCACATAAACGAATCGTAAGTTAAGTTATAGAATAAACAGAGAACAAAATGGATTTCAGTTCACCAGCGCTCAAAATATGTATTTTTGGAATTGCCTTTTTATTAAAGGCACGTAAAAACCTTTTTATGTGACACCGAAAACATGACAAAATGTCTGATACACATCAGCCTACCGCTTGGAGGATGTTCAGGCGAGATTCTTAAACATAAATTAAAAGAATACATTATTTTAATACTTATAATTATTTTAGAATACCTAAAGCTTACAGTAAAACTAAATTAATATTAAATTGACACGAAGGTTCGATAAAAATCTAGTCAACCCTTCGGCAAGTTTCAATCGGAGACTGAGACCGTCAAACCGTTTACAGATTTTATACTTATAAACATAAAAAGAAACGGACATTATTGTGTTTCTTGGAACACGGAAAGCAATATCCTTTACTCGTATCGCTTATAACATTTTCTGCGTAAATAGTAACTTGATA
Organism: Catocala fraxini; assembly: GCA_930367265.1. Taxonomy (NCBI): domain Eukaryota; kingdom Metazoa; phylum Arthropoda; class Insecta; order Lepidoptera; family Erebidae; genus Catocala; species Catocala fraxini. The sequence continues at coordinate 3,098,840 of OV884040.1, read as the reverse complement.
GTTGGCTGTATGTTCGTCCGTTTATATTGCTAATAGTTTTCATCGAAGTCCAAAGGGCGTGGGCGAAACGAAGCCTGAATGGATTCTAATCGGCCCAATCGTCACCTTTATAATAGGGTTGTTGCTGCTTTTTTTTACAACATTGATTTAATATAAATAATAGCACTAACGGGCTACCGGTCAAGCGATCGCGTTACGGGGCCTAGTGTTGTAGGTTTAATTTCCACACGGATAATTATTTGTGTGATCCACAAATAATTACCTCCGTTTTGGATCCCAGGCCGCAACGGCATGCCGGCTATGCTTTACGTGCCGGCTAGGCATCGGCAGCAACGAGGTAGATAGCTTTCAAATATTTCGTTGCATGGATGCCGCAGTGGCTTACGTGGTTGTTTCGACATTGCCAGTGCGCTGTGTTGTGAGTCTGATCCCCACACTGAACAAAAGTTTGTGTGGTCCACAAAGAATTATTCAGAGTCTGGGTGTTTCTTTGTGTCCGTTGTTTGAATGTAAACTCTCCTGCGACATAGGATTTATACATAAGGCGGAAGTTGTCTAATAAAAATGAAAATAAAACATAAGTTCCTAGTCTATGGCGCTAATTTACTCATGGGAACATTTTCTTTATGTGGGACTCAGGCTGGTGTTAGAAAAGTCCACTTAGATTTCCAAATATGTGAGTACTTGTGTGATCTCATTACCTATGTTTAAATCTTCTTCATCGTCGTCTTGTATGCCACGATACTGTAGAGATGAGATAAGTATATATGAAAGCACATTCGAAAGGAAAAAGTCTCAACTGTGTTTTGAAGTCCTTTGCGACGCACGAAAACGTACTATCATTACGATATCGTATAACATGAATGAATAATCCGACTAAATTATAACCCACAAAAGCGTGGCATAACTTTTCATTGTTAATCTTTCTTTTAAAGTATAGAGCACATAATTATTCATTTCAGGCTTAAGCAACGTGCGTAGGCGGGGCAGCTCTAAATGTCGGCCCACGTTCGTCCCACGTAACAGGGTTGGCTAAACTAAAATAATTAGAGATAATTATTATGATACATAACGAAGAATACATTACGGTTCAAAAATTAAATGTAAAGATGTATATGATAAGATTTGAAATATTCAGTCATTTGAGGCAGACGCTGTGTGAATGGAAGCTGTGAACTCTCGGCGCACTCACTGTCTATATATTAGGGTTGGCGATACAAATAAATAATGTAAATTTTCTTATGATTTGAAATTATGGGAAACCTTTTAATAACAAGATTACGTTGGAAGGTAAGTTACTGTCAGCGTTGGCAACAGTAACACCAGTGCAGTTATATGCACTTTACTTTGACGACTTGATGGCGTAGTGGTTAGTGTAACTGACTGCCACGCCTGAAGTCGCGGGTTCGATTCCCGCACAAGTCAAACATTTGTGTGCATGAACATGGATGATTGTCTTGGTCTGGGTGTTTCTATGTATAATATGTAAGTATTTACAAAAAAAAAAGTATATTTGTGTGTTTATCCATTGTCTAGTATCCATAGTATAAGCTCTGCTTAGTTTGGGCTAGATGATGTTGCGTGTATGTGATAGAATATTATTATTATTATTACTGATCCTTCAAAAACAAGTCGATGCGCCTTTAGCGTAAACGATAAAGTTACTGGCACATTAGTGATAATTTCACTACCTTAAGAAGCTTGGATACTCTACTTATAGCAATAATACAAGCTAAATTTAAGTAAGTGTTATTGTCCTTTCTCTTAAAACACTTCTTAAGCTTGTTTCATCAAAACCTTTGCACAGTACTCGAATCCCTGTAGTGTTTAAAATCCGTTCTTTAATGAATATGCCTCAAGCCTTCAGTTATTTTGAGATGAGAGTCATGATAATAACATAATAGTTGTAAGTCTAAAATAATTATCAATCTATACTTCTGTACGGGTTACGTACACTTTAGATTGATAAGTGATAGAAATTATAGATAATATTAATAATCGCACTATTTTATTAATTACCGAAATAAGATGACAAACTTGGTAATTATGCTAAATTATGATAAATGATTGATATGTTAATGGGTACACGATACGCTTGCTGAAGGTGAACTGATTTATTGATGATTATACAATCGTCACGTTGGACGTAAAATGCTGACCGCGGCAAATGTACGGTCGTTGGACCGTACAACTACTATATGTGTGTATCTTATGTGGGGCCAGTAAGTGCAGACCGGCGACACTTCGACCCAGTAGGATCCTTTGTGTCGACACTCTCCCAATAACGACTGCCATAGATGTTCATGGCAGTCGGGACCGACGGCTTAACGTGCTCTCCGAGGCACGGAGCAGGCGATAATTGTCAATCAATACGCACATAATTTCGAAAAGTCATATATGTACTTCCGAAAGTCAGAGGTGCGCGACGTGGGTTCGAACCCGAGACCCTCTGCATTGCAGTCTGTTGGTCTCCCCACTGAGCTATCGCTGCTCTCTACAACTACTATACTAGTATTATAAAGAGAGAAGTACTAAACTTTTTAATTTCCAGAGGGTATTTGTATATTTCGCATTAAAAACTTCTCAACCCCAAGTGCTACCAAAATTCTTCTTTAAAGAAGGCTTAATGAGAGTACTACTGTCACGGTAGGCAGCGGCATGGCTGTATCTACCGTTGTTGTGTATGTTGTACCGTTGTACCGTTGTTGTATGTGTGTTGTGTTGTTGACCGACAGCTCTTCTGCCAATGAGGGCAAAAAATAAATTCCAGATTCTTTTCAAGAACTTCCATGGGTTTTAAAAGCTTTCTGCGAATTTCGACACCTTTGACTTTTATTTGTAGGTATGTCTTTCTATAGATTTTAAGTTCATCGACGTCATCAACACCACCACTAAAAGCATTTTTAGAAAGTAAGTAGGTCTTATTATTATCATTTGAAGATATCTATATCACCAATTGTCTGTGATTGCAATACATACATACATACATAGATTCACGCCTGTTTCCCAGAGGGGTAGGCAGAGACTACGGATTTCCATTTGCTTCGATCCTGATACACTTCTCTGGCTTCATTCACTTTCATCACATTCCTCATACACGCCCGTCGGTTCAAGGTGCTCTTAACCTGGCCTTTGTCCAGAACGCCTGCGATCTGATCAAGAAACGTTCGCCTAGGTCTTCCTCTTGCGACTGTTCCATTCACACTAGCCTTATAAACTTTCTTAGTCAGTCTTTCCTCGTCCATTCTTTCTACTACTATTCTATTCTTGTCACTATATCCACTTTCACGCCGCATCTCTCTCTAATCACACTATTCCTTATTCTATCTTTCAGAGTCACACCACATATATTTCTCAGCGCTCTCATTTCTACAGCATTTATTCTGCTCTCATGCTTCTTTTGCCATAGCCAACTTTCACTTCCATACATAAGTGTGGGCACTAATAGTCCTCTATGAACAGCCAAACGTGCCTTTTCGGAAACATTTCGACTGTTCATAAAAGCGCGTAGAGCTCCATTCACTTTGTTTCCCGCAATCGTTCTCCTTTCAATATCTCCCTCATGTTTACCATCCCGTGTAAACAAAGTACCCAAATATACAAACTCTTTCACTTGCTCCACTTTTTCTCCATCAATCATAATAATGATCATAATAATGATTGCAATAATTGGTAATTAATATTTTTCACGTCGAAGTAATTGCTATTGGTAATTATTTTAGTGACTGTCCAATTATTTGTTGACTGACCACTTATTTGGTGATTCTCAAATAAGCTAGTTTGCCTATTAAATTATAATCACCATTTTAAAAATAAGTAACTAAAAGTAGCTCTGTTACTAATATTCGCTTGGGTAAAAAGTACTAGAAACCTTACTCTTCTTTCCTTCACCTGGTCTTTAATATCTTTTCCTGGGGATCGGCGACGCGGGTGATATTTCTGCTAGGCACTGTTATAGTACTGCAAGCCACAATAGGTCATGTTAACCGCTTACCATAAGGCGGATCGTATACATGTTTACAATCTTGGTGGTACAAAAGCTGAAGCAGTGTGGCAGAGTACTATTCAAAATCTGTATGATACAACGAAGTTTCGTCAAGAATTACTTATTAATTTCAATAAATCATAATATGTTTTCACGTGGTAATTAGTTTTGAATATATACAGGTAATTATTTATTAATGAAAGAGGCAGCCCTAATCTCTCAGTCTACTCACAACCCACACGAAATAACTAGTGATGCGATGTATAACGAATATATGGATGACTAGGTACTTTTTTCCATAAGGGTCTGGTCTTTTTATATAAATGAAACCTGTCTAGTCCATGTTTTACACATACTATCGTAATACATTTAATTGTCTTAATAAATGTCTCTTTGGTTCAGTGGTATTAGTTAGTGTTTGCAATTTATGACGATAGTGAGCGTGAACCTAGTACGGTTGGATTCGTACTATTCTCGTTAACTCCTTTAGTTGTATATCGTCATTCGGCAGATGTATAATAAAACGTGACGTGGCAAAAGTCTTTGGTTTGCAAATGACAAGCGAAACGACGAGGTATCTACTTAAATCTTACAGCCAACCATGCAACATTGCATACATAATTTTACGCCTAAATCCCTGATAGAACAGAGGCGTAAAAAGTCAACAATTTGCCAATTTTTAGATTTGTAATAGAGGGGAACTCGCAAACTTAGTTTTACCACCGAAAATTTTATAATCGCAGAACAAGTTTTAGTAACAATTTTCTTGCACCAAGGGGATACGACCCCGACACCTCACGATTGCTTGCCAACATAAACGCAATCTAATACCAAAAGACCTACGAGGCAGTCAAATCCAAAAACCAGTATATTAAACCAGAGTAATAACATATTCACAGATATTTATAGAGGCTTAGCTCTACTCCTTCGTAAACATTAGTTCCATAGAATTCTGGGTATCAAAGTATGCTGTGTATAGTTGTGTGGGACGATACGACCTCGTATAGAAGGGTTGAGGGTCACTTACTTAAGGGTTACTGTTTATTAAACGATACCGAGAATTGCGGACGGCAAATTATTACGCTGGTATATACAATTGGGCAAGCATTTAAGCAGATATCTTAATTTCGCCAGATAATAAAGATGTCACCGGAAACAATGCCAAAGTTTGTGTGGCTACTACACACATCAACAGAATCTAGGGATATCCTAATTCTAAATTATTTACGACTTTATAGTTTAAAATCTTTTTAGTTGCCATAAAAAGTTTATATACAGATTGAAACCAATTTAATTCTATTTTCAAAATTTAAAATGTACATATAAAAAACAAAAGAAAAACAAACCACGGCGGCGGTGAAATTGTTAGTAATTCGTTACGACAAGGAAAATATAAATTGTTTTATTGATATTAATTAATGAAAAGGGATTAGATTGTTTACTTTTTTAATTTAACGTGCCGTGTAAGCTTTAAGTGTCATGTCACGTCGTCATTTGAGTCGAGATGAAATGTTACGAGCCGTGGGCATATTAGTAAACGTGATATGTTCATTGATAATATTTTGCTTGATTCGGAAATCAAACTCAACACTCAGAGACAATTAATAGTAATATAAACTTATTTTATATTATGCCTTCTTCGGTGAACAAATAGGATCCCAATATTCATGACTCTGTATACTGAACTTACTTAACCAATATGTGTGTAGTTTAGTTTCCTATGGTATGGTAAGTACAATTTATAATCCATTTACTAAAACACTAAAAGCAACACCTGACTAGACTAGTTAAAAATAAAAAATACTGCTACACTGAAATTGATATCCATTTCAAAATAGAGTCAAAGTCAAGGCCAGTCACTTTTTGAAAATACCTTAAAATGTTTCGTTCTCGTGCATGACACATGGACTATCTCTTTGGCAGCTTAGCTAAGGAGATATATTAGGCCTTTATTTAGAAACATTTAATTATTTCTTGGTAGGTGTTAACTAATATCGCTTTACTCGTATCGAACTTGAGACTCGTCAGTTCCGTATTTTTGTTTGCGCCGTGCGTTGTTAACAGTCAAAACAAATTAGAATGTTACAATTATTTATGGGTTCAGTAATTATACTAATTTTAATGATAACCATCACAAATATTTACATTAAGGTCAAGGTCAAGATCAACCGTTCACGAGCATGGTGCAGAAACAACCTGTTACGATTTTCTTTACCAGACAATTCTGTGCGCATGATAAGCGTAATGTTACAGCCCTATGGGTGCGTAAATATTAGTTTCGTGTTAGCAAATAGTTGTGTGGGGCGATATAGGGCTATAGGCGTAAGGGTGAAAGGCTATAGGAGCTGGGATGAGGGTGGCGTTGTTACGACTCCTGTTTATTAGACGATACTAAATATTACGTTTAAGCACAGGTATTTAACCGGTCGTATACCGCCGGCTCGCATACCAGCCGGCAGATTTGTACCCGTCGTAGGCCGGTGGCTCGCATGCGAGCCACCAAATTGGCGCCAAATTGGCGTCGCTTAAGCGAAGGCGGCGCGCGGCGTTTTGGCGCCAATTTGGTGGCTCGCATGCGAGCCACCGGCCTACGACGGGTACAAATCTGCCGGCTGGTATGCGAGCCGGCGGTATACGACCGGTTAATGAAGGCCGTCAATCTGGTGGAAGCTTTGTTGGGACGTGGGTTTAGTAGACGTTTGCGTTTACGTTAATATGAAGGCTACGGGTTTAGCAATGTTGTTGTGGTTTGGATTTTGTGGGTGGTTGATTGAGTGTTACAAATTTATTTCTGAAATTGTTAAATTAGCCTATAAAACACTTTCGCATGCTGCGAAGAGGCTTATGCCCAGCAATGGGAATATAAAGTCAAAAATTAACCTGAGTATAATATTATATCATATTATATTATACAGAAAATTAGATTTAATAATATTATCATGATAAATTCTTCTTCTTCGTGTGGTTATTGGCCAACCTGTAGTCTAGAGTTGTTCAAAAATTTTCCACCGAGGAACTGTCATCTGGCCTTGTCAACACAAAGGAACAACAATAACATCGAAGTTGATAACATTACATAAGCTTTTAAATGTGAGATTTAAATCATAATCTTCTTTTCGTGTGGTTAGTGGCCAACCTGTTGTCAAGAGTTGTTCAAGCCGCCCGTAGGCCTCTAACATGGCTTAACGACTGCTGTCAATTTGACAAACAACCGGGACCGACTTTTTATGTGCCCTCCGAAGCACGGAGACGCTCAGCTGAAATACCACTAAGCGATCGCCCTATAGACTATTTTTTTTTTTTTTTTTTTTACGTGGGGGAATGCATGACGCATACCCCTCCGCGGGGGCGGGCGGAGGGGTTATGTCGGACTCGCCGGGGTAAATTAAAGATGTTAAGATGATAAAGTACCTCCCGGAATACCGACTAAACCTACCACGGTGTTCCTCGACAAAACCACTATCGACGGGGCCGCGCGAATCACTTTCGCATGCGGTCGCGACCCCGCCGAGGTTTCGGCCCGCCGTATGAAACGGCAGGCCACTACACGAAAGACCTACCCTAAAGGCACTTCTACCACTCCCTACTGCCCTATAGACTATAGACTGACCGCACCCAACGTTGCTTAACCTCGCTAATCGTTTACCGATCAGTGCGTGCAACTGGCTATGAGCGCTATAAATTATAATCCAAAGCCCCGAAAATATCGAATGACAAATATAGAGATTTTAACTATGGTATGCCCAGAATAACAAGCGCGTGGAATCAAAATGATTGAAATTCTCGAGTTTTATGCATGATTGGAATTGACTATAACCCAAATGTGATGTTAAGATTTTAATTAGATTTATTGCATAGAAGTAGGTACGTGTTTTACTCTTATCAATATGACGGCTTTGATTTTCCCACGTAGCGATAAGTAAGTGTTCTCCAATTATTTTTCCATGGTTTTTTCTAAATTTTGTCAATGATTTTAATATTTCTATGATCAAAAAGATAATGCATAACACGAGCATATTGTTTACAAACATTAAAGACATAAAGTAGCCAAATGAAAATCCAACATAGAAAAATGTACCTCATTAAAAAAATAAAGCAAGCCTTTTTTATCTAGCAGCCGAGCCGAGTAGAAAAACAAACACGGTTTCCTCTCTCACCTATGTAAATTAAGCTGGCCTTTACGCGCCGCTAATTTTGTTTCATATGAAAGTTAAATTCACCTTTCAATAAACAATTTCTCAAAGGCTTTTACGAAAAAAAAACAATTATTATAACCCTAAAAAGCTAAATGAGCTTTACACCCACACTTATATAGATACGGTACGTACATCAAAAGGATTTTGGGATCGCCTTTAGTAGGTTTAAATGTAACATAGCCTGCTATCATAAAATATAGTCATTGGAAGGATAGCCAGTAGTGTTATGGTTACGTTTGGAATAAATTAGAATTTTCAAGTGGACTAATAGAACGATAGAGATACTGGATTTGATCTCGATCCATTACTTTACCAACGTATATGCCACTGCCAACACAAGTATTTATTTCAATCTATTGTGTCGGAGCGGCACAACGGCAGACGGCGATTTTCAATTATGTCTGGCATTCCAATAACTACTAGATTAAGAAGAATACCAGTCATGAATAAAGCAAGTTACTGTGATCCTTAAAAATAAATTCGGACGTTACTTATAATTTGACGAGACCTGAACACAATGGAATTCTCTCTTAAAGTTGCAATTTTGCTAAAGATAGAACAGCTTGATTCAACCCTATAGAAGGCTGCAGTTTACAAATTGTGCAGGGCTCCATTAGATGGGTCGCCAGGCGTTGTGGTAGTAATCTTTTAGGTGACAGCGATTCCTTATTTGAAGAGTCAGCAACTTGCAAATTACACCAGATGTTGCAACTGTCCATGCATGTTGTACATCTCGATTGAATAAAAAATTCTTTATTAGCAACCGTGGCAAGTGTATGTAGCTCTTTCACAAAATATGAGTTATTTGGTAACTGAAAACTGCCAACCTAATAATAATGTTCAGAACCTCCTGACCGAAAACAGAATAAGGCCATGCAAATAACAATTTACACTCTTTGGTTACGGCAAGCAAACCGCAATCTAATATGGCCAAACAGAATAATGTGAAAAAGTCATCAGTCAGCTTAAAAACTATGAAAAGAGTACATTTTTAAACTATTTCATTTTAAAATGATATAAAGATAGCTTTATGGCACCATTCATCATTTTCAAAAGCATTTACAAACCATACGTTACATGAACTGACTATTTATATGAAAAATGAGTTCTTTGATTTAGAATGTAATGACATTTTGCATTCGCAGCACGTACGTTGCGCGCTGTGGAAGGAACGTGGAAACCTTTCACGTACACACCCGTCGATGTATGAAGAATAATTACGGTTCATCTTTAGCTCGGATAATATTATTGTAATATTGGAGAAAAGTTATTGATAGGTAGTGTGTTGTAGGTACGTAGGAGCTGGGATTGCGATGTGAAAAACAAGCGAAGTATTTTTTAAATAAGAAATTCATATACCCTTACCAGACTGAAAACCATTCAGATAATTTAATATTTGTTTCTATAAAAAAACAGCATGGGGGTAGTTTTCCTGTATTAAATGACATAACCTTTTACCACATAAGGGGCTCGCATTATCTCGCGTAATCATAAACCCACTACATCATTCAGTTAATAAGTTTTCACACTAATCCTATAGGTTGTTAAACATAAATTCTGTCAAATCCTTTTGAAGACAACTTCGCTCCAAATCCGTTTTACTCAACGAAACTTTACCTTTATTTACGTACCCAACTATTCTAAGGCTTGAACCACCAATGAACTTCATCGTTCCACTTGAACCAGTAGCGATTAAGTCCTCCTCCGTCTAAGAAACTCGACCGTTCCAAATTCATTTGACTTTAAAAGGAATGTTCCTTTTGAATGAACCGTTCGTTATCCATTCATTCGAATGAATGTACTGCAAGTTGAAGAATGCATGATTGGATTTTGGTTCCAACTTATTTTCGAGATAGTTTGTGTTGCGTAGTCAGTTATATTAATAAATTAAAATACAATCAATGTAACTGCATACACGACGTCTGCAGTTTTGATAGTAAATTGCTTTGGTGGTGCAGCAGTATATATAGTATTTGTGACTGCTATGCATGAAATTTTGAGTTCGAATCCTGGGTCAGGAAAAGTGTTCGATTTTTACGTCAAAAAATTCTCAGTAGCAGCACAGGGTAACTGCAACTGTGTGATGACTTCTTCGTCATTTTCTTCATTACTAAAGGTCGTCTCCGTCCTGAAATGCTTTCACGGAGTCATAGACCAGCTGTTTCCACACCACCCGATCTTCGGCTTTTCTAAGGTCAGTGGCAACTGTAAATCCCGTTATTGTCTTGATCTGATCAGACCAGTGGGTAGGTGATCGCCCATGTAGTCTTTTGCCGTCGAATTTCCCTACTAGAACCAGTTTGTCAAGACTATCTGTTTACCTTTGGGCGACATGGTCAAAGTAACCCAGGACTTGTTGGTAGCATATTGTGGAGAGCCTGGTTCTTATCTTCAGTTGGTCGAGAATGGATTTCAGCATGAATGGGCCGGCTCGACCGGGAAAGGACTATCCTCTCACAGAATATCGACGTGAAATAGCAGTATTCCAACTGTTGTGTTTCGTTCGGTGAGTGAGAGTGCCGGAGCCCCAATCACCCTCTTTCCCCCTTCCCATTCCTTCTCCTTCCCACTTCCTTTCCTAAAGGGTCGGCAACACGCAAGTGATGCCTCTGGTGTTCCAGGCGTCTATAGGCTACGGTGACCACTTACCATCAGGTGGGCTTGTTTGCAAACCAAGTTGTATAAAAAAAATATGGACTTTTTGGTGCGTCTTGCTGTCCACGGTATAATAACAATAATAATAATTTTATTGAAAACCTTGTTACATTATGGTATGAGCAACATTGTCCTCTAACACCACATCTCAAAAGCCTCGATCTTTTTCCGATTCAGTGCGTGAACTGACTATGATTCGGAGCCGTAAACTGTGTGATGAACCTGTGTGGAAATAAGTTCGCTCCTTATTACGTTCAATCCAATCATAACTGGCAAAATATAATCTATATATTAATAATATAAACTATGTATTTATGTATGTATCATAACGACATGTTCTTTGTGTATAAATATGACTAAACCTGTTCCTTACATGCTGTATAAACCTATTTGCTTATCTTTATACAAGCCCCGCCCTACATCACCGGAGCCATAAGTTTGGGTTCGATCAATAGTTATCTCATTTGTCAAAATCGACCTCCCAGTTTAGACACATGACCTGTTTTTCTAAACCAACGGTATTAAGTTATCTATTTTGGTTATCATCCTGTTTGCTTGTTTAAAAGTTCTTGATTAAAGAATAATTTGCCTGAAGTTAGTTTGGGTTGACGTAACGAGAAACTTTTGAAAATTTACTGTATAAAATTAATACTTTAATGCCAAAAAAAGATGAAACGTTCTTCAATTAAAACTGGCTACAGTTTCCTGTAGCGTAGAAAAAAATTAGCACCTTCAAATTTTCTTTCTAAATATCCAGATCGGGCGTTTCTTGGTTTACGTCAAATAATTTTTTTTATGCTTTTTCCCATTAAGTGTTTTAGGAACATAATAAAAGATGGCAGACTTATAGCTAAAAATCAATTGTGGATCCTGCCGGGCACAACATACATGGTGGTATTGCACATTTACCTCTTGAGAATTATTATGAACTCATGAAACATTCGGTACTGATTGTAGTCAACGCATTCAATATAGGGATTCAATAACATCCAATATTCTAATTTTTTTATTAGATCACTAGCCCAAAAGCTTACTGGCAGCTGGAAAACCTCTGGTATACATTAGACCAGATTATCACATAACTCGGAAAGAAGATAACCTTGTTATTGAAAACATTGATGTTCATTACCTATATTGTGAAAGCCCATTTATCCAAGAGCAATATAGGTATAATATCAGCCCTATGTCTAAATTGTCCTACTGGTGGGCACGGACCTCTTTCCAGTCTGTGAAGGGTTAGGCCATAGTCCACCACGCTGGATCATTGTGGGTTGTCAGACTTCACGTATCTAGGAGATTATTACGGAGAACTCTTAGACGTGTAGATTGCCTCGCGATGTTTCCCTTCGCCGTTAAAGAGAGCGATAATTAACTGAAAATACGGACACAGCTTTGAGAAGTCAGAGATGCGTGCCTTGGTATTGAACTCGAGACTACTGGGTAGCAGCCCAGCGGTTGCCCTCTAGGCTATTACTGCTCTCGCGATATAAGTGTGAAAATAAAAAGCAAACTTTTATTACAAACACCCTTTACAAGGCATTCACCTATCGACCTCTTGCATAAATCATAACACACGATCACGAAATCAACTTCGCGAGAAATAAATTCATCGGCATTTTAAATTATGCCTTAAAGACGTGATAGTAAAGTTGAAAATACAATGCCTTAGTAATGTAATTTAAACATGTTATTTTCATTTCAATTAAACTTAAACGAAAGAAAATAAAGTTGAAATTTGAATGTTTTATTACTCTGGCGCAGTTTTGATGGCGTTATGTTTCAATTAATGTCATTGTTTTAACATAGGTGATGTTGTTTACCAAGCGATTATGTAAATGTATTTGTTAATTATAATCTAGATTATAGTTCGTTAGTAAGCAAAAAGTTGCAGAACGAGGTACATCAAAGCATATTTCTTTTTGGTAAACTCTATGCTACTTTTGCTTAAAATTTTAACACAATGTTAAGAACTCAGTATTGACTAACAAACATGATTGTATATACTGATTTTTATACTAACTTAATAGCCGAAATTATACTTGCCAATGGCATTTGAATATAACCCAAGATAATAATTATTGTCTTACGTTTACGCGAATGTTACATTTGACATCAAACTCAATAACTTGAAAGCACACGCACTCACACAGCCGTGCGAAACAGGACAGCCAACTTAATCCGAAATTTTTTTCACACGTTTTCTTATGTATAAGTGAGTCTGTATTCTAGCAATGAATTGTCGCCCATCTGTACAAAACTTGTTGTGTGATAATAACAAATACGCAACAACACAACATTTCCCCAGATGTGGTTTTAGCTGGCAAGCCTATCGCCGTCTACCGGGCACAGATTCGGTCCCTGTCCTGCTACTAAGAATTATGTGACAAAAAATACCTCTAACACTTTGCTCGACACAGGAATCGAATCCAAAACGTCATGCACAGCAGTCACATAATACTGTTGCGTCACCCAGATGGTCTCAAATGTTGCATTTGTTAAAACAAATATATCATTTCTTTTCTTAATCAAAACTGTTGTATTCTCCAACTTCCACCTTATATAGTCAAAAGTTGTCATATATGAGCTTACACGTGGCGTTAGCATCTATACCATTACCATAATTTTGGCATTAAATGCATTAGTTCCACCAACTGCCGCATACCGTCATTCGTGGCGGACTAGCCACGGACTACTTACCATATGACTTAGAACCTAAGCGTGCAAGCCCCACATATAATACATAGATTCACGCCTGTTTCCCAGAGGGATAGGCAGAGACTACGGATTTCCATTTGCTACGATCCTGACACACTTCTCTGGCTTCATTCACTTTCATCACATTCCTCATACACGCCCGTCGGTTCAAGGTGCTCTTAACCTGGCCTTTATCCAGAACGCCTCCGATCTGATCAAGAAACGTTCGCCTAGGTCTTCCTCTTGCGACTGTTCCATTCACACTAGCCCTATAAACTTTCTTAGTCAGTCTTTCCTCGTCCATTCTTTCTACATGCCCAAACCAGCTTAACATACCCTTTTCTATTCTTGTCACTATATCAACTTTCATGCCGCATCTCTCTCTAATCACACTATTTCTTATTCTATCTTTCAGAGTCACACCACATATATTTCTCAGCGCTCTCATTTCTACAGCATTTATTCTGCTCTCATGCTTCTTTTGCCATACCCAACTTTCACTTCCATACATAAGTGTGGGCACTAAAAGTCCTCTATGAACAGCCAAACGTGCCTTTTCGGAAACATTTCGGCTGTTCATAAAAGCGCGTAGAGCTCCATTCACTTTGTTTCCCGCAATCGTTCTCCTTTCAATATCTCCCTCATGTTTACCATCCCTTGTAAACAAAGTACCCAAATATACAAACTCTTTCACTTGCTCCACTTTTTCTCCATCAATCATAATATTACACATCGTCACGCATTCTTCCTTTTCAAATACCATTACTTTCGTCTTGCTTACATTTATTTTCATTCCTTTACTCTCAAAAGCACCATGCATAATATAATATATAGTATGTGTATAACATATAATATGAGCAAGTAATTAAAATAATACTTAGTAACTGTAGCGCAACTTCCGTGTCGAAAAAGTGTTTTTTCGACCACTTTGGTAAACACGAACATTCACGAAAGCTCTGAAACACGACTGAATTTTAATTGCTGAGAAATTCGAGTAGTTGCTTTTTATACTAACACAAGAAACTTAAATTAAAAAGTTAAATCCTTGTGGAAATTAGTTGTTTTTAAGGTTACGGTTTTGTTCAAGGATTCTTTATATTTACAATATATTTGTCAGTCTGTATTTACACAGGGTATATGAATTAGTTTAACAGGTAACACTAACGAGAATAATATGTGTGCGTAAGCAGCATCATTCTTTTTACTTGCTATTAACTTAAAATAGATAGGAAACAAAATGGCGATAGAAAATAGTCGATTACGATGTTCTTAATTTATATATACCTTCCAAGATATGTAATCTTGGAAGGTATAGGCGTGAGACTATGATATCTTGAGGTAGGCAGACATGTTTTGCATCCACATTTTATTGATTATGCTTAGTATGCCTATGGGACCTACATCCCACGTAATTGGGGACGAGCATATGGGAAATCAGGTACAGTTTAAGACTCCGTTCTGCTACTGAGTGTTTTTCTACAGGATAATGCAATAACACTTTTCTTCCGCCCAAGTAATGAACCCCAGACTTCACGCACTCCATCCACTGTTATCCCGCCACCGTATTAGTTTAAATTCAAATGTTGAAATGTCAAACCGTGTCTTATGTAATCAAGCGACATTTAAGGATAAGGACTTTTAAAACACACGTCTAACTGGCAATTTATTCAGTAATCAGATTGCGATCGGGTCTGGCGCGGCTAGACGGCTCGCCCTAATATACCAAGATAACTAATACTGTCGTTGGTATAGGGCTGCGAAAACAGCGAGTTTATGTTAAAACTGCCTTATTAGTGCTGTGGAATAAGTTGGCGTTGGCTCGAACGTGAGGTCCCGCGCTCGAATCCAAGTTCAAAAATGCTTTGTTATGTTTTTTATTTGGAATTCAACTTATACCACGTTTAATCAGAGGAGCAATTATCGTTATAAAAATAGAGCGCCGATCTAGTCCCAGTGTCAATAATTATTGACGTATTTATAATATATAGGTATATGCCTATCCAGAATAACACGTGCTGGGCTCAGATGCCATCCTTAAATGGTAGAGTCGATTAGAGCGCGCACCGATAAGTTTGAGTCCTCATACCTCTGCCGAACGATCAAAGCATGGAATTCTCTGCCAAGGCATGTGTTTCCTTCTTCCTTCAATCCTGGATCCTTTAAGCGGGACGTGAAAAAGCGACTTCTTAGGCCGTCAAGGAAGGGACCTCAACATCGCCTCAGCTGCTATGAGTACGGTGTGGAGGCCACTGCTCTTAGACCACATGATAGCTTACCATCAGGCGAAGCGTGGTCACATCGAGGAGCAATATAAAAAATAAAAAAGAGAGTTAAATAGGCAAAAACAAGTATCTTTTTATTAGTAACAGTTATTTCAGTACTTCAGAAGTACTAGTTCAAAATATGTTTTCTTCAAATTTTGATTCAAAATTATGGTAGAATTCAACCACTGGGGAAGCACTAGTTGAAATACACATCAACAATGCAGATTACTTCACATTTGACATTTATTTTACTAGATCGAAATTCCCCTCGGCAACTATTTTGGTTCAATTTTATCGAAGGCTAGTTCTAATACTAAACGTCATGGCATCGCAAAAGTCTTATCGGCCATTATAAACTCATTTAAAATGGTCGTAATCTTCACAATTCTAGTTCGTATCAGATAATTTATTGTAACTGTTCAGAGTTTTCCGTTGAATATTAATAGCAACGATTATGATTTTGAAATTGAATGGTTTATTGTGGGTATTAGGATAATGGGCTGCATTAAATCCTGATGCATCCTGAAAGCTAATTGAAGCGGTAACCTAATGGATAAAATGCATTGGACTTGTGATTGAAAGATCGTGGGTTTGATTCTCTCACATTGCATTAGCAATATAAACCCTTTCGTAACATAAGCATTTAGCTTAGATCGCTGAGTAACCAAGAATACCAGTAACATGTCACCCAAATAAAAGGTAACTATAAAAATAATATTGTTATCCTTATTCTGATAGCAGTGAATATAATAATAATAATATTTATGGCCAGTCCCACAACTAACAAGTAAAAGTTATCCAAAAGATAAATCGCATGCTGTCTCACTCTTGTTAAGTTAAAGAGAGATGGCGAGACTTTTATAGATAAATGCTATTTGGAGGTGGTGGGACAAGCCCTTACTATCTCAGAAATAATGATTATTTTGAGCATAATTATTAATTATAAAATAATTAGGTACTTAGTAAAATGTTATGTAGTCTGCTAAAGAGTACTGATACTGTTACCTTATCTGACTGACTCATCGGTACAATTATAAGAATAAGTAAGATCAAAAGGCCAACTCACTATAGTGTAAGGGAACAGTCAAACATAAAAATATATGATATGTGTACCTATATTATATATTTTACACATAGAAAAGTGTTAATGTTCCTCTATAATCCGATCGCTGTCTGTTCGCATTAGTGTGAAGGCATAGGCAGACACTAATGCGAATGGACAGCGATTGGATCAAGTCAGTCGAATGCAGTGATTGATATGATGAGATAAAAGGAATGGGGTTAATACATACCTATGTGAGCCTCCGGTACGTTTACTCACCGAACGAAACGCAGCGAGCTACTATATTTAGAGCGTTTGCTTGTAAACGGATTTTCCTGCTCTGAATACTTACTCAGGCAAGCCAACTTAATTGTCAAAAGCGAACCCATCCACACAAAAAACCTTTCTTATAACGTAATATGAATTTCGACGAAAATACGATTCTTAAAAATTATCACACCATAATATTACACTTCTACTTATGTGAAAAAATAATAATGAAGATTTGTATATATATGTATATATATCATCTATAGAAGATTATAAACATATCTTCACAGTAATGTTATCTAACAGTATTGTAACTCGACTCTGTCCTTGAACTAATTACCTACAGACGCGAGGTACGCAAACATGCGAGATTGCGGTATTTTAATTTCATCTACCTACTTGAGTTTCTTTCTAGTTTATTGATTACATTATATATTTATATTTGTTTGTATATATTTGTTGTGAATGGAATAGGAAATGTTCAATAAATATCATGTCGTGTTTTTGGATCAGTAGATTTAATAAAAAACAACTTTATTTGAGACAGAAAAATATTTGCGGCTCGACTGAGACGTACGAAAGGCTTTATCGTTAAATTTAATAGTATAAAAACATCCGCATTGGGATAAAAAGTTTAATTAAATATACTCTTGTTTGCCATTACACTTTGTCATAATTATTATTAAGTACTTGTACTTATTTCAATCAAATATTTACAAATCGCACGCTTGCTGCTGCCAAAATCATCCCACCGTACGTTCGTCACTGCGGCGCATTTGCGACTGGTTGTGTACCGAGTGTAGACCGACCTCGAGGCGCGTAGCTATGACTCGTGTTGTGACCGTTTGTATGAAGATAGAATACTGTTAGATAACATTACCGTGATATCTTACTAGACTGCCTCAGTGGCTTATCAGCAGTCTCGGGTTTCTGCAAAATGTTATTGGGTTCTCCTGCCAAGAAAATTTGAGTACCAGCACGGAGTATGGAACTGTTCCCGAAAGACGCCAATAAGACACTATTAAGTAAGACCTAAAAACCGTAGCTGCTGAAATCTGGCTTCATATAATACACATATGTATATTTATCCCATCGGTATTATACAGGCGGGAGGTTACATATGTGTATGAATTAGGAAAGAAAGAATAAAAAGAAGAAATAAAATATTTTTATTGAAATTAAACTGCTATATACGGATTTTATCGCGTTGTTTATTTGACACTTTATTACAAAATTTTAAAAAAAATTTATACTACTAAGTACTACTATTAAACTTTACTAATTTTTAAGCTAATTAAATTATTATTAAACTATTTAGATTTAATTTATTTTCACACTTTCCCCGACGTTTCGGTTGCTTTTCAGCAGCCATGGTCACGGGGAGACTAAGATGGCAGTTGTCTCAATGTTCCAGTGTAGTTATTTCAAAGTACCCGAACATAATTTAATCATTGGTGTTTCTATTTACGCAGAATGAGCTCAAAGTATCATGAAGTCTAGCTGTGGTTTGCTTCTTCTTGGGTTTGACTATTTTTATTACTGGATCCCAAGCTGGTGGTACATTCCAACCATCTTCTCTATTAAAATTAGGATGTTTTTTGATTTCAATAGCCTCGCGAAGCATCCTTGGTAGGAATCGGTGTTCTTTAGCGAGAATCTGTGGTTTGTCAAATCTCAGGTAGTGGTTGGTCCCCTGTTGCACATGTTCACACACAGCAGACTTGTTGTAGCAGTAGTGTAAATTTTTTTTAAAATTTTGTAATAAAGTGTCAAATAAACAACGCGATAAAATCCGTATATAGCAGTTTAATTTCAATGAATAATATTCGCGTAAATAGAAGACAATATTATGTAAATCAGTACGGACTGGAAACAGCAACAAAAATATTTTTATTTATATCTCCTTTACATCTTCTCTCTTAGCCTTTATTATTCACAAGTCACTTGGGGTCGGCTTTTCTGGTCTAACCGGATTTGACTGGATATCAGTTTTACACGGAGCGGCTGCCACCTTGACCTCCGCAACCCGAAGGCTAACGATACCCTAAGGCTAGACCAGTGTCAGGATATTAGAGGGTACTGACTTTCCCAATAACGACTGCCATATATGTTCATGGCAGGCGGGACCAACGGTTTAACGTGCTCTCCGAGGCACGGAGCAGGCGATAATTGTCAATCAAATCGCACATAATTTCGAAAAGTCATATAACTTCCGAAAGTCAGAGGTGCGCGACGTGGGTTCGAACTCGAGACCCTCAAACGATGTAACTGCTCTTCTTATTAAAAACATCAATAAATATAAAAAATAGCAAAACAATCAATATCTTAAAATATATATTACTATCACGGATATATGTTTATAATTCGTATATACACGTATCAATAATTTTATATATATAATTACAGGTACATAATATATGCTCATATAAAGTTCATGAACTATATAATATATAGTAATTTCTCAAAGGTTTCCACAGCGATTGGTATTGTGTCTTGCGTGTAGTACGATTCTCTGCCACTTAAATTAGGTCAACTGTTCACATAGTAGGAGCACTTCCCACGCTGAACTTTTTCTTTGTGGTTGCAATCTGAAGAACTTCTCAGGCTTGTTTTTCAGCAACTTAGAAGACGTAATTTTTGTTATGCGTTAATGTCAATATAGGCCTTTAAATGTGTGATGGCCAACGGCTTGAACAATGGTATGGGGATACTGAGCTCTGGTTTAGTTAAGACAAATCAAGGTTAAGTTTTCGGATAAGAAGACCGTTGCCAATTATTTGGCGACCAGTGAGGGGAAGTGATACTCTCTCAAAAGAAACCAGTCTAACAGTAGCTCGGTTTCTGAATCCTCATATGCCAAGGTCTGCCATGCCAAAGGAAATGCCCTTTATAACATCTTTGATTTGGTTTTTTAGAGTCGGATTTACGTCTGAGTCCCTAGAGTATTAAATGGTTGCAGGCTAAGGTAACCGCTCGCCATTAGCTGGACCGTGAGCTTGTTTGCCATTATTGTTTAATAAAAATCATATGGACTATAGGTATCAATCTTGCATAGCCAAATCGGCTTCAAAGGCATATCGTCTTTGGTTTAAAAAAATATAATAATAATAATAATTATATTCTATCACATACACACAACACCATCTAGCCCAAACTAAGCAGAGCTTGTACTATGGGTACTAGACAATGGATAAACATAAACATATACTTTTTTTTTGTAAATACATTCATATTGTACATAGAAACACCCAGACCAAGACAAACATCCATGTTCATGCACACAAATGTTTGACTTCTGCGGGAATCGAACCCGCGACCTCAGGCGTGGCAGTCGGTTACACTAACCACTACGCCATCGAGTCGTCAATATGCCTCTTAGTACTCTGTATTTGAAGAAACCAAATTTATATCAAACAAGACTAGTATAGACGAAGCATCTTCTAAACCACACGTTATACCCATAAGCTACAAGCGATCCAAACTTTACTGAGCAATAATTTCAGTCCGCTGATTTCGCAGCCTAATTTACGTCAGGTCTCTTAATCTTCGAGCCTGGCTAGACGCAAACTTTAATCTGATAATGGCAGACACCAGCACTAACTCGTTTTCTGCGGTTTTGCCAAACCCGTTCTGTACTTGTAATTCTGTTTTCTCATTTAGGTTGAAAATTGTGAATAAATTATTTTAGAATTGTTTGATAGATGTAATGGTTGTAGCTTTAGAAATGCTAAATGATTCGTATAATTAAAGGAGGCTGGTTAGAGGTTTGTTAACGTCTTAATTCTATTCCTATTATATTTCTGTATCGTGGTGA
Source organism: Catocala fraxini (assembly GCA_930367265.1). Lineage (NCBI taxonomy): Eukaryota > Metazoa > Arthropoda > Insecta > Lepidoptera > Erebidae > Catocala > Catocala fraxini. The sequence continues at coordinate 3,077,920 of OV884040.1, read as the reverse complement.
TATCATAAAAACAAAAAGAGCAGTCATAAAAAAAATTTGGATCGGAGAATTTTAATGTATCATAAGTTGTTGTGTTCTGTGTCGGGAGTGGACCTACAACAAATTTTGTGTTTTGAATCATTAAACAAGTTAAACAATGTCGTAATGATCAGTACGGATGTTTAAATTCACTTGCCCTTATCCACTGATAGTCGGTTTAATGAGTGCAGATCTTTCTACTTTTTCAATGCTTGCTAAAAACTAAGATTGTTAGTGCTTTTAGGAGTATTTTTATAAGGCATCGCCGTATCATCGACAACGCAATAGTTGTCTCAACACGTTTTATATACCACCTGCGCTTTGGTCTGTCATATAAAAAAACTCGCATCGAAACAGAAACGGATTCAGTTTTGGTACAATTATAAGTGAAACATAAATCCATCATACGGAAAACTAACTAAGCAATATACACCATCATCCTACAATACTAAATACACTGTCAAAGATAAATCACAAATCTTAACCAAATTAATGCCCTCCCACATGCAAACATGTCCCATGATACAGTATAAAGCGACTCTGAAGCGTACAAAGGGTATTGTTTCAAGCACTAATAAAAGCTAAAAGAAAATGTTTGTCAGCATTACTTTAAATTGCATCCATGTTCACGCTCTTAAAGTTATTATCGTGGCTGTAAAGCCAACTTAATTGCTTTCTTCATAGGCCATACACTCACGGTGAAATTTTAATACACGAACATAAAGGAGCAATATTGGTATAATCAAGTATCCTTCCTAACCGTTGAATTAATAATAAGCAAGGACCACATACTTAATTTTCTTGCGAAGTCAGAGTTTTTGGGTTATAGGTACTCAGGTTAATGAATAACGAGACCTGCTTTGGTAATTATTGTTTGATTAGGACTTTAAGAAGTGTGTGGATGGTCAATTTTGGCAAACGGTGGCAAAGACATTTGCATTTTTATTAGCATCCTAAGCTGTGAGTAGTTTACTTTACATTTTTGTTAGGGTTAACGTTCCAGATAAGTTCATTTTAGCTGTAGGTATATCTAGTTTTAATGATACGTCGGCTGGTATTAACTTTACTTTTAGCAGTGGTTTATTTTGCATAGTTAGCCATAATTACTTTTAAGTAGAGATTTAATTATAAATGGTATTATGGTCACCCATATTCTTCTCTTCTCACTTGTTGCCCCTCCTTTTTGGAAGGACAGAAAGACTATGTAATACTTTGATTGTAGAAGATAAAGTGGAAGGTTATGAATATAACAGCCGAGTTATTGCTATTATTAAATATAATATAACACGGAATAAAAAAAACTATCATATTTGTTTTAATATTTCGTTTATACGCCATTTTACCTATAATATTTGTCTTATTAGTAATTGCAACAACTTTCATATTTTCCAAGACAAATTAAATAAAAACGTTATGTAAACTCTTGAAACTAAACAACTACGCGGATTTTATTGCGTATTATTTTAATCACAAATTGATAACTAGCTGTTTATTTAGAGGTACTAGTATTTATGTTTACAATTTTCCCAACGTTTCGGTTATATTTCAGCAGCCATGTCTATAAAGGTAGTTTTTTTGATATTTTATAGTATTGTCGTAAAGCGTTGGACTGCCACGTAGAAGTCTCGAATTCGATCCCAAGGCACATCTCTGACTTCTCAACGTTATAAGCGTATTAAATAGTTTAATATTAAATTTAAGTTTGCGCTTTAACGGTGAAGGAAAAAATGGTGAGGAAACCTTGATTCTCCAAATTTTCTCGGAGATATATGAAGTTTGCCAACCCGTGCTGGGAGCGTAATGGACTATTTTTTTTCTATTTGTTTTTGACGCGGGGAAATGTGCAAATCGCATTCCCCATTGCCGATTTTGGAGCGGGCGATGGGGATAAGTCGGGATCCAGCCCCTAAGATGGAAATTTGGGCTGAACCGACTTAAACCACCGCGGTGTTCCTCACACCTTTATGGCGGGGCCGCTCGCATCGCTCTCGCATTCAAATCGCGACCCCGTCAAAGGTTCGACCCGCCGATGGACGTGGCGGGTCCCACACATCATCACACAAATTCACAAGATGAATTCACAAACCCACAATAAAAATTGATACACACAATTGGAAGACCTGGTCCCCGAGACATCGAGAGGCGTGCGCGGAACACGAACGCCGCCTACTCGGACTTGCGCTGATCGGGTGGACGGCCCCCATGGGTCCACTGCCCGCAGGCTTCTACTCAGCGTGGCAGCGTAATGGACTATGGCCTAACCCCGCTCATACTGAGTAGAGGCCCGTGCCAGCAATGGGACAGCTTATAAACAGGGCTGACATTATTATAGTTGTCTCACGCCTTCATTCGCGAAATGGTAGGCAGATAAGCATCACACTCGCTTCGCGAACTTTATTTGTAGGTCCCATGTAATTAGAGAGCGAACCTATTGTCATTATTTTATAGTTTAATTTTATTATATATTCACATAAATGCAGGATATTACAGTGTTAAATCTCTTTGTTACAGACATCTCGTATCAGCAACGCAAGCGGCGACGCGTGCGAACGTCGGGATCCGTGCCAACACGGCGGCGTCTGCATCAGCACTGATGATGGACCGATCTGCGAGTGTCGGGACGGAGATTACGAAGGAGCCTTCTGCGAAAGAGGTCAGTGGATAACAAAACCTTCCTTTTTCAGCTTAAAAACTAAAGATGTGTGGAAGAACGAGATATGATGTTGATAAATTGTACAGAATGTGTTATGAAGGACAATGTTTTTCTTGTTTAACCGTAACTTGAAGAAAGTAAAATTTACCCTATTGGTGTGACTTCTTATAAATATTCTGTAACAGTACATTTTTACAAAATTTAAATATACCTAAGCATTGACTTTGTCTGGGGTAGTCGTTGTGTAAACGTTTGCCTATTTATTTATTAACACTTAAACCCTACGACGACGCTCACACAGTACACTGCTTTCATCTCCTTTAATGTGTGAGAATGTTATTGAGTTTTATCAAAAAAATATCAGTTGCATCACGGCGTCTGGAACTGTTTCTGGTACCGGCCTACAAGATGGCAATAGGCTCAATCCCAAATACTTGGGACCTAAAAGCAATAGGTGGCACATTTAGCTGTAAAATATCTCTGCCTACCGCTCCGAGGATGTTGGCGTGAAACTATACATGCATATAAGCTATGCCTCTAATTGCCGCAGAAAATAATAAATTTATGAAACACATCACTTGGCAATGTGATAAAAATTTTATTACATCACATACTAACGAATTGGTTGTGGCGAATTTCCAGACCCTAGAATCTAGACGTGTGAAATATGATTTAGTTTTTTTTATAAGATTATAAGCAATCATGTGGACTCCCCTTATCTTTTGAGTGAAATAAGATTTGGATATCCACGACTTAGTGCACGAGAGAAGTCTGTCTTTCATATTCCCATTGCTAAAACCAATTATGGTATGAACACTTTTACCCGAAGATCTTGTCGCACTTATAACAACCTAATTGAAATCAGTGGCAGCAATGATGACATAGATATACATATTCCATATAACTCTGGCAAAATTTAAAAGATCGCTTGCCAATAATCCTTCACAATAGTTAATAATGCATATCATATTATATTGTTTTCCAGATTGTTACATACTGTTTTGTTCTATAGTCTCTTAATATTATTTAAATATCCGTCGCAGAATGTAAAAGCAATGTGTGGAAACTCTTCTGGATTATGTTTTATTTGTATCTTGCTGTCTTTATGTTATATAACATCTGTTTGTTTCCCAAAGAACAATAAATAAATAAAAATTACTCTTATCAAAAAAGGACTAAAAAGATTGTCGAAATCGAACCTAAAACCTTTACTACAGCAATCGCATACACTACCGCTGCACCACCGATGATAGCGTAATGATGCTTTTTTCAAAAATCGATTGCCCTCCTCGTTACAAAACAGCTTAAGCCGTTTATAGTTTTAAAACAACTCCAGCGCTGTTTCCTAAACCAAATAGTATTTAAGTAGTTTAAAATAGAACTATTTAACCTAATAATGATGCCTTGATTAGTACAACGGCACCATACCAAGCATTCTAGTACAGACTTGGTTCGCGTGATGTAACTTACTCGACTTACGGTTAATAAAACGACTGGGTACTTTAAATACAATCTCGTGTATTTAAAGTTCTTAAGGCTCTACTTACAATCAACGTTGAGCCTTGGCTAATGTACCATTAGTTGAAACGTCAGCTCTTAGCAAGAACATGGGGTGGAGGCACGCGAACATCTTGTATTGCGGTGCAGTATAGAGGATATGTAGTGCTTGTTTTGCTTGCAAAAGCCTTTAAGGTATTACTAGATACTTCAGTAACTATTAGTATATACACAAAAGTCTTCCTCCTTAGCCTTTATTATTCCCAAGTCACTTGGGGTCGGCTTTTCTGGTCTAACCGGATTTGACTGGATATCAGTTTTTACACGGAGCGGCTGCCACCTGACTACCGCAACCCGAAGGCTAACGATACCCTAAGGCTAGACCAGTGTCAGGATATTAGAGGGTACTGACTTTCCCAATAACGACTGCCATATATGTTCATGGCAGCCGGGACCGACGGCTTAACGTGCCCTCCGAGGCACGGAGCAGGCGATAATTGTCAATCAATACGCACATAATTTCGAAAAGTAATATAACTTCCGAAAGTCAGAGGTGCGCGACGTGGGTTCGAAACCGAGACTCTCTGCATTGCAGTCTGTTGGTCTCCCCACTGAGCTATCGCTGCTTTTTTGTAACTTACTCGACTAACGGTTAATAAAACGACTGGGTACTTTAAATACAATCTCGTGTATTTAAAGTTCATAAGGCTCTACTTACAATCAACGTTGAGCCTTGGCTAATGTACCATTAGTTGAAACGTCAGCTCTTAGCAAGAAACATGGGGTGGAGGCACGCGAACATCTTGTATTGCGGTGGAGTATAGAGGATATGTAGTGCTTGTTATGCTTGCAAAAGCCTTTAAGGTATTACTAGATACTTCAGTAACTATTAGTATATACACAAAAGTGAACCCATTTAAAGAAACAAGGTTCTTAGGGAAAATTTGTATCGACAAAGTAATATTGTACATACATACATAGATTCACGCCTGTTTCAAAGAGGGGTAGGCAGAGACTACGGATTTCCATTTGCTACGATCCTGACACACTTCTCTGGCTTCATTCACTTTCATCACATTCCTCATACACGCCCGTCGGTTCAAGGTGCTCTTAACCTGGCCTTTGTCCAGAACGCCTCCGATCTGATCAAGAAACGTTCACCTAGGTCTTCCTCTTGCGACTGTTCTATTCACACTAGCCTTATAAACTTTCTTATTCAGTCTTTCCTCGTCCATTCTTTCTACATGCTCAAACCAGCTTAACATACCCTTTTCTATTCTTGTCACTATATCCACTTTCATGCCGCATCTCTCTTTAATCACACTATTCCTTATTCTATCTTATAACTAAGTATTATTATAACTTATCTTATTGCCATCTATAGTCTGTACTTTGCGCGTTGCCTTGTCTTATACACATTAGTTTATGATATACATATACAAATAATAGCTGGTTAGTCACATGTACAGGGTGTCCCAAAAGTCGACGTCAAGCCGGAATCAGGTAACTGGCTAAGTTATAATACATAACAGAAAAAAAAAATCAAAGTAACGCATTTTAAAAATATCTAATATGTCTACACCTTGTGACGGTATTTTCAAACCAGTTACTACAGATATTTATTTATTGAATAATTATTTTTGTTATGTGATGTCGAATAATCGGGGAAAACTAGAGCTTAAAGAAGCATTATTCGACATTCGGGACAGTCTGTATACTACCGTAGTGATTTACACTTTGTATCAAGCCAATATTTATTTATAAAAAATATGCGTTGGTTTACATCTGCATATCTCTAATAGATTCAGGGTATGTTTCACCCGCATTTCGGTGCCTGTGGTTTTAGGTCCCACGTAGAGTGAAGTTATTGCTGTCTACTAGGCTATAATTTCATACTCAGTGTGGCTACTACTAACACTTTACCCGAGTACTTTTTTTAAATAGTAGAGCCTCGCTGATTTCAGCATGAATGGGCCGGCTTGACCGGGGAAGGACTACTCTCTCACAGAATATCGACGTGACATAGCAGAATCCCTACTGTTGTGTTTCGTTCGGTGAATGAGAGTGCCGGAGGCCTAGTTACCACTTTCACGCTTGCCGCTCCTTCTCCTTCCCACATCCTCCTTTTCTCAACGGTCGGCAACGCGCAAGTGATGCGTTTGATGTTGCAGGCGTCCGTAGTCTACGGTGACCACTTACCATCAGGTAGGCTGTATGTATGTTTGCCAGATTAGTTCAATAAAAGAAAAAGATTTAGGAATCAAACCCAGTACTTCGCAGACAGTCTCTGTTTAAACCGCCCCTGACAGAGTGCGTGTCAATTTTCGTCACGTCACAGTAACCCGAATCTGCTACTTAAAAGTAACCACATAAAAAAAACGAATATTAAAATATACCTAGTATCACCTTACAAACTCACGATCGGCGGTGAAATATAAGTGCATACTTGAAAACTGAAGCCCCGAAGCAGTCATTGAAATAACTACCCCTTTATAAGAGCTACTACTGTTCAAGTAGAACCTTTCTCCTCGCGTATAATGAGAGGAAAAGCGACTACATAATGTGGCAAAGGGCAGCGGCTGTCAAACTTTTCCACCGACACGTGTACGGAACTAGTTCCGCCGGCGCCAGCTCGGAACAAAAGTTAAAACAATTCAGGGCTGTCAAACTACGAAACATATTGCTCGATTGATTTAGTCAACCGGTTTGTTCAGTATAGTATTGAATGGAATAGGAACTAAATAATATAGGTTTAAGGCTTGCGATTTATTTGAATAAATAACGCTTTCAATATGGCCGCGATTCTGTATGTGAGAATATTGGAGTTTGGCATCGATGATCTGTTAAGTGATTAATAGAGTGTATATATACAAATACTCTTGCTTATGTATAGCATAGACAATCAGGGATCATAAATACAATCAGATTTCACCAGTTGCGTTTTAAGTCCCACATTATACGATACAAGTTTTTTGCTGTCCACTGGGCATAATCTTCAAGTTGGTAATAAGAATCACTCAACGGTATAACTCAATAATTATGGATTGAGCAAAGTTATACACTAAAAGACTGCGTTAGTAAATCTATACCAATATTATGAAGGTGAAGAGTTTGTTTGTTTGGTTGAACGCGCTAATCTCAGGCACTGGATGGTTCGAATTTGAAAAATTCTTTCGGTGTTGGATAGCCCTTTTATCGGGGAAGGCTATATTACATCACGCTACGACCAAAAGAAGCAGAGCATCAACGAAAAATTTTGCAAAAATGGGATTCTCTTATGTGAAACAGACGAAACACGCTCGGGTAGGAACGCCATAATAAATTAAAATTTATATCCTTTCTCATATTGCGTACTACTTGCCTTTGACATAGTATTTTCCTAATACCGACGGCAGCAATTAGGATATGTTCCACACATAAGTCGACAACACAGTAACATTATAATATATATATATCTGACTTCAGCCAATCTGTTTCAAAAACTTCATAAGAAACTTCTTTAATAATCAATCATTGCGGCCATATGATGTCGATTTCTGAATGTAAGTCCTAATATTTCCTCAGGGATCAAAACTTTATATCGTATTTATTCTTAAGTGGTGTGAGGGAAGAAAGCAGCTATGCTATACTTCTATGTCTATGATCACCACTTAAAATTTTTGCCGACTTTAACTTAAGCAATCAATTAATACAATTATTTTATCAATCAATACATATAATAAAATCATAAAACGTATAACGGATATTTAAAAATTAAATTGTTTGGAATGATGCAGGTGGCAACAATATATTTATTTTCTATCTCGTTTGTCTGTACGGCTGTATGTATGTCGAAGCTTTACTCAGAATTCGATTAAAGTTTTAGATACATGAGCTTCTATGGGCTAAACATAACAATTCATGTACAAAAATCGAATGCGTATTAATCTGTTTCCTAAACCATACATTTTCTATTTCTTTCACATACTCCTACAATCACGAGCAGCGATAGCTCAGTGGCGAGACCAACAGACTGCAATGCAGAGGGTCTCGGGTTCGACCCACATCGCGCACCTCTGACTTTCGGAAGTTATATGAGTTTTCGAAATTATGTGCGTATTGATTGACAATTATCGCCTGCTCCGTGCCTCGGAGAGCACGTTAAGCCGTCGGTCCCGGCTGCCATGAACATCTAGAGCAGTCGTTATTGGGAAGTCAGTGCCCATAATATTCTGACACTGGTCTAGCCTTAAGGTATCGTTAGCCTTCGGGTTGCGGAGGTCAGGTGGCAGCAGCTCCGTGTAAAAACTGATATCCAGTCAAATCCGGTTAGACCAGAAAAGCCAACCCCAATTGACTTGAGAATAATAAAGGCTAGGCATAAGACTCCTACAATCACTACATATTTAATGATAGTTCCATTTACCTTGCAATATAGTGTAAAGTGTGCGTGCCCCGCCCCTTCGTCATACCGACCCTATCTAATTCATTGGGTGTTGGGCTGATCGGGTTGATTGTTTTGTATAGATTGAACCGATATGTCATTGTGTGTGGCACCCGTCGTTAATCTCAATAGGTTATTGTGTCGCGTATAGACTTGGGCTTTGTGCGAATATTAAGTCGTTTCAGTTTAGAGTCAAAGGAGATCCCAATTCGAACAATACATACTTGGGTCTGGCACTTTAACGGCCATCTGTTCTCGATTGTTGTGGATAAGTAAGACCTTGTAGCAATTGATTTAGTTAGCATTGTTGCCTTATAATTTGGGCTATGTTTTGTGTGTCTTCTGAATGCTTTTGTTAATGTCTGGTTATATTCATAACTAGCTGACCCGCGGAACTTTGTCTGCTTCACATAAGAGAATTTTCCCCATTTTTGCAACATTTTTCATTGCTGCTCCGCTCCTATTAGTCGTAGCATGATGTTATATAGCCTATAGCCTTCCTCGATAAATGGGCTATAGAACACTAAAAAGATTTTTCAATTCAGACCAGTAGTTTCTGAGATTAGCGCGTTCAAGCAAAAAAACAAACAAACTCTTCAACTTTATAATATTAGTATAGATTTAAGTCAGTCAGTCTAAACATCTTGCCTAATGTAATATTCAACTTTACTATTAGTTCTTCTGTACAGCTTCATTTCTATTAACGTAAATTTTTTGGGCTGTGACAGACAGTAATGCACAGATTGAATAACATTATCAACATCATGATTATGATCATATATTATATCACTTGTTACACCACCTTTAGGCAGTCACTCCTGAAGAGCATGTAGGACCTTAGAATGCCATTATTCCTGTGATTGGTAGATTCATATCTACCAATAGTAGTTTGACTATCAATAATGTTCATAATAGTTAGGACCATGTTTTTTACCTACTTTTCGGAGAACACAGTAGTGATAACTTTGTAAAATGTTAACTGGCGGTATTGTTGGTTAAGCTCGCCGTTCTTTTGATATTGCAAAACTGACATTGCGTCTCGTATCTTGGTTAAGAAAATTATTAATATTTTCAATATATTGAAAAATTGAACCGTTTCTTGAATTGAGTCTAGCCCTGCTTAATCACCAAATATGTTATCAATATTTCAATTCTGCCACAATTAGTAACACCCTTCTTTCATAAATACAAAACAAAAAGACTCGCATAAAATTATAAGTTGCAATATACAAAACAGTTCGTCTACCATCTTGAGCATAATTAACAAAAGAAATATAATAACTGGCAACCCTGCAACGGACGGAAATGACGTCAAGCAATGGTCGCCAGCAAAGTGCTGCGTGTTTATTATTTATTTGTTAACTATGTTTTATATTAGCCCGCAGCCGTACGGTACATTCCTTTTATACTCTCTTAAATAATAAAACAAGCGTAAACAGTCACGTTTAAGGTTTCCAGCGATAGGAACCACTCTTATTTCTTTGCAAGACTTGTATTTTCAATTTATTTCGATTGCATATTGCCTTTATACGGTTTTGTTTAAAGACTTACAGTTTACTTAGTACCACGCTTGTGTATGTGTGCGGTAGTACTGTACTGTACTCTGCTGTTCACCAAGTATGGTTAAATTCTACGTAAGAAAAGACCATGCCAGTATTAAAGGAGAGAACATTTTTAGCACAAATGCTAACTAATATTATAAATGCGAATGTAAGTTTGTTTGTTTGTTACGGTTTCCCGCTTAAACTGTCAGACTGATGATGAAATTTCGAATACACGTTGTCAGGGGACAGTTGTACAGAAAAGGCCATATGGCACCTTTTATCCAGAAAAAAAGGCATATTGCCAAGGTATACAAATTTATTGTCAGCCTACATTAAATCGGTCGCGGAGAAAATCTAGTTAAAATATGAAGTAAGTCAGCTCAATACAACGCTCTGAAACAAACGCATGGCATTGATAAAGGTGTCTGTAGAGCGATCTCTGATAAATTTGGACTACCTTCAGTCAAGTACAACCCAATCCGATCCGAGAGCGTTGTATGCATACATATATGCGTGTATGCGTTCGATTTAACGCGTTGTATTGACCCGACTATTTAATTTTATTTAATTTGGTGTACAAAAATCTCGCCTATATTTATTTATTTATGTAAATAAATAAATATAGGCATCGGTAATCAGTTATGTTTATTTGGCTTCTGGGTATTATAAAATGTATATTTATTGTGTGTGAGTAGAGGTCTGTAGAAATTTTATATATATACTTTGCCTAGGAGTATTTCAACGTAGTGGTAGTAGCTTGATGGTTAATTGGATCTGCGTTCAAAAAATCGTGGGTTAGATACCCAGATGGGTATTTAACTGCCTCCGTGGCGCAGCGTTAGAAAATGCGACTGCTGTGCATGAGTTCTTGGGTTCGGATCCCGGGTCGGGCCAAGAAAAAGATATTGGGTTTTCTATTAAGAAATCTCAATAGCAGCCCGGAGTTAGGAAGTAGGTGGTTAGACACCCCTTTGCCTGGGAAAGCACGTAACGCCGTTGGTACTACGCCGCTCTGTCGCCGGTTGTGTCGGATTGTCGTCCTATCGGATCATGAGAGTTAAGGAACAGAGAGTGCAATTATGTTTGCGTACACACTTGTGCACTATAATATCTCCTGCGCAGATGGCCAGTCTCCGTTAAGACTGGCTTCGGACTCGCCGTGACCGGAATTCTGTCTGGAGGACATTATTATTATTTAACCCACGATCTTGATGTTACACTACTGGCGTAAATCACATAACCCAAAATGTTTAGTTTAGCTGTTTAGCTGTTTAGGTCAACAAGTATAATAATATTTATTTTATACATATTGCCAGTTATCTTTTCAAAAATAAACTTGTATCATTTACTTGTGCCAGAATGACATAAAATAATAAAAAATATAACGCGTAGTACGAATAACTCACTAACACAAAACTCACACAAAAGTTATTAATATTATTCAACACATTCAAGCCGTAGCGGTCACAAATGAGCGCGAACAATATATTGTATATTGTGTCTGCCATATAGCATCGAATGCGCTAAAGTACACACACATAATATGCAAAACTTTCACACGAAGGCAGTCACATATATGCCCAAAATAAATTTATTTATTGATATAGAACATAACTAAATATAAAAATAGTAACTAAATGCCACGCATGCTCAATTATGGGGTAACACCGTCATCTTACTATATAAAAACAACAATTATGAATTAGTAGGAATTATAAAGAATTACCAATTAGTAAAATATGAACCAGGTTAAACACAAAATTTTAAATTACAACTTGGTAACAAAATCCTCAGAAAACAAGCACTGGTCTTGTACCCCTATGGCATGCTTTCATTATCTCTATACATAATTACTTTCAACAGATCATAATTTAAAAAAAGGAATCTCCCTTTTTCTCGTTATAGTAATAATCGCCTTCATAATAATAATTAACTACCAACATTTAAAAGTGACACCCCTGGACGCAGCGGAAATGGCGTAGCGAGCGCCCGCCAACTAAGTGTTTCGCGTTTATTATTTATTCGCTGACAGAATGGTTGCACTGCGCGAATTAACTTTTAATTGTTATGTATTATTTTAGACTGTGGCTTTGCAGTGTCTATTTTTATAGTAGGCTGGTTTTAGAATAGTTGATGTCAAACAGCCTAAGAAATGTTATATTATGACTGTTATACATGGTGAATTGTTATGTTTAATTGTGCAATAAAAATACCTTTACAAGTTTATCCTAAAGTTAGTAGAGCCTCGCTAGTTTCAGCATGAATGGCCCGGCTCGACCAGGGAAGGAGTACCCTATCACAGAATATCGATGTGAAATACCAGTATTGCTACTGTTGTGTTTCGTTTGGTGAGTGAGAATGCCGGAGGCCCAATCACCCTCTTTCCCCTTCCCGCTCCTTCTCCTCCCCACTTCCCTTTTCTCTTTTTCCTTTCCTAAGGGGTCGGCACCGCGCAAGTGATGCCGTAGCATCGTAACCTATGGACGCCTCCAACACCAAAGTTATGCACAGGTCCATAGGCTATGGTGACCACTTACCATCAGGTGCCCGTATGCTTGCTTGCCACCTTAGATTTATAAAAAAAAAATAGTCGAACCCAAGAAGAAGCAAACCACAGCTAGACTTCATGATACTCTGAGCTCATTCTGCGTAAATAGAAACACCAATGATTAAATTATGTTCGGGTACTTTGAAATAATTACACTGGAACATTGAGACAACTACCATCTTAGTCTCCACGTGACCATTGCTGGTGAAAAGCAACCGAAACGTCGGGGAAAGTGTAAAATTAAATTAAATCTAAATAGTTTTAATAATAATTCAATTAGCTTAAAAATTAGTAAAGTTTAGTTTTAAACTAAACTAGTTGTGTTTATAGTAGTAGTAGTGTAACAGTTTTCAAATTATATAATAAAGTGTCAAATAAATAACGCGATAAAATCCGTATATAGTAGTTTAATTTCAATCAGTATTATATAGATCCATATATTATATTAAACTATTTTTATGTTTATGACTAACTTAGTACAGTATTATTTAATATTGCCTGTGTGACCACACGAAAATAAAATAAAATGTGACCTTATAAAAGCTCAAGGACAACACTAATAATAATCGGTATATTTTATTTATAACTTTTTAATACACTATCCAAGGACACATGCGATTAAAGTTATGTTTGTTCATAGACCAATTATTATTTAAATATAGCAACTATTACATGTAGCATGATATAATCGAATGAATAAGCTCATTTTATTTATGTAAATTTAAAATGATTTCATGTTTTTGTGCTATTAAAAATAATTTAGAAATTACAATTTGTTTACTGCTATGATGAATAATAAGCTCACACAGATTAGGCAAAAACAGATCGTCAGTAAGTAAGTTAAAAGGTCGCCGTGAACCAAACGCCATAACGGACTCACATTTTTGGAATTTTCGGATCAAGTTGGGTACAATTTGAACGAAAATGAGAACACAAGTAGATCTAAAATAACAACCAACTATGGCTCTGGTCATTATGGCGCGTCGTTTGGAGAACAATATCTTTTAAATATTTAATTATGTTAAAAGTTGTCAAAATTGTAATGCTTGTTCTTCTTTTTCTTTTATATATACCACTCCCACACTTGGGTCCAGGCATGTATTGAGAGGGACTTCACAGATATAATCAGCGCACCCATACTCAGCAGCAATAGCTCAGTAGCTCAGTGGGGAGACCAACAGACTGCAATGCAGAGAGTCTCGGGTTCGAACCCACGTCGCGCACCTGTGACTTTCGGAAGTTATATGATTTTTCGAAATTATGTGCGTATTGATTGACAATTGTCGCCTGCTCCGTGCCTTGGAGAGCACGTTAAGCCGTCGGTCCCAGCTGCCATAAACATCTATGGCAGTCATTATTGGGAAAGTCAGTACCCTCTAATATCTTGACACTGGTCTAGCCTTAGGGTATCGTTAGCCTTCGGGTTGCAGAGGTCAGGTGGCAGCCGCTCCGTGTAAAAACTGATTTCTAGTCAAATCCGGTTAGACTAGAAAAGCCGACCCCAAGTAACTTGGGAATAATAAAGGCTAGGGAGAAGACCCATATTCAGAACGTGAGGGATAAATGCATTCACGGCTAGTTGTGCCATCCATGCAGTCTGCTGCTAGATATTTATAAGACTGACTGCGTCGTTGGCCTTACAATATGAGTTAATATTTAAGTTTGCAGTCGGACGTCGCGGTTCGGATTAATTGTCTGCACTGTAGAGTTTGTCCTCTGTAACAAAACTAGGAAAAGTAACTCTTAAATTTTAGACTGTTGCAACCGTGGCTTTTGGCATAGAATTCTCAGTAATAATACTACATGTGTTTTTTATATCATACTAGTAGTTTTCCCGCGGTTTCACCCGCGTAAGTCCCGTTCCCGTGTGAATATTGGGTTTCACCCCTTTCACCCCCTTCAGGTTAGAATTTCCAAAAATCCTCTCTTAGTGCTCCCCTACACTCTTCAAGGAACATACATGCCAAATTTCAGCTTCTTGCGTTCAGTAGTTTCGGCTGTGCGTTGTCTGTCAGTCACTCAGCAACGGAAGAGTTTTATATATATAGATGAAGAGTGTGTACTAGAACATAGATGTCATTCTGCCTATTATCTTGCAGGATCTCAAGCGGGGTGTTATTCTATTTAATATTCGACTTTGTATCAAAGGATCGCCCTTCAGTACGTGACAAAGTGTTTTAAAACTCCATTAAAATGTTATAGCTTGGAAAGATTTTACAGTAATAACGGAAGATTGCAAAAAGCTTTTAAATTTTAGACTTATTATTATACTAAATAACACCAATGAAAATAATAAACTTATCCATTAGACAAAATGTAAAATAATAGTTAAAAATTTAATAAACATTATTTATGTCATTATATAAACGTATAAAGTAATAAGTGCTATTTATAAAATGTGTTTGTATTTTTTTGATGTTTGGAAATAGAATGATAATTACGTTTATGACAATACACCATGATACACTTCTAATAAAAATTGAGGGAGCAAATAAAAATTAAAAAAGGTTTGCGTGATTTCCAATAGACTGTAACTACAAGAAAATGGACGAGCATCAAATTAAAAAGAAGTAAATTGTAGCTCCAAGTTCTTAGTTATTGGATCTAAACTTCAAAATATATTTCGACTGATATTGAGAAACAACTGACAAAAAAATTTATGACTAATCCTTGTAGAGAATTTATTCAAGTTTTCGAAACCCATCTTGAACTGTCTGCCTGATCATTGGTTGCTAAGATATTGATAATAATCAAAAGAAAAATGATCCTTTTCCATTCAATACCAATATCTCAGCGAAAAATGCGTGTATCGAGGTTTTTAAAAAAGAATTAAAACTGAATAAACAAGTAATACGGTCCACAACGACGATAGGTAAAAAAAATTCGACGTCTGTAAAACAAAAATAAATCAACCAACCAAAAAATTTTTGTCCGTGCTTTACTCAAGATTAAAAAGACGGGAAAAAAATTTTAAGATTAGGTCTAAAATCTTTTTAGAGCTACAATTCACTTTTTTTATTTTCTGTCCAACCATTAATCTTCAAGTTACAGCCTGTCGAAAATCAAACAAAAATGTTGAATTTTATTGCTTACTTAATTTTTGTGAGAATATAATATACTCATATTAATATCTATTATTTTTATTTGTAGGCACAATTGATTGTTCCATTCCGAATGTCAATTTACGTATAACGTTGACTATGTGTTAGTATGTCTGTTTTAGCGCCTCATATTAATCTCGCCATCTATGTTAAAGTAATCTGTAGTCCAAGCTATTACTAAAAATTTAAATCATAGATGCGCCCTACTGAATTGAAATACGGTCGCGTTCCTGAAAGTTAAGTTGTCACCAGACACACAATACCAGCATGACATCTGAATTATAAATATACTATTATCACGCTCATTCATATTCACAATTGTACACTATCGTTCTCTATCTTGTAAATGCAATATGTGAGCTCATTTTTTTTAGTGTGAATAGTTATTCGTATGATCTAAGTACGGCAAAGATATAATATTTACGATTTTAATCATTAGTTACTACTAGAAACGGCAACGGCGTAGTGGTTTAATCGGTCGCTTCGCCACAGTTCGATCCCCGCACGGGACAAAAATTTGTGCGATCCACAAATGGTTGTCCTGAGTCCGAGTGTTCTTTGTGTTCGTTGTTAGAATGTTTGTAAAGACCCCGTGACACAGGAATTATCCCTAGTGCAGGAATTGTCTTTTTAAGAACATAAAAAATGACAAAAAAGAAGGGCCTATCACAAAAATCCAATAACTAATATATTAAATTGAAAAGCGTAAATTTCTCAAGTATTACAATAATTCAGTGAAGTTAGTAACATGGTGTAGAACAAGCCACTTCTACCAGTTACAATTTGATAAATTCTCTTTTATTACTGCCCCGGATTATTTGAATGGCACCCCACATTTTTAAAGAACGCACTTCGAACGTTACTCAGGAATTAATGTTTCGAAGTCGAACGTAACACACAAACGCGAGAAGATTTGTTACAGAACAGCTGCGTCGCCTGCGTCATTTTGTGAAGTTTTATTATCAAACTCACCTGATAATTCACTGTGCTCATTAGTGTTTTCCATAGTAACTATAATAATAACAGATTATTAGGTTTTTGTACAAGTTAAAGTGAAAATTGAATTCGAGATCGAAACTCTTCTTGAATAGTTCGATGTCCAAAAAGCTTAGCGTAACTGCCGATTATGTGGTCCCGTATTTGATTACCTGCAAGGTTTTTAGGGTGACGGTGCCAAGAATAAGCTAACGGTACAAAAATGCCGCTTGCCCGGGCAAGTACTCTTGCAGTATACCAGAGAGTTAACATTATTAGTGCGCTTCGTCTGGTAAGTACGAGTTTGGCGGTGGCTCACATTGTCATTGTTTGAATCTTTCTAAAATCTCCGCGGTACATGTATTATTCATGGTGCGAACAATTACATATTTAAAAAAGTAAATCGTTAGGTATGCCTACAATGTATAATGAAATCGAATACATAAATAATTTGAGTGTCAACTTCTGAAAACCATATTTTAAGTGGTAACAAATGTGTAATTTCCCAAAGCTTTAAATATTTATTGGGAAAATATGATCTACCTGCTTCGTACGATGCCAATAGCATAATTAAATTCAAATTATTGTCAATGGAATTACAAATGTCTAACGAAATATACTTTACAACCATTTTGTATAATTGTCTTAACAAAATGACATTTGTATTAAAATTTAAATGCCTTTGAGATAGAAAATTAATATTAGGTCTCAACAAAACTGTATTTCTTATGTAAACCATAGTCAATACTTTAGTCACCTTATTTTTAATGCATACATTTATACTTCGCATTATAACTAGTTCGCGTAAGTAATACACTTTCACCTTACCATTAGGGGTTATACAAGGGTGAGTCTTATGTTTGTATATATATGTACGTTCATGTGTTAATAATGTCGAAGGGATACACCACATTTCGGCGGTTGTGGTTTACGACCCATACAGTAGAGACTAGTGCCGGCTACAAAGCACATTCCCAGTATTCGTGTTGGTACTGAGAATTTACGAACTTAATAAACCCAATAATGTATAGTTCAATTCAGAATACGAAACTGGCACCTCGTGTTCGGACGCACACATCAGCACAAACCAACTAATACCAACAACGCTCAACTTTAATCATTTTTACTATTTTCATATTTAATTAAGTAGATATCCTTCATAAGTTTACTGTGATAAATACATTTATCAATAAGGCTAACATACATACATAACCTGGCAACTGTTTCCTTAAGAGGGAAGCAGGAACTACGAACTTTCTCTTGCTTGAATTCTAGTTATTTATCTTCATTGCTTACTTGTGGGTTTGAGTTACTATTACCCTGACTTTTATCTAGAATATTTTCGAAATTCGTCCTCAGCGAATTTACGCCTGGGTACCCCTGCCAACTGAGTCATTAACATCTTATATAATACCCAATCCATGTTGGTAAACCTTTTAAATGCTTGTCACGTTATCTAAGACTAGTATAATTAAAACAAATTAAAGTTTGAACGACTAAATATAAAATAATATCTA
Organism: Catocala fraxini; assembly: GCA_930367265.1. Taxonomy (NCBI): domain Eukaryota; kingdom Metazoa; phylum Arthropoda; class Insecta; order Lepidoptera; family Erebidae; genus Catocala; species Catocala fraxini. Next base: position 3,059,644 of record OV884040.1, on the reverse strand, counting down.
CATTCATTCAAATTTACCTATCTTTATTTCATCATATTTCAAATATGGTATTCAATATACAAATATGCTTGAATGAATCTATAATAATGAAGGCTTTTTACGAGTAGGCTTTTTACGATGAGCAAGGGACGTGTATTAAATATTGATGGTTTAAATAATATTTTTGATATTGCATAAAGACCTGGGATTTTGGATTCTAATGTATATTTACCACAATTCCTTTGAACGAGTTTGTGAGGAAAGTAGGGTAGAATCGGTTCCCTACGTAAACCAGCTCGGTTAGGGAAATAAGTACTTATTTCCCTAGTCGGGCTTTATAGAAATAAAATGCTGCTCTGTTTTATAGAAAATTGACGCTTGTATATTTATTTGTCGTTATTATAGCATGTTGTTCTTCTGTATCTAAAATAGACGCCTTTCTTTCTTTTACCTTTCTTGCCTAATGATTCACATTTAATTTTCCGCATCCCTTGTTTTGCAACTCTACATTTCAGACATTTATTTTTTAAAGACTAGACAATAATTGAATATAGAAAATAAAATCATGGCGTAAAGGTGAGAAGAATCAGGCAAGAAAGTCATGATCACTTTTCTATCGCCATTTGGTTACGACATATTATACTATAGTACAAATATTTTTCTATAATATTGGTTTTATCAAATATATATATTCAAAAGTTATATGATAAAAAGTCTAAGCGTTTGTCCAGGAATCAGTTATGAAACAAATTCCAAATCGCTTTCCAGTTCCTAAATAAGTCGCTTTGAAATTGAGTATCGAAAACCGATAGTAGGCTCCAAGCGTGTACAAAGTTAAATCGCTTAGTTGTGATAGCTTAAGTTTCCGAATCTTGAAGTATGGCGGTTTGGATCTAATTTTTAGAGATCGTCCCGTAACTCTCAAACTTTGTTTTATGTGGTAAAAATATCAAAGATTCAAGAGATTCTCAAGTAATTACGGGATAATTTTAAAAATATTGGTGGCGTCTACTTTCTTCTATTCGTTTATTTTTTATTATTTTTTAGTCAAGCATATGACATATCCTGGACAGCAGCGCAAATAAATAATATTCAACGAATAAATGTCAAGACTATGGCCTAAATCTTGTCACACTGAGAATAGGCCCGTGCCCAGGAGTGGGACAGTTAATACACAGGGCTGAAATTATTACTATCATAAAAAACAAGCAAAAGTATGTTCCTTTAAAAATACGAAGTTCATTTCATTCAAGCCGTTCTAAGAAAATGTTTTTATAACTGTGACAGCCCAAGCGCATGGAAACCTATTTTAAAATATATATTACAATCTTTATCTTAAGTATGACGAAATAAAATTTTTATTATTTTTTAAATGTCTTTAAGCCTAAAGGAATTTTAACTATAATAAAAGTATGTAACATATTTTACGAGGTAGCTCTGATTTTTTTTTAATGAATAATAAAAGTCAAATAATAAGCGAAGGTTTTATTTGTAGGCAAATGTCAACTTCTATATACCTATAGCAACTAGTACCAGCTTAAGTTGACCTGTATATATTACAGAGTAGAATACTAAAGATAGGTCAAGATATGAATTCGGTAGGATAACTTCTACAAAAAACAAGTGAGAAACGGCAAAGAATTGCCGCAAATCTTAGAGTTCGAAAAAATTGGATCACGTGACCTTGAGGTTAGAGGTCAAAGGTCATAGTCATTTCGGGGGTATATCGACTATGCTGAGTCGAATGGCGTTGACCGCGAGTCTCTAGCTCTTACGGTTCTTGATTTGAAAGTTGTATGACAGACGGACGGACAAAGCTGTTATATAAGAGCTTTTTCGAACTCTAAAAACTTTTATTGTAAAGGTTACGCAAAGGCGTATTACACCTACATTGCTCCAGCTACTCGTACTTCCCACGTTATATGGAGTAAGTTTATCAATGTTTTTAAAACATTCTCATCATCCCACGTCTGTTTAGATTCAATAAGTTAGGCAGAACTGAATTACACCCACGTTTCTTCAGTAATATTTCTCTCACATAACAGTTAGTGAGCGTTCCGTTTATACTATCTACTAGACCTATTTATTCATTATTGTAATTATAACCCATATCTGAATATCCCGTAAAGTATGAGTGGCGATTTTGAATGTGACAGAGGTCTCGTGTTTGAATTTGGAGCAGTGTTTTACGAGTATTTCTTATAAGAAATTTCTAAAAGCAGCACGGGGTTAGGGACTTTCTTCTGTAGACATCACTTGGCCGCTCTATAACGTGAGATCTAAAATCATTACTTGCCATAGGTATTATCTAGGCGTCTGTCTACCGCTTCGGGAATATACTCGTGAGGCTTTATATGTATAAAACGACTTTCTTGTCCCTACTTCTCACGTAGGCGTTACAAACAGCGGTCTTATCACTCTCAACAATTTCTTCCACACAACCTTAGTTTAGACATAAATTCGCAAAATTTTAATGAGATCAACAAAAACGTCTTCGCAAAATTTTCTTAAGTCTGTCAACCATAATTAAACAATGGCGTCGGCTTTGTAGACTTATGTGCCTACATTATTTTTTATAATACCGAGGTGACAAAGAAGTATGAAGCCCGTCAAAGCCCCGAGCCCTATAGACGCTTGCAAGAGAAATTACTCGTGCGTCGCAAACTGTAAAAAAAAAAGAGTCACCGTACTACCAACACAAAAAGCACAGAAAAGCTTCTCCATAAAGAGCATTGGCAAAGGGGATTAAATAAACTGACGTCAACTACAAGAACTCAAGATTAATTGATAATTAAGACAACGGAAGTTTATTTGACTGCAATGTTCTTTGAGGGAAATATTTATCACCAGTCAGACATTGCATTAATCTGTAGTGCGATATAGTTGAACACTAGTTCTTAAAGATTCTTATGAGATTTGCATTAATTATTTCTTATAATTTACTTGGCTAATTATTATTTGCCAAGTTAATTTGGTACTAACTTACGCTTCGCCCTTCACTTACCAACAAAAATTTGACTTTGAATGCAGGTGTAGGGGTCTATGTGTTCTTCTTGTGGGTTTTCACATGATAGGCTTCGTTGTAGATATGGTTATATATTTACTGGTAGCAGTTTCACATAATAAAAATTCATATTGCGCTACGACCTAACTGACTGGTAGCAGGGAGACCACTGCCGCGAGAAGCTACTGCATACTTGCGCCTGACTGAAAGCGTCAGTAGTGTCGCTACATAGGTAGGTAGGTTCGATTCCTACACAGGGCTACTATTATTATGTGTGTAAATGGCAAATGTTTATTTTGAATGCCCATTAATAGTACTTAATTGCTTTGCGCGTTACTTAATAGGTTTGATCCGTAGTCATAAAACCCAAAGAAACGAAAATATTTGAAAAGTGTATTATTTGATCATCATTTTTCTAATCGGCCATCGATTTTCTAGCCTAATCCTCGCTTAAAATCAATTTTATCACGCAGCTACAGCCATCAGACCTTCCCAATCTAAAATCATAACGACATTTAAAAACCCACCAACATTTGCCTTTCCCGAAAACGCAAATCAGAAACACATCGAAAATATTATGACATTAACAAATTCTCTTTTATCCTTGTTTCAACCGCAATGTACTTTACATCACAAAGTTTAAATGTGCCCAAACGTTATATAATTTATTCATAGCTACATAGATTGGTTTATCTTGCTTCACGGACGATTTGGCAGTTTGAACCGAAGCGTCCTGGCACAGTTATTTAGGAAAAAACCGTCACTTTTGCAAGAGTTATTATGGAATATTTTTGGTTCGGTGAACGATGAGAAAGACCGCTGATTTGGTGAGTTCAAATATAAAATGCTGATATACAAATATATAACACGAGATTTTATCTAATTCGGAATAAGTATCTTATTTTTATTTTATATATTTTATTATTACAGTAATATTCTATGTATTTACAAAAAATATTACTGTAATAACATAGAACAATTTGAATATTCGTTTACAAATTTTTTCGTAATAAACACACTACCCACGACATAATCAACAGATAGTTACGAGTCCGTTCGCCCCTCAAGGTTCGCCCCTTAGTAGGTATTTGTTAGGTTTCTTCTTAAATCCACCCAAAAATGGGAGCCGTCTTTCTATGAAAGGGGCGAAAGTCACGGGGCGTACGGGCTCGTAGCCCCACAGATTACAATACAAAATAGTTAGCTATTAATAAAAACAGTCCCGGCGCTAAACTATAGATACTGTGTTCGACAATATTTTTTTATGAGTGGTAACATTGAACATAACTGATATTAATTATAGGTACACTTAAAAATTATACATAGCGTATTAATTAGTATCGATATTTTAGTATCAGGAAGTTATATGACTTTTCGAAATTATGTGCGTATTGATTGACAATTATCGCGTGCTCCGTGCCTCGGAGAGCATGTTAAGCCATCGGTCCCGGCTGCCATGAACATCTATGGTAGTCGTTATTGGGAGAGTGTCGACACAAAAGATCCCACTGGGTCGAAGTGTCGCCGGTCTGCACTGACTGGCTCCCACATAAGATACATACATACATCAGATGTCAACCAGATTATAATGAACCAGTCTATGCTTTAACATTACTAAATTGTTAGCGTAATCTATAGTAATATTATAAAGAGGAAAGGTTTTGTAATCAATAAACTCTGAATGCACTGAACCGATTAATTATTCTTTTACACATCATCCAGAAGCAACATATTATAAGCTATATAAAATCACGTTACAAGCCACGGGATCGGAACAGTAATCATAAACGCAGGTATGGGACAGCCAGTCATATGTTAGCGGTTACCCATAACCCATGGAAAGTTGCAACACGAGGTGTCACATCACACACACCTTGGCAACCCTCCGTAAAGAAAGATGTTGCGAACGCAAGAAGTAGTTTTCTAGGCGAGCTGGTCTAGTTTGAGTGAACTTACAAATTTAAGCGGGATAGCAAATATTCAGTCACGAATTTATTAATGTATTAAAAGCAAAGAACAAACTAGATCATGAGAAGTAGAGCCTCGATGATTTCAACATGTGTGGCTCGACCGGAGAAGGACTACCCTCTCACAGAATATCGACATGAAAAAGCAGTATTCGTACTGTTGTGTTTCGTTCGGTGAGTGAGAGTGCTGGAGGCCCAATCACCCTCTTTTCACTTTCCCGCTCCTTCACCTTCCCATTTCCTTTCCTAAAGGGTCGACAACGCGCAAGTGATGCCTCTGGTGTTGCAGGCGTCTATAGGCTGCGGTAACCACTTACCACCATGTGGGCCGTATGCTCGTTTGCTACCGTAGTAGTATAAAAAGATTTTTTTTCTTATACGTTATCTTCTACAAAAGTATGATCTAGAGCAAAATAGCTGAATACAGCTCGCGTTAGCACAGAATAGCTCAGAGCAACTAAATGTTAAGCAATTCTTTCTTTCCGAACAACTCGATCTAATTCTCTACCTCGACGAAAATGTCACTGAAAGCAAACTTAAAAGGTAAATATTTAATATCGACAGATTTAGGTCAATTTACTTCTTAAAAGTTTGCTTTAACTCCACAACAACTACAGCCAAGTTTAAACACTATCCTGTATTTGTTCTTATATTCTTTATACCGCTTGTTCCTTCAAGTTTTCAATATTCCACCTTCTCAACAAAGGCTATTCTGGTCCTTGGAAGTACAATCTCAGGGGAGCCCGGCCTTGTGTGAAACTTACCTTGAGGGCACTGGCAGTTATACGACGTGGGATTGCGTCGTCGGAAACTTTCTCGAATAATTCCTGATACAATTTGCTATGGAAATAGCTGTTATGATTGGTAAGGTTTTCTTAGAAATGAGAATTACTGTGAGTTTTACATTACGGCTATATGTCGCCGAAGTATTTGGTGGAAGCAGCCCACATATAAAACTCGTAAGTTATATTTTGGTTCTAGGTGATAGGAGAGCTATCTTGTATTGTGTTTTGGGGGTAATTGTAGGCTTAAAGCAACCTAACACCAATTAGAATATATGTATGTATTTAGTATATATTTTCCTATTTAGTTATCAAATATGGGATACTGGTAGATAAAGACAATACCTATATCTGTACCCTGTCTTAGATAACGTATATAATCTGAAAGCAGTAATTTAATGGCTGTGTAATAAGTTCATTTGTTAACCAATACGACAAGAAAGGCAAAAATTGTCTATACCGAGATCCATACCCAACAAGTATGAGTGTTTGTATGATGTAATTATGAATAATTAATTAAAGTAACTAATTACTCTCTCTTTGATATGTTTATTTCTGAAGACACGGAGGTGTATTACATCTAAACGTCAAATATGTTTTAATTTTCTCGGGGCTATTGCCAAACCGGGCATATAGTAATTTTTTTACCCATGTCTGGCCATGCATAAAAATCCTATAACACTTTCGGTCCGAAAATCAAACTCCAGGCCTTGGCAGTGGTCGTAAGTAGAAACATTTGGTATGGCACTAATGAGGCAGCCACACCACCAGTTCATATAATGTAATAGTGTCCATTTTATAAGCATCTGTACTATGTATAAACATACTAGAGATGCATATATTTTGAACCAAGACAAGCACCTTAAATAGACAAGTAATTGAAATATGATATTTTGAATCTGAAGATGGAGTAGATAAGTTATTTGCCGCAAATAAACTAGTTGCGTCGAAGATTAGTCTCTTTCATAGTTTACTTAAGCATTCAGGCTAATATACATATACTAGATTTTACCCTCGCCTTCGCTTGCGTAAATATAGGTTAGGTTATATTAGTATACACTCTCCGGCGCAGACGGACGGGAGCGAGAAGGAGGCGATTTGCCCGCCTTTTCGCTCCTGTATAGTGGGGTCACTGGTACAGAGTCGGGGGACTCTCTACCGGCTTGCACGGCCCCACACGTCTGGGGGATGGTCTTGGTGAGCAAGGCCTTCCCTCCATAGGTGCTGAGGCCCGGTCACCATCAGCCGGGCCAACCGCCAGGGCGGGATGGTGATTGCTAACGCGACCCCATCCCGCCCCACTCCGTCGGCGGAGGGACTGCTCACCCCAGGTTTTTAGTGTGTATACCGACCCCCTTCAGGGGCGGAGAGTCTCACATAACCACCCTTCCCCCCCGGGGGGAGGGGGTATCCATAAGGGATTTTCCTGGGTCAAAAAAAAAAAAAGCTTATATTAGTAACAGTTCTTTTTTCTGGATGAAAGGTTCCTTTTCTGTTCCCTTGACAACGTGTATGCGAAATTTCATGATGATCGGTCGCGTAGTTAAGGCGTGAAAGCGTAACTAACAAACAAACTCAAGTGCACATACGTGAAGCAAAAACTTTGTACCCCACCCCTTTTATTAAAATTGCGCTGACGGAGGAGTATAAAATTTGGTACAGTTAAAGTTTATATGGAGAAAGAGTGGCGAATCCTAATATTTTTATAATATATTCATTAGAAATACATTGAATTAATGGAAAAACACCAACCATGCATTTGACACACGCAGTCGAATTGCGTTCGTAGTATTTCAGCATTGTTCGGCTGATGTCGTAGAATTCTTCGTAACTATGGTTACATATCGTAAGTACCGTGAAATGTGATTATAAGGGTTTAGTTATAGACGATAAAATCTTAATAACGATCAAACTTAAAATTTAAATCAATGATGATCGAATTTTGACCAGGATAAGTATGTTTACAAAAAAATACAACAACAATGTTCTAGAAGAATCAAATTGTATGTGTAACACGTTTGCATTTATCTGAGACAATAAAGATATTATTATTATTACTTGGCGACCGCTAGTAATATTAGTTAGGATTAGACGCCTAACAACTATTAACTTCAATATAAGTAAAATTTAAGACTCCATGTCTTGAACTGAGCCCAGTAGTCGGCAATATGCTCACCCCCTGTGTCATGAGACGTAAACCAGATGTGGCGAGATGTGGGTGTACACCTTTGACTTCACCAGTCTCACGCCTACTTATATCACCGGAGTACATATATCAACGCTGCCACTAAGATATTTAATCACAACATTCAACTTTACTTCGTCAAGAAATCCAACGTGCCGTAGATATGCATGTTAAAAGACCAATTTCATTAAATCCACTAAATAGATTTAAAATGAACTACGTCGAGTTCACTTTAAATCTTGTTCTCTTTACTGTTTAATAAGAAGCCTTCAGCTTATTAAACTCTTAAATAACTTAGCTCAGTACTATTTCTTGGCTATCTTCGCCAACTTAACACAAGCCAAAGCTTTGAGCTAATGAAAAATCCATTCCAGATTTTACTTTTTAAAATGAAATCCCTGAGAAAGGCCGGATGTGATTCCTATTCGTTATCTTGGATATACCCCGGATAACTACGGAAGGAATCCTTCTTACTTATCTTCGTTTTATATCCCTGGAGAGGTGGGGTGCTTTGTGATAAGTTAGGTGCAATACCATTGTGTAAAGAAATTCAGAATCTTCATATATTTTATGAGGAAGATTCTACTGTAATGATCTACTAATATTATAAATGTGAAAGATTTAATAGTTTTTCTAAATTATATTGTAATAGTTGAACAAACTTGCCAATCTGGTAGATCTGGATTATCATATAGAATACCTTTTTGATGAAAGTCATTTGCTTTACATAGATGTACGGCGTCATCTCTGAACTTGATTTATATCTGGTTTCGACTAGATTTTACTTAAATAATAAAAGAGTAAAAATCTTCAGAAAGACCTAGTCTTATTTTTTTTACAGCTTTCTTTACAAAGAACGTGGACGTTCGCTTTTTAAAGAGAAATTGTCTGTCTAAAAGCCCGTTAAATTCAGCTAATAACGGCCCAGTTTCTGGCTGATATCATCCGATGCCTGCCGACTTCCCCGAGCGTCCTCGTACGAGGTCACTCTTGTCCCTTGCGCTTCCGGGGTCCGTCATCGTCCCCATTTCCTGTGACACGCGTCGCCTGCCATTATTCCAGCCGACGTGCGACGGAAATCGCCGAGCTTGCGCGAAGGCGATCGTTCGGAAATTTGAATTGGGAACTATTTGAGAAGCCGTTGTAGGGTTGCCAGAACAGCTAAAAAAATATTTAATTTAAAAAATTCATTAACAAAATTTGAGGAATGTTATTTTGTTAAGGAATGTTGAAAAAATTAAGAAGTTATGTTGGGTTTGGTATTCTGGGATTATAGAATTTGAGTTGGTGCGTATACAGACCAGCAACGCTTGGCAATCCCAATCAAAATTTGTGACCATGAATCCGAGTCGTCCGCTATAGGCAGGGCGAGGCGAGGAATTGTTGTCAAGTAGTGCCGACCGGGATTTGCCCATGCATGGACCGAATTAAAAATTAACATACCTAGCTAATAAACGTAGACGTTTAATTAGCTAGGTATGTTAATTTTTAATTCGGTCCATAAACGTAGACGTTTAATTAGCGTTCCATAGTTATTTGATGAAACGTACCAGGCGCATGAGAAGACAACTTACAGTATACCTAACAATCTTCTTTTCATCCTCGCGCATGCAGTAACAAAATTTTAAGAGATTGTGATAAGGTTTCTGAACATATGCATAGCAACACATAAATCACAGAAAGTCATTTCGTCAGTTATTCAATATAAAAGACAGCGGGTCTACCGTGAAAATGTTTTTACGCAATGACGTGCCGAAACGAATTACGAAAGCAATAATAAGCATATACCTACTATGAAAACACTTCGGATTTTTTAGGACGTACAAATGTCATACGACGATATTCATGACGAATGTCGGCGCGAATGATGTTTCATGGTAAGAATAAGCACGAACGAACGTACGCAATTGCGTATAACGCGTTTCACGGTAGACCCCCTGATTATAGCTTTAGACAGTAATGGATTAGTTAGTAGTAGTAAATAGATGGAATTAATGTTTTAACTAATAATTTTCCAACAAAAAAGGAACTTTACCGGAATCATAGCATAGCACTGGTTGTATTCGGTTTAAAGACATTTATTTTCTCAAACAAGTGAGAAACAGCAATGAATTGCCGTAAATCTCAGAGGTAGAAAAAATGCTATCACGTGACCTTGAGGTCAGAGGTCAAATGACATAGTAATTTCAGAGTATATCGACTATGCTGAGTTGAATGCCTCATTCTCAGAAGACTCACCGTAAGAGCTAGAGCTCTTACGGTTCTTGAGTTAAAAGTTGTATAACAGACGGACGGACAAAGCTGCTGTATAAGAGATTTTTTGAACTCTAAAAAGAACAAAAACAGTTTACTTACATAATGAGAAAATGTATTTTTATATTTTATCTTGTTCTATTTTCTATTTTATTTCACTTATATAATGAGAAAAGGTAATTCTTCTATTTTATCTTTATTACTTCTTTATTTTTTTTCTTGCGTTGCTTTTAGGTATAGATTAAATGTAAAAAATGAAAGCAAGCATTAACAAAGCAGCGATATATTTTTGGCTAATTATAACTTAAACATGAATTCTTGAAAGCTTCCAATAACTCCACGTCATACTTTCAACATTATTTCTTAAGAAATTCGTACTTCACCGATAAACACGTATCGCATTCAGGTCCCTCATTCACTACAAAATTCAACCGAGTCCATTCATAAGATTTGATGACCCTACCCCACGTGTGCTAAATTGGGTAGCAAAGGTTGGTATGCAGATTTGCGGAGCAGCCTCAATGGTGTGACGATACGATATTGAGGTACGCTGATGAATTTGAATATTAGATCGGTTACCTAACCGTTTGTGGCTGATAACGCCTCGCTGCGTCGCCGAATGAAGCGGTCAGGGCTGACATGCTTTGTACTGGTGTTTGGCATGATTCTTGTAGGGTGTTGTTTACTGTCGTAAATTTTATACGTACCTAGGTACATAGAGGCACTTTTTATGACTTGAAACACTAGAAACATATCAGCTATGGATTTGCAGGGATATTGCTGATGCATTTGTTTGTGTATACTCTGGCGCAAGTAATCAATAGCCCCGTGCGGCAGTCGTGTCCCTGCAACCACCTAGTTAGGCCGTACTAGCAATATGTATTATGTTTATTTATGTACCTGGTACCAGTCAATATAACGATAACAATATTTCAGATTATTCCTACAGACATTAACGTAAAGCTTTTTTAGTAATTGTATCGAAATTGCTGGAATACCGGCCGTGTACCAAGTGATTGGTGCAAGGCCATCATAGTACCTTTATACAAGAGAAAAGGCTCACAGCAAGATGCTAAAGCTATAGAGGCATTAGCTTGCTCAGCGTCGTCGGTAAATTGTATGCGAAAATGTTAATTGAGAGGATTGTGAAAGTAACCGACGAGAAAATATGGGATGCACAAACGGGATTTCGAAAGGGTGTGGAATGAACGGATCAGGTCTTTTCCTTGTGGAGCATAGCCGATAGAGTTTTGGCCAAAGGTCAAAAGGTCTATTGCGCATTCGTGGATCTGGAAAAGGCTTATGATAAACTGGTGAGGAATGAACATTGATCGGTATTGTCCATGTATGGAGTGAATAGCAACCTCACGCGAGCTCTAAAATCTCTTTATGATGACTCCAGAGCTTGTGTTAAGATAAATGGGATCTACACAGAATGGTTTAGCATCGAAAAAGGTGTTAGACAAGGATGTGTAGCGTCACCTTGGCTGTTTAACCTATACATGGACATTGTTTAAAAGATTTAAAAGAATGTGAATGGAGATTAAGAATGAATGAGTTACTTGTCAAATGTCTTCTTTATGCCGATGACCAAGTAATACTTGCATCATCAGAGAAGAGTTGCAGGCGATGGTAACTATTATGCATGGTGCTTTTGAGAGTAAAGGAATAAAAATAAATGTAAGCAAGACGAAAGTAATGGTATTTGAAAAGGAAGAGTGCGTGACGATTTGTAATATTATGATTGATAGAAAAAAAGTGGTACAAGTGAAAGAGTTTGTATATTTGGCTTAGCTTACAAGGGATTGTTACCATCCCTTGTAAGGGATGGTAACAATGAGGGAGATATTAAAAGGAGAACGATTGCTGGCAACAAAGTTAATGGAGCTCTACGCGCTTTTATGAACAGTCGAAATGTATCCGAAAAGGCACGTTTGGCTGTTCATAGAGGACTATTACTGCCCACCCTTATGTATGGAAGTGAAAGTTGGGTATGGTAAAAGAAGCATGAGAGCAGAATAAATGCTGTAGAAATGAGAGCGCTGAGAAGCATATGTGGTATGACTCTGAAAGATAGAATAAGGAATAGTGTGATTAGAGAGATATGCGGCATGAAAGTGGATATAGTGACAAGAATAGAAAAGGGTATATTAAGCTGGTTTGGGCATGTAGAAAGAATGGACGAGGAAAGACTGAATAAGAAAGTTTATAAGGCTAGTGTGAATGGAACAGTCGCAAGAGGAAGACCTTGGCGAACGTTTCTCGATCAGATCGGAGGCGTTCTGGACGAAGGCCAGGTTAAGAGCATCTTGAACCGACGGGCGTGTATGAGGAATGTGATGAAAGTGAATGGAGCCAGAGAAGTTTGTCAGGATCAAAGCAAATAGAAATCCGTAGTCTCTGGCTACCCCTCTGGAAAACAGGCGTGAATCTATGTATGTATCTAAATTCTAAAGAGCTATTTAAATATATCTGGTTATATTTTTTATTCTTAAAAGTTAAATGGATGAATGCTTCTAATAGTTTTTTTGGAACTGTACTACTCTATTGTGAAATCACACTTATGCTATCTAAATTTATATATTTATATAATAGTTACAATAGTCTTCGAGTAAAATAACTGTAACATATGAATAGACGCGCTAATTGATAGGACAAAAAATAAGGATGCCAATTATGTCCTTTTGGCTGCAGATAAATAAAATATGTTATTCTTTTGTTGTCCTTTACGACCTTTAAATAAAGAGCATAGGGATTCGGGGCTCTATGTTACATATAGTATTAACATTTATAATATGTATGTATCTTATGTGGGGGCCAGTTATTGCAGACCGGCGACACTTCGACCCAGTGGGATCTTTTGTGTTGACACTCTCCCAATAATGACTGCCAAAGATGTTCATGGCAGCCGGGATCGACGGCTTAACGTGCTCTTCGAGGCACAGAGCAGGCGATAATTGTCAATCAATACACACATAATTTCGAAAAGTCATATAACTTCCGAAAGTCAGATGCGTGACGTGATTTCTAACCCGAGACCCTCTGCATTGCAGTCTGTTGGTCTCACCACTGAGATATCGCTGCTCTTAAAAATTTATAATCCTCGCTGCTAATATTAACTTGTGGCAACAGCACACCGGCGGCCAGGCACCATAAGTTTTCAACGTATGGTTGATCTTTGTTATCAGTTGTGGATAGACGACAACAAATCATGTAAAAAGTAATACTAAAACGCGTTGCAGTAGGTAAAAAGTTCAATCAATCATTCTAAAGTATTTGTATAGTAAAATTCTATTTTGCCGTCAAAATACTGTTATTGACTCCCACTATTTCAAATTTTATCAATCGTCGAGCGTAAACGTAAAATGTTTAACAAATTGTACAGATTGGACAGTTGGCTCGCTGTCGAACTGATTTCATATCTAAAAGGCCATCCGGAAAAGGATTGGATGCAGTCAACGCGCGTCAATGTTTTCACATTTCACTATCGCTCTATAATTAAACGATGCGATACATTAAAGTATATATTGGTGTGTGTTTACCAAGCTTACAATGTTAATAATCTTTTGCAGAATAAATTGAAGTAAACTTTGTTAGAAACCTTTTGGTCATGAAAACTATAATTACATGGTTTCATCTATATAAATAAAAATCAATTGCCACATGTATGTCGTAGCATCATTTAAGAAAGGCTCGACCGATTTAGCTGTATTTTTGTTGTTTTTGTAATTGGCAGGGCAACGATTGTATGAACGAAAATTTGCGAAAATACCGCGGGAGATGTCGAAAATTTGAATGGTATTTCTATATGAAAATAAAATTGATTGAATTTAATTACGTGAAATGTATTTTTGTATAGATTGTCAGGACAACGACCTGTTGGGTCAGCTAGTTTCTATATAAAACCATATAATTATGGTTAAATGGCCATCGAATAACTAAGATACTGTTCAAGAATGTCTCGATGGCGCAGCAGGAGTGTAGGCGACTGCTATGCATGATGACTCGGACTTGATTATCGAGTCGGAAAAACTTACATGGGGTATTTCTGTCAAGAAATTTTAAGTAACGGTGTTCGGTATTGTACCAGGTAAGAGGCAATAGTCTTGCCACCTAAAAATATGGTTATATATGTATACATATGTATATAGGTAATACTCCACTGACTAACCTTTTAGGATTATAGACGTTAAACTATGTATATGAATCCGAGGATCACGATGTTTTTGGGCTAAAAAATATGCTCTAGGCATTGATTGGACACGTCCCGCAGGCGTGACAATTCTGAAATTCCATTTTCAAATAATTGATAAAACGTGTGGTAGAGATTTTGGCAAGGATTGGCTTCGCAGGCCTCGCAGTCGGTTGCCGTGTGCCTACAGATTTTTTATGTGGTCATCGTAATCAAATATATACTTGCAGGTTTGGCAGTCGTTGGATTAAACATCACGTTTTGTTTCCAATTTGAATATATTTTTTCTTTTTTTTTATTCCTGTTTTATTAGTCACACATATGTACTTTAATATTTTGGTTAGTTTTGGCAGGAGGTACATATTCATTGTGCCGCAAGGCGCTTGCCAGATATATTATATTACACAACAATTTTAGTAGTAGTTGAAGTATCACAAGTATGAGCATAATAATTATCAATACATAAACTCTTCAAAAGATGGCGACACCGTATACCTACCCGAACAAGTGCCCAAGAACGAATAAAAGTAGAAAATTTGCAAGATGAAGTACTGAAAGTCGAGTATAAAAGTCAATTGAGAAAAAAATTTGAAAGATTTTGTGACATTGATGATATGGAAGAATTATGGCAGTCGTTTAAGCATGATGTGGTTGTTGTAGCGTCAGAAGTATGCGGTGTGAGCAAGAAGAGGAAAATGATAAAACCGAAGAATGCGTGGTGGGATAAAGATGTGGAAGGGGTAGTACGTGAGAAGAAGCAGGCATGGTTGGACTGGCTATCTGTCAGAGCCAATGAGAGAATACAAGAAGCAACGAATGAGGATGTGAATGAAGCTAGAAATAAGTTTATAAGAATGAATAAGGTAGTGAAAGATGTAATTAAAAGGAAAAAAGAGGAATTGAAAGACGAGTTTGATAGAAGATTATCTGAAGATTTCCGGACCAACGCTAAGTTCTTCTGGAAATCCATTCGCTCGGTTCGAGGTAAAACCGTAACCACAGAGCTGAAATTAATCAGAGATAAGAATGGAAGTTTACTGAATGAACAAAAGAGCGTACTGAAGCGATGGAAGGAATATTTTGAAAGTTTATTTGAAAGAGAGGAATGGCAAGGGCAAAGTTTCGAAATGAATGATAATGATAGTAGTAATGATGAAAGCCCTATTAATATGGATGAAATAATGAAAGCTTTGAAAAGCATGAAATTAGGCAAGGCTGGTGGGTATGATAGGATTACAGTCGAAATGCTAACAGCTGGACAGGGTCTCATAGCAACTCAGTTGTGCCGCCTTTTTAACTTGTGCTGGAATACCGGCCGTGTACCAAGTGATTGGTGCAAGGCCGTCATAGTACCTTTATACAAGGGAAAAGGTTCACAGCAAGATTGCAAAAGCTATAGAGGCATTAGCTTGCTCAGCGTCGTCGGTAAATTATATGCGAAAGTGTTAATTGAAAGGGTTGTGAAAGTAACCGACGAGAAAATATGGGATGCACAAACGGGATTTCGAAAGGGTATGGGATGTACGAATCAGGTCTTTTCCTTACGGTGCATAGCCGAGAGAGTTTTGGCCAAAGGTCAAAAGGTCTATTGCGCATTCGTGGATCTGGAAAAGGCTTATGATAAAGTGGTGAGGAATGAACTTTGGTCGGTATTGTCCATGTATGGAGTGAATAGCACCCTCACGCGAGCTCTGAAATCTCTTTATGATGATTCCAGAGCTTGTGTTAGGATAAATGGGACCTACACAGAATGGTTTAGCATCGAAAAAGGTGTTAGACAAGGATGTGTAGCGTCGCCTTGGCTGTTTAACCTATACATGGACAATTGTTTAAAAGATTTAAAAGATTGTGAATGGGGATTAAGAATGAATGAGTTACTTGTCAAATGTCTTCTTTATGCCGATGACCAAGTAATACTTGCGTCATCGGCAGAAGAGTTGCAGGCGATGGTAACTATTATGCATGGTGCTTTTGAGAGTAAAGGAATGAAAATAAATGTAAGCAAGACGAAAGTAATGGTATTTGAAAAGGAAGAGTGCGTGACGATGTGTAATATTATGATTGATGGAGAAAAAGTGGAGCAAGTGAAAGAGTTTGTATATTTGGGTACTTTGTTTACAAGGGATGGTAAACATGAGGGAGATATTGAAAGGAGAACGATTGCGGGAAACAAAGTGAATGGAGCTCTACGCGCTTTTATGAACAGTCGAAATGTTTCCGAAAAGGCACGTTTGGCTGTTCATAGAGGACTATTAGTGCCCACACTTATGTATGGAAGTGAAAGTTGGGTATGGCAAAAGAAGCATGAGAGCAGAATAAATGCTGTAGAAATGAGAGCGCTGAGAAATATATGTGGTGTGACTCTGAAAGATAGAATAAGGAATAGTGTGATTAGAGAGAGATGCGGCATGAAAGTTGATATAGTGACAAGAATAGAAAAGGGTATGTTAAGCTGGTTTGGGCATGTAGAAAGAATGGACGAGGAAAGACTGACTAAGAAAGTTTATAAGGCTAGTGTGAATGGAACAGTCGCAAGAGGAAGACCTAGGCGAACGTTTCTTGATCAGATCGGAGGCGTTCTGGACAAAGGCCAGGTTAAGAGCACCTTGAACCGACGGGCGTGTATGAGGAATGTGATGAAAGTGAATGAAGCCAGAGAAGTGTGTCAGGATCGTAGCAAATGGAAATCCGTAGTCTCTGCCTACCCCTCTGTGAAACAGGCGTGAATCTATGTATGTATGTATGTATGTAATAAAAAGAAATGTTTTCTGGACGATGTAGGATCTGAGTGCTTAATAAGCAGGTATCTTTACAAATACGCATTAACACAATAGCTTCTGGCTATGCCAAAGCGCCTGAATGTTACCATACCAAACAGCAATAAAAATTTAAATGATTGATACATTAAATGACAGATTTTATCACGTATTATTAAATTGTAATTTAAATGAACCGCGATAAATTTCATATAAAGTAGTAGTAATTACAATATGTAGCATTCGCGTAAACTTATAAACAGTACTATAACAGACAGTAATTTAAAATTTTTTTATCCCTCTTCACCAGATTTGCAGCTTCACAAAAACGGCGCCAACAAGCCTATATAGAAATAAATTAAAAAATCTCCATGGTTCGATATTGGACAGAGCTGAGGGCGTCACTTCAAAAATTCAATTTTCAATTAATCGACTCGGCCTGTGGAGTGAGGGACTGGACAATTTTGTGTGCAGTTCCCGAAAAAGTGCATGCAATCTAGAATCGTAAAAATTCTGTTGATTTATTTCTAGAAAATAGTAATTCGTGGTTTATAAATTGAGGGCTCTTAAGCACAAGACAATTGGTTATCTAAGAAATTGTCTATGCTAAAGGACCCTAATAAAACTAATAAGAAATAGAAACACCAATGATTAAATTATGTTCGGGTACTTTGAAATAACGACACTGGAACATTGAGACAACTACCATCTTAGTCTCCCCGTGACCATGGCTGCTAAAAAGCAACCGAAACGTCGGAGAAAGTGTAAAATTAAATTAAATCTAAATAGTTTTAATAATAATTTAATTAGCTTAATAATTAGTAAAGTTTAATAGTAATAGTAGTGTAACAGTTTTCAAAATTATCTAATAAAGTGTCAAATAAACAACGCGATAAAATCCGTATATAGTAGTTTAATTTCAATGAATAAAAAGGTAAAGTTATAAATATGAATTACTAAAAGTAGTTATTTGGTCGTTATTTGTTCATAATTTTGCTGCGGTTCGAGTCGCGGTCTAGTTCAGTTACCGAGTCGGGCATTATTGGGATTGTGTCTCAAGAAATTTATATAGCAGCACGTAGTCTAGAGCTGTGTTTGGTAAACGGCAATAGGGGGCTATTGCTACTGAAATCATAGCTAACAAAATGTTGGTGAAATATATAGACGGTATATTTATGTATATTTGTTATGTTATATTTAATCCCAGCAAACCAGCTTATTATTATAAACTAGCTGAACTGCGCAACTTCGTCTGTTTCACATAAGAGAATTGTCCCCGTTTTTGCAACATTTTTCATTGATGCTCAGCTGCTATCAGTCATAGCGGGATGTTATATAGCCTGTCTCGTTAAATGGACTATCCAACACAAAAATAATTTTTCAATTCGCATCAGTAGTTCCTGAGATTAGCGCGTTCAACCAAACAAGCAAACATACAAACTCTTTAGCTTTATAATATTAGTATAGATATTTTCATTCAGAACCTCACACGATAATAACCCTCAAAAAGAATATAAAACTGTAATTCCTACCTATTTCCACATAAATTACACTTAACGTAATGTGACATAAAGTAATTTCACAGGAACGTTAATAAAAGGCACTCGTAATTATATAACACAAACAGTAAAGTCGTATGCGTACGACATGACCGAATTACCGTCAATATACGAAGGAGTTCCGCATAATTACGGGATTTGTTTTACTTCCTTACACTATAAAGTTGATTATATGACGGCTGAATTAAACTACTATATATACCGATGAAATCCTAACATTATTAATTAAGTAATGTCAGGGTCGCTACGGGAGTGGTAAGTGAAACACAGATGTAGGTTGACACGTGTTAACTACCAAGAGCACCAGAGGACTGTGTTTACAAAACACAAATATAAAACTGCTGTAACAAACAGATTACACACTTAGCTTACGCTATGACTCTATGTAAACACTATCCTATGCTGTCACACTTATTCATGTATAGACTCGTGTCTGAACATACAAGAGAAGTAAACAGAGATAAGTGAAAAAAAAGAAATGAAAAATTGTTTATGTACAGCGTTTAACAAATTAGAAAAACTTATCAATCTAAAACACCTTTTAAATAAAATAAAGTAATTTGCCAAACGCTGGCAAAATTAAACAAAACTACTTCTGTGGTTTTCACACTAGGCAAGCCTGTATCGTGAAGACCCAAAACAATAACATAATACAAAAAATTATGAGGACAAAATATTAAAAATACAGAAATTAATATGAAATTAGAATCAAGTGTTTCAAGTATAATATAATATAATATATAATAATATAATATTCTACCACATACACACTACACCTACTAGCCCAAACTAAGCAGAGCTTGTACTATGGGTACTAGACAATTTAGACAATTTAGATACTAGACAGTTAGACCAGAAAACCGACCCCAAGTGACTTGGGAATAATAAAGGCTACGGAGAAGAAGAGGTGTTTGAAGACGGATGTTTGTTACTCTATCACACGAAAACTCGTTAACAGATTAGAAAATGCTTTGAGTCTTGGTATTCCTTGTGTCCGTTATTTTCACGTCTATAATCTGCCACGATAGAGACATTATTCTCTATTATCTTATTCCATGCTTTAAAAGCTGTCTGCAAAAATAAATAATAATAACAATATTCTACCACATACACACTACACCTACTAGCCCAAACTAAGCAGAGCTTGTACTATGGGTACTAGACAATGGATAAACATACATATATACTTTTTTTTTTGTAAATACATACATATTATACATAGAAACACCCAGACCAAGACCAACATCCATGTTCATGCACACAAATGTTTGACTTGTGCGGGGATCGAACCCGCGACCTCAGGCGTGGCAGTCGGTTACACTAACCACTACGCCATCGAGGCCGACATAAGTATTGTAATAATGTACATACTAACAGTAAATATGTAGTGTGTATTGTAAAAGAAACAATATGAGACATACAATAATTATGAATAATATATAAATAAATGAATACTATACAAATCCAAATATACGACAGCTGGGGTGATATTTAGGTTCTACGTAATAATGCCTATCCCCATTATCCATTGCTGTCTACCAACTTCCTTCGTACTGAGATTGAGATTTACTAACAAAGACTACATATATGGTGTATTGGTTTAAGTATTTGCCTCGCCACTGGCACGGCGTCGAATGTCGTGGCTTCGAATTCCACATAGGTCATAAAATTGTGTGATCTAAAAATGGTTGTTACAAGTCAGGACTTGTAGGCGGAAGGTGAAGATGTTGACAGGAATTAGAAATGCACTGTGCGTCGTAAGTTCGAACCCCAGACGGGACAATTATTGGTGTGATCCACAAATAATTATGTTGAATCTAGGTGTACTTATTCTCTTTCTTTAAAACAGTATTTTCAGAAAAAAAGCAAAGGAAGTGGGAAGGAGAAGGAGCGGGAAGGGGGAAAGAGGGTAATTGAGCCTCAGGCACTCTCACTCACCGAACGAAACACAACAGCAGGAACACCGCTATTTCACGTCGATATTCTGTGAGAGGGTAGTCCTTCCCCGGTCGAGCCGGCCCATTCATGCTGAAATCAGCGAGGATCTACTACTCTAAAAACAATATAATGATACGATAACCTCATAATCATTAGTTCATGGCAATCCACTGTAGAACGAAGCATGGCAACTGGTTATATCTGACTATTCTTTCCCATTACTGTCTTTAACGTATATCGTCACTTAACCTAGCTGGACAACTTAAATAATAGAAATTGGAAAGCCAACGATCTCTAAAGAGGTCTATAGGACACGGAACAAGTCCATTCAATCTGTTTTGCAGTTGTAACAGACCGTACTACAAAGAAATAATAAAATAAACCAACATACCCATATGTAAAAATGAACTTTAAGTCCAACAAATTAAAGTTGAAATTCGTTTGTACAGTGAATCTATGAGCCTTACAGAGAACAGGATGTGAGAGGGTAACATCTTGCGTCAAGGGAATAGCGCCGTCACTTCCGGTAGCTAACCGGAAGTTACGTCTGACCAAGTTTGTGGACAGCCTTCAGCATGCAACTGTGTTTGTTCTTGTAATTATGATGTTGGACCTTCTATATTAAATAATATATGTTTCGAATAAGGAATGGACGGGATTGCAACCGCGAGCAGTTGCAAACATTATTGTGGAGGCTTCAGTTGTAACTATATTACTAGCAATTGCAGCTGTTTCACCCACGTTTATATTCACTACTCTGCTCTCTTGTTTCGTAGCGTAATGTTTGATATCTTATATTCTGCCTCTATTGATATATTACCTAATTCAGAAAGAATATTCAAATCGGACCAATAGTTCCTGAGATAAGCACGCTTAAACAAACAAACAAAAAGGTAATGTCAAAATAAATAGAGACTGGGTTTATACTCATAGATTATAGAGCTACTTTTGAAACTTATAAAACAGATCTTTTTGTTGATCTTACATTTTAGTTGGTCTTGAGGTCGCGTGTTCTATTACCGGGTCGTTTCTTTTTGTTGAATTTTGCTGCTACGAAATTCTTAGCAGCAGCATCAAGTCTAGAAATGTACCCAGTTCAGGGTGATAAGCTTGCTCTCTATTACGTATGACCTAAACATTATAGCTAGCGAAATGTGAATGTGATAGATCACTGCCTACCTCTTCAGCGATATACAGACGTATTACGTAGCAAGATTTTTATTATATGTTTTATTATTATTAGATATCTCATAGCCAGTTGCACTCACTGATCGGTAAACGATTAGCGAGGTTAAGCAATGTGTCAGTCTATAAATGGGTGACCGCTTAGTGGTATTTCATCTGAGCGTCTCCATGCTTCGGAGGACATGTAAAAAGTCGGTCCCGGTTGTTATCAAATTGACAGCAGTCGTTAAGCCATGTCACAGGCCTACGGGCGGGTTGAACAACTCTTGACAACAGGTTGGCCATAAACCACACGAAAAGAAGAAAATTATTATTAGATTTGAAGCCTGCTTTGCCATTTGTTAGGTGACGATACGAATCATCAAGCTCACCTAGGTAATGACCTCCTTCTTACAAGAAACCAAATAAAGAGAAGTAACACTGCTATTGCTTTTCGCCTGGAGTGTAAGACTTCTGGAAGCTCAGATACCTGCAAGTCCTTCCCTTTTACTATAAATAACTTTTCTTTAAGGTTGACTGCGTAAGTGGTACCTATGATACTGCAAGCGATGATAGCCAACAGTAACTGCTTACCATCAAACGGGTCAGTACTTGTCACTTTAAAGGCATAAAAAAGGTTAATGAGTCTGATATTTCCAGCTTCATTTGATCAGACTGAACGAAGTTGAATTGCTGTTTGGCTCGCTTCCAGCTATAACGTGCATTTTTGTTCCCTCTCGACAACTAAAAAACACTCAACTACTTTCTATCTTTAACTGACCGTACATTTTTAAAAGGCTATCTCCAGATTTATCTTGAGATAATCTTTTAAAAGGCTTTGAGTTCCGACGGCTTATAAACGTCTCCCTCCCTCTCCGTTTCATTTATATCATCTTTAATTTATTTTCATGGTTTGGTATCAATTTATGATCCTGATATTGCAAGCAACGAAAGGATACAATAACCGCTTACTATCACGAGCCGTATACCTGATTCCCATTTTTTTGTATAAAATAACTAGACTCCTGCGTGTTCGTATACCAGGATAAAAACCATTCTAAGTGTTAATTCTTATTTTATATGTCTTCTTCTCCCTTAGCCTTTATTATTCCCAAGTCACTTGGGGTCGGCTTTTCTAGTCTAACTGGATTTGACTGGATATCAGTTTTTACACAGAGCGGCTGCCACCTGACCTCCGCAACCCAAAGGCTAACGATACCCTTCTTATTTTATATGTATGCCTGCAAAATAAATTAAATCGTTTCAACGGTTAACGCGTGATTGAGTATACAAATTTTTTACACCTTTAACATAATATAATAACAAAACATTTATAATTACATTATTACATTTAAACACTCACGCACGCGTGCGCGCGCACAAACACACACACACACACACACACACACACACACACACACACACACACACACACACACACACACACACATACGCAAACATGTACGTATTAAAAAAGGGACTTTTTATTGTATTATTTTTTATTCTTTCCATATGTTTTTATTTTTAATTTTATATCTTATTTTAACTGCTTAAATATTTTCACATTTAACAAATACCAATAATGTAATTATTCTGTTAACCATGTGTAATTGAATACCTAGAAGCTAAATCAAATGAGGTTGGGACTAGAATCCTTATTACAAGTTGTCTATGACAACTTAGCAAGGATGCTGGTTGCGACATTATATTGTACATATTAATATTACAAAACAAAGAATGTGTGTCAAACAGTGTACTTATTTTATGCCATAAATTATTATTATTATTATTATTATATTTGTACGAAGTTGGCAAAAAAGTAGGTAATCAATTTACTTAGCAGATAATGGTTACTGGCCGATTGGATGCTTCTAATACTTAGCATGTTGTCGATCTTCTATCTATCTATATATAAAATCAATTGCTGTTCGTTTGTCTCGCTAAAACTCGAGAATGGCTGGGCCGATTTAGTTGATTTTGGTTTTAAAATGTTTGTCGTAGTCTAGAGAAGGTTTCAAACGGTAAGAAAATATAGAAAAATTCGTTAGGATAGCTGATATGAAGTACACCGGGTCTTAAATAGAAATCCTTAAAATACACATGTTTCGTTATTATTTATTATAAAATTAGCCATAACCACACATATTTTGTGAAAGGTTGAGCTAGCAACCTATTACAGTTAAAAAGATAGTGTCCCGTTGGCACACATCGAGTATAGATCAAAAGAATAAATAGCCTAATTTTCTACTACATAAGACCTAAAATAAAGCCAGCGAAATGTACACCTTTGGCTAAACCGTCGGAGATATGTAAGCATGAATGCCGTGGACCGAACTATGGCCATCTTCAGCTGACGCTCTGACTGTAATGACATTGGCCCAAACCGTCAGTCCACAATCTAGGTCAATATTCTGTCCCCGTACACCAAAGTTCATTATGACTTGTGGAATGGCGTTTGCCGTGTTGCGTCCAGGGATTAATACTTATCCTAGGCGGGGATCGAATCCCTGGTACGCGAAGCTTTGCCATTCTCCCCTTCAACGTTCGCATCTTGATCCGTATCAAGGGAATAGGCCTGTCATTTCTCTTAGTTAACCGGAATTAAAGCCTGTCCAACTTTGTTAGCAGATAGTAAAACGGAGGTGAGTTTGACATAGAATGACTGTAGATAGCATCTCTCATCTAGAAAAAATAAGATAGTATTAGATTGCCCTGTATACGTACAACAGCCAATGTATTGCTCGAGGGTGCTTCCAAAGTATTCACCATTTGTGTCATTAGAACATTTAACCATCCTGCGTTTTGTGTCTGGTCTTGGGTTTGGTTCCCAGATTGAGCAAAGTGTTACTGGATTTTTCCATAAGCAAGTTTCTCAATAACAGCAAGGTGTCTAAAACTTAGCCTAGAAGACGGTCTGCCTACCCCTTCGAGTTCGACATTCGCGCGTTGATCACACCGTGCCATTCTCATTCTCGCGCTGATCATCTCGCGATAATACGATACAATCATCCTATTAAGCCGATTATTGTCATCGCGCGAACGTGCTAGCATCGAGTCGCGTATTTACGTGATAGTTGGGTAATTTCGTTCCATTACGACGACGTTTGGTACAGACGCTTATATATAGCAACTTTAATAAATTTGCCAGAATGTCAATAGTATTTAGCTGAGTTGAGTATTAATGTTCTTGCTGATTTCGACTGATAACTTTGAAATAATCGGCAAGACCTTGACGTGGTACTAAAATAGATCGGTTGGGTTATCTATTTTCAGTATTGGATTTTTAAAATACCTCTGAGGTACTAAACACTTCAATGTTCACCCACCTACCCTTTATAATCACTGTTGTCAACCATCCGTGTTCCACTGGAATTTCTTGTTTGCGCGGCAGTAGCGACCGCAATTGCTCTGCATGAGATGCAGGTTGGGAAAAGTGTTATTGAACTTTTCTGGCACTAGATACTCAGTAACATTGCAGAGTCTGCTGCTGTGCTCGGTAAAAGCCGACAGGCTCGTCACCTATTACGTGGGGACCTTATATAAGTAAAATATAGAGGTAATACAAGTGTATTCATAATTATTTACATGAATGACTTTTTGGCTGCATGGATGGCGTAGTGGTTTAAGTGGTCGTCCGCGCCGCTGCCTCTGTGCTGAATGTTGTGGGTTCGAATCGCAGACGAGACAAAAATTTGTGCGATCCACAAATAGGTACTTGTTCTAAGTCTGGCTGTCCTTTGTGTCCGCGTCATAGGAATTAATACCAGTGTGGAAAAAAAATGGCGCACCGGGAAGTGGCCTGGTATTATTGCGGTATCTACTGGTATTAGGTATGCCTGGTAATGTGAGGTCGTGGATGGTCCCTCTTCCTTATCATTATTTTCATACAATATACATTATATTGTATCCTGGCAAGTCGGTCACAGCAGTATAGTCATAAAAATAAAGTTAACGAGTGCTGTGAATATAAGCGACGATCCGTGTTATATTTTTATCAGCACATTATTGCGGCAACAATGTGTTTTTAACCTAATTGGCCCGTTATCTGTTGTTACTGTTCAAACAAATGCTTTTCTATTTTTGTTTGTTGTTGTCGTATTTATTCTGCTAAATATTATGTAAATAATGAAAAATTGTAGAATACATAATTCATATAATGTGTGTATATAATAATAATAATATTCTACCACATACACACAACAGCATCTAGCCCAAACTAAGCAGAGCTTGTACTATGGGTACTAGACAATAGATAAACATACATACATACTTTTTTTTTTGGAAATACATACATATTATACATAGAAACACCCAGACCAAGACAAACATCCATATTCATGCACACAAATGTTTGACTTGTGCGGGGATCGAACCCGCGACCTCAGGCGTGGCAGTCGGTTACACTAACCACTTCTAACCGGTAATAAATTACCAAACCAGTGTATTGAGTGTATGAGCCATATAAATGAAATCGCGCACAAACCGATGTTCACGAGGGCGATGCCGCGAGCAAATACTAGTTTTATAAATGTCGATATTGATTGATTGTGTATTAATTAAAATAATGGAGATGAAATATGCCTAAATTAATAACTAAAGGTAAGTGTGATTAATTACTCGAATGATAAACATTATCTGTGGAGTTTGATAGCTTTTCTCTTTGTGTTCTCATATTCAATGGTTATCAATATTACTTTAATATGATATGTTGTTGAATAAAAGCGACATCATATAACTCTGCTTTGTTGGTAAAGTAACAGAAGCTTGTGTGCGACTGTAGTCTTTGGTTCGATTCCTGGGTCACGAAATTTGTTATTCGGTTTTTCTGCTAGGACATTCTTAGTAGCGGCTCGGAGTCTGGAAATAATGGTAGATGATATTTTTATCGCCCTCTTGGGCCTTGGAAATATTTGAATGTCTCTGGTGACATGTGGATGTAATACACCCTTGCCTTGCCTGCATTTAAGGAGTAACAGTTGGAGTTACACAGACCTCAATCCATGTTATATTATTTACCTATTTCTTTTTTATACAAAAACAAGCGTACGGCCCGCCTGATGGTAAGTGGTCACGTAGCCTATGGACGCCTGCAACATCAGAAGCATCACTTGCGCCTTGCCGACTCTTTAGGAAAAGAAGTGTGAAGGAGAAGGAGCGGGAATGGGACAAAGGGGGTGATTGGGCCTCCGGCACTGTCACTCACTGAACGAAAACAGTACTGGTATTTCACGTCGATATTCTGTGAGAGGGTCTTTACCCGATCGAGGCGGCCCATTCATGCTGAAATTAGCGAGGCTCTACTACTCATTCCTAAATAATTATCATTACTTTATATTGCTATAATCACGGCTTATACTAGAGAACTAACGAATAACGATCTTATAGTGAATTTGACATTTAAATGCGGGTTCAAAAACCTTTTTTTTTGATTCGGTACAGTTTGTTTTGTTTTGTAGACTCTAATCATCGTCTTATGGGTATAAGACGTAATATTGTCTTCTATTTACGCGAATATTATTCATTGAAATTAAACTGCTATATACGGATTTTATCGCGTTGTTTATTTGACACTTTATTACAAAATTTTGAAAATTGTTACACTACTACTACTATTAAACTTTACAAATTTTTAAGCTAATTAAATTATTATTAAAATATTTAGATTTAATTTATTTTTACATTTTTACACTTTCCCCGACGTTTCGGTTGCTTTTCAGCAGCCATGGTCACGGGGAGACTAAGATGGCAGTTGTCTCAATGTTCCAATGTAGTTATTTCAAAGTACCCGAACATAATTTAATCATTGGTGTTTCTATTTACGCAGAATGAGCTCAAAGTATCATGAAGTCTAGCTGTGGTTTGCTTCTTCTTGGGTTTGACTATTTTTATTACTGGATCCCAAGCTGGTGGTACATTCCAACCATCTTCTCTATTAAAATTAGGATGTTTTTTGATTTCAATAGCCTCGCGAAGCATCCTTGGTAGGAATCGGTGTTCTTTAGCGAGAATCTGTGGTTTGTCAAATCTCAGGTAGTGGTTGGTCCCCTGTTGCACATGTTCACACACAGCAGACTTCAACGAGCGTTGGTGTTTTACATCAGCTATGTGTTCTTTTATGCGGGTGCCTATGTTTCTCTTGGTTTGACCAATGTATGAGAGTCCGCAGTCACAATCTATTTTATAGACCCCTGCATCTTGTAAAGGTAGTTGGCACTTGACGGATGGTAAAAATTGACTTATCTTCGTTGGCGGCTTGAAGTATGTGTTGATTGAACAAGCATCTTGCTCTTGCAAGTTTAATTTCAATGGGTATAAGACGCTTAAAAAGAGGTACTCAGTTTTATCTTATGGGTATGGAGGAGTGCAAGAGTTGGCACTATTATTAATGGATATATAAAGATGGTCGAATTTCGACCACAAGGCGACCTTACTAACTAAACCAAAACTTATTTATAATCATATAAATCCATTATTAGACATATGAATACTGTAAATCTTATATAGATGCCAGTCCAAATAGATTACCAGATAGTTTGTTGTACAAGTTTTTAGGCTAATATCATAATAATAGACTATACTACATAATAAACTATAAATACTCCTATATTTCGAACTGCGCAAATAAATTAGAAGCACGACAGGCCCACTATTTTAGTATCATTTATATGAAGAGAATTTCATAGCTTACACGCAAAACTAAGCATCGTAAAATGCGTATAAAAATTTACGATGAAATTTAGGGTTTACGCATAGCGTAATGTCGACATGATTACTTGGATCCGGTGCGAGGCGGTAAGGGGCGGATGGGACATGGTTCGACCACCCCAAAACACTCCGTACCGGAACACCGTATTAACATTTTAAATAGTACTAGGTTCCTCGAGAATTTGTCGCTCGGTCTAAATTTTGTACGTAGTTTTATGTGTGTAGATTCGATATACATACCCCATATATTTGGCGCTATTAGGTATAAGAAATTACGTTCATTATATTGCTTTACGTTTACGTTGTTACGTAATGTTACACGTTTAATGTAAATTACTTTATACGGATTTTATCGCAGTTTATTTAGAAAACAAACACTAGTACATATTAAACTTATGTAAATACCATATTTCAAAGAAAGTTAGGCTCAAATTTTTTGCTAATGAACTGTGCCAACCACGTCTTGTACGTAGTATTTGTTTAGTGTCGGAACACTCAGATAGACGAAACACCCAAAGAACAGTGTTTTATGTTCAGACATCTCTAAATAGTCGAAGTAATTAGTCGTTCACAAACATCCCCGATTTACAAACACAGCCTCATTAGAATATTTACTAATATAGTTATGCGTAAATAGAAACACCAATGATTAAATTATGTTCGGGTACTTTGAAATAACTACACTGGAACATTGAGACAACTACCATCTTAATCTCCCCGTGACCATGGCTGCAAAAAGCAACCGAAACGTCGGGGAAAGTGTAAAATTAAATTAAATCTAAATAGTTTTAATAATAATTTAACTAGCTTAAAAATTAATAAAGTTTAATAGTAGTAGTAGTAGTGTAACAGTTTTGAAAATTATGTAATAAAGTGTCAAATAAACAACGCGATAAAATCCGTTTATAGTAGTTTAATTTCAATGAATAATATTCGCGTAAACATAAGACAATATTATGTAATATAGTTATCATAAGAATTCTCGGCAGCCGTATTGAAGAACCCGTTAAGCTTTGGGTTCTAAACGTAACTACGAATTAGATGCAATGCTATGGCCCGCATGATAGTCAGAGCATATCCTCTTACTATCATTGAATTGTTCACATCCCTATGGACGATAACAATTCCAGAGAGATCACTTGCGCCTAGCCAATTCTCGAAAACGGTGTTGCTGAATACCCAGCGCAAGGGACAAGAACCACTAGTGCTTCTGCTGGTTGCATTAGGACTTTAGGTTAATCAGCTTAATGAGGCACCAAACCCACGTGTCCTTAGCTCCAGTCGAAAATAAAGTCAAGACATCGCTTAATGCAAATGTCGCTAAGTTTAACACATTCATTATAGCTGTTATCTTACCTTATAAGAAATGTACTGAAGCTATATTCATTATATTTTCTCCAGACAATTGCCGCTCTAAGTTTAATACCTGTGTTATATGTGTTTACAAACATTCAAATGATAAAGAACGCCCAGACTTGGAACTACTATACATCACGAGCAGCGATATCTCAGTGGGGAGACCAACAGACTGCAATGCAGAGGGTCTCGGGTTCGAACCCACGTCGCGCACCTCTGACTTTCGGAAGTTATATGACTTTTCGAAATTATGTGCGTATTGATTGGCAATTATCGCCTGCTCCGTGCCTCGGAGAGCACGTTAAGCCGTCGGTCCCGGCTGCCATAAACATCTATGGCAGTCGTTATTGGGAGAGTGTCGGCACAAAAGATCCCACTGGGTCGAGGTGTCGCCGGTCTGCACTGACTGGCCCCCACATAAGATACATGGGTACATCACATACATTTTTGACACGTTGGGGCTCGAACCTACAAGACTCGGTGCAATGGCAGTAGTAAGACGACCTTTTAACCTCTACTCTACATTCAATGCCCAAATAACTATTATTGCACATATGCAGTAACACAAATTCTTAGGATTGACAATACGCCTATCCCCAAAAACCTCAAACCAGTTTATATTTTTAAATTTACGCATAGGAATAATAGCGATTTGATTACTTGTATCCGGCGCGAGGCAGCTTAAGCCGGACGGGACTGGCTTTAACCACCCCGAACCGTAGCAAAACCGGAATTGACGTAACAATCTGCATGCTAATACCCCAACGTATAATAAAATGGAGTTAGCATTTTCGGCTATATCGTTCGATTGTATTCGAAAATTATTGCGTTAATTAAACTCGAAGGATTTGTGGGGAGGGCGAGAGTAGTGAGTGAAGTATATTTACGACCACCTCCATTGCTTTTTTTCTCCACAGTCCGCTTTAAATAGGCTATTATCAAAGTGGAATGGATGCTTAATTTTGGATTGGCGTTGGCGTACAATATTAAAATGGCTTAACAAGTACTTGGCTTGCATATCTGTAGGTACGCATTTACCGTAATCTATACGCGCTAGCA
This sequence comes from Catocala fraxini, assembly GCA_930367265.1. Taxonomy (NCBI): domain Eukaryota; kingdom Metazoa; phylum Arthropoda; class Insecta; order Lepidoptera; family Erebidae; genus Catocala; species Catocala fraxini. Next base: position 3,028,745 of record OV884040.1, on the reverse strand, counting down.
ACAGCAAAGAGGTTGGGTATTGCCAAGATCTCAAATTAGGAGTGCCTGTACTAGCAGAGCCACGGGGATCAGATTGAACCCTGTACTTGTACTGAGAGCACACTATGTCGTTAACGTCTTACTCATACCGCAGTACCGCACTCTACCGAAGAAGTACAACAAGGTTGGCAAAGATCAGGCTGGTTTCCAACTGACAGCACACTGCCTCTTTAAAAAAAGCATGTTGTTTTTCTACTGTGAATAAGGCTGCTGTTCAGCTGGTGATAAGGACCGAAACTAAATGATTTTTGTATAGTGAGTCGTATAGTGAGGAAGTATGAGCAGGGATCGACATTAAATAATTTCGGTCGTATTCTTCTACAGCCGAGCTTTAGTTTCAATTTATGAAGGAGTTGTTTTTAAGCAATACAAGTTTTGGTGACATTCATGCTTAAACATATCTGGCTCAAGGTGTGAGATTTCTAAACAATTTATCAGCATGAGTAAATGAGTTGGTAGAGACAAGACGGTTCTTAATATTGAACTCACTTCAGCTTAACTAAATGGTTGAAATTGGAAATGCTTCTAGTTTCTTTGGATTTATCTCCGGCTAAAAAAATTTACTTACTTTTTGATTGTTTGACCTGCTAGAGATAGAAATCTGAAGCTCTATAGAGTTCAACTCTATAGAGCTTCAGTCTGATTCAGATAGTAGATAGCTACGGCAAGAATAGCTTTCTTGTGGGTCAAATAATCAATAAATAGTATATAACAACAACAATAATAATTCTTCCACTGTGACGAAGCCGGAGTGCATGCGACTGCTGTTTATGAGGCCTCGGGTATGATTCCCGGGTGGGGAAAAACGTTAATGGATTTGTCTGTCAAGGCATTCTTAGTATCGGCATTATGACTGCAACTATATCCGATAAAGGCAAAAGGCCATTAAAGCCCTGTACGTGGGAGTGCCTCTACCTACCTCTTCGTGGATATAGAGATGATTTATGCATGTATGTATGTATGAATATGACGATCTAAACTTGCGAATCTAATACCTCATTCAAAATCAGTCAAAACAAAACAGGCTATGAAACCAACAATTGCACTAATTACCATAATTAGCATCAATTTACACAAGGAAACACATGATAATTTCGAAGAAACTGAAGCTTACGAAGTTTGTACGTAAGACAGGCGGCTCTGAACACCAAAATGCGTACCTCAGTTTGTAACAACGCGAGATTGTTAGAGTTACATAGGAGTCAATTAGCGAACTTATATCACGAAGGATTCAATTCTAATGAATTGCAAATCTACGTTTAAATATTATTACAAAGAGATCTGGTTAAGATTTATTTTTGACTAGCTTCTGCCGGCGACTTCACTCGTTTATTTTAATGTAAAACCACGAAGCCAGACGTTTTCAGCGAGCTGCTACTACAACAGAATTACTCAGTAACTTAGTTCCTGGACTCAGAAATTATACGCAGTACCTCACGATCCCGTGCAGACTTATGCTACAGTGACAACGAAACAGTGAAGTCAAAGGTAATATAAAATATAAAATCAAAAGTAACCGGAAATGCAGGAAAACACGCTAACGAGGGCACGAAACAATATTTCTTTAATCTTGGAGACAGAGTATGTTTTCTTTTATTTTTAAACTTTGTTGGCAACTCGGCCAGAAGTAAGCGTAGACGGAGCTTAATCAAGTATAAATATTTCTGCAGATTCTTATTAACGTCGATATGTATGTATGCCTGCCTTCGAATCGCAGCAGTGCAAGTGAATTCGACTGCTGTGCATGAGTTTCATATAACTGAAAACGGGTATTAACTTGATCATGCTCATTTACGTAGGTACCTTTATGAAAGACTTCACGTTTCGGCCAGGTTGCACTGGCTAAGGTGACGGGCGCTGAGATGGCAAGCTTTCTTGTCAACTTGAAAATGATGGCGTTTATATCCATTTTTCATTATATAAATCATACAACGCGAAAGTATAAATTTAAAATGCTGTGCATAAGCTCACATACACAAATTTAGTAGAATCTTAATCACATTGGTAAATATTTAAAGGTACAAATACCCATTCATTTCCCAACATTGCGAACGTCTTGCATCAATCGATCGGTAATAATATTGTATTATAAATTCTCAGTATTTATTCTCCTAGCCACAAGTCTGAAACAGTGCCCGGAAGACGTCTCTGACTTTATACGGTAAGGGTAACGCGTTCTGCATAAGTATATTTCAATATCTTTCAATGCTGCACTAGATATTGCTAGTATTAAATACAATAATAAAAACAAATTACATGATTAGGTACACTGTGGCGCTGCCACTCAACGCCAGGAGCACAATATTTTTTTAATATGGAATTTTATTGCTGCGCATTAATTGTAATAAGTTTCCTTAGGCTAACTTAATGCATTTTATACAGTCCTAACTACATTTTTCTTTAAAAAAGTTTGAATGCGAAAGTATCTCTATACCGATTTTTATGAGGTATGCAGATAACATGTAAGCTAAATAAGGCACACGCTTCATTTTTCTGAAGCAGCGTACAACGGATATTGCTTTTAATTAGACTTCGCCGCCAATTTATCTACAACTGTTCAAAAGTAAATGGTGTATAAAAAGAAATTCAGTTTTAAAAGTCAGTTCCATTAAAGTAGGGGACCGAAATTAGAATAAACCGCGTCGAATCAAATTTGCATACGGTGCGGCCGCGTTCTACGTCCCAAATTGAGTTTCCCATGCCTATCCTAAAACCAATATGGCTTCCAGCCACCTTCCCAGCCTCCATACCATGATACGCGACGATAAACCAGAAAACAACACTATCACTTAAATCTACACCTATTGCTGACAACAACATTGTTGTGAGCAAATGCGTATCAGCATAAACGTCAATGTATAACAATATTGTGGATACTTCATTTTTGCATAACACAAAGTTGTAGAAGTTACGGCACCATTCCGGGGATTGTTTTGTTTCTTGTGCAAATTTTCTTTGTTTGTGGAATGGCAGTTAATGTGTGTATTTAGAGGTTTATTAAAGGTCCTTTCTGTTTATATTTTGAACTTGTGTGTAACAATGAAAGGGTCATGAGAGAGAAAGGAAGGTGTATGAAGGATGTAACTTTTGATGGCGCTTATAACAACAGCACCAGATTTTTCTTACAACATATAAATCGTTTACATCTAATTATACTTATATACCATACTAACTTTTGCCCGCGACTTCGTCCGCGTGAAATAGTTACTTTGGGCAGCATTTTAATTTTTAGGATACTTATTTTGCAAATAATACACATATAAATGCTATGGTTAACTGCAAATAGCTTTTTTTTTTGCATAAACTACGTTTTTTTTTCCATGCTATGTTTTTAGTTTTGCTAAAACATAAAGATTTTACGGGTTTCATACTCGTGAGCACGCCACATAGAGTTGCCCATAGAAAACAGTATTATTTATTATTTTCATAAATGCTGCTTTTAGGGGAATCTGCACTCTTAAACTAAAATGGCAAATTGGTAGGCATTATCGGAATACGGAGAATTAAAATATTTTCTCCTTTTTCTATACTAGTCATGATTATAGCTTTTATAATATTGCGTCCTAAATGAGCAATTTCTTTCCTGTGTACCATTACATAACCTTGGTGGTCAAGATTACTCATTGCCAGGACTGGAACACCAACATTCAGCCTTAATTTATGGGAAGGCAATCCTGATCATTCTAAGAGTTGAGATGCTCTATAGGGTACGATGTTACTGGTTCAGTGTCCATAACATTGTCTACTGACAGGTACACGACAACATCTGACATAATTTGTTCGTTTATCTGACCAACTTTCTCGTTTGTCGTCGCCAAAATTGAAATTGACCTGTCACACAACCATTCTCCAATGCCCATACTTATTATATCACGTCAGTTTTATCGCAACATAAATGCTGAATGGAGACTATTTGTTGCCAAATTAGCATAATATGTACATTTTACTTACGAACTATTTATTTAATTGTCATTTTTATTATCTTGTCGTTAATTTATAAGAAAAATTATGTAGTTATAAGTAATTCTTTGTGGCAATAAATAATGTTTCCTTTCTTTTATGATTATGCTGCGAATTCTTTAAATAGTAGGTAAGTAAGTAAGTAAATCATCTGTGCTATCGACAATTTGACAGAATTCACGTCTTAGTGTAATCATGCTGTTACTGTCTGTTAGCATACAATCTTCTCCGACTTTTAGAAGAGCAGCACATATTGCCCTGCGTGAGAATCGTTGTGTAGTTATACTCGCATATTTGTAGCCAGACAAAACTTTTTCTAGTCAGACAGAACGTTTTGTATTATAGAAGCTATACCAAAGACGCCTTTAAACAGGTGTTTATTTCATCTGCCGGTGTACTCCTAGTAATAACCGGCAGGGTCTGTCTAAAGTCACCAGCTAAAAGTACCACCATCCCTCCCGTGATACCCTGGTTGCTCTTGATTATCTTGCATGGTACGATATAGTGCTTCGATTGCTCTTTTATGGGACATCGTACATTCATACCAAACCAACAGCTTACACTGCTAGAACATTTTTCCGCGCTAAACTCCCTCACTACCTCGCGCTGCGCCGCCGCCGGCGCATCGTTCATTGTGTATGGCGCTTGGCGTGTCTCGCGCTCGCGCTACGTGTACATATTATTAAAACGGCATTTTTACTAATTATACAATGTTTCCGATAAATACACGTATTCTAGAAATAGACAAATTTGTTTGGGCTTCCATACGAACTTTAGTCTCCTAATTCATCCCCATGTAGGTCGGAATTTCAGAATCGCTGAAACAAATTTTAACTAATATACTTCTTATCAAGTGCCTAAATACAAAGTCTCATGGTTTTATCTTCGATAATGATGAACTCCCACACAAACTTTCATCCCTTATTTCAACCACTTTATGCCCTTTTTTTACAACAAAAGGTAGCCTGTATCCTTTCCTAAGGTCTAGTTTATCTCTGTACCAAATTTCATCAAAATCGGTTCATTGGTTTAGGCGTGAAAGCGTGACAGACAGACAGAGTTACTTTCGCATTTATAATATTACGAGTATTACATAAATACTTATATACCGGCGCAAGCCCCAAATTTCATCAAAATCGGTTCATTGGTTTAGGCGTGAAAGCGTGACAGACAGACAGAGTTACTTTCGCATTTATAATATTACGAGTATTACATAAATACGTATATACCAGCGGAAGCCCGAGCGACATGTACTCCGCGCTATCGACTGGCCGCACGGCACTGACCGGCGCCGGCGGCCGGGTGGGGCGCAAGCAGGTAGCGGGGCGACCGGCCGAGTCTATTGTTTAAGCCGGGCCCACATTCCGCTAAATATCTAATAACAAACTCTTTGAAGCAAATCACCCCCAAAATAACTTTCTACCCCTTTTTAACCCCGTTAGGGGATGAATTTTAATAAAATACGAAACACGTCTTCCTTCAATTCTGTTAAAGAATGTTTATGCAAAATTTTAAGTAGATTGGACTAAGGAATCACGTTGTCCCATACAAGCTTTACTCGCCTTTTTCACCCCTTTAGGGGTTGAATTTCGGAAAATCCTTTCTTATCAGACACCTACGTCATACAAAGAACACACCCTCCACGTTTCAGGTCTCTACGATCAGCGGTTTAGGCTGTGCGTTGATCCGTCAGTCATTCAGTCATTCAGGACAAAGCATTTTATATGGATAGATAATAAAATATTACAATTATTTTGGATTTGATCTAATAATGCTTGGGCAAACAATAATTTCAGTTATTATATTTTCTAGAACAGTTAACTTAATTTAAAATAGCTATAGTACATTATAACTTGGAACTTTTCTCTAAAATTGTTTTTACATTTTAGTCTAGAATATGATTATAATTTATATTGTACGCAAAGATGTAGTAATTTTGTAGACTATAATTTTAAATAAACTTTAATTTACGTTAGAACATATTATTATTATCTTCTCAAATTATGTCATGCTTTAGGTTACTTAGATTTCAACTGAGTCGCGTTGATTTATTAGGTGAGACGACGATTTAGTACAATAACTAAACGTTTAGGGTAACTTAGGGCCGAAGTTCTGGTAGACGCAAGTTAGTAGCCACCAAATAGCTTCTAACTTGCATTAATGGCCTAACATTTACATTGGAAATTATTGTTACCGGATTTTATGACAGGCGGCACTAAATATATCCATAATTTGAGGTAATAATCAATATGATCACTCAGAAACATTTAAACTCAGTTGGGAATCAAGCCTTACAGATGACAAAGGCGATGACAATAAGCCGACAGTAGACACCTCCATTTCAAAACCAATTTGGCAGTTAAGGAATATTCTAACGTGATATTATAATAAGGTTTTGTCTTATGCGAAGCAAAGCCTATAAATTTGGCTGTTAATACTAAATTGGCACTAAAACACCTAGATAGACGACATTTAAACCAGAATATTTTATCTTGTAAAATTTTATTACTACATTCATAAATAATTAAACAGGAAATATTCAAATAGCCACTATATTTGTAGAAGCAAGATATGTTCTAATGTAACGCACCACAGATACGAATACATCAACTCTAATGGATAATGCATGTAAATCGATCAACGTTTGAAGAGCTATCCATAATATTGAATGGTACGTATAAGCCGCCATATTTTTTATGGAATGATGGTATTCCATTTGATGGCGCCTTTCGTATGCCACCTCGAGGGGATGCAAATACTTTTTCAAACTTTAAATGTAGATCTTTTAAACGCATCAGCGTCAAATTTGGGAACGCAAATTTAGCAATGATAAAAACAAATTTCGTTTACGGGGAACATCAATTTTGTATTTTGTTGATCCTAAAAATAATAACAGGCATGGTTAGTAATGGATTAGAAATAAACAAAGCTTCACTTTTATTCTAACGCTTTGAAATATTCTTAAAAAAGCTTTTTAAACAGGCCACCTCATTATGATAACAGCGACAGCGCATTTGAAGCATAAAACTAGTTACAAGTGCGTAAATAGACCATGAATTGTTCTCGAGGGTGGGATAGCGAGGGTTTCCTAGCAAGGTCGAGAGTTGTAGGGGATTGTTAGTTGGGTGTGCCACAGGGTACGTCGTTAGGACCTCTATTATTGAGCCGCGAATTAGAAACCTTTCTATTAACCTAACTAGTTTAATGTTAGTTGGAATTTACGGGTTTACGGGTAGTTTAAGTTATTTATTATGCAAACGTGTGTGTAAATCTTCAGTCTCTTTTGTGTGGTAGGGTTAATGTAGTGTATCAAGACGTAGCTAGTATCTACTATGTTTTAACACTTGAAAAGTGGTAGCATATGAACTAAGGTCGAAAATTTGAGCGCTAAATTCTTTTCTAAAGATTATATAACGTCTACATGCCTTGGTAACTGTCCACAATAATTTTCAATCTAATATAATACGTATACAAAATAAAGTAAGCCACGGTGAAGACTTTTAAAAATTCTTTAGGTAAGACTATCACGCATAGACATAGTTATTAATGTAGGACGACTTCAACAACATGAGCAGAATACAAAGCAGATGATATTATATTTTATTTCCTATATTTATTACCGTGATAGATCTAGTTATCCTTTATTCATATTTACGAAGTGCTGTATTCAGCTTTAGATAGCTTTGAGCCTATGTTTTGGGTATAATTTATTCGTAAATATATTGTACACCTAGTTTACAGGCTTAGGCCTTACACGTACGTGATTTTTATCCAGTTATACAAAGATAACACGAGTGATGTATCGTACATTTTATAGTATTCGAGGGCTCAAAATTTACATATATGTATGTGTGCTTCACTATCATTCAGGAGATGTCTACAGCTATGGCACCGTAGATTATAAGCAGCCATTAAATGTGATTGTGCTTATTCCTATATTTAATTTATGTATTTCAATTAAGTAGCTAACTTCAAGAATTAAATTAATAAAATAAACACCCGTTTTTTGTAATATAAATTTAATGTACGATATCCTAAAGATTTATTAAGTAATATTTCCTAATAAATCAACAGGTAACAATTTATCATTATAAACAACGCATTCACGGAACGCCATAACTCTTTCTGTTTAGACTAACAATATTTTACGCGATTCAAAATATCAACAAGCAATTTTTCCTAATAAAACTTTGGGCCAACTTCCATAAAATACAAGTTACTTTATCGTATTTTCAAAGGAGTGAAACCTTAAAGTTTGTTCCGGTTTAAGGCCGATGGTTCACTGACTTTTGTCTCTTGTTTTGTCAAGTTTAGGACGAACATTTGTTAGATGGTAAATGTTATGAGGTAAATGGATTAGTTCGTGAAGTTGTGGCTAACTTGGAAATTGTTGTTATTGATTAGATTTTACTAATTTATCATTAGTTTGGGACACCAAAGTATGTTAATGTCGTTTATATAGTAGTGGATTAGTAATATTGAACTAGGGTTTTGACGTTTATTGCGTCTGTTCGTCACTTAAAACAATTGAATCAATATTTTTTTATTTTATTTTCGGGATTACAAACAGTAGCATAATCTTATGACTAACAATTGTTTATACAGAAAAATGTACTTATTACACTACCAACATCGTTATCCACCTATTACTAATAAGAAGTAACTGCTACATGCGATAAGAGATAAAAAGTAAACATAAATGTAAACATGACTATAACATATATGTATATGTAATATTATATATATATATGTATATATACATATATATATATATATATATATATATATATATATATATAATATATACTTCTTATTGGTTTCTTAAAATATCAACTAAACATTTTTTTTAATTATTCGTTGTAAGGTTAAATATATCAAGAGAAACAAACTTATTGTTATACAAATCTATAAGTTGGCATAAAGGTGTTCGTGTACCTGCATTAGTTCTACGGCTTCGACTAGTGGTTGTGGCTAATAACCGCTGCGAACGAACTTGTCGTCTCCAGGTTGATGTCCTAGGAACTATATAGCATAATTCATTCGTTAATTCAAGGCAGTCATACTTATTATGAATAATACCATGCAAGAACATCATGCCTAGGAGCTGTCTCCTGGCCTCTAGTGATAACAAATTATATTTATGCAGTAGATGTTCATATGGGTGATAACTACGGTAGCATCTGTAATGTAAACCGCGTAAAAATTTACGCTGAACTGTTTCAACATGATTAATGTATTTCATATAAAATGGATTCCAAATCATTGTAGCAAACTCCAGACATGGCCTCACTAATGATATATACAAATACCTATAAGTAGTAGCAAGCTGAAAATCTTTACTATTACGCATCACAAAACCGTACATTCGAAAGGCAGACTTAATAATATTTTCGACATGGAAATCAAAATGAAGCTTGGAATCCAAAGTGACTCCTAGATCACGCAGTGAGAACACTTTGTTTAAAGGAGTATCGTTTAAGGAGTAGATGTAGTCATACACCTTTTTATTTTTAGTGAAGCTAATAAAGTTACACTTTGGTAAGCTTAAGAACAGCTTATTCTCTGTGCAGTAGTGTGAAAGTCGAAAAAAAATATGGTCGTTGAACAGTAAGGAAAGTATGTCACTGTCATGGTTAGTTTGACCTTCAATATGAGCTATAAGTTCGTAGTTTGAAGGTTGAGATATTAGGGTTAAAATTGTATTCTTTATTTTCTGTGAGTGTTTTAATAAATTAAATATTTTCTTCGCGTGAATTGCGTGGCAAAATATTATTAGAATTTTATGCGTCTTAAAGGCAGCTTGAGCTGTGTTATATAGTAAAAGTTTATCGCACGAATATTTATGTCATAATAGGAAAGCTTGGTAAGGTTATTGCGTCATTACATGGCTGAAATATTACTTAAGTACTGTGAAACGTTTAAATAAAATAATTTTGACGAAATATTTTTTGTTTTCATACATTTAACATCAACTGATGTTGGATTAGTGATGTTTTGAAGCGGTGAAATCAAAACTATCTAGTTCGACTTAAATGTCGACATGCGCACATCAACTGGGTAAAGACTACGAATTTTCACTGGCTAAATACTTGAAGATTTTCTTGTTTTTTAACTTCTAACATATTTTTGATGTACTTTAAGGTACTATAACCACGCCTTTTTCTTCTTCTTTTTCCTGAGAAATACCTCATTCTGTACTTTACATAACAAGTATTCATCTAGCTATTATTGTATTGATAATATGCAAATATAATATGGCAAACACATCAAAGCTATTTTACGTACCTACTCCATACAGTTCTTAAATAGACATGATATAATAGCTAAGAACTCAAGCAAATAACATTCATGCAAGGAGTTTGTGATACGCAACGTAATGTTCCCTATGTTATGTTTTTGTGTAAATATCTTCGTAGTACCAATTCAGATTATTAAAATGCTTTCATTACACTCATTCGTATTTACTTTTAGGCAATTCGAGAAAATAGATGGAGTTCTGCCAGTTTTCATATTTACAATATTCATCTCTTGAGTTTTGGTTATATTTAAAATCATTTTCAGCTCAGTAACGAGCAAAAATATTGATATATCCATCCCATTAAGTTTTGATTTGAACTTTTTAGTCTGCGTCGTTATTTAGTTGTATTCTTTGATCTATTTTAAAAGTAATATTATTAAAATGTTCTTTGATGTATTTTTGTAAATATTTTATGTATTATATTAGCAACGAAGGTCTACTATAAAGTAATTTGTTTGTTATTTAAAATAAATACAGAACTTTAATAAATAAATTTTGTTCAACGAGATGAATTATTAATTAATGCTTTATTTTCTAAGAAATTTGGTTATATTATATACTATACCTTTTTTAACATATTTATAACTAGCTTTTGGACGCGGCTTCACTCGCTCGGCAACAGTACTTTTTTTGGATGAAAAATAAAAGTATGTTCTTTTCCGTACTCTTAACGTGTATATATGCCAAATTTCATTATGATTGGCCAAGCAATTAAGGCGAGAAAGCGTAATAAACAAAACTTGCATTCACGTTCGTAATATTCGTGAGGATTAGTGGCTATCTGTCACTTGGAAGGTATCCCACGATACATATGAAAAAAATCCGACTAATGATATTTACATTTTTACAAAATACACTTGGTCACTACTTGGCACGTGGCACTATGTTAACTCATGTGTAGTACTTATACATGGGCTCGTAACTTAACCTCCAAAACTAACATTTAAAGCTCCATTTCTCTAACTACAAAACATTAGAATCCGCAATTTTAATCCCCATCCCATTATGTTCGACTGACGCGGTCAGCATAGTTTAAAATTTTTACACGCTCAATCGTACCCTTGGGGACAGTTGCAACTAATCTGACGTTACAACTTTCCATCGTACCCTCTTCGTACCAAGACTGAAATTTTACATCAGCTTTTATTCTTCAAGTTGTCACAGTTATGATTTTTACAGAAGAAACAAGTTTTTATAGATGTCTCTCTACAGTTAGAAAGTAAAATGTCTTTGTGAAATTTTATTTCCTTACTTAGTTAACTTTTTCCTGTAAGTATGACGGTAATAACCAGGGTTTAAGGGGTCGCGGGAATAAATTGTCTTATCAATATTCAGGAAGTTACTAGGTAGTACCTGTGGAACATTTGTGTAAAAGGACCCCAAATTTTGCATATAAAATGTTAATTGAAAAGTTTTGCAAGAATAACTGCATATGGAAACAGTAGTAGAGTTCATGTAGCAAGTTATATATATATATATATATATATATCGTTGAGTGCCACAGTATTTTTACTTTTACACGTGTGTACTATTTGTTTCGTCGCGGCTAGACTTATGATGCTCCGTTCGATCGCCTTCGCGCGTCGCTTGGTTTCGACGCGGCTAGACGAATGATGCTCCGTTCGATTCCAGATTACTTATAAACTTATATGTTGCTTGTGCGTATATACATACGCCACAGATAAAAGCATTTAATTCCTTTATAAAAGTGAGTTTATAACATTACTTTAATCTCATTAAGTGTTAATAACTCTAAACTAAAAGTATGGTGTTAGACGAGAGAGTGTATCTTGTTTCCCTAACTTTATAACCGTGTGTATTTTGTTATTGATCTACAGAACGACGTAGTAGCCTATATGAATACCTTGCTACTAAGAATGAACCAAATATTAGGATACTAGCTTTTTCCTGCGGCTTCGCTTGCTCGGAAACAGTGCTTTTCTTATGGACGAAAGGACCTTTACTGTAGACTTGACAACGTGTATGCGTAATTTGATGATGATCGGTCGAGTAGTTAGGGCTTGAAAGCGTAACAAACAAACAAATAAATTTACATTCGCATTAATAATATTAGTTAGGGTACAGGGATTACGCTTATCGTTCGTGCTAAAAAGTATACAAATAGTTTCTCTGCCACATGCTTTTATATTAGAATGTTCGTAGACTCCGCTATGAAACTGAATTACCTTAAGTATGTCAGATATAATACAAAAAATAAAGTTAACAACGTAATCCTATGAAATACTATTTTTAAAATAGTTCAGAGCTAACAGCCAACGAATTAAAAGGTGCTGTCGCACTAAAAGCTACGTTCCACTAAAATCAGTCTAGCTTGTATTAAAGCTCGTAGATGTTAGGAGTCAATTGCTACTTCAATTAGTTTCTACTCGTGTTATACGTAAGCTTTACCACTATCGAGTTAATCTTAGGATTACGTAGCACTGCAGCTATCATCTTCATAAGGTATTACATTATTACACTCCATTACTGGAAGCTCTTAACATCGGAATTAATGTTAGCTGCATATAAAATATAAGATATCGATTGGATTGTAATGGTATCGAGTAACTGAAGACTTGAACTATTCTTTTTGGTTTTAAAGACAACTAGGGTTAATCGTTGTATTTCCGGAACATTTAAAGGACAGACACATAAAGGACAATGAACAATTTGGCCTATGAATCATCAATCAACCACTTGTATATTATTTTATGACTTAATAATCAATCATTACAATCTCACGGACACTATCGAATCTTATTTTCGTGTTAAAAAGTATTTTCGCGATTTCATATACATAGGCATTCATTGTTTACATTCGGGACACGCAGTGTTGCCATGCCAACAGTTTTTACAATATGTGTACGGTTTTATCAGAGAAATTATTTCCTATTTAGCTTGTATGTAATTTTTCTTAGGTAGTAAGTCATACGAATGCTATTCTGTAAATACCATTATTGAACTTCATCATAGATATGACCAATGTCGGACTCACCGGGGTAAAAGAGAAAGATGGAATAAGGATGATAATAATGGACCGCCCGGATTATTCAGAAGCAATATTCAGAAGTATCCGTGACTTATATTCACTTTTAATTGAATGTGGTCATCCTTAACCACATGTTTATAATTGTTTTGTGGCTGTTGGTTCTTAGGCTAATAATGTATGGCAGCTGAACAATGTCCTTTACAAAGTGTGCACACAAATTTAGGACATATGGGGATATAATGCTAACGCAGCTAGTCTTAGTCTCTCTTGTCTTAGCTAATATTATAAATGCAAAACTAAGTTTATTTGTTATGCTGTAAAGCCTTAAGACTGCGCCGAGCGAAATGTGCCAAAACAGGCGGTCACAGTTAAGTGAATATAATCAACACTTTTTGTTTAATACAAATATAAAATATACGTTTACCATAACAATGAATGTGTTTACAATTACTCCGTGTAAAAAACTTAAAATAATTAATAGTTTCGCCTACAAAATTACGTAAATTTGCACAAGAAATGCAAAAACGTAAGCTCGTGTTTCGTGAATTTTAGATTATAACAGTAGAAATCTATCCTATTTTACAGCTTAAACGAAACATAAATAGTTATTTTACAATTTGTTCGTTCCAAATATTTAAGTTATTGGTTGATAATAAAGATACATATTTATCAAAAAAGCGGTCCAAATCCAAGTCGACCGACTTGAATATGCACCGTACTAGCTCTGTCATTATCTGTCTTACGCTCTGCTCAGTCTTTACTACGCCTCTGATCATCATACAATTTCGTATATACGTTACAGAAAAGGATATATGTAGAGTAATTTTAATCAAGAAAAGAAGTACTGTTCTCGAGGGCTGGATATTTCACAATACTCGACGCACAAAACTGTCAGTGCGTCTTACTACTGAGTAAGGCGATCACTTAAAGCAATGCACTATCTATGCCGTCGTATATTTCTCAAGCCACATGTAAAACTTTTTGTAGTAATCGTGAATAAAATCGTGTTCCATATGATTTCTTTTGAGTGCAAAAATATAAAATATTAGCACGTTGTCACGTATTGTTATGACACATCAGTATGTAAACTTGTCTTGTGTAGTATGTCAATAACCTCATATCATTTTGATTCGTATTTCATAGCATTTGACTGTCTCGGGTCTGGTCAACAAAAAGTTATTGACTATGAAATTCTCAATAGCAGCCCGGAGTTAGGAAGCTGGCACTGTTACATTGCCTTACGTGCTTTCCATCGCTCTCTCTTTCTCTCTCTCTCTGGTGTTGTCGGATTATGAGTTAGGAAATCTGTTCTCTTGTTAGTGTGTTCGTGTTTGTGCATACGCCTGAGCACTATACTATATGTTGCACCTGTATAACCGATATTCTATTAGGAGGACTTTATTACAGCATCGATGCGATATTTTTGGAAGATCAACGTCGCATTAAATATTAAATAGTACATTGTAATATCACATTACTTCACTCGTTGTCTCTAATCTAGGCCAATAATTACGCCTTCTGCTAAATAATTTACTTACGCTCGTAATGACGTTAATTTACTCTAAGTAGCTTAGTCTAGTTGCAATTTAAATTGGAGTGCAATATCTAAAGAAGATGACTTATTACGCTACTCAAGTTCTCAAGCAGAATACGTTTATGTGTAACGTTATAAAATGTGAATGACTTTGTAAAATAAATCCTTTTTAAATTTAGAATTTAAAGAGTTTAGTTTCAGAAACAAATTTTATTCTGTTTTGTACGCGTAAGTCTCGAGAACGCATACTACAAAAGTGACCTTCTAATGTTTTCCGTTGTGTCAAGCTACATCTAAATCCGCTTAATGGTTTACGCGTGATTAAGTACCTGGCATCCAAACATCTTTACATATTTTTACATTTATAATATTATTAGGATTTAAATCCTAATAATATTATAGGATTAGGATTTAGATGAGGCGCTCATAGCCAGTTGTACTCACTGATCGGTAAACGATTAGCGAGGTTAAGCAACTTTGGGTGCGGTCAGTCTATAGATGGGTGACCGCTTAGTGGTATTTCATCTGAGCGTCTGCGTGCTTCGGAGGGCACGTAAATAGTCGGTCCCGGTTGTTGTCAAATTGACAGCAGTCGTTAAGCCATGTCAGAGGCCTACGGGCTTGAACAACTCTTGACAACAGGTTGGCCACTAACCAAACGAAAAGTAGATTAGGATTTAAATCTCACCTTTAAAAGCTTATGTAATGTTATCAACTTCGATGTTATCGTTGTTCCTTTGTGTTGACGAGGCCAGATGACAGTTACTCGGTGAAAATATTGATATTCCACTGAACCAAGTAGCCGTTCCACGATAACTCAATTATTTATTGATTCGGTTTAATATCCGACGCTTCACTATTATATCGATAAAGAAATATTCCACCGGCAGTCAACTTGATACAATAAATATAAACTCATTTATAAAATTTGTTGAATGTACGTATTCTTACATACCTACATAATAGTAATAATAATATTCTAGCATATACAAATTCAAAATTGAAACTGTGTCATTATTTTAACAAGTAAATGCAATGGATGATGTTCATAAATGAGCTTGCGTTCCGCAAACGGGGAATGATTAATTCACGGCTCTCATTTCTATGATAGATAACTATATTGTATTGAGTAATGAACTCGTGTGTCCGTGGTGATATAATGAATGAGATTGGTCCAATACATCGATGAAAGACTTATATTTTGTTGCCTTTTACATTTGTAAGGGTAATAATTAAACATGATTAATATATGTACATGTAACATAATAAACACACATCCTGAAAGTAGTTTATTCAAAATCGGCTACTGAATCAAATCCAGCAATTTTTTATATAAGTAATTTTTTATCCCTAGAATAATTAAAACGAATGAAATTATAGTCATCCATTTATTAAACAGCTGACATAAACGAAAATGTACCTATCATAATTCAAGGCAATAAGGTTTTTAATGCAATAAAGGCAATAATGTTAGATTTATTGTAATATACAATAAATCTAAGCAAACCACAGCTAGACTTCATGATACTTTGAGCTCATTCTGCGTAAATAGAAACACCAATGATTAAATTATGTTCGGTTACTTTGAATCAACTACACTGGAACATTGAGACAACTACCATCTTAGTCTCCCCGTGACCATGGCTGCTGAAAAGCAACCGAAACGTCGGGGAAAGTATAAAGTGAAATATAAATAATTTTAATAATTTAATTAGCTTAAAAATTTGTAGTTTCGAAATTATGTAAAAAAGTGTCAAATAAACAACGCGATAAAATCCGTATATAGTAGTTCAATATCAATAGTATTTATCAATTAACCCAGTTAGTTATATACCGGCTGATGGCAGTTATCGCACCTTGTGATCGCTTGCAATAGAAGAGGTATCACTCCCCCAGTGCCGGGCACGCCACGATCGTGGCGGTAAGTCCCGTGTTTGAGGAGTGGCTGGAGAGGCGCCATGGCGCCCTCACCTTCCGGCTGACACAGGTAATGACTGGCCACGGTTGTTTTGGCCAGTTCCTGTGTCGTATACGCCGGCAAGAGACGCCCGGTTGTCACCACTGCGGCGACTGCCGCGACGTTGTTGAGGACACGGCGCTGCACACTTTGGCGGTTTGCCCCGCCTGGGCATCGCAGCGCCGTGAGTTGATCGCGGCAGTCGGATTGGTTGCCCTCTCGCTCCCGGCCGTAGTTCAGTCTATGGTCCGGAGTGAGAGGTCGTGGAACGCCGTCGCCTCCTTTTGTGAGGAAGTCATTTCCATCAAGGAGGCGGCGGAGCGGGAGAGGGAGCGTTTGAACCCTCTCCCCAACCGCAGAGCCGGGCGCCGGAGGGCGCGAGACGACCTCCAGCCACCCTGAGGTTTGACCTGGGGGTGGCGGGCTTTGTGGGCCTGCCCGCCATCCGTTCAGCACCAGGTCCGAGAGGCGGCGTGCGTGTTCCCACGCGCGCCTCTGTTGTTTCGAGTCCGTCTCCCCTCTAGGGGGGACAGTAGGGATAATATGTGAGGAGTGCCTTTGGGTAGGTCTTTCGTGTAGTGGCCTGCCGTTTCATACGGCGGGCCGAAACCTCGGCGGGGTCGCGACCGCATGCGAAAGTGATTCGCGCGGCCCCGTCGATAGCGGTTTTGTCGAGGAACACCGTGGTAGGTTTAGTCGGTATTCCGGGAGGTACTATATCATCTTTAACATCTTTCTTTTACCCCGGCGAGCCCGACATAACCCCTCCGCCCGCCCCCGCGGAGGGGTATGCGTCATGCATTCCCCCACGTAAAAAAAAAAAAAAAAAAAAAGAAGAGGTATCACTCGGGCACGCCACGATCGTGGCGGTAAGTCCCGTGTTTGAGGAGTGGCTGGAGAGGCGCCATGGCGCCCTCACCTTCCGGCTGACACAGGTAATGACTGGCCACGGTTGTTTTGGCCAGTTCCTGTGTCGCATACGCCGGCAAGAGACGCCCGGTTGTCACCACTGCGGCGACTGCCGCGACGTTGTTGAGGACACGGCGCTGCACACTTTGGCGGTTTGCCCCGCCTGGGCATCGCAGCGCCGTGAATTGATCGCGGCAGTCGGATTGGTTGCCCTCTCGCTCCCGGCCGTAGTTCAGTCTATGGTCCGGAGTGAGAGGTCGTGGAACGCCGTCGCCTCCTTTTGTGAGGAAGTCATTTCCATCAAGGAGGCGGCGGAGCGGGAGAGGGAGCGTTTGAACCCTCTCCCCAACCGCAGAGCCGGGCGCCGGAGGGCGCGAGACGACCTCCAGCCACCCTGAGGTTTGACCTGGGGGTGGCGGGCTTTGTGGGCCTGCCCGCCATCCGTTCAGCACCAGGTCCGAGAGGCGGCGTGCGTGTTCCCACGCGCGCCTCTGTTGTTTCGAGTCCGTCTCCCCTCTAGGGGGGACAGTAGGGATAATTTGTGAGAAGTGCCTTTGGGTAGGTCTTTCGTGTAGTGGCCTGCCGTTTCATACGGCGGGCTGAATCCTCGGCGGGGTCGCGACCGCATGCGAAAGTGATTCGCGCGGCCCCGTCGATAGTGGTTTTGTCGAGGAACACCGTGGTAGGTTTAGTCGGTATTCCGGGAGGTACATTTTCTTCTTAACATCTTTCTTTTACCCCGGCGAGTCCGACATAACCCCTCCGCCCGCCCCCGCGGAGGGGTATGCATGAAGCATTCCCCCACGTAAAAAAAAAAAAAAAAAAAAAAAGAAGAGGTATCACCGGGCACGCCACGATCGTGGCGGTAAGTCCCGTGTTTGAGGAGTGGCTGGAGAGGCGGCATGGCGCCCTCACCTTCCGGCTGACACAGGTAATGACTGGCCACGGTTGTTTTGGCCAGTTCCTGTGTCGTATACGCCGGCAAGAGACGCCCAGTTGTCACCACTGCGGCGACTGCCGCAACATAGTTGAGGACACGGCGCTGCACACTTTGGCGGTTTGCCCCGCCTGGGCATCGCAGCGCCGTGAGTTGATCGCGGCAGTCGGGTTGGTTGCCCTCTTGCTCCCGGCCGTAGTTCAGTCTATGGTCCGGAGTGAGAGGTCGTGGAACGCCGTCGCCTCCTTTTGTGAGGAAGTTATTTCCATCAAGGTGGCGGCGGAGCGGGAGAGGGAGCGTTTAAACCCTCTCCCCAACCGCAGAGCCGGGCGCCGGAGGGCGCGAGACGACCTCCAGCCACCCTGAGGTTTGACCTGGGGGTGGCGGGCTTTGTGGGCCTGCCCGCCATCCGTTCAGCACCAGGTCCGAGAGGCGGCGTGCGTGTTCCCACGCGCGCCTCTATGTCGAGTCCGTCTCCCCTCTAGGGGGGACAGTAGGGATAATTTGTTAGAAGTGCCTATTGGGTAGGTCTTTCGCGTAGTGGCCTGCCATTTCATACGGCGGGCCGAAACCTCGGCAGGGTCGCGACCGCATGCGAAAGTGATTCGCGCGGCCCCGTCGATAGTGGTTTTGTCGAGGAACACCGTGGTAGGTTTAGTCGGTATTCCGGGAGGTACATTTTCTTCTTAACATCTTTCTTTTACCCCGGTGAGTCCGACATAACCCCTCCACTCGCCCCCGCGGAGGGGTATGCGTCATGCATTCCCCCAAGTAAAAAAAAAAAGTAGAGGTATCACCGCCGGTCTTACCGCCACAATCGTGGCGGTAAGACCCGTACTTAGAGAGTGGCTGGAGAGGCGTCATGGCGCCCTCACGTTTCGCCTGACGCAGGTGCTGACCGACCACGGTTGTTTCGGTCGGTATCTGTGTCGAATAGGCAAACAGGAGACGCCCGGTTGTCATCACTGCGGCAACTGCCGCGTCGTTGTCGAGGACACGGCGTTGCACACATTGGTGACTTGCCCTGCTTGGGCCACGCAATGCCGTGTCATGCACGTGACAGTCGGTAGAGTCGTCCTCTCGCTCGAGGCTATGGTTATGTCCATGATCTCGAGCGAGAGGTCTTGGAATGCCGTCGCCTCCTTCTGTGAGGAGGTGATGTCACTGAAGGAGGCGGCGGAAAGGGAGAGGGAACGTTCAATCCCTTTCCCTAACCGCAGAGCCGGGCGCAGGAGGGCGCGAGACGACCTCCAGCCACCCTGAGTAGAAGCCTGCGGGCGGTGGACCCATTGGGGCCGTCCACCGCCCAATCAGTGCAGGTCCGAGTAGGCGGCGTTCGTGTTCCACGCACGCCTCTCGATGTCGGAAAGGGGACTAGGTCCCCCCGCTTTGTTGTCGGGGACTAGGTCCCCCAACTATGGATGTAAACTTTTATTGTGTTGTGGGATCCGCCACGTCCATCGGCGGGTCAAACCTTGGCGGGGTCGCGATTTGAATGCGAGAGCGATCCGCGCGACCCCGCCATAAAGGTGTGAGGAACACCGCGGTGGTTTTAGTCGGTTCAGCCCAAACATATGGGCTGGATCCCGACATATCCCCATCGCCCGCCCCAAAATCGGCGATGGGCAACGTGATTTGCACATTTCCACGCGTTAAAAAAAAAAAAAAAAAAAAAAAGTAGAGGTATCATTCATGCGTTGCTGATCTTACAGCGAAGATATTTAATATGGCGCAAAGTAATGGGAGAAGTCATTCGCTCACATATTTGTGAGCTACCAGAGCACTTACTCACTGAACAAAACCGACAAACTATCTTACTACTGTTACGCGAGCTTCCTGCAAGGAGTAAGACTCAGTACCGTCACCAAATAGCAGGTAACGGGTCGATAAGAGTTAGGTGGTATTACAAGCGATTATGGGCTTAGCTTACAATCAAGCAGGCAGTATAATTCTTTACCACCTCAGTAGCATAAAAACCCTAAAGACAGTATTTTCTCCACCGCATCAAGTAGTATTACTCAATGAACTATCATTAAAAGGCGTTAAAGAGCAGTCAATAGCGCTACTTTTGCCCAATATTTGTCTATAAGATTAAATAAAATTTTATCCTCAATAAGAAGTCGGGAAATCCTGAGCGTATTTTATATAATCCTCTCTAAAGTAATAATTGAACAGTGCGGGTCTGGGCTAGTTACGGCGTTATGCAGCTTTAATCGGACCAAAACTTGGCATCGCCACCTGAACTGGCAAATTGATTAATCACCACAAGTTTCTTTTTAACTTTTTATATTTAAACTTTTGCTCTATTCTTTATATATCTTCGTCGTAAGATTCAGAGTGATTATGCAAAGTGTAGGCGTCTGTTAAGATGTTGAATATATATTTAGCGCTTTTGGGGAAGGTTAAATATTTTAATGGAATAAAATGATTTAAGTGCCCTTTTGGTATCGTGCTTGTGAGTTCGATTCTCAGTTCGGGTATCGTGATATTCTGATAGAACTTTCTCTTTAGCAGCAGAAACTGTGCTAGGTATTTAAATACAAATCTACCTACATCAATACATTTTTACGCCTGGACATTCCGGGAGGACTAATATGCAGGCGTAAAAATGTATTAATTTAACTATTTCTGTCATTACGATCACACACACGGTAATATTATAAGACTACAGACATAATTAAAATGTATTTGTTGTAGTACACCTAAAAAGTAATTTAAGTAAAACATAAATACATACATACATAGATTCACGCCTGTTTCCCAGAGGGGTAGGCAGAGACTACGGATTTCCATTTGCTACGATCCTGACACACTTCTCTGGCTTCATTCACTTTCATCACATTACTCATACACGCCCGTCGGTTAAGAGCACCTTGAACCTTATTATCTTATATTCAAGTAAAAATGATTAATAATCTGCATCTTTATACAAACATATATGAAAGAATCAATATCTTTAAGAGGCAGGTAGTCTTACATCATATACTACACACCCACATATCGTCAACTATAACATGTTGCCTCAGACAAGTTCTATATAGAAAACCTTATGAACAGTGCCCAATTCGGGTACCAAACACGGGACCTTATATTCGAGGATTGGCGGCAACATAAGCGCAAACTTTTGCTCCTGAAATAAGAAATATTAACATAATTAATATTATAAACAAACTATTTTTATATCATTTGAAAGCACCAAATTATTTATATTCAAAATAAGGTTGATGTCGACAATTCAAAATATTTCTTTAATTAGTTCTACCCTACCCTTTATCGGTATTTTGACCTCTACGGGTCGGTCCTTTATTACTTTTTACCGTTATATTGCTTTCACGATATTAAAAATATTTTTATTTTTATTAATTCTTCGAATTCCGCAAAATTCAGGCATTTTCAATACATTGCATATTATGTCAGTTTTTTGGGTTATTAATTTTTTGCGTATAATATAACTTCGCTTGACAATAATGAATATTCTCTTTTAAATTTCATATTGAATAAAATACATTTTAACTTAATAAAAAACGAAGTGGTTTACAATAAAAGCCTAGTGCGGTGAATGTTGCAGTGGCAGAGGTTTCGAGAAATATCCTCATACCCTTCGATATTTTTAAATTGAAATTAAACTACTATATACGGATTTTATCGCGTTATTTATTTTACACTTCATTACAAAATTTTAAAACTTGTACACTACTACTAGATACTATTAAACTTTACTAATTTTAAGCTAATTAAATTATTAAAACTATTAAAACTATTTATATTTAAGTTTACACATTCCCCGACGTTTTAGTTGCTTTTCAGCAGCCATGGTCACGGGGAGACTAAGATGGTAGTTGTCTCAATGTTCCAGTGTGGTTATTTCAAAGTACCCGAACATAATTTAATCATTGGTGTTTCCATTTACGCAGAATGAGCTCAGAGTATCATGAAGTCTAGCTGTGGTTTGCTTCTTCTTGGGTTTGACTATTTGAATAACTGGATCCCAAGCTGGTGGTACATTAGTACATTATTAGTACATATTTTTAAATTGTTGATATTCGTTTACGGCAAATCGTCTAAAAATGTAAGTTTCTGTGAAGTCTGCCATACGTTTGGTTGACGTGGACTAAAGCTTAATTCGTACTTATAAGAGGTACCCGTGGAATAGCTTATAAACACAGCTGTAAGCCTACCATGAAACGCAAAATGCGGGCCGGTTGTTCGTGCTATTCATAATGCGAACATAAAGATCATTTAGATCACTTTAAACCCACTAAAATAAACTTTTGGTTCGAACAACGACACTTCGTGGTAGGTATCTATATTCCGTTCACCCCGAACGAACAAACACAATAACAAATATTTTCAAGGTTTACAGATATTAGGTATATTATTTACAGATTAGTATTTTCACCATTTTTTAATTATAAGAATACTATTTTCACCTGAGTAACGACAATCGAAATCCATAATTATATATATCTATAATATACGGATAATCTTCGTAGTAACACACATCTCGTTGACATCAAAATTTTTGCACACTTATACTCTAAATACAAAAGCTCAGTAATTGAAATCTTAAAACATTAATCTGACATTGCAACCCCAATTCTCTCTATATCTTATGATCTTATTTTATCTAGTGATACCACTTACTTTCACTTACTTTTAATTAAAGACCCGCATTTGCTCTTATGAACTTTATTATAATACATACTATTTAAACTATTTTGCGGATAGTGGTGTGGGTGGGTGGGTATAACTGTTAAATATCCCTACAATTAATTAGAAATTTTGTTTATGTTAGCGTCAAACTAAAATATATTTTCTTTTCCAGACAAAGCGCCATCGGAAGCCACGTTTCGCGGCGCAGAGTTCCTCTCATACGACTTGACGCAGACTGGCGGAGAGCCCATAGTGAGCACACAGGACGCCATCTCGCTGTACTTCAAGACACGACAGCCTAATGGCTTGCTGTTTTACACTGGTAAGCATGTCCTCGTTGTCGCCTTTGAGACTGCATCCATTACTGAGACAGGCTTACAGCATGATATGAGGAATAGTTATGTGTACTTGTGTGTGAGTAATGGTTTCCATATACACACAGGCAATATGCTAGTGCTTAAAGAAGCATAATATTAATACGCATAAAGTAAAAAGCCATATTCCAACTGCATTGTTTCTATGCCCATTTGCATTGAGTTCTTATTAGTGCTTGCAGCCCATTTTTCTATCGCTGAAAATTATTTAAATATATATTTTAATATTTATGCCTGCTGATTATAAGAGTATAACATGACTATAAGTAATATTTGTTAATAAATAAATTAAAAGACTTTGTTTTGTACCTTTTTAGACATAAAAAATTATTATTATTTGAACCTAATAGCCAAGACGTTGCACCTTAGTGACAAATGGCATTTCAAACGTTGATAAGTTCTTTTATAAGAATTTTCATTTATCTTACATACATAGTCTCTCACCTATAACACCGAAGTGCTGGAGAGCTATATTATACCTTAGCTTGCTATGATCTCATTTGATTGATAAAACAAAATAAAAATATATATTTTTTACTTATGTTTACTGAATACTACACATGTCTACCTACAGGCTCTCATTTTAATCCATAAATGTATAATATTATATATAATACTAGTAGTTTTCCCGCGGTTTCACCCGCGTAAGTCCCGTTCCCGTGTGAATATCGGGTTTCACCCCTTTCACCCCCTTCAGGGTAGAATTTCCAAAAATCCTCTCTTAGTGCTCCCCTACACTCTCCAAGGAACATACATGCCAAATTTCAGCTTCTTGCGTTCAGTAGTTTCGGCTGTGCGTTGTCTGTCAGTCACTCAGTAACGGAAGAGTTTTATATGTATAGATGTGATAAATGTCTAGTGTCACAATTATGCTATTTTTACTTGCTACATATTATTGAAAACCTATATTATGTCATTGTCTATTTACCTCAATAAATAAATAAAAACACTCACATTATCCCCAGGTATATAGTTCCTACGTAATAATGAGTAAGTCTATTCTGTTATACGATATATTATAATATATCCCGCGGAAATGACGTAACGTTTACCTTGCACACGTTAGCTGTCGTGTAAAAGAGCCATTAGAGTTATTACCTACATGAATTTATTAAATCTAATTTAATCAACATGGATCTTCTGAAGAAATGAAGGCAGCGTTAAGTTCATACAAACCTTCCTCTGTTCTCTCTTTGAATAATCATATAAGAGCAAAAATAAACAAAATCTTAACAGAAAAGAAAACTGACTTCATAATAGAATATTCTAAAACAAAAAATGCACTAAAAAGTTAAAAAATAATTGCGTATTCTTGTGAATAATTAAATTATTACTATTTGGAGTCGGTGTCAGCCAATGTAGATTTGTAACTACTTAAACATGAGATATCTTACTATAATCATAACATAACATTGGCATGCACAATTACACACATAGACGCAGCACGCGGCACAGGCGGCTGACACCGACTCTAAAAATAACAATAATTTAATTATTTATATAAGAATCATCCAAATCGGTTCACCTAGAAAAGAGATATGAGGTAAAACATAGAAAAAAACATACAATCGTATTGAGAACCTCCTCCATTTTTTAAGTGGGTAAAAAATATAATATTCTTTCACATACACGCAACATCATCTAGCCCAAACTAAGCAGAACTTGTACTATGGATACTACACAATGGATAAACATACATATATACTTTTTTTTTGTAAATACTTACATATTATACATAGAAACACCCAGACCAAGACAAACATCATCAAACAAGTTCATGCACACAAATGTTTGACTTGTGCGGGAATCGAACCCGCGACCTCAGGCGTGGCAGTCAGTTACACTAACCACTACGCCATCAAGTCGTCAAATAGGACTTAACATGGTAGTAACCATGTCTCTAAGTTTCCTTATTTTCAGAATTAATTATTATAAATACTAGAAACGAAAAATTAATAATTTATTGAAATTAAACTGCTATATACGGATTTTATCGCGTTGTTTATTTGACACTTTATTACAAAATTTTGAAAATTGTTACACTTCTACTACTATTAAACTTTACTAATTTATAAGCTAATTAAATTATTATTAAACTATTTAGATTTAATTTATTTTTACACTTTCCCATATATATAGCAGTTTAATTTCAATGAATAATATTCGCGTAAATAGAAGACAATATTAATTAATAATTTGTTGGGTTATTCATAAATTGGTAACTGTTTTTTAAAAAGGTCTAGTAAGTAAACTTAACGAAAGTAATATATAAATAAATACACACATATATAGCCAAAATCCTTCTCATAATGTTTACGGAAAATTTATTAAAATCAGTTTAGTTTTAAAGGAATCCAATAGTTCCACTATTTATACGAGACAATCATAGCTATAATAAGTCCAATCTATAATTATCTCTTTCACTCATTGATATTTCGTTCGGGCCCAGCGTGACAGCAATAGATCTGATCAAAACCGTTTATTTGATCATTTTGATGCCCGAATTACGAAGATACTAAGAGTGTAAATATTTTCTAGGACACGAGGCTGACTACCTAAACTTGGCCGTACGTGATGGCGGAGTGTCTCTCACTATGGGTCTGGGCAACGGCAAGCAAGAGATGCACATCAAGCCGTCCAAGACTAGGTTCGATGACCACCAGTGGCACAAGCTGACCGTGCATAGAAGGATACAAGAGGTGAGTAATTTAATAAACTTACATCACTTTCTGACTTAGTTTTATTTAACGTGCTTATTTGTAGCTGGAGTTCAAGGGGTAGAGGTATATTATTAGTAATAATTCTCCTCTGTCTTCTTCAGAAATTATGTAAAGGTGCCTTAATTATTACATCTACATTTTGCCAGCCAAACCTTTTGCTGTCCACGGGGCATATTTCTTGAATTGGTTTTCCTGTCAAGATTACTTACTTATAATTATGATTTATTATACATACCTCCGTTGGACTGCCACGCAGAGGTCTCAAGTTCGATACTAAGGCACACATCTCTGAATTTTCTAAGTTATGTGCGTATTTAATAGTTAATTATCGCTCGCTTTAACGGTTAAGGGAAAAATTAGATTGGGCCTCCGGCACTCTCACACACCGAACAATACACAACAGTAAGAATACTGCTATTTCACGCCGATTTTCTATGATAGGTGGTCCTTCCCCGGTCGAGCCGGCCCTTTCATACTGAAATCAGCAAGCCTCTACTATACAGGTCCAGTCTACGTGTAGCTACTGAGAATTTAGTGATAGAAAAATCAAATATAACTATGGCCGATCCGGCAGTCTAACCCTGCTCTCACGCACAGCAGTGGCATTCGTTATTCCAAATATAACTTAAGCATTTATTTATTCACACGTATTGACGTATTCGCACCGCCTGCGTAGCATTACATCAGCTAAGCCTGCGCCGCCTTCATCGTTCACGAATATTTTATGTGTTGCATCTGTTCCTTGAACTTCGATCGATAACTTATGGCCCCTTGGCGTGTAACCATGAACCATCCATCATGGCCGCCGTTAATTCACAACTGGAATCGATGCATGTCGAAGTAATTTGATTGTTAAAGGCACATTCTTTTGTACCTGGAAGTCGTTTGTTGAGTATTTTATATTTTTTTGTGGTAATCTCTGTTGTTGGTTGTATATTGTGTTGTGAGCCCGTTACGCTATGGGGACGGCGTAGACCAACCGACCCGCGTTTATAATGAAACATGCTACGCTCGTAGACATTTACAAAAAACGTCTTATCCTTCCGTGTCTTAGAAAGCATAGCAAATCGTATGTAAAGGTACAAGGAGTGATGTGCCTTCAGTTCAACGGGAGGATACAAGCTGGGCAATCGTGCTTCGCGGGCTGAAGCCTGACTATTAATATCAGGATCTTACATATAATATCAATTTATAATATTATATTTATATTAATTGATTAAATTTACAATCTGATGTCTAATCTCAATTTATTATATAAGTTTTTATATTTATCAAACTTGTGTATTTCTTTTGTAATTTAACAATTTAAATTGTCAGTACTTTTTATGCCAACGTAACGCATGTTGTATTCACCTATAATTAGTTGTGCAATTATGATTTTGTAAAATGATATGCATAGCAGCTGTTGGTGAATCTAATAAATAAATAAATAATAATATCCTATCGCATACACACGACACCATCTAGCCCAAACTAAGCAGAGCTTGTACTATGGGTACTAGACAATGGATAAACATACATATAGGTACCTACACTTCTTTTTTTGTAAATACATACTTATTATACATAGAAACACCCAGACCAAGACAAACATCCATGTCCATGCACACAAATGTTTGACTTGTGCGGGAATCGAATCCGCGACGTCAGGAGAGGCAGTCGGTTACACTAACCACTACGCCATCGAGGCCGCAATATGATTATGTTATGTATGTATCCTATGTGGGGGCCAGTCAGTGCAGACCGGTGACAACACTTCGACCCAGTGGGATCTTTTGTGTCGACACTCTCCCAATAACGACTGCCATAGATGTTCATGGCAGCCGGGACCGACGGCTTAACGTGCTCTCCGAGGCACGGAGCAGGCGATAATTGTCAATCAATACGCACATAATTTCGAAAAGTCATATAACTTCCGAAAGTCAGAGGTGCGTGACGTGGGTTCGAACCCGAGACCCTCTGCATTACAGTCTGTTGGTCTCCCCACTGAGCTATCTCTGCTCGCTATAATTATGTTAACTCGCTGTATGAACAAACTTCGTATGCGCGTACCAGTCTTTAGTGTAACTTGTATCATTTAGAGTAGAATTTACTACAGGCCACTTTTTTTTGCTAGCTGTAACTAACTAAACACCTTGCTTTACCATGTTTGAATCTTATGTATTAAACACAGAATATTATAGTGTAATCGACTGCTTACGACTGCTTAGTCTTCCCAGATTAGATAATCGACTCAATTAAACAACGTGTTACTAAAACGACGAACGCCCGCACATATTATATTTATCTGAACTAGCGGTCGGCAAGTGCTCGAAAATTTTCGATCACAGTTTGTCTGTAAGATATTGCTGACATATGTCATTATATATTGATACTAGCTGCCCGGACAGACTTCGTTCTGTCAAAAGTAATTTTTTTTTTTTTATGTTTACTTTATCACTAAGGGGTATGAAAAATAGATAGTAGCCGATTCTCAGGCCTACTAAATATGCATATAAAATTTCATAAAAATCGGTCAAGCCGTTTCGGAGGAGTATGGTAACTAACATTGTGACACGATAATTTATATATAAGATGATAATATCATCTTGGTTACATATTATGTAACCATAGTTACGCGCTTCGACTGCGTGTGTCAAATGCATGGTTGTGTGCGTGTAGTTTTTGTCATTAATTTAATGTATTTCTAATGCATATTTTATATAAATATTAGAATTCGCCCCTCCTTCTCTATATAAACTTTAACTGTGCCAAATTTCATACTCCTCCGTCCGCGCAATTTTCGTAAAAAACGGTACATAGATTTTGCTTCACGTATTAATATATAGATTTATATTATATAGTTTAATCACATATGTACTTGTATCAGTAGTTCAGCGAAATTCTAAATTTAGACCAAACGTAGATTTATACGTTGCGTGTGGCGTTATTATTAATAGCCAGATCAGATTCTCGGCATATTCAGGTTAATTAGCTCGGTTACCTTGTGGTTTAAATAATTATCTGTGCATAACACCCATCATATAAAACCTAATCAATTGTGATTAACTGTTTCAAACTCATTGTATTGTTGGTCCAAGAGTATAATGAACTTACTAGATCTTGCCCGCGGCTTTGGATGTACCAATTAATCCAGACATTGTCAAAAAAAATTTACTTTTATCCCTCGGTAACAGTGGGCACAGTAATTTTTCTGGATGTAAGTTATTCTAGATGCAAGATACCTTATATTCTCTTTTGTACTCCTGACAACGTTTTTGCAAAATTTCATGATAGTCGGTCGAGTAGTTAAGGCGTGAAAGCGTAACAAATAAACGAACTGACATTTACGTTTACAATTAAATAGTAGTTATGATTTTTGCAGGTAAGCACAAAATTTCAGATGAAGTATTTTTAGGTTATTCTATTGCAAGAATCTTCGTAGCATATCTGATAAAAGATAATCTGTTCGGCGGGCAGCAATAAGCTGAGCCCATATACCAGGAGACTTCGAAACATAGCTTACAAAGTGTTGGTAGAATACAATTCTGCTTAGACATGTGACCTGTAACCTAATATTTCAATACATAGACACATGTTATTATTGTCATGTATTTCAATATTTGGTTACTAGTTTATAATAATAATAATATTCTATCACATACACACAACACCATCTAGCCTAAACTAAGCAGAGCTTGTACTATGGGTACTAGACAATGGATAAACATACATATTTAACTTTTTTTTTGTAAATACTTACATATTGTACATAGAAACTCGACTGATGACGACTCGATGGCGTAGTGGTTAGTGTAACCGACTGCCACGCCTGAGGTCGTGGGTTCGATTCCCGCACAAGTCAAACATTTGTGTGCATGAACATGGATGTTTGTCTTGGTCTGGGTGTTTCTATGTATAATATGTATGTATTTACAAAAAAAAAAGTATATATGTATGTTTATCCATTTTCTAGTACCCATAGTACAAGCTCTGCTTAGTTTCGGCTAGATGGTGTTGTGTGTATGTGATAGAATATTATGTGATAGAATATTATTATTATTAAACACCCAGATCAAGACAAACATTCATGTTCATGCACACAAATGTTTGCCTTGTGCGGGAATCGAACTCACGAGCTCAGACGTGGCAGTCGGTTACACTAACCACTACGCCATCGAGGCCGACAGTTTGGTAGGATACTGAAATGAATAACACTGAAAAGGCATACACCTCGCCTTCTTAGGTTTCAATTATGTGGTTGCATTTTAAACTGTCTATTCTTGGAATTCCAGACTTCATGGAAACCTTTTGTATCTGGCCGTCGGTGTGCCGCCGCTCAATAGGTTCAGACGGAGAATATGTTATTATTTTTTATTATAAGGACATTCTAGTAGAAACATCTTGGTAGCATAATTGCGATAGCCTAGTGGGCACTGCCACACAGAGGTCCCGAGTTCGATCCCAAGGCACGCACCTCTGACTTTTCGAAGCTATGTGCGTATTATGAGGGGCGTTCAATGTATTCTCGGTATCGGGGTGATATACTAATGATGAGGGTAATCAAATTATCTCATTAGTTGAAGACACTCTTTGAGGGTATGAATATAAAATTTTATTTAATTGTAACTATTAGTATTCAAGATATAATTACGAAAAGGCAACTACGATGTCTGATGCGACATGTTGAAAAAAATCGGGCATCGTGCTGTGATAAAATTCCTTACAAAACAAGGAAAGACTTAAAAAGTTATTCACGAAGAAATGGTGGCTGTTTACCAAGATTCTGCTCCTTCATTATCTACTATTCAAAAGTGGTCTAGTGAATTTAGACGGGGTAGAGAGAGTATTGGAGACGACCCTCGTGGTTTTGGGATTCTAAGGCTATATTACTGGTTGAGTACACAAAAAAGAGTCAAAGTATTACTGCCACATCTTACGCAAACACCCTACGTAATTTAAAGGAAGCAGTAAAAGAAAAGACGTTGAAAATTGACCGCAGGAGTCTTACTTCTTGACGACAACGCGCCGGTTCACACAGGGCGCGTTGCTAAGGCTGCGGGAATACGGATTTGAAGAAATCAATCATCCACCCTACAGCGCAGACTTGGCCCCTAGTGATTACGTTCTATTCCCAAACATTAAGAAAGATGTTCCAGGTAAATGTTTTTCCGACGATGAAGAGTTGAAGGTGGCAATTGATGAACACAAGGAAGAAAAATATTTTTTAGGGGTATTGAAAAGTTACTTTCCCGCTCTAATAAGTGTACTGAGGAGATGAGGAATCACATAGAAAAAAACAAATTTTCAGAACTTTCTGCTTATTCTTTCATACCTATACCGAGAATACATTGAACTCCCCTCGTAAATAGTCAATTATCACTCGCTTTAACGGTGAAGGAAAACATCGTGAGGAAACCTGCATGTTTCAGAGTTCTTAATAATGTTTTCGAAGATATATATAATGTGTTTTATAAGTGTCCTTGGATATTATGGTGAACAGTAAAACTGTAACCAAAATTGAGTTGCTCTGAAAAGAGAGGATTTTATTACATAAATCAGTTATTACACTTTCACAATAATTAACATTAATTAATCACAAACTCATCTGAAAAGAGAAACAACATTCAAAGCTATTGCTTCACCAGTTTCTATTAATTAAATATTAAAATTACAATATAATTCTCACATATTTATCATGCTGTGTCTTTCAGTCAATACGACAGACAGCTCCATAGATTCAAATGAGTTCACAGATAAATTATACGTCGAAGTTACGCGGCAAATTCGAACTGTTCAAACTAAATGAAGCGTCACGCACTTCGTTTACATACATATGTGAAGTCTGCCTAACTGCACTGGGCTAGCGTGGTGGACTACGTCCTAACCCTTCTCAAACTGAGAATTCGCTCGTGTCCAGTAGTGGGACAGTTTAATACAGGGCTGATATCCTTACTAATATATATAAATGCAAATGTGAGTTTATTTGTTACGCTTTCACGCCTTATCTACTCAACCAATTATCATGAAATTTTGTATATTCATTATCAGGGGTGCAGAAAAGACATAGGGAACCATCCAGACTAAAGCACTGTTACTAAACTAACTAACATGTAAGCGAGTGAAACCATGGGCAAAAGCTAGTTATTTTATATAAGGCAATTCAGTAGCAGCATGAGATCTTTAACTATGCAACAAGTTAGTCGCTCTATTGTATAAGACCTAATCATAGCCGGCAGAATCTCGGGTCTATGCACCATTAGGTAACCTTTCGGCGATATAAATATGGGTTAATAAATATCAGATTATCAACATCCAAGTTCAATTGTGGTTAAATGTAAATATCCTATTATAAACGAAATACTGGTCGAGCGAACCCTAATTCACAAGAGAAAAGGTTGGAATGGTGAGGACATTATTGAGCAAATTCCCGTTCAATGAAACCGGAATTTCCTAATCCTACTAATAATTAGTAATGTTTGTTATACGGTCTTTGAAATTGAAGCAATTTGTGTCGATAAATTTGCCCGGCGTTCGAATTGGGGATGTGTTTCCTCTACGCAGGGTCGAGCCAGTCGAACCGGTCGTGGAGTGTTCGAATCATTGTCTTTACGTTTGTTTAAAATTATGCCTTTTGTTATTCTGCCGTCCTTTAACTAAAATGCCGCTAACCCACAAGTGAACTAGAATTTAAAACTATCTATCTATCTATATAATTATGTATCTATATCTATATTCTAGAATAAAATTCAAAACTATACTTATTACTTTTCATTAAAAAGTCATATTCGCGCGCTTGTGGGTTTAAGGCATTTTAGTTAAGGGACGGCAGTATTGTAATAGGTACATACATATATTACAATCACAAACAGTTATATTTGTATTAATTTTTCTTTTTACTGTTATTTCTGTTTTCATTTTTACACTACCAAGATGAAAAGTAGTCTTTAATATAATCGCATCTTGCATTACCAGCAGTATCACTTATGCGTTGCCAACTACCGAGAAAAGGATATTTTATTGTTATTTAAAAAGACAACTCCCACAGTTGGATTAATTCCTGTATCTCTTTACAATCATTCAAACAACAGTCACAAAAGAACATCCAGACTCGGAACAACTATTTGTGAAACGGATCGATCGAATCGGAACAAATATTTATTAAAAAATGTTGTACCGTGTGGGATTCGAACCCACAACACTCGGCGCAGTAGCAGTGGCGAGGCGATAACTTAGACCACTACGCCATCCATGCAGCAGTAGGAATACCAGAACGTTTGGGTCGGCAACGCGTGAGTGATACTGCTGATATTACAAGCGATTACGGGGAATCCCGCGTGAGCGACGAATACGACGCGACGCGACGCTGCGAACGCGACGAACGCGATCAAAACAACGGCCTACCCATCTTGCGGCCTATGACGCGACGAAACGCGTACCTGTTTTATGGACCAGATGCGACACCACGTACTACGAAATAGATGATTCTCAAATTCAGACTTTAAAGCAGCAATAATGTAATCGAAAGTAGACGGTACCACGCCACAATACTGTTTAAACATATTATAATCGTTTCTTTATTTTGGATATAAATTATTAATATATGTTTCTTTCTAAAAATACTAGCTTTTGCCCGGACTTCGTCCGCGTGGAATAGTACTACACCCCTTTCACCCCCTTCGGGATGTAATTTCCAAAAATCCTCTATTAGTGCTCCCCTACACTCTCCAAGGAACATACATGCCAAATTTCAGCTTCTTGCGTTCAGTAGTTTCGGCTGTGCGTTGTCTGTCAGTCACTCAGTAACGGAAGAGTTTTATATATATAGACTAGTAGTTTCCCCGCGGTTTCACCCGCGTAAGTCCCGTTCCCGTGTGAATATCGGGTTTCACCCCTTTCACCCCCTTCAGGCAGGAATTTCGAAAAATCCTCTCTTAGTGCTCCCGTACACTCTCCAAGGAACATACATGCCAAATTTCAGCTTCTTGCGTTCAGTAGTTTCGGCTGTGCGTTGTCTGTCAGTCACTCAATAACGGAAGAGTTTTATATATATATAGATAGATATATATAGATTATATTTGTTTTCTTTCTGTGTATTATACTATATTTTTTTTAAGTCTTTACTTTAAGTATAATCTTTGAAGCAAAATTGCATTGTACTTCCCCATGATTCGAGAAGTAATGACCAAAATCACATAAGACATTTGTCGCATGTAGCATCGCGTCGCATTGCATCGTTCGTCGTTCAAGCAGGACACCCCGTTATAGAATACAGTAAACGCTGAGGGTGGTATGAGAGCATTTTCATGCAAAAAAATCTATTTCAGCACATGTTTGTTTTGTTTTAGTTATGGTGTAGACAAAAGCTTTGATATGTTGGTAGTAATAAAACATCTGTGGTTAATTACTAAATGTAACAGCTTAGGAAAAATAACCGTGAAGTCTGTTTTGTAGATCAAACAACTTACTTCGTCATTATGCTAAAATGTTAAAATCGAGGAACCTCTTAGTTCATATTTCTGTAAAAGTATTTTATTCTATTATCTACATTTGTATCTTATCTTATGTGGGGGCCAGTCAGTGCAGACCGGCGACACTTCGACCCAATGGGATCTTTTATGTCGACACTCTCCCAATAACGACTGCCATAGATGTTCATGGCAGCCGGGACCGACGGCTTAACGTGCTCTCCGAGGCACGGATCAGGCGATAATTGTCAATCGATACGCACATAATTTCGAAAAGTTATATAACTTCCGAAAGTCAGAGGTGCGCGACGTGGGTTCGACTCCGAGACCCTCTGCATTGCAGTCTGTTGGTCTCCCCACTGAGCTATCGCTGCTGCCATCTACATTTGTATCTTCAACAACAATAAACAACCAAGTAACTGCACAATTTGTGAAAGTTTCTCCAGCTCTCTATACTTTGAAATACTGTATTCAGGCATTAAGACTCTAGAGATTGCTGGCTTTGCTTCTAGAAGCCATTTGTTATGTATTTCCTTTACATTTATCCATGCAATATACATTCATATCTACTGACATTTATTTGTCAGTATTGCAGTCTGTTTTGCACATGGAAGTATGATAAATGTTAACGTGTTTACGTGCATTATAGCGTTATTGAACATTAACGTATCACATAAATCAAAAGTTAAACAAGGCACAATATTTATTCATTATGTAGAATCAGTTAGGCAATAATAATTATTCGTATTGCTAAATATCACGAAAACGTAGTTTCTTATCTTACGACATTAAGGACCTACGATATCAAATATCGGAAATTAAGAATATAAAATTATGCGCGTAAAAAAAGTCACACGTCTTTTTTATTATTTGCCTTGTATTAGTAAGTTTTACAAACTCAAGATACTTTTGCGCTAAACGAATAATTATAGGGTGGAAGGCGCTTGCGGCTGTTCAGTTCAAACTAGCACAACCGGTAACGACAACCTCTTATTTTATACAGATATTATTA
Source organism: Catocala fraxini (assembly GCA_930367265.1). Lineage (NCBI taxonomy): Eukaryota > Metazoa > Arthropoda > Insecta > Lepidoptera > Erebidae > Catocala > Catocala fraxini. The sequence goes on along the minus strand of OV884040.1, from coordinate 2,992,916 downwards.
ATATTTGTTAACTTAAGTACACTTTACTAAAATAAGACCATAAAGTTTAGGAGTGAAAAATTTTTTTTTTTTACAAAATCATATAAATCGGCCATATGCATAAACTGTTACATAAAGCAAAATGGAGCAGATTGGTTATAACTCATAAAGTAATATAACTAAGTATTTGCAATAGTATAAAAACAGGTGCCTCCCGGAATACCGACTAAACCTACCACGGTGTTCCTCGACAAAACCACTATCGACGGGGCCGCGCGAATCACTTGAGCATGCGGTCGCGACCCTGCCGAGGTTTCGGCCCGCTGTATGAAACGGCAGGCCACTACGCAAAGAGACCTACCCAAAGGCACTCACTCACTTATTAAACCCTACTGTCTCCCCCCTAGAGGGGAGACGGACTCGAAACAGAGGCGCGCGTAGGAACACGCACGCCGCCTCTCGGACCTGGTGCTGAACGGATGGCGGGCAGGCCCACAAAGCCCACCACCCCCAGGTCAATCCTCAGGGTGGCTGGAGGTCACCTCGCGCCCTCCGGCACCCGGTTCTGGAGAGGGTTGGGGAGAGGGTTTAAACGCTCCCTCTCCCGCTCCGCTGCCTCCTTGATGGAAATGACTTCCTATAAATATTTTTATAAAAACAGGTGCACTCATAGACTCGTCAACATACGCGCACGCGACAACATAACCACACAATTATACATTTCTTAATTTTAACCCATTTTGAATTGTTAGATCGTCTTTATAGACCATGTTGATTAACAACTATCGCCTGCTCCGTGCCTTGGAGAGAACGTTAAGCCATCGGTCCCGGCTGCCATGAACATTTATGGGAATCGTTATTGAGAAGTCAGTGCCCTATAATATCCTGACACTGGTCTAGCCTTAGGGTATCGTTAGCGTTCGGGTTGCGCAGGTCAAGTGGCAGCCGCTCCGTGTAAAAACTGATATCCAGTCAAATCCGGTTAGACTAGAAAAGCCGACCCCAAGTGACTTGGGAATAATAAAGGCTAGGGAGAAGACATGGTCTTTTGTATGTTTAAAGCAAAATGCTGAAAAGCATATTCACTAATGTTTAGACCTTCATATTTTACAAAAATAATATCGTCGAACTTTTCAAATCAATATTTACATAGGTTAAATGACGTACCTAACAAATAATACCCTTGCTATGGTTCTCAGAAAAATAAACTTGTGTCATCATATTTTATATTCTGTTGTCATTCCGAATTTCCTAGAAGAGCTCATGGGTTGTAAATGAGTTTGTATTCGCAATATGTGAGTTTCATTGTTGTTGACATTCGATTTATTGGTAAAATATTTCATCCATATTTTATCCATAAAAGGAATTACTTTGGTATTGTTTTATTAAAAATGTTGTTAATTTTCCAATGAAAAAGATAATGGAATATGGTGAATTATTAAAGAGCTTTTAAAATAAATACGAATCGAACTACAGTTTTATGGAATCTAGAACATTTACACGAAGACAACAAAAGATGACAATCTTTAGAAAAATTGTGTCATAATTAATTTCCATTATCTATTTATATTGGCCGATGTTTTTTTTTTTTGTAACAGTTCAATTATACTGTCTTTAAATTCATTATTTTTGTTAAGTAGTTTCTGCCTGTGGCTTCGTCTTAATCTAGAAAATGGTCTATCTGTATGCCGAATTTTATCCAAATCCGTTCAACGATTCTTGATTGAGTAATAAACACCTTCCCAAAACTTAATATTAGTAGGATTAATGCCGCGTTTTGTATTTAATTCCGGGAATTGAACAATACACTCGAGTAGGCAATGCAATTAGAAGTTGGTTTTATTCGAACACTCAAACTTGATGGCTTGTGACTAAGCGATGCTAGGTAACGCTAGTAAAACGTGATGATAAAACTGACTCTTGATTAAAGATTGTGAGGTTTGCAATTGTCATCGATTTGTAGAAAAATATTATTTATAACTAAAAGACTGCTGGTAAGACAGAGTTCGAATCATTAAGAAGAACACCGTGATCATGGCTGTCGAAAAGTGTATGAAACGTCGGGATAAGTATAAATATGTATACAAATATTTATATAAATAAAATAAATCGTTAATAAAACTGTTAATTGAACATGAAACATTCGTGGGAACGTAAAACAAATACAAAACAAAATAAATAGATTTTAAAAGTAAAATAAAGGTTTCGCAGTTGTTAACGTCACTATTTCCAGTTATGTTACAGCTTATTTGATAATGACCTTTTTTATTTAAACGTGGGTTTAGCGGTTTTGCCTTTAGTAATTATAATATAATAAATTATTGAGAAAAGCCTTGCTTTTATACTAGGAATTCTTAAACCTTCAAATCCTATTTGTTAGGGTAACTGAAGAGACCGCAGGCTACGCGTTATTTTTTCTTTATAAGGTTTTCTTAATACGTAGTTAGTTTTAAAGTAATAAAAGATTTTATAAAAGCTTTAATTTAAATAAACCGTGATACCTGAACCGAGATACAAAAACACAATGTTTAAGATTATTTAAGAAATAGAGTTTTTTAGAGATTTGTCGGGTTAAATAAAAAGAAGATGATTTTTATGCGAAAATTCTGAGTTATACTTACTTTATTTAGTCATTGGATGCGAATTACTTCTAAATTGCTTCAGTTCTGTTAGTTAGAGTATGTAGTTGTTAAATGGCCTGCCCGCCATCCGTTCAGCACCAGGTCCGAGAGGCGGCGCGCGTGTTCCCACGCGCGCCTCTGTTGTTTCGAGTCCGTCTCCCCTCTAGGGGGGACAGTAGGGATAATATGTGAGGAGTGCCTTTGGGTAGGTCTTTCGTGTAGTGGCCTGCCGTTTCATACGGCGGGCCGAAACCTCAGCGGGGTCGCGACCGCATGCGAAAGTGATTCGCGCGGCCCCGTCGATAGCGGTTTTGTCGAGGAACACCGTGGTAGGTTTAGTCGGTATTCCGGGAGGTACTCTATCATCTTTAACATCTTTCTTTTACCCCGGCGAGTCCGACATAACCCCTCCGCCCGCCCCCGCGGAGGGGTATGGGACATGCAGTCCCCCAGGTAAAAAAAAAAAAAAAAATGTAGTTGTTAAATAAAATAAAAAAGGACAAGATCAGTCGATGTTTGTTGCAGATATCGTCCAAATAGGACACACGAGGGAATTAAAAAAGAAGGAAAATTCGACTTCAGCGGTTTTAGCGATTTTCTCGATAATTTTACGTATATTTTATATTTTTTCGGCCGGTCACTTATCGGTGGAATACATTGTATATTAATGCGTGAACCAAAACTTTGTAACCATTTTACGATAATTGCGCGGACAGAGGAGTATGAAATTTGGCACAGTTAAAGTTTATATGAAGAAGGAGGGGCAAATCCTAATATTTTTATAAAATATGCATTAGAAATACATGAAATTAATGAAAAAACACTACACGCACACATCCATACATTTGACACAAGTTTTAATATTTTTAAGAGAAAATTATTATATTTTATTTTAAATTAAATGAAATTATTCAATAAATGTTTTTTATGGTGTTAAAGAATTCTTAGAAGACAATAATTTGTGATATGCTTTGATATAATTAAATGAATATTTTTTGTAAATTAACCATATATCAATATTTGTACGCCAGATAATGGTAGAATATGGTTCGAAACTATGTTAAACATTAAGACCTATGTATACCCATATTCCGACGAATAAATGATTACTTACTTACTTACTTAATTAAGTGAGCATCATGAACTACTCTCGACAATTACCTTTGTGTCCGAAACGTAATTTGTAATTCCTGATCACGTAAATAATGTACATTCACTGCGTGTATTTCTTGTAAGATAATAATGTGAAGCTCTGTGAACATGTTTGTATGTTTGTTACTGAATTACGCATAAATTATTGAACCGGTTTCGATGGAACTGGCACACAGATATACCATGCCCTCGATTTACAACTAGGATACTTCTTTTTAACACGCTTTTACTAGCTTGGTACCTAACGGATTCTTTGTACGTGATTTTCACCCCTTTCAAACCGACGGATTGATTTGAAACTTTGCACACTTATCGAGGACCGATGACAATACAATAATAATTATAATATAATATATTAATATTATATATTAATAATAATATTCTATTCTACCACAAACACACAACACCATCTAGCTCAAACTAAGCAGAGCTTGTACTATGGGTACTAGACAATGGATAAACATACATATATACTTATTTTTTTGTAAATACATACATATTATACATAGAAACACCCAGACCAAGACAAACATCCATGTTCATGCACACAAATTTTTGACTTTTGCGGGAATCGAACCCGCGACCTCAGGCGTGGCAGTCGGTTACACTAACCACTACGCCATCGAGGCCGCCGATAATTTAGAATAAAAATATATTAGTTTAAAAAATTAATAAAAGTTTGAAAAAAAACTAAAATACACGTTTTAGAAACAATTTTGGTGTAAAAAGCGTGTTAAATTATTTTCTCCTTTTTAAAGCGTTTTTTAGTTTTTTTAACTATTATTTATTTCGATAATGTGTTAGCGTGGGTATCAAGTGGACGAAGCTGTAGGCAAAAACTACTACCAGCATAAAGTAAAATAGTATTATTATATTATGTACTAGTTTGTTCATACCTCAAATAGACTAGTCGATTTTTTAACTTCCCTGTATTCACATTTATACAAATATTTTACTGTTTTAAGCACGTTGGAGTGCCAATGTTTATCTATCTTGATTTAACGGTATAATCATGTAGTATAACCGATCAATACTTACCTCGAGCTCAGTATATAGTACCACTCTCTAACTAAGCAATATCCGCACCTTAACCCCATACGTCATACCGTTCAAGTAGAGTACCCATGCTAAACAAGGCACAGTCTAGTAAATAGTTTATTTTGCCAAGCCTCCCCATTCTGCTATCGTTAATTATGTAGCAGACTTTCTCATTCTTCGTGAATATTGCGGCTTATCGCAAGGGCTTATGGCCCTCGATTTGATTGGTGAATTTATAGGGTACGATTCGCTTGATGGATTAGGTTCTGGCCACGTGTGATTGAAGTTCGAAGGCGAATTCTTTCTTTGATAATACGAATTACGCAGTATTTTCAGCCAGGTACTATTTCTGTAAAAATTTAGAATGTCGTTTGAATTTGAATTGAGAATATTTTTTTTCTTTTCCAGATCACACCGTTTACGAGTTTCTGCAGGGTAAGTGCTATGTTATTTCATTTGAAAATAGAACTTCAAACGCGTTGTTATTCTGTGGTCAATGGAGAAGTAATTTTATCTTACATAATAATAGCGTATTTCGTAAGTACAAGCATATCATTATTATAACTTGTTAATTTATTATCCTACTTTTTAATATTTACGCTCCTGACGGAATTGTCATAGCAATAGCACTAATAATAATTATTGTGAATGTTTCAAATAATTATATTAGACCGAGTTACTGATTCATACTTAAACGTAAATTAATGAAATATAAAACATAGGTACTCTTTACAATTATTAAATATCACCAATGAAGTTTAAATCTATAATAATAGATGACAGGCATTTTCATACTATTAAACTTTGACTGCTTCATTATTTAGAAAATTATCAAAAAGGCCAAAAACAGCGTCAGTTATTCGACAAGCGTCTCTGCGATAGTTGAGACGCAAGCGAGCGGGTTTTAATCACAAAGATCATTTCCCATTTCATCACTCACTGTTCAGTCGAGTCAGTTAAGACCCTCCTGATGGCAACGAGACAAACGCGCGCCGAGGTATATATAGTACGGCCGGTAACGAAACCATAGCGCGATCTAACTCTATCTTAACGCCATCTATCGAGCGCAGAGACAACTTTGGATGTCGATTAGTTCCTTTTATGTCCGCATACGATTATTATTACTGTATTAGTAATATTTTTATATAGTTATTAAAAAATTTAATAGAGTATTTTATTATTATTTTTCGATTGAATAATTATAATACATGAGGTAATAGAATAAGGTAAAATAAGAAATTAATTACCTACTTTCGTTCTTATAAAGCAGTGTTAACTAAATTAAATTAAAGTTGACTATGATCTTTAATGTAATAAGATAAATGTAAATCATTATAACAGCTATAAAAATATATACAGATATTATAACCTATATTATTATCGTTAAATTGTAACTGTCGCTTTTAAATCTGGATAATAATGAAATTATTATTTCGATTTAATTTTTTATTTTTTTATTTCTGCGCAATTAGTATATTATTTTACCGTCAAGTAAGTAATTACTAGGCGTGCTTGTTAAAAAATGCGTGAATTTGTATTTATATATAATTATTACTTCTAAATGCATTTCATAATATAATAATTATGCTAATAACATTTTTTAGAACGCAATTCGTTTAAGATCGTTTCATCGAGTACTTTTAAGCGTGGCGAGTAACAATGAGTTCATGACAGAAATCTATTCCAAAAATAAACATCAATGTCATACCTATCCGTGAGATGAATATTTGTAGGTACAGAAATCGCATTCCCGCACTGGACTAGCGCGGTAGACTATGTTCAACGCTACACGCACAGAGAAGGGGCCCGTACCCAGCACGGGGCCGTTTATATTAGGTACTGTTTCGCTCGTCTGGATAAAGAAGCTTTCAAATGGTGAAATTGAATGAAAAGATTTGTATATTTAGAGTTCGAAAAATCTCTTTTACAACAGCTTTGTTCGTCCGTCCGTCCGTCTGTCTGTTGTACAGTTTTCAACTCAAGAACCGTAACAGCTAGAAACTCGCGGTCAACGCCATTCGACTCAGCATAGTCGATATACCCCCGAAATGACTATGACCTTTGACCATTTTTTCGTACTCTAAGATTTACGGCAATTCATGTCCGTTTCTCACTTGTCGTTTGTAATAAATATTATAAACAAAAATACAAATCTTTTAATATTAGTATAGACATTATATTTAAATTAACTATGTGGATAACAATTTCTTTAACCGTTTCCAACAATTTGTCAAATGCACTTTGTTACAATAGTTAAAAAAATTGGATTTCAAATATCCCTATTTCTCTCTCTCTATATTTCTCTAAGTTTATCTTTCTCCCAGCTGCATTTAAAATTATTTATTATTTTGCTCTTATAATGTTCTGAGGTTATTTTATTACTTTCTTATATTTTGTTATAATATTTTCTATATTGTTCTCAATAGCATTACATCAAAAATAATTGTCTAATATATAACTATTTTAAATTTCTAAATTTGTAAAATAATACCACGTTTGGGTTGTTTTAGTGTGAAACCGTAAGCTTATTCTGTATAACAACAATTATTAAATGAACATTGCCGTTACAGCTAAAACCATAATGTTCCCATAAACGCCTTCCACAAATTAGCTACACGTTATTTATTCATCAAATCTATACTAGTCTATTCTAATATTATAAAGCTGAAGAGTTTGTTTGTTTGAACGCGCTAATCTTAGAAACTACTGGTCCGAATTGAAAAATCTTTTTAGTGTTGGATAGCCCATTTATCTAGGAAGGCTATAGGCTATATAACATCACGCTACGACCAATAGGAGCGGAGCAGCAATGAAAAGTGTTGCAAAAACGGGGAAAATTCTCTTATGTGAAGCAGACAAATTTGAGCGAGTCAGCTAGTTGGTTATATACTGAATGACAATAATCTCTTTCACCTTACTCACTATTTTACTTAATAGTAGTGATAGAATATGATATTGATCTGATAGTTCATAAAATAAATAGGTACCTACCTACCTATAGCATGAATATGAATTACGATGAACGAATTCACTAGAAATTGAATTTTGTAGACGTACATACTAGTTAAAAGCAATAGAGAGAAATTATTAAATTATCACGTTTTCATAGAATTTCAATGTGCTCATATTATATTGGTAGTTAGCGAACTAATTGGTATCATGTACCTAACGAGAGTCCTTGAAAAGTAAAGGCTTTGAGAATATTCGGAACATGAGTCTGAGGGTACAAAACGTTGTCTGCGGCTACGCCTAAATAGAAAATACTATTTAAATAACACGGAATGTCACCTAGCGTTGATTTTATTTGATAAAACAATATTTGTGCGAGTTAATGAAGTCATTTTTAGTTTTAGAGTTCGAAAAATCTTTTATACAACAGCTTTGTCTGTCCGTCCGTCCGTCTGTTATACAACTTTCAAGTCAAGAACCGTAAGAGCTAGAGACTTACAGTTTACGCCATTCGAATCAGCATAGTCGATATGCCCCCGAAATGACTATAACCTTTGACCTCTGACCTCAAGGTCACGTGATACCATCTTTCAACTCAAGAACCGTAAGAGCTAGAGAGTCGCAGTCAACGCCATTCAACTCAGCATAGTCCATATACTCACGAAATGACTATGACCTTTGACCTCTGACCTCAAGGTCACGTGATACCATTTTTTCGAACTCTAAGATTTACGGCAATTCATGGCCTTTTCTCACTTGTTTAGTTGTAGCTCAAGAGTTGTGCCTGTCCTTAGATTACATTTTAATAGATTGATCGAGCTGAAAACATAACAATTACTCTGACTTGTTATACAGCGTAAAGAATAGTATGGCGAAAGCTAACACGCAATAGTGCCCTATTTTTTATGTAAATGACAACTGCCGCATTATACATGCCAGGCCGCGGGGAACTTTACAGACATTCAAAAAACGAACACAAAGATCGTCCAGACTCGGCACAGCTATTTGGGATCACACAAATTATTGTACCGCGTGGCAATCGAACCATAACACTTGACGTGGCGACGCGACCTCTTAAGCAACTACGCCCTCCATATATGATCTTGCATATTAAAGAATTATAGCTAATACTCAGGATTCTATGGATCACTTCAACAGTTTAGTAATTGGAAAGTAATACAAAGATTGAACTACATTTCTTTTTATTATATTAGTGGTAATTAACAAATATAAATAGCAGCGATAGCTCAGTGGGGAGACCAACAGACTGCAATGCAGAGGGTCTCGGGTTCGAACCCACGTCGCGTACCTCTGACTTTCGGAAGTTATATGACTTTCGAAATTATGTGCGTATTGATTGACAATTATCGCCTGCTCCGTGCCTCGGAGAGCACGTTAAGCCGTCGGTCCCGGTTGCCATGAACATCTATGGCAGTTGTTATTGGGAAAGTCAGTACCCTCTAATATCCTGACACTGGTCTAGCCTTACGGTATCGTTAGCCCTCGGGTTGCGGAGATCAGGTGGCAGCCGCTCCGTGTAAAAACTGAAACTTATTTCCAGTCAAATCCGGTTAGACCAGAAAAGCCGACCCCAAGTGACTTGGGAATAATAAAGGCTAAGAGAGAAGAGTGTTAATTAACAAGACTGCGAGCTTTTGTTGAAATTTATTTAGTAATTAGCCTATCAATAGCCTGTACAATCAATTCAATGCCTTCAATTGTATATATTTATTGAACCAAATACGTTTCCAGGATTAAAGACCAAAATTAGAATCAAATAAGTAATTCGAATGGGTCGGATTTGAACACGACTAATTTTGGACTTGTAAAAGTAAGAGCTGATCTGGGTTTAATAATAGAGTTAAATTAAAACTTTGCTTGACTAATGAAGTTCTCTTTTAATGGGGACATTGTCAATGAATAAAACTTTTATATTAATTAGAGCCTGTACAATGCGACAGAAATAGGTATAATGCATGCCTGTTCAGCCTTTTGAACAGTGAAAATAAAATTTCATTTAATGTCACTTCTTAACTAATATTTTGATTGCAAATGTGAGTTTGTTTGTTACGCTTTCACGCTTCAAATACTCGACCGATCAACATTAGATTTTGCACACACGTTGCCAGGGAACAGAAAAACATCTAGAAAAAGTACTGTAAATAACGTAATTTACGTTTACGCAAGCGACGCCACGGGCAAAATCTAGTATGAAATAAATGCATATTTGAATGCTAATGCATCAGAAAAATTGAGGTTTCTGAAGGTACTCTGAGGTTGGACTAATTAATATAATTTTACTAATAATGAGTTTGTTAATCTCGCCCCTATAATATTGGATGTATTTCGATCTTTTGTAGACAACTTGCGCACTAGGAATAATTGCTATATCGCAGTGAACTTAAACAGACATTGAAACAAGCAACACAAAGAACAACCGGACTTGAAAAATGAATTTGTGAATCACACAATGTTTTCCCCGTGCAGTAATTGAACTCATGACACTTCGCACTGCCAGTATACCATCTATGCAGTCAATACCTGGAACAGAAACAATTCTCGAATTTAATCTCTTAATTTTAAAATAAGACGATACTAATGACTACTACTCCAGAATCTACATGTATGAAACTATTTAAACAGTCAAAGTCAAAAGTAGCAGCATCAACTTATGCCACTGACTATATGTAAATGTACAAAGGCACGACACCACCTTAAACGCCTACTTTGCAATCCCCTTAAGATCCATCAAAATCCATGTAATTTAATGCATACCCTCTCGCCACAAGGGGATGCGAGAGAGTTTTGTCCGGCTCTCCCGTAGTTCGGGCCTACGAACCAAAAACCCACGGTGTGCCTACTTGCTGCCTTGTATAGTGGATGGGCCGCTGAAAAAGAGACTACTTCAGTGACCCACCCAGCAGACTACAACTCCTGGGCGACGCACCGCCACTACAGAGGGCATCGGACCGACTCAATGGCTGGCGGACGGGGGATCCCCGTTCTCCCGCCCGCGGCCTTCATTGTGGTGGCATAAGGCGCGTGAACGCGCGCTTGCGCCGCCCGGCTCGCCGGCGACGGCTCGGATCCGCAAGGATCGCTCCGTCGCCGCGTCGCCTCCTTCTGCGAGATGACGTCCTTGCAGAAGGTTGCGATCGCTGCGCACTTCCTCTCGCTGTCGACCTTGACCACGGCCGGCAACGAGAGGTCTTCACCCACAACCTTAGTGAGTTTGCGGTGCTGCACCGCCCAAGCAGGACATTGCTCGGGGGTATACTGCGGCGTGTCCTCTTCACACTCGCAGTGGTGTTAGATGGGACTTGGTTCCCTCCTAGCGACTGTGTGCAGGTATTTTCCAAAGCAACTGTGCCCTGGTAACACCTGCACTAGCCGGAAGGAAGTGTCCCATGCTGCCGCCCTGCCCACCGCTCCAATACCGGCTGCAGGGCCCCAACGTTCTTGAAACCGGCCAGGGGCGCCTCCAGTCACGCCTTCCACTTACCAATCATGCACTGGTGGGCTCGATGGCGACAGTTCTTTATCACTGCCGGGAGGGGACGACAACCCGTCTCCTCCCGCACCTCCTCACTCACTGTGAACACTTCGGCGAGCACTACAGCCTCTAAATCCCACGGTGGTGTCCCGGCCAACGCGCAAGCTGCAAATCGAAGTTAGTAGAAACCGGCTAAATAGATTTAGCTGATTTCTACTAACTTCGTCCAATAAGTTACATCCCAATCCATTAATCTAGTTGCGCTTAAGTACGTTTTTAAATTCTTTATTTAAATAATCGATCGGCTAATTGCTCGATATACCAAATTTGAATGTACCATTTGTGGGTGGTACATTTAAATGCTAAACATTCACGTCTGTAATTATGAGAAAATGTATTTGTTCATTTCATCTTGTTTATATTCGGTTACTTAACTAAAGTAGATTTATGCGTATTTCTGCAAAATCAATCAATCGCCTAAATTAATGGACGGCATCTACGTAATATTTATCTTTGAAACGGCAAGAGGCTTAAAATTACAATACCTTTGCTTTAATCTTTCATTACCCCGAAGCTCAGACCTTGGAGCGAATTGAAAACATTGTTCGATTAAGATAAATATTTAAAATACGTATCGATTTAACATTAACGGCTATATTGTTCTCGCTCGAAATACTAACAATATTTAAATTAAATACCTATCATTTTTAAAAGGTAGGTCAGCGGATATGTGTAGTCAGGCCTCTCACGATTTCTTAATAAATCTATGCTGGTTTTATCCGAATACGAGACGCTTTCAAAATCTTTATCCTTAGCAGAGCAACTTGTAATCATTTCTATGTCGATGGAGAATGTTCTACGAGATTTAAGTAGGTTACATACAATCAATAGGTACAAGGAGCCCCTTTTTGACGAATATATGTTTCTAAAATTTAAGTAATTTTGCATTGCATCTCAAGCATTAACCATCTGAAAATGCAATTCACATCTATCATTGTTTATTCTTTAACATAATAAAGTAGGCACTAGCTGCCATTCCTATATATTTACAAACTCCAAGAATACCCTCACAATACCGTACAACCTCGGTCCAATGAATATTTATGGGGCATTTTTAAACTCAATAAACCGGCCAGCTGGTGACATTATGAATAAACTCGTCCAATTAGTGGGGTGTTTAATTGCCACCTCCTTTGTCTTATGCTAAACAATGGCATTATTTTTCTTAGGGACGGCGGTATGCAGAATAATTGCACTTAAGAAATATGGTGATTTTTTATTGGTTGTAAAAATTAAAGGAGGATTTGAGTCATAAATATTTATATTGGGTTTTCTTTGTTATTAGGGATTTCGATGAAGTACTTCAAACTGTGTTTATATGTACTTTAAGTGAAGGTCCCTTTTGTTAATGATATATTTTTTGAGTTCGATTTTTTATTGGTTGGGACAAAGTGTTATTGAGGTTTCTGTTTGCCACAAAGGCCCAGTAGACTTCAGTGGACTCGCCTTTATTATGTTGGACCTAAAACATAGCTGCCAAAATGTAGATGCAAGAGTGCACCCATAGATAAAGTATAAGTGTACAGGCGTGTGAGTGATTATCTGAAAAGTAAATTACCGCCACCACCAGTATATGGAGGATGTTCCACCTTTACGCAAGAAGCGTGTTACTTTAAGATAAAGCCTTAGAGTAAGACTTCTTGCCTATGTTTGTATATCGCAGGGATAAGATTCTGGCGACTGAATATAGTACCTAACTTTCAGACTAGCGTGAGATTGTGTTCTAATGCAAACTTGCCTTCAACTATGGTCATTGATTTAGGAGTTATAATACCTAATCTAATATCGATAGCTCAGTGGGAAGACCAACAGACTGCAATGCAGAGGATCTCTGGTTCGAACCCACGTCGCGCACCTCTGACTTTCGGAAGTTATATGACTTTTCGAAATTATGTGCGTATTGATTGACAATTATCGCCTGCTCCGTGCCTCGGAGAGCACGTTAAGCCGTCGGCCCCGGCTGCCATGAACATCTATGGCAATCGTTATTGGGAAGTCAGTGCACTATAATATCCTGACACTGGTATAGCCTAGGGTATCGTAAGCCTTCGGGTTGCGGAGGTCAGGTGGCAGCCGCTCTGTGTAAAAACTGATATCCAGTCAAATCCGGTTAGACTAGAAATGCCGACCCCAAGTGACTTGGGAATAATAAAGGCTAGGGAGAAGAATGCCTAATCTAATATATTCAGTCCGACTTATAACAAAACCTTACTCTGCAAGGAAATACGGCTATTCTCTATAAATTAAACTTGACCTTCTCTTTATCATACGTATGGCAATAAAATATGCAATGAAAAAGGAGTGTGTGTGAGTGTATGTATCATAAAGTCGTAAAATCTGTATCGAGATTGTACAAACCATAAAATATATGTTCACTGACACATAATCTGCGAATACATTTCCCATAACGAACATTATAAAACTCATATAGGTACCTAACATTGTCGACAGGGCCGGATTTACAAGTGGGGCAAAATAGGATCTTCACAAAAAGGGCTTCTACAAAAATGTTATATTCTTATACTGAAATTTGATTTTAGAATTTACTGAAATTTCATTCAGTAGATCCAGCTTATGAATTCTCTATCTGGTTCAAATATTATGCGCCACTTATTGTTTTTTAGGGACTTCATTTCGTATTTGCCTCGGCTCTCTGACTTCGGTTCAAAATTTTAAAAAGCTTCAAATTCCAGCTCTGGTTTACGGCAATGAACGCTTACGGCGCGCTCAATAACACATTTCATTCGGATTGCCCTGGGAAACGCCATATGTTGCGCTGTGATATTATGTATTACACACATTATGTCTACATCGACGACCAATTACGCATGTCTGGTGTCTTTTATACTAGTTTGTATTTGTCAAACAATGATAGATATAACATGGCATAACGCCTTTTTATTATCGATTTACTTTATTTAGTATCGACTGTAAATTTTAAATTTCTTTGTGTTTTATTTAGGTGTTACTTCGTGATCTAAATTAGTGAAAAAAAAATGTCCTGACATTGAAATAAAATTATATATTCCTAATCTTTTAGAAGTTCCACTTAATAATATTGATAACAAATGATGAGGCATATATGTATATGACGGCACCTATATCAGTATATCTAGGTCTAACCTTAGGGTATCGTTAGCCTTCGGATTGCGGAGGTCAGGTGACAGCCGCTCCGTGTAAAACTGATATCCAGTCAAATCCGGTTAGATCAGAAAAGCCGACCCCAAGTGACTTGGGAATAATAAAGGCTAAGAGAGAAGAAGGTACCTATATCAGTATAATTTGGATGAAATTGAATTGACAGACTACTTTATACGGAAATCCAGTTAAGTGCCTTAAAATAAACAACACAATAGAATTATTGCGTTGCTTATTTTAAAACACTTTCATTACATAATTTTGAAACTATTACACTACTATTATTAAAGTTTACTACTATTAGACTTACTATTAAAATCGAGCAGCGATAGCTCAGTGGGGAGACCAACAGACTGCAATGCAGAGGGTCTCGGGTTCGAACCCACGTCGCGCACCTCTGACTTTCGCAAGTTATATGACTTTTCGAAATTATGTGCGTATTGATTGACAATTATCGCCTGCTCTGTGCCTCGGAGAGCACGTGAAGCTGTCGGTCCCGGCTGCCATGAACATCTATGGCAGTCGTTATTGGGGAGTGTCAACACAAAAGATCCCACTGGGTCAAAGTGTCACCGGTGTTCACTGACTGGCCCCACACGGTGTTCAAGATACATACATACTATTAAAAATATTTATATATAAGTTTACGTTTACACTTTCCTCAACGTTTCGGTAGCTTTTCAGCAGCCATGTTAACGGGGCGACTAAGATGTGTTACAACTTAATCGCGAGAGGTACTTCAAAGGTACAAAAAATATAAGGTACATCTTAGTCGCGAAAGAATACGTATAAAGTAGTTGAATTCAATGTATAACTGAAATTAAACTACTATATACAGATTTTATCGCGTTGTTTATTTGACACTTTATTACATAATTTTGAAAACTGTTACACAACTACTATTATTAAACTTTACAAATTTTTAAGCTAATTAAATTAATATTAAAAGTATTAAAACTATTTAGATTTATTGAAATTAAACTGCTATATACGGATTTTATCGCGTTGTTTATTTGACACTCTATTACAAAATTTTGAAAATTGTTACACTACTACTACTTTTAAACTTTACTAATTTTTAAGCTAATTAAATTATTATTAAACTATTTAGATTTAATTTACTTTTTACACTTTCCCCGACGTTTCGGTTGCTTTTCAGCAGCCATGGTCACGGGGAGACATAATATATAAATAGTTTAATAATAATTTAATTAGCTTAAAAATTAGTAAAGTTTAATAGTAGTAGTAGTGTAACAATTTTCAAAATTTTGTAATAAAGTGTCAAATAAACAACGCGATAAAATCCGTATATAGCAGTTTAATTTCAATGAATAATATTCGCGTAAACAGAAGACAATATTATTTAGATTTAATTTAATTTTACACTTTCCCCGACGTTTCGGTTGCTTTTCAGCAGCCATGGTCACGGGGAGACTAAGATGGTAGTTGTCTCAATGTTCCAGCGTAGTTATTTCAAAGTACCCGAACATAATTTAATCATTGGTGTTTCTATTTACGCAGAATGAGCTCAGCGTATCATGAAGTCTAGCTGTGGTTTGCTTCTTCTTGGAATGTATTTATTATTATATTTCATTATGTAATAAAGTGTCAAATAAACAACGCGATAAAATCCGTATATAGTAGTTTAATTTCAATGAATAATATTCGCGTAAACAGAAGACAATATTATTCAATGTATAACATTATAGTAAACGTAATTATGGATGTATGTATTTACTCCAAAATAATGCGACGCGTTACAAGTCTCGTAAGTAGTTGTTTTACTATCATATTATCTTAATTAATCACTGTAAATCTAAATCTTATTTTATGTAAAACGATATTATGACTGTAGTACCTCATTAACAAACAGGCACAATTATCAAACTGCAGCATATTAATTAATATAAAGCCGCTATCCAATTGTATAGCAGCTACAGAATTATCATAGGCTTTATTACAGAAGATAAAATTAAATAGAATAATAATAATTGTTTATTAGTACATAAAAAGACACAATACAATAAAGGCAAATTAATACAGCATATTGTACAACAAAATAAAAAAGTTGGTGACTAATTATCAAACACCGAAACTAGGTACGCAGTCCTGTATCTTAGGAGTTAGAAAGTATTAAGTAATATACTATGAATCCGATTGAAAGGTCGTATAATTTGCCCACGCCTACATGCCTATGATACTTTTCTTGAATCGGCAACCGAATCAGAGACTTCGCGATAAGCAATATGTGTATATGTACAAATACATATCACTGCACTGGACTCATCCAGCAACCTTGAGGCGTTTTCACTTTATCATTTGAATTTAGCTGCAGCGCCTGCCAAAAATAAATATCAATCTTGCAAGATTGTGAGTTATATTTTAATTTTCTACTAGGGGTTAATTACTCAGCGCCGCGGTCTGTGGATCAGTCTTTCACAAACCTTTAAACAATTGTGTCACCGGAACTAACGCTACAGTGAGAGTTGTCTTTTAAAAACTGGTCTCCTAGCTGATACGACAGACTTTCTCAAGACATTTTACATTCGTTGGGTTTCCAAAAACACAGAAATACAATACAATATTCTTTTTGCTTCCAGTGTAGATGATTTCGGTCAAATTTATACAATAAAAATATAAAGTGCTGTTCTCAATATAATGTCCTCATAATACAATGAAGAAACTTTACTCAAAAATTCGGACTAAGGCAATTTCAACTCTAAAATGTGACTGTAAACTATTATTATATTTGTTTTAGATAATTGTAAAAAACTTTAAACTTACTAATTCCAACGTTTTAGATATTCTGGTGTCATAAATTAGCACCTATCTACATACCTAATGGTTAAGCAAAGTAACCTTATATTTTTGTCTGCCTCGTCGCATCTGTTCTACCACTCGTAACATATCGCCGACCTGTATAACTACAGACGACCAATTTTTTTTTCAGTTCATTAGTCACCGTTCTTTCAGTTTTGCCTCATAGACCGAACGACTCATCACTTCACTGGATTCATAATATATTACTTCATATGTAATTTTATTTTCTTTAATAAAACCAATCACATTGCTGGCTCAGTAAGCAGAGATACCGATTGAAGTCTTCGGTTTACTTGGAGAATGTTTAGGTTACATAATGACACATCTTTATGTATGTCAAAGTTATATCTATGAATCCTTCTCAAAACGATAAGATACACATAGTTTGTATGATATAGTGACCAGTGTTTATAAGTTAAACGTAACTTATGAATTCAACGAATACTGAATGAGAACACAAAGGCGTGACAAGAAAGTCAGGAATATGATAATTTAAATCAATATAAATGTTTAAAAAAAGTCTCTTCTGTTATTTTAATTGGGCGATTTAACGAATGTTGTAATAATAATAGTGTCACCTTTTATATCATAAGAATATCATATTAAAAGGGATTACGTTGCTTACTTTAACCATGAATCAATGGAAAATACATAACTGCCCTAAAAAAATGTTTTATATCGTTAATAACGGAGAACATACAAAAAATCTGTTCGTTTGCAAGCAAGTACACTGCACCCACTTATGCACTATGTTTTCATCATTTACTCCCTCAAAATATATTGGTAATTAAAACAGAGACAAGATAAACTAATTTTAATGATAAATTAAATAAGGAATATGTGCACAATTTAAAGCTTTTGAATTGGTTGCTTTTAAGGTGCATATTGATATGTCAGTCACTTAGTTCCTTATTCTATAGATTAAAATATCCTTCAGGACTTTTTCACATTAGCAACACAGCTATTCTGATATTAAAACATATTTGTATATCAACAAATATGTTTATGCCACAAATCTATATTAACCCATTCGCTGTCCCGTGATAGACACAAAAGAAAATCTATTGTTATGTATCATATGTGATTCATCGGACAGGTAACCTGTTAAAGTAGAATCGAGGACGATATTTCTTGAAACTTAGTTACTAGTTATTTCGTACCGATATAATATCTTTTGCTAGACGCTCGGATGGAGCGATACTAAAGTTTCAACTTTCAGAAAAACGAGAAAAGCGAAACAATTCCTTTAAATGTTTTATGAACAATTGAGAACATTCACTGAATGTAATAGTGTAAAAGGAGATTTTCTCGTTGTCTACTTATTTTGTTAGTGATAATATTTATAA
This sequence comes from Catocala fraxini, assembly GCA_930367265.1. Classification (NCBI taxonomy): domain Eukaryota; kingdom Metazoa; phylum Arthropoda; class Insecta; order Lepidoptera; family Erebidae; genus Catocala; species Catocala fraxini. The sequence continues at coordinate 2,974,320 of OV884040.1, read as the reverse complement.
CTGCAGGCCTTCAGTGTTATTACTGATGCTGTAGCGGGACTGTTCCTTTATTTTTTCGCGATTATGATTTTGATTTATAATAATAATAATATTCCCTGTATTAAGCTATCCCACTGCTGGGCACGGACTTGTTATCAGTGTAAGAATGATTAAGACATATTCCACCTCGCTGGCCCAGTGCGGGTTGGCAGACTTCACATATCTTCGAGAACATTATTGAGAACTCTTAGACATGCAGATTGTCTCACAAAGTATTTGTTTTTAACCGTTAAAGCAAGTGATAATTAACTATTTAATACGCATATAACTTCGAAAAGTCAGAGACGCGCGCCTTGGGATTGAACTCAAGACCTCTGCGTGGCAGTCCAACGGTTTTCCACTAGACTATAGCTGATGACGATGATGTTGAACTTTTGTGATTTATGAGACAGGAATACCTACATCTTCCGTATGTGTTTGTGTACCGACGATTATACTAGTATCTTATCTTATGTGGGGGCCAGTCAGTGCAGACCGGCTACACTTCGACCCAATGGGATGTTTTGTGTCGACACTCTCCCAATAACAACTCCCATAGATGTTCATGGCAGCCGGGACCGACGGCTTAACGTGCTCTCCGAGGCACGGAGCAGGCGATAATTGTCAATCAATGGGCACATAATTTCGAAAAGTCGTATAACTTCCGAAAGTCAGAGGTACACGAAGTGGGTTCGAACTCGAGACCCTCTGCATTGCAGTCTGTTGGTCTCCCCACTGAGCTATCGCTGCTCTGGCGATTATACTAACGAAGAATGAAAGTTAAAGAGTAAAAAATTGTTTCCTACGCAAGTTTATGTTATTACTAACGAAAATATAATCTACAAATTACATTGTTCAAGTAAAATGCTAAGCCATTAGTCAGTATTAAATCTAGCTTGAATGCTATTAAAATAAATAATAAATCAATCTAACATAATATCATTCGATTTAAATTTAACAATAAATTTACCGGCAGAACAAAATTTATTGTTTCAAAATCTTAAAGACTATGGAGTTGATATTGCACTTTCTTAAATCTAAACATTGCTTCTCTAAATACAGCCACAATACAAACACAACCATAACAATAAGATATAAAGTCGCTTTTACATTGCTCTATTAGTTTCATCTTCGCTTAAACAATAACCAAAGAGTAAGCTAGTTTGATCTATATGAATAGTCCCCAATACATGAGCACGAGCTACTGTGAGCACTGTTTACATAACAAGACGCGATTGTACCGTGAGCGTTAAGCTTGCTTCATCACCGGTTATAGAGCAAACTGCACCGTAGCCTTTAATATAGCGTCATACTAAAACTGTAGCTGTAAGTAAATTTACATACAGCCAACGTATATTCAGTAAAGTGTGCTCATATAAAGTATAATGACAGGGCCAAGGAACTCGGCAAACTTAAATTTAAAATGTATAGTATAAACTACCAACTTTTCGGCACAGGCCTTTTCTCTGTGTGAGACAAGTTAGGCAATGCTGGCGAACAAAAAAAAAATATGGTATTGAAAATAATACCGATGTAACAAATTGCCATCAGATATAATTTGGAATAACTGTAGATAATTACTGTCAAGAGTACTATTAGCATGTACAAATTTGTTTCAAAATGTTAAAATAAAAATTGATATAAATTACTTTTGACAATGACACCTTCGTTACATTATAGCTAGCAAAACCTGCCAATCAATCTAATACCAAAAAGGCAGTAAATCCAAAGATTAAAATTATTTTATGCCGGCTGAACTAAATATTATGCCTTAAGTCCGTATTCATAAAAAAGTAACTAACAGTTCGCGAGACCGTGAGAATTCATAACTATATCGCCATACACTCGTTGAATAGTCTATAGAAAAAAATACTTTAAAAAGCTTTTCACTCGAGCTCACCTTTTCATTGACGCGGTCATGGTCAAAACCGCCGTATTTTGTACACACTACATTATGACGTCATAATATGCCACTAGCGACTAGAAGGGTCGGACTTAGTAACAAAAACCTATCTTTTTCGTCTGGCATTTTATCCGTATGACCGAACATCTTGAAGATTATTTAGTGTAGCAACATTTATTATGAATTTAACAGTATCTATGAACGGTAGTAACACCGCAAGTATTACTCACATCTCAAGGCCCTAACCCTTTAACCCTTTTCCAAAACCTTGTCTAAATATAGCTTTGGTCAACCCCCTAGTCAATAGATTATGATGGTCATAAGTGTTACTTTGTGACGTAAATAAATAATTTTTAATCTTGACTTTGTGTTGACGACCCTTCGAAAGAAGTTGCTTCTTATGAGTCCAAGAGGCAATAATCACTACTGATAAAAGCCTAGCGCCTCCTGAAGAGACTGAAAATCCCACAAACCGACGAAACAATACTAGAATATTTGCTTACGATCATCTTTATGGTGCAGGTACTTCGACAATCGAGACGCTTCAAGTTAGGATATGCCTATTATGAGAATATTAAGACGAGATAATACTTAGTCCATAAAAAGGCTTATGAGCGTATTAAATCCTTAATAATCGCTTGCTTTAACGGTGAAGGAATACCTCGCGAGGAATATGGCCTATATGTCTAAGAATTCTACATAATGTTCGCGCAGATGTGTGAAGTCTGCCAAGGTGGTGAACTATAGCCGAAGCTTTCGCATACATTTCGCATACATGAAAATACACTGCACCGATTCAAAATAACAGGCGCTGAGTTGATCTGAAGAAAGCCAAAGTGTTCTATAAAAGATCTGATCAGGGAAAAGATTTGTGTTACATAGCTGGTCATTTATCAGTTTTATTGTGACTTCGTCTCTGTAGACATCTGCAGCCAAAGCAACAAGGAACAATGTTTAGCCAATATATTTTACGAGCAGTAGCTTCGAGGAAAACTTTCATTAGACAGCCTGTGGTTCAGTATGAAAAAACTTTCTCTTTACATTTATTAACAAACTTGGAGTGTTATGATGCCAAGTTGATGCCGACGTCTTTATGTGCACTTGTTGTGTAATAAAGTAATAATTATTAAGTGTTTTCTGATATTTATGCGGAACTTGATGTAGTAAATGAAAATGGTTTTATAGTTTATAAGATTTATTTAATCTAAGTAAAAAGAGAGCTGGATACGGTACACAAACTACTTAAAGTTTTTACGGCTGCAGCACGCGCTTGCATGGCTGGAAATTTTCTCAATTGAAAAGATCCTGCTATTTTTTGCTCAGCTGCAACTTGCTCCTTAATAGTTAAAAGGATCGGGTAAAGAAGCGAATAAAATTGATTATTTCTGTAGAAAAACGTTGAATAAAGTAAAGTTTCTCTAAAAGGTTTCTAGATTTCAGTGGTATACTATAAATACATCTAGCTACTACATTTTGGGTCCATTTTCTTTGAATTAGTTTGCCTAACTGTAACATATTATTAAAAACCCCTTGAAAACTGTTTGGAGCTACATAACTTTAAGAACTTAAAGACTTAAATAAAAAAAATTGCAATCTAATAGATATGTCTTGACCAAGAACTTATTGTGTACATTTAAGTTATATATGCTGATGCAATTTCTGTTACTTTTAAAGATAGGTTTGCGTTAATTCACAATTTTAATGACTGACTGTCAGATTTGACAAGCTTTAAGAACTCATTTTAACGTAATAGTGACATTAACCAATTTTGTTTGTTCACAGGTATCAGCAGTAGTGGACGATGTTTACTCAGACCACTCCCACGTAGCCGGTTCGTTTACCATGCTGGCTAGCTCCAGGGCTCACGTGGGAGGTTCTCTCAACGCCAGAGCATTGCCTGGTGCCAGAGTGCACACTAACTTCATTGGCTGTTTGAAGAAGGTGGGTAGAATGAGAACATTCAAACTTCACTTGACGCTTCAAAGTCTCTTTTTCTAAACAAGAAGCAGACATTTTTTGAAGCGTTTTCTATAATGTTACCTGACTTTAGATAGTAGTTTCATCATGAAGACTATGATGTCAGTCTGGGGCTATGAGTGTTGTCTGATTGTAAGCTCTAGTAATACATCCAGCGTCGCGGGCAAAAACATTCAAACAACAGACAAATATAACAGTCGGCCTCGATGGCGTAGTGGTTAGTGTAAACTACTGCCACGCCCGAGGTCGCGGGTTCGATTCCCGCACAAGTCAAACATTTGTGTGCATGAACATGGATGTTTGTCTTGGTCTGGGTGTTTCTATGTATAATATGTATGTATATACAAAAAAAAAGTATATATGTATGTTTATCCATTGTCTAGTACCCATAGTACAAGCTCTGCTTAGTTTGGGCTAGATGGTGTTGTGTGTATGTGGTAGAATATTATTATATTATTACTCAGACTCGGAACTTCTATTTGTGGTCCACACAGATTGTTATGTACCAGTTGTTTTACTTATTTATCTTTATATCAGGAATGAAATTTAAAACTAACTCTCCTTTATAATATTGAATGCATCACATAAGTAAAATATAGGTGAAACGATTAATGCATATTTATTGCGTAAGTTATCCAAATGTTTGTAAATAACTGTGACTTTATTCTTTTTAATAAAAACAATATTTTTTTAAATATAATATTATCAAACATAATCTGTGTTAGTACACAGATTATGTTTAAGTTGCCCTTTATTTGATGCAAATGTAAATAAGGCATGCAGTCTTTACGCCTTAATGAATGTACTAATTTATTAAGCTTCCATGGTCTTGTTGAAAGAACTTCTTAATAAAATAACAACATCCTCAGCCAGCTAAACAGCGCATATAATTTCCTTACTCATTATACATACTCAACTGTGTTATTTTTTACAAAGTTTATTTTAAATTATACAACAAATTCAGTACAATTTGTTGGTTATTTTAAGAGCCATGCTTTATGTGAACTTTTTACTCGCGTTATAACCATTACGGATATTAAAATATTTCTGCTAAAATCTGGGTTAATCCTAGATGTAACTGAAATTATTTCGTTAATGTTGGACGTGGTAAAAGCAAACGCTGACTTTGCTTTTAAATTAAATAAACCAAAGCTTGTTGTGTGAGACTGTCACAGTAACGCAGAGAATGTGAATGCAACTACTATGCATGAAGTCGCGGGCAGAGTGTTATTGGATTTTCCTGAAAAGAAATTCTCAGAAATGGCACGAAATCTCTTCATGGTAAACGATAATAGGCTTACCGTCTATTGAAAAGAACCTGAAAAATAAAGCCAGATCATAGCAGCGATAAAATAGTGCAAAATTGTTTGTTTGCCACGCAGAGACTTCTAGTTCCATACTAAGGCATTCACCTCTGTGTGCGTATTAAATAGCTGATTATCGCTCACTGAACCGGTGAAGGATATCATCGTGAGAAAGCCTGCACGTCTGAGAGTTCTACGTAATATTCTAGAAAATGTGTCAAGTCTACCAAACTGCACTGAGCCAATGGGGTGGTCTATGGCCTAATCCTTCTTATACTGAAAAAAAAGGCTCATTAAATTATAAAGATCATAGCCGGCGAAACGTGATTAAAAATCATTTCTGCTTTAAAACGCTTGCTGAAAAACGCTTTGAAAATATAACTGTAAGACTTTGTATGTATTGTTATATGAATTTCACAACATTGTATTTTCTCTCCCCTTAGGTGGAATTTTCCGCTGACACTCTTCGCCTGAACCTGATCGACTTGGCCCGCACTGGCAGTAAGCTGATCACAGTCACTGGCCGCCTGGAATACGCCTGTACCGCCACCGATTCTGCTGACCCTGTCACATTCACTACTAGAGATGCACATTTGGTAAGTGATTGTAAACGTTTTATGTTATAAGTTAACGAGAACCAATGCGATCTTGCTAAGATCATTGGTACGCTGGCTCTGCATTGACCCTGCTCACGAGCAGTCAGGTGCAGCGATGTCACGCTTTTGTTTACATGGTACATGTTTATTATGAAAGACATTCAGAAATGTTGGCGTATTGTAGCTATTTTGGAAATTGGATGTCGAAATGTTCTTTTTTGGTCTTTGGTTTCGACATACTTGTTTGGTTGTTTCATGAGACTAATATTATAAATGTGAATTTTATGGTAATTCCAATCGGTCCATCTTTTTCGGAGCTACAATGTTGCAGACACACACACACATTTGTCTATGATTTTGTCTGTCGACATACACAGTAAACACCCAACACCCTTTGTTTTAAGTCGCGTTAAATTATCATTCATCAAAGTAAGTACCATTGACTCAAAGCAAAAAGAATCCTCTGCAAAAACGGAACTGTAATTATGCTCCAACATTATGCTCAACGATTAATATTGCACTAGACGGACATTTGCAGTTCAAGTGACTAGAAAACCTTTAGGAGGAAGCTTGCAATCTAGTTGGGTTGAAACGAACAGATCGCAATTAATGGTCTGGAGTGTGCGAGCAAAGATTCAGTAATCCCAGTCACATTAATTAGCAGCGGAAAGCGTCAGGAAGTAATTATAGAGCAGGGATCACAGGATGGCGAGATAGGTTTGATGCGAGCAAAAACAAAATGGCTGAAGGAAAATTAGAAATCTATGCTAATGTTATTGAGCTAAAGAGTTGTATGAACGCGTTAGATTCAGAAACTAGCAGCCCACTTTTAATTTATTTTCTTTATATAGCATATTTATTTACTGCATACCTATATAGTACTAGCTTTTTCTCGCGGCTTTACTTGCATTGGTACAATACTTTTTTGGATAAAAAGGTGCCCTGTCTTTTTTTCCCTGAAAACGTGTATGTGAATGTTTATGATAATTGGTCGAGTAGTTAAGGCTTGAAAGCAATCACATACGCATTTACAATATTGTTTAGGATTAGTAGGACTGTTTCTCATGTATTTTTCGATTGAAAAGTATATCTCGATGAAATACGTATTATTTATTATACGTAGTGACTAAACAGCTACTAAAAGTGATGTCTCATTAGTGCGTTGCGTCGTCGCAGCATCGACGCTGCGTCGTTTTCCATATATTTTTGTGACATGCCACATTAATGCGTAGCGTCGTCACACGCGACGTTTTATCGGATCGACGGATGAGAAACGAAACAGGGGGCAGGGTGCAGCGCAGCGCAGCTGTCGGAGCTTCGGTGCGACGACAAACAGTGTTCTGATCCATTGTGGAATGAAGACTGAAATCAGTGCGTGCATCGCCCTTTTGCGGTATACAATGCGTTGATCCGTTGCGACGACGCAACGCAACGTACTAATGAGGCACCTCCCTAATGGATGATGTTAGCTCTAATGATTAATGACGAAATTAACACAGTACGCTGTCCATTCCGGTCCACCATTCGCTTTCAATATCACTGAACTTTACTGTAGTACTATATAATAGTTTATATTTTCCTGTGGTTAAATATAAGCTACCCATAGCTCTAGAGTGTTGCAAGCGAGGTTTATTTATTTGCACATCCAGTAGTTGTTACATTATTTCTACATAACTAAATAAAACTAATAAAAGTGTAATATTGTCTTACGTTTACACGAATATTATACATTGAAATTAAACAACTTTATACGGGTTTTATCACGTTGTTTACTTTTTATAAAACACTATTATCATATAATTTTAAAATCTTTAAATTAATATTTTAAGACACTTTTACTAGTTACTGTTTACTTCTATTTAAGCTATTCAAATTATAAGGACTATTTAGATTTTAATTTTACACTTTCTCCGACGTTTCGGTTGCTTTTTAGCAGCCATGTTCACGGGAAGTCTCCCCGTGAACATGGCTGCTGATGACTAGTAAAAGTATTTAACAATAGTAGTTTAAAGATTCAAAATTATGTAATAATACTGTTTTATAAAAAATAAACAACGCGATAATTTCCGTATAAAGTTGTTTAATTTCAACTATCAAATTGGTTAAATCACTACATACTGAAAGTTTTCACTACATATTGAAAGGAGAACGATTGCGGTAAACAAAGTGAATGGAGCTCTACGCGCTTTTATGAACAGTCGAAATGTTTCCGAAAAGGCACGTTTGGCTGTTCATAGAGGACTATTAGTGCCCACACTTATGTATGGAAGTGAAAGTTGGGTATGGCAAAAGAAGCATGAGAGCAGAATAAATGGTGTAGAAATGAGACCGCTGAGAAATATATGTGGTGTGACTCTGAAAGATAGAATAAGGAATAGTGTGATTAGAGAGAGATGTGGCATGAAAGTGGATATAGTGACAAGAATAGAAAAGGGTATGTTAAGCTGGTTTGGGCATGTAGAAAGAATGGACGAGGAAAGACTGACTAAGAAAGTTTATAAGGCTAGTGTGAATAGAACAGTCGCAAGAGGAAGACCTAGGCGAACGTCTTTTGATCAGATCGGAGGCGTTCTGGACAAAGGCCAGGTTAAGAGCACCTTGAACCGACGAGCGTGTATGAGGAATGTGATGAAAGTGAATGAAGCCAGAGAAGTGTGTCAGGGTCGTAGCAAATGGAAATCCGTAGTCTCTGCCTACTCCTCTGGGAAACAGGCGTGAACCTATGTATGTATGTATGTACTACATACTATAAAACAAATTCCCCTGCCGCGTCTGTCTGTTCACGATAAACTCAAAAACTACTGAATGGATTGTCATGCGGTTAAGGTAATGATTTGTTAAGGATTTGTTATACCCGTGCGAAGCCGGATGGGTCGCTAGAGCTAATATAAAGCAAGAAGGAAAAGCTGATTATAATTCACTATTTGGCATCTCTGTCTTAATGCTGCCTCGGTGGCGCAGTAGAACTAAATGTTACTGTTGTATTCGAGGTTTAAGGCATTTCGGATCGAAGAAGTGTTTCTGAGATTAACTGTCAAGAAATTCTTAGATGCAGAACGGATTTCAGGACTGTGTTTGGTAGACGGCAATAGGTTGGACCACTATTACGTGGGGTTCAAAACATAGCTGGAGTAATGTGGGTATGATAAGCCTTCTGCCTTACAGGATATAGTCGTGAGGTATGATTAGTAGCAGTATGTTGTGTCTTTATCTGTGTTCGGTAGCCGATAAAGAAACGAACATAATTACCAAATACTTTAGCTGATAAAACCTTGTTGTATAATGTATTATATATCCAGGTTTTAAAGGTGTACAGAAGTACACCTCTGTGTCTTATCCTCTATTCTATATATTAAGTCTTATGTCTATTTTCCCAAGGGATACGCAACAAATAAGCATCAGACTGTTTGTATTTGGTATTCCCTTAGAATTTAAATGATTTTATTCCCTATTTCATCGGGCTTTTGTCTGAGGTTTTATGCTAATGAATGCAATGAACGACACCTATACACAAATGACCAAAACAAACCATTACTGAACATTTTAATCAGCCAATACATAACTTCGATAATAAAAACTCGGACAATCGTGTTCAATTCATTAAAGACCGACGGCCGTTCGGTTCCACTCGCAAAAACTAAGTAGCAATTAAAAACAATGGTTTGCAGGGAAAACCGTGTGTAAAATCCGTCCCATTTAAGATGACCGTTAGACTCTCGAGTGCTCTCTGAGCGCCGGACTCTTGAATTTGGCCGAGTGTCGCTCTGAACCTGATTAGATTGGAATGGCGGTTATTTGATTTGAGGTAATGATGGGTTAGATTGTATTGATTGAATGAGATTTGCTCGTAGATTGGACGTTCGGTAGATGATTTTTGATAGTTCTATTGAGTATTTCGTGACACGTATGTATAGGTGTGTACTTAATACTTACTATGAGCAGCGATAGCTCAGTGGGGAGACCAACAGACTGCAATGCAGAGGGTCTCGGGTTCGAACCCACGTCGCGCACCTCTGACTTTCAGAAGTATATGACTTTTCGAAATTATGTGCGTATTGATTGACAATTATCGCCTGCTCCGTGCCTCGGAGAGCACGTTACGCCGTCGCCGTCGGTCCCGGTTGCCATGAACATCTATGGCAGTCGTTATTGGGAGAGTGTCGACACAAAAGATCCCACTGGGTCGAAGTGTCGCCGGTCTGCACTGACTGGCCCCCACATAAGATACAAGATAATACTTACTATAAATATAAATCAAAGATATTGTGAATAAATCTTGTTAATATTATAAATGACAAAGTCCGTTAGTATGTTTCAAGGTTTGATACTCAATAACGTGTGATTTTGATGAAATAATAATAAGAAGAATACCCATAATAGATACTTTAATCTCAGTAAGCGATTCAGTAGGTATCCCTCTCGATAATTTACAAGTGTGTATAATCGGCGATGCCACATTTTTTATAGACTTCACCAAAATGTAAAATATACATATTTTATACTATTTGACTTTCGAATGAATGTCACAACCAATAATTGGATTCACAGAAAGTCGATTCCAATTTCGACATACATTATATATCTGTTTCCTAAGAAATCTTATCACGTCAGACATAGTTGGCGATATTTAGATGCAACACATATAATAACACCAACAGCTTTGATAATAAAGTGTCTTGCATATTATTGATGATATTTTATATCAATAAATTGACTGCCTCAGTGACCTAACGGTAGTGAATGCGACTGCTGTGCGTTATATCTCAGGCTCGATTCCCAGGTTGGGAAAAGTATTATTGGATTTTGCTGTCAAAAAAATCTCAGTAGCTGCACGCAGTCAAGAACTGTGCCCGGTAGACGGCAATAAGCTCGTACCCTATAACGTAGGACATAAAATTATGTCTGGCAAAAAGTTGGTGAAATGCACCTCTGCCTATGTTTTCGGGGAAACCAGTCTCAAAAATTTTAGAGTTAGCTGAATACTAAAGTAACGATAATCAGAAAAAATACATTTTTAAACGTTACTTAGTGTCGAGTATCAGTTGAAGAACAATTAACTAGCAGTTGTAGCTTTGATCAACATTTAATCATTGGTCAATGACAAGAGTTATCCAGTTGAGAGGTAGCTAAGTATTAGTTAACAATTTTTGTATAAATACGGTTATTAACATGTGTATATGGTGACAAGGCTTTATTTTACCAAGAATCTAGATGACGTAACGAATACTGGCCAATTAGCAAATATTTATTTTCACCTTAGTCAATAGCACCAAGGTCACCTACGTAGTATTTCTGAGTCAATTCACCTTCGAATTAAATTGTTTATGCCCTAAGTTCTGCGTACTGTAGCATTACTTATGCAGCTGTTCCTAGAAAATGGTTTCAAAGCTATTAATTGACCTTTTAGCGGTGACCGCCACACACTCTGATTGCACTTTGTCGTGAATAGATGACCTCTATGAAGATTGAATTTGAATAAAAAGATATAGTATTTGTAGGTTATGTTGTTAAATATTTTAATTAGCTTTCGTACATGACGTGAATAACACGCGCAAGTAACAAGTACGATTGATTACTCGTGCGAGCTACATAGCTGACAGGAGTAGATTGCGCATGTAGCTCGCGCGATTAGCTTACGCATGTAGTTCACGCGTTTAGTTTGCGCATGTAAATAGTGTTTGTATAGCAATAAGTAGCTAAATGCTAAACAAATTAATTATAATAATAGTAATAATCTTTATTGACATAAGTTTGATACAGTTTCAAACAGAATTCTCTAACACTTGCGCTAGTAAACACTGTGTTGCAGGTGCCAGTGTCTTCCCCTTGTATAGTGACAATTTTATTTATAACATCAACAAAGATAATGATAGAAAGAATAATAAACAAGCAGAAGATAAAAATTGTAAATGTAAACTAGGGTTGTAACAATGGATTTGTTTACATAATTTTATTTAATTATTTCGAACAAAGCATGCATGCGGTGTATGTGTGTATGTGTGTGTGTGTGTGTGTGTGTGTGTGTGTGTGTGTGTGTGTGTGTGTATTTTATATTTGTATTATTAGTAACATTATCTTATGAATAAAAATGTGCTTATTAATTATTATTCTATAGTAATGAATTGTGATTCATTACTATAGAATTTTTTCGATTGTGATCCAGAGCAGCGATAGCTCAGTGGGGAGACCAACAGACTGCAATGCAGAGGGTCTCGGGTTCGAACCCACGTAGCGCACCTCTGACTTTCGGAAGTTATATGACTTTTCGAAATTATGTGCGTATTGATTGACAATTATCGCCTGCTCCGTGCCTCGGAGAGCACGTTAAGCCGTCGGTCCCGGCTGCCATGAACATCTGTAGCAGTCGTTATTGGGAAAATCAGTACCCTCTAATATCCTGACACTGGTCTAGCCTTAGGGTATCGTTAGCCTTCGGGTTGCGGAGGTCAGATGGCAGCCGCTCCGTGTAAAAACTGATATCCAGTCAAATCCGGTTAGACCAGAAAAGCCGACCCCAAGTGACTTGGGAATAATAAAGGCTAGGGAGAAGAGTAATTAATTGTGATTAAAATACCTATCCTTTAGTTAAAAGATAGGTATTATCTTTATCTTTTACTGCATTAACAATTGTTAACGCAGTAAAAGATAAGGAGGGAGTTATTATTATTGTGTATGATACGGCAATTCTAAATTTCACAAATGTTTATGACTGACTGTAGATACTTGTTCTTATACCAGGATAATAGTAATAATAGTCTTATCACATACACACAACACCATCTAGCCCAAACTAAGCAGAGCTTGTATTATGGGTACTAGACAATGGATTAACATACATATACATACGTTTTTTTGTATATACTTACATATTATACATAGAAACATCCAGACCAAGACAAACGTCCATGTTCATGCTCACAAATGTTTGACTTGTGCGGGAATCGAACCCGCGACCTCAGGCGTGACAGTCGGTTACACTAACCACTACGCCATCAAGGCCGCCTTACATAGCCAAGGATACCTTATATATGTGATATACTTTTGCCTACCCCTTGTGGGATACATAAGCGTGTGTCAATAGAAACGACAAGGTGATCGTGCCAATCATTGCCCATTTTTAATGGTAATCCATAAAGCATAGTATAGTTTACTTTAAGACTGCGCCGAGCGTAAGATAGTTAATGACAGAGCTCGTGCGGCGCATACTTAAATCGGCGCGCGGCCGCCATAGTAAAATTGTATGGAGGATTTGAAGTGCTTTTTGATAAATATGTATCTTCATTGTCAACCAATAACTTAAATATTTGGGACGGACAAATTGTAATATAACTATTTATATTTTATTTAAACTATAAGATAGGATAGATATCTACTGCTATAATCTAAAAATCACGTAACACGAGCTTAAGTTTTTGCATTTTTCGTGAAAGTTTACGTAATTTTATAGGCGGAAATATTAATTATTTTAAGTTTTTTACACAGAGTAATTGTAAACACATTCATTGTTATGGTAAATGTTTATTTTATATTTGTATTAAACAAAAAGTGTTGATTTTATTTACTTAACTGTGACCGCCTGGTTTGCCACATTTCGCTCGGCGCAGTCTTAAGTGCTCTTTTTTAATTTTTTACCACGCACATTATTACTGAAACTTCACGCTGCAATTTAAAGTATATTTGATGCTTTTATATTATACAATACAATACCCGAGCACTTTTACGATACGTTTGCCTGCTACACAGCTATATAGCGCTGAATTTCCCCAAAGCGTTTTCGCTCACATATTCCGACCTAAGAATGTACTGTAGAAACCGTTCTCATTTTCCTTTAAGAGTTTACCGTTAAAGTAAATTATTATAACCCAAGTGGGCAGTTCTAAGGTCTTGCTATAGGCGAGCTTAGCTTTGCTCGTTTTCACTTAGTTGAGCGCTAGAGTAGGAAGTACTGGGCTATGTAGCTTAGAATATTTCAAAAGAGTTAGGTATATATGATGATAAATTCTAAAAAGGGTTTTATAATCATTTTACTTTATACTATTATGAAACGGTACATTAAAGATACTTTAAAATACTCACTCGGTTCAGCAATTAAGAGTTTCTTATTCTGAAACTGAATGTTTTTCTCTTTGTTCGTTCGAGCTTCGAGCACTGAACGAATTTTGATGCAGAATTTAACGCTGTTGTAACTTTACTTTATATTTTAATGTAAGTTTCATCTAATGATGTTCTAAAGACTAGAGTCATGCGACAAGTATGATTGTATAAACGATATCTAGCAAACCGCAGTCCATAGGAATTAAGTTGCGAACATATTTACTTACTGGTTCTAAGATTCGAAGAGTATCTTGGCTACCAATACAAAAAAATGCCACTTACCTCAGCTTTCGATCGTTTCCCACCACTCATAAGCTTGAAGCTCTCGCAGATCCGCGTCCATAGTAAAAATCTAGTGATATTTAGGCAATCCCGGACATGATATTATTATCTAAATTAACATTGTAAAGAGGAAAGATTTTTTAGTTTGCAATTGACAAACTATATAAATATAATAAATAAATAAAATGATTTATTTTCATTAACTGAGCTTAATCTAATTACAATATTGTTGGAGCGCTCCTTTTAGGCATAACATTGCCTGTGTTAGGAGGCCCCGCTCTGCCGTCTACAAGTAAGCATCCATTGATTAAATATCATATCACAAATGTTTTTCTAAATTTGTTAAAAGGAAAATAAAATAAAAATGAAAATATCAATATCAATAAAATAAAAATATCAATTAAAACTAATTTATAAATAATTTAAAATCATAGCATGCATGGTTTGTGTGTGTGTGAGTGTGCTTGCACGAGCGCGGATGTGTGTATATATGTATATATGTAAGTGTATGTATGTATGTACGTGTATGTGTGTATATATGGATTATGGATGTATGTATGTTGGGTGAGAGTATTCTAGCTCTATTATGATAATACTGCTAACAGAGATTCAGTTTCATCATAAGACCAGTTTTAACCAGTTTGTCAGTGTTTTTTTACAATCGAATTTGTTCATTTGATATATTTGTAACATGCGATTTATTTTATTATAGAGGAATGAAGATTGTCTTGAGTATTGTTGACGAGCAAATGTAGTTTTGACTGGATAATATGGAGCCACCAGATCAAATCTTCTTCTATTTTGCAAAGCCTGATTAAATTTTAACGCACTATGAACTTTTAATAGGACAAATAATATATATAATTTTCTAACCGAGAGCTGTTTACTAAAAATATATAAGTCTGTAGTCGGGAATCTATAAGGCTTAAAGTGCATCACTTTTAGAAGTGACCTCTGGGCCCTTTCCAATTCTAGAAATTTAATTTTTGTTGCTCCACCCCAGACTGGTATGCAATATATTAGGATAGATTGAGCTAGCGCTGTATATATTTTATTTATAATTTCCTTGGTAGCAGCATGCCGTAGCATTTTAAAGACCCAGAGTAGCTTTCTTATTCTAGTGCTTAGCAGATCCAGATGTGAGTGCCATGATAGTCTGTAATCAATATTTATTTTAGGACAATTGCAATACGTATTTTCAGAGTTACCACAGTTGTGAATCCTAACCTCAAACGCTGTACGTGGTTGGGAAGAGTTTTTTAGGGAAAATGATACATAATTAGTTTTAGTTATATTAAGGGTAAGAAGGTTTGTAGATAGCCATGTAGACACTCCAGCTAGACCACGTTCAGCACGTTCACGTACTTCTTCCCAGTTAGAACCTGAGAAGACAATGGCTGTATCATCGGCGTATGAGAAGATGTTCCCGGCCTCAATTTTCATACTACAGAGTTCATTTATGTAAATTAGAAATAAAGTTGGGCCGAGAACGCTTCCCTGGGGCACGCCGAAAGTGATATTAGTAGCCTGGCTAACATGGCCATCTATTTTCACCCGTTGCGTACGATTTTTTAGATAATTAGCTAGGAGGGCGAGTGGAGTACCTCTGAATCCGATGTTTTCGAGTTTTCGTATTAGAGTGGGGACAGAGACGGTGTCGAACGCTTTTTTTAAGTCCAAAAATACCGTTAAACATTTTTTTCCACAATCCAAATAATTAACTAAAAGAGTACTTAACGCTAATACTGCATCTTCAGTTGACATATGTTTCCTAAAGCCATATTGAGTAGAGGATAATATATCATACTTTTCTAAGAAGGATAGTATTCTCTTATTTAATATTTTTTCCAATATTTTAGACAGAGCAGGTAGAACCGAGATTGGTCGGTAATTGTTGACATCGTCACCGTCCCCACTCTTATATACAGGTGTTATAATGGATTCTTTGAGAGCGTCGGGAAATACTCCACTTTTGAAACATAAATTTACTAAATAGGTGATTAAAGGTATTAGTTCCACTCTAGCTAATTTTAAAAATCTGGTTGGTATGTTATCACAACCCGCAGCACTATTGGAGTCAAGACTCATCAACACCTGTTCCACTTCAGACATATCAGCCTCCAAAAGCACAAATGATGACAATTTAGTACTTAATGGTGTTAAAATAAAAGTGTTTGGGTATTGCATTCCATTGTTAGTTAGGATGTTGCCAGCGAGGGATTTGCCGATACTGGCAAAGTACTGATTAATTTGATTTACAGATTCCTTTGGCGATGACCCACCATTTAGTAGATTAGAGTTATTGGTTTTTGATGTTTTGTACTGTACGATGCTGTTGATAGTATTCCATAAAGCTTTATTGTTATATGTCGAGCGAGCCAGTCTATCGCGGTCATACTTTCTTTTTAATTTCTTTATTAAAGAGTTACAATAATTCCTGTAGCGTCTATAAGTTAAACGTAGTATGTCATCACAAGGATTAATCTTTAGTTTCTTTTGCATACAATTTCTATTTCTTACGTAACACACCATCAGTCATCCATGGTTTAATTTTTTGTTTTGATCGAGGTGTGGTAAAAACACGCGTATTATTAGTTATACATTCTTTAATATGTGTAATTAAAATATTGGTAAATAAATTAGGGTCTGTATACAAATACAATTCCGAAAGATTTCTAGAACGAAGTTCAGTAAGTGCCTGTTCCAGATCGACTTTATTTTTAAATTTAAGGTAGTGATTGTGCTGTGCTTTATCATTAATTAAACATAGTAGAATTGTTAGATGGTCGGTAATCGAGGTGTTAAGTATAGCAATAAAGGCAGATATTGGTTTGCTATTTAATTTCAACATAAAATGATCCAAACAATTGTGCAACCTTGTGGGCAATGTATGTCCTGGAAATAGACCATGCATGGACAGAACTGTTAGGTACATTTGCCTATTCTTGCGCTCAACTGAGGTTTCAGAATTCCTTGATATAAGGTTTATATTTAGGTCACCAGTAATAATTATATTTTTGTGGTGTTTTATTTTTTCAAGATAAGTATTTAATGAATTTATAAATATTTCAGCGTCTGTATTGGATGGTGATCTATACACACCGAGCACCGTATACTCACCTAATGATATTTGTAAACAGGACGCATGTTTTAGTTCAATCTCTTTGACCTTACATAAATGATCATTTTTTACGTATACTACCACTCCGTCGTTTTGATTTAGAGATAAAATTGTATGAGATGAACTGTAGTTTGTGAGAGAAGGAATAACCTTATTTGTGGTTAACCGACATTCCGTTAAAATTAAAATATCCACGTGAAACTTAAACTGTGGCAAGATTAATTTTATCTCGTTAATGTTACTATATATACTACGAATATTTTGACATAGTATGTTAAGTTTTGAGTGTTTAATTTGCATGTTTGTAAGTAGGTCTTCTATTGAACATTCGACTGACTGAGCTATCTCCAGATTATCTAAGTCTCGCAGAGTATTTAATGTGTTACCAGTCATTTAGGTACATAGCGAACTGATAATCAAAACGAAAACCGTACAGCAAGATGCAATGATTATAATATAATAGAACAGTGCTAAGGCCAAAGGTTCGGATAGCTATAAAAAGCGTTGAGCCATCGGACAATATCGCGGTAGAAGCTAGATAAATAAGGTAAAACCGTGTGTGTATGTATGTAGTAACTGTGTTTATGATATAATTATATATTATAAACTATGAAACTATTGAACTGATTCTAATATGTATTACTACCTATTATAAATCTACTATATCCAGAAATAATATAGGTTATATAACATCGCTATGAGCCACGTGAGCGGGACAATAATCATGAACATGGGTGGAACCGTGAGGGACAGCTACTAAATCATAAATGTGAAAGTTTCTTTGTTACTCAATCACGCTGAATGCATATATTATTTTTTTAAGTAAGTAGGTAGTTAGTTGGACGTGTGTTATCCGCACTTAGCCCCACAATTGAGCCATTGTGCGTAAGTAACCGACGCGAAATATTGTTCGGTTACTCATACCACCTCAGCTCCGTCCAGAAAGATAATATGGGACCAATGTTGAGCAGTACCACCTTCATCGTTTCTGGACTGTTTAGAAGTTTCGCACGTTGGTTGCTCACACTTTTACAATGTAGGAGTACGTGAGCCGAAGTCTCCTCAGTCTCCATGCAGCCTCTACATAAAGGACTGTCAGTGATGCCGATGTTGAACAGGTGCTTGTTAAGTGAGCAGTGGCCCGTTATTATACCCACTAAGTGGCGTAGGTTTTTCCTTGTGGAACGTAGCAGTTTGCGTGACAGGTGTTTGTCTAAGGATGGAAGGGCTTCCTTCGTCTGTCTACATTCCTTTGTTTCTGTCCACTGTTTTCCGTGTAGTTTCGTGGTTCTGTCGCACAACCATGTTTTGAGCTGGCAGAAGGGTATCGGGACAATTGGTTCGGGTCCTACTATTTTGGTGTTCGATCCTCTCTTTGCCAGTTAATTTGCAGCATCATTGCCAGAAGAGTTGCTGTAGCCGCATATCCACTGTAACGTTACCCAAATTTTTGTTGCAATACTTTGCAGCTCACGGTGACACTCCAGGACGAGTCCACTGTCGAAGCAGTTGCTCTTAAGAGCTTGTAGTACCGCGGCACTATCCGAGCTAATGCGTAGTACGGAGGTAGTTCGAACTAGGTGGAAAGAAAAGGGGTACTTTTATATGTATAAAAGTTTAATAGACCGCTTCACCACAGTACATACATATACAGTATTTTATCTCCAAACAAACGGTCGGAACTCGAGTTATACCTACGCGCCTCGGCGTTGGTATGCGCTTGGTTCGCAACGAGTCGCGAATGCGCCACAGTGACAAACGGGCGATGTGATTGTTTTATAAGCAGTAAGCGTACGATTTGTGATGCTTTGATTTTATTGAACACTTTATATTTTATTCATTACGAATTTAATTTTTATAATGTAATATATATGTGTGTATATATATATAATATAATATTGTCTTATGTTTACGCGAATATTATTCATTGAAATTAAACTACTATATACGGATTTTATCGCGTTGTTTAAACAACGCGATAAAATCCGTATATAGTAGTTTAATTTCAATATATATGTATATATAATATTTACAATCATTAAACTAGAAAGAAACTCAAGTAGGTAGATACAATTAAAATACTGTAGGCGGGCAGCCCTAACGCGTGTCTACGAACCGCGCTGTTGTAGGTAATTATTTCAAGGACAGGGCCGAGTTTCAATACTGTATATGTATGTACTGTGGCTTCACTAACTAAAGCTTTTGATTCCTGAATGGTAGGTTGTATTCGAAATTTGAATACCTACCGAAAACATAAAATAAAGTGTCATTCACAAAGCGTTGCTGTTAGTCTGTGAATGGATGATATTTAGGATTGTGAGTTTTATTTTCTATTGAAGAAATTGCAACATGTTGGCCTCGCAGTGTATGTTTGTAGCTGATAGTGAAGGTTCAAGTCCCAGATCGGGATGAACGGTTAATAAGTTAGTCAAATTCAAAAAGTTTATTAGTAACTAAGACACCAGTCAGTGAGAAAACTTTTTTAAGGCAATTTAAGTCTTATTACTACGCAAATTGCTAGACTATATCCTACCAGTCAGACCTGTTGAAATAACCAACACAAAATTTTCGCTACTCAGAAATCGAACCTCATGTATCTCATGTGGAGGCCAGTCAGTGCAGACCGGCGACACTTCGACCCAGTGGGATCTTTTGTGTCGAATCGAACCTCATACTAATATATCTTAGAAGCGTTGTTCACATTAAAACCACCATCGAAGTTCTATAGAAGCATCTTACATAGAATAAATAACTTACACGCAAATGTAACAGAACACAAAACAAATGTTCGCTTATATTTTTTATCGTATAAGCAAAGGAGGCTTTCTTCGATAACATAAATTAATAAGACTACAAAAATGCCACGTCACCACTTTGCTCCGCCCTCTCATTCCTCGCTTAGCTTCGCACACAGTCTACGAATCGGTTGTGTTGGGGTTAATGGAAATAACAGATTTTAATGCCAAGATAGGCTCGCTAGGGAAATGCGACTGCCATCGAGCTTGGATTTGGGTATGTGGACCGTCCTTATGTTTCGATTTTTGGCTGGTGAATGACCTTAACAGAATAAAATGGTTGGATAAATTGCTTTTGTAAGTATTTACTATGCAATTGAAAGGTGAAGGTTTATGTTAAAAGAATTGCTTCATGATTGCAGGCTTAACTTACTGAACTACAAGATAATTAAGTTAGCGAATAGCATTTTGTTTGCAAGACGTTTTCCGCGCTAGATGTAATACCACGGAGCTCTTGACAAACATTCAAACGGACACGAAGAACATTCAGACTTACAACATCAAATTTATGGTTCACACACATTGTAATACCGCGTAGGGATTGAGCCCACCGCGGGGCTCTTTACAAACATTCAAACAACTGATACGTAGAACATATATTTGTGTCTCGCACATATGTATATTGTCCTGTGTGCGGTAGAGCCTAAATAACTAAACCATCCCTGCAGTATAGACTGACATAATTAATTTTCTAATCCGATCTATACATACATGTATGCATATACATGATTACTCAAGGCGTCTGACATGTAGTTAACAGTTTCTGCAATAGCGATGTGCTCAATAGCATTAGAACTGTATTAGAATGTATTCATATTCTATCATATTCTATCACATACACACAAAACCATCTAACCCAAACTAAGCAGAGCTTGTACTATGGATATTAGACAATGGATAAACATACATATATACGTTTTTTTGGAAATACATACATATTATACATAGAAATACCCAGACCAAGACAAACATACATGTTCATGCACACAAATGTTTGACTTGTGCGGGAATCGAAACGACCTCAAGCGTGGCAGTCGGTTACCCTAACCACTACGACATCGAGGCAGCCTATATTGACAGTACTATACATAATACATATGCTGAGTTTTTAACCATGTTATTTAGACATGTATAGTGTTGTGCATAAATGTGTTCGTTAGATACTTTTAACTACGTTTAAATATGGTAATCTTGCTGGACGTTAAGTTATCATCAAACACACAATGCCAACATGATCTGAAATATAAATATAATATTATCGCGCTCGTTCATATTGAAATTTGTACATTATCTTTCTTTATTTAATGTGTGAGTTCACTGTTCTTAGTGTCGATGCATTTTCTTGCGACCTAGGTGCGGCGAAGGATCATCTGTGATTAAAATTATTGACATTATTCAAGTATGTGCATCGTTACTCTCCATTAGGCTATAACTGCTGTCTCGACTGATCAATTAGGCGCGACAAAGTCAAGAGTTTGATTAAGTTGGCAACTTACTTGTCATGCTCATCACTAAGACTTCGTTTGAGTAAGAACCTATACTCCATTTGGTTAGGTACTTAACTAAAGGTAAAGAATCTTGATGTGACTTTTTACATAAACACATTTTAAACAAATAAAGTATTACTTAAGCCTTAGACTAACGGTTCAATTGATTTAGTTATCGTTATTGTTGTATTTACATTGATCTTTAGCAGCATTTTATTTTTAAACTGAGATTTTGATAAAAAGACACATCAAGATTATTTACCTTTAGTTAAGTACCTAACCAAATAGAGTATAGTAAGACATCATCGAAAACATATGTCATGGAACCTGTTAAGGATCAAACTCTGTGTAACTCTTCTTCTCTCTTAGCCTTTATTATTCCCAAGTCACTTGGGGTCAGCTTTTCTGGTCTAACCGGATTTGACTGGATATCAGTTTTTACACGGAGCGGCTGCCATCTGACCTCCGCAACCCGAAGGCTAACGATACCCTAAGGCTAGACCAATGTCAGGATAGTAGAGGGTACTGACTTTCCCAATAACGACTGCCATAGATGTTCATGGCAGCCAGGACCAACGGCTTAACGTGCTCTCCGAGGCACGGAGCAGGCGATAATTGTCAATCAATACGCACATAATTTCGAGAAGTGATATAACTGCCGAAAGTCAGAGGTGCGCGACGTGGGTTCGAACCCGAGACCCTCTGCATTGCAGTCTTTTGGTATCCCCACTGAGCTATCGCTACGTACAAATAACAGATACAAAGTACAATCAGATCCAGAAAATATATGGATCATACATATTGTAATGATTGTTCCGTGTCTGAACCCACAACATGTTATACCATCCCTGTAATGATTAAGATGGAACCTGTCACCCAGATAGTCCATCTCCCAAATCAACATATAAAATACTTTTATACTTCCCTTAGGATACACGCGGAATAAGCCGAATAACAAGAAAGAATATATACAGAAACTAAACAATTTTGTATATAAATGTATTCCTAAACATTAATTCAAATCATACTATACGAACTAAATAACATCAGAATTCGTGCAGCATTCAGGCGTGATCGGCTAACATACTATTTTACCCACAATTTTCGTAGTACCATTAGGATTACAACCCACAAAAGTTTGTATGATAATAATTAATATTTCATTCGAAATTTGTAATATATGCAACGTCAATGGAGTTAATCCTCGTAGATTTCAGCCAAAAGCTTGCTTTTATCGGATTATGGGATGTGTAATTTCGGCTATTTTAGTTTCGTGGAAACATTTCACACAGCTCGGTAAATATACTGTATGTATGTGCCATGTAGATACGTAGGTACATGCTGAATTGTATGCGTAAATTCATTGCGATTGCACAAAGTGAGATTTTTTCACAGCAATTTTGCAGCTGCGTTATTTAATGTTGTGAATAGTTTTAAAGTTGAATGCATCGGGATTGAAAGGACGTAAATGACATTTTACAAGCACAACGTATTGTCCTTATTTCATTAGGCTGTAAAAGACGTTAAAACAATGTTTTGCTAATATTGGTATTTGCATCTCTTTTAATGTTGCGGTAACTTTATCGGCATCGGTTTATTTCATTCAAATATTCGAATAGTTTTATATACATTTATTTAATAATGTTATCATTTCATCTGTTTAGAACATGTATCACTACTGGACACGGGTTTTCTCAGCATGAAAAGGATTAGCCTATATAGTCTATCACGCAGGCCATGTGCGAGTTGGTGTGTCATACGTCTTCGAGGATAATATATGAAACTTCCTGACTTAACTTTTTAAATAGATCTTTAATTCGTTATTGATTACGTACATACCGTGGTGGCGTGGGATCTAATTCGAGACTTTTGTGTGGTAGTCAAATTGCTTCCTCGCTCGGCTATTTCTATAATCTACCTAGTATTTAAACGTTTTGGTTAAAAGCTGCCAACGCCTGTAGTATGTATCAAAAGAAATCAAAACACTTACAATTCTACCAAAACATACCATTTAGCCATTAAACCTAAACCGTTTACATTAGAGAGGCGATGTTATCGTGGTTGGACCTAAGTCACCTTCAGCCCATTGACCCTACAATGTGACCTTACTGCGGTCAAAGAACTAGATTGATTAGAAATCGTGCTTGTCGATTCACAAT
Organism: Catocala fraxini; assembly: GCA_930367265.1. Taxonomy (NCBI): domain Eukaryota; kingdom Metazoa; phylum Arthropoda; class Insecta; order Lepidoptera; family Erebidae; genus Catocala; species Catocala fraxini. The sequence goes on along the minus strand of OV884040.1, from coordinate 2,950,584 downwards.
AAGATATCGATTCCAAAAATACTTACATACAAAGATAGCTCAGTGGGGAGATCAACAGACTGCAATGCAGAGGGTCTCGGGTTCGAACCCACGTCGCGCACCTCTGACTTTCGGAAGTTATATGACTTTTCGAAATTATGTACGTATTGATTGACAATTATCGCCTGCTCTGTGCCTCGGAGAGCACGTTAAGCCATCGGTCCCGGCTGCCATGAAAATCTATGGCAGTCGTTATTGGGAGAGTGTCGACACAAAAGATCCCACTGGGTCGAAGTGTCGCCGGTCTGCACTGACTGGCTCCCACATAAGATACATACATACATACATACAAAGATTGGTAACTCTGAAGGAATTTTCCAGCTGCATTTTTAGGTCGAACAGAATAAAAGAGTGGCCTTGAGTTTTTTGCAGGTATCTTCTCATAGACTCAATTTTTTGCCTGAACCTAGCAACTAAACTTAAATGTAAATTCAGTAAATTAGTAAACTCACTAACCCCATTGAGGTTCATTTATTTTGCGACCTTGACATCGTCGTCAAACTCTTTGTTATTTAACGATTCCTCCTCCCTCCTTTTTTTAAGAAGGCTTTTCTTTGACGGTTGTTTGTTTAACCCACATTTTGATAGCTTAGCGTTTTTAAGTGTCAATTTAACGGATGTGCCGTTAAAGAGAGACTTAAAAACGCTTAGACACGTTAGAATCCGTGTTTTAACGACTCGTCCTTACAATAGTTTATTGTATCGAGAGGGACTTTTAACCATTAAAAATAAATATGGACCAATAAGACATCGAGTGTGGGTTTGATAATCACACGGTACAAACATTTGTGTGATCCACAATAATTGCTCCCAGTGTGGGGTGTTGTTTATGAGTGTTTTTTCAATGTTCATGAGTTTCTATGAGACGGAGAACTCATGATTTATGATGATTACTAGTACCAAAGTTATCTTTTGAAACAATAAAAGTATCAAACACTCAATTTTATAAATATTCTTCCGAAAATCTTTTTCTAAACATTAACAATTTTCACAATAATCTAATCAGTAAGAATTTCCCACAGAAATTTAACCTCTTTATATAAAGACTACACACGGTATTTCAGCCAGTAAATGAATTGCTTCTATCTTTGTAAAGCTGTGCCACTGCTAAATGAATTGAGTCTGTCTATGCGGGTAAGTATTTAAGCAGAGTAAAGCTTACACACACAAAATGGCAGCAAAACAGCTAGGAATTAATGATACTCGTATTGGTTTAGCATACAAGTCTTGCTTTTCTATTTATGAGCTCACGCCTGTATTCCCGAAAGGGAAGGCAGAGGTGTATCAAATTCATGTTTCACCAGCTATGGTTTTTAGTCTTTACGTAATGGAGATAAGCATTTTGCCGTCTACTGAGAACAGTTCCAGTCTGCAAAGGCAATGCTTGCCACATAGTTCAACCTTGGAACTGGAACCTGGGACGCACAGCCGCTGTATTTACTACTACTTCACCACCAATGCATTTAGACAACCATTAACTAACATTGACATTCCTTAACAGTCTCAATGCATGGGCATTACCGAGTGTGACTGCAGTATGACTAGCAATAAATCAAACAACCTATCAAAGTCTACATAAAAAATAAATTCCGGGCTTGTCGGTTTACATCCAATCAAACACAGCCGACTTTTTCAGATCATCAGTCCGCCTGACCAGCAATGCTAGTATGATTATGTGGTACGGATTCAAGCGTTATAAAAAAGCAGGCTCAATCTTGCTGAATACCTTACATTCCTTTTACTATTATGGGATCCATTAATTTCATGACACATTTTATAAGGACTTAATTTTGGCACTTGACGCAGGACGTTATAAGGTGATTATGATGATGATAATATATTTAATAGCCCATATATAATATTTTATATAAAAATAAATATATATAGCAGCGATAGCTCAGTGGGGAGACCAACAGACTGCAATGCAGAGGGTCTCGGGTTCGAACCCACGTCGCGCACATCTGATTTTCGGAAGTTATATGACTTTTTGAAATTATTTGCGTATTGATTGACAATTATCGCCTGCTCCGTGCCTCGGAGAGCACGTTAAGCCGTCGGTCCCGGCTGCTAAGAACATCTATGGCAATCGTTATTGGTAAATCAGTGCTCAATAATATCCTGACACTGGTCTAGCCTTAGGGTATCGTTAGCCTTCGGGTTGCGGAGGTTAGGTGGCAGTCGCTCCGTGTAAAAAGTGATATTCAGTCAAAGCCGGTTAGACTAGAAAAGCCGATCCCAAGTGACTTGGGGATAATAAAGGCTAGCTAATATTTTATATAATAAGGCTATTAAATATATTATCATACGATCAATGGTCAATGCTTACAGGCATGTTGAAATTTAAACATTTTTTTTAGTATATTGTTTACGTCATTATGAATCTTGTGGCACACTCATTAAAACTCACATAGAACAAGTATTTTATAAAATTGTAAATAAAGATCATTTATATGCTATTGGTCGCCGTCTAAAATTGTCTTACCATGCCGATCTGTCAATGGGAGCAAAGCATAAGCTGAAAAAGCAAAAGGTAAAGTTGTAGTGTACACACTGGCTAATGCTGTTCCTTAATCGTTAGAGCGAGCATTTTGCTGGCGCTGGCACAAACATATCACTCGCTATTTATCCTGTGTCGAGAAACATCCTTCGAAGACCACGGTCTAACTAGAAGTTTAATGTGTGGCTTATAGCCTATGTCTAACGTTGATAGCACGTAGGTATTAGTGAGTTTAAATGCTAACGATACTGCATTTCAGCAAAGTTGTACGATTAATCGAATATTTGAATATTTAAATCACGACGTCACATCGAAAAATGTTTGTGGAGAATTGACTTGACGAATTTTTTAGGTAATCGTTCTTGGCCTCCTAATGGGTGATATTTGACTGTAAATAAGTTTATAGTCTAAGGTAATAAAAAAAACAGTGGGATACGACTTAGGTTTCAATCTGATGTTTACCTAAATATTGTAGAAATATTAAATTTAGAAGACTAAAATGATACAGGTTTGACGGCTCAGACAATTTTACTATTACTAACTAACACAAATTCAATCAAAAGTGAAAGCATTAAAATAACGACCAATATTATTTGAACACGTTTGAATCACTATTATATTCGAATAATTCCAATATCATAAACAGCACTTATTAGAATACGAAGCTTTCATTTCTATAATGTTCAGCAATGTAATCAAATAATATACATATATACCAATGTTCTGTAAACTGGAAACTAGAATATATTATTTAGTACAACATAGCAACGTACTAAGCACAGGCAATAATGGAGCCGTTACACCAGTTAGTGCACTAAGCACTTAATATATAGTGTTAGACCTAATTAATTTACGACCAAAATATCGTTGTACTAGTGAACAAAGTTATTTTGTACTGAATACCGTTCATATATGTAATCTAAGTGCAGTTTCAAATAATTTAAGTACGGCGATAAATTATTTAGATGTTCGTATGCTTATATTTCCATTTATTATTAGGCTTTCATAGAGGTTTTTTTTTTATACTACTTGGGTGGCTAACAAGCATTTCACCTGATGATAAGTGGTCACCGTAGCCTATGGACGCCTGCAACACCAGAGGCATCACTTGCACGTTGCCGACCTTTAGTAAAGGAAGTGGGAAGGATAAGGAGCGTGAAGGGGGAAGAGGGTGATTGGGCCTCCGGCACTCTCACTCACCGAACGAAACACAACAGTCGGAATACTGCTATTTTACGTCGGTATTCTGTGAGAGGGTAGTCCTTCTCCGGTCGAGCCGGCCCATTCATGCTGAAATCAGCAAGGCTCTACTACTCTATAAATATACAATATAGGTACATTAGAAGAAGCCTTTGCCCAGCATTTGATAGTTTTTTATAATATCTGCCTTGTTTATAAACTGCCTTATTGCTGAACACGTGTCTCTTCTCAGTATGAGAAGGGTTAGACCATAGTCGATCAAGCTGGTCCAGTTCGCGCTAATATATTTCATACATCTTCGAGAACTTTATGTAGAACTTGCAGCCATGCAGGTTTATTCACAATGTTTTCCATCACAGTTAAAACCAGCGATCATTAACCAATTAAACCGCTTATAACTTCGACACGTCAGAGATGCGTGGCTAGCGATAGAACTCGAGAACTCTGCGTGGCAGTCCAATGGCTTGCCACTTAGCTATACTGGTCAGCTGACAGCATAATATATTAATTTAAATATAATATAACTTCTCTTTATTAATATTGTCTTCTGTTTACGCGAATATTATTATATTCATTGAAATTAAACTACTATATACGAATTTTATCGCGTTGTTTATTTGACACTTTATTACATCATTTTGAAAACTGTTACACTACTACTACTATTAAACTTTACTAATTTTTAAGCTAATTACATTATTATTAAAACTAGATTTAATTTAATTTTACACTTTCCCCGACGTATCGGTTGCTTTTCAGCAGCCATCGTCACGGGGAGACTAAGATGGTAGTTGTCTCAATGTTCCAGTGTAGTTATTTCAAAGTACCCGAACATAATTTAATCATTGGTGTTTCTATTTACGCAGAATGAGCTCTTTATTATAAATATTTACTGGCAGCTCAAATGGGACGTCTATTACTTATTCGTATAATAATAAATTAAAGGAATTTGTAATTTCAATATCAGAAAAGGGTCACAATACATACATATACAAGCAGATGCCGAAAACCACCAAAACCAATACACTAATATCTGAATCTAACCGTACTTAAGTTATAAGCGTATCGATCTGACCACAGTTCGAATGGCGCGCTCAATAATTCAGCATCTAATGTTAGAACGATGCGATGTGTTATTGATTTCAATGTAGAGAGATTGAAAGCTGATTGCTTGTTGAATATTGTATTACGTTTATTTTGTTTACCTGCTAATGTGTGCGTATCTATTGAACAACCAGCTCTTTGTACAATCTGTAGTTTATGGGTTTTGATCTAATATAGCTATCATACTGTTCTGTTATGGGTTTGCAGTGTTACGATGGCCTCGATTCATAAATTGACTCTTTAAATTATATGAGCTCTGTTTGCTTACGTATAATAGGGTGTTCAATCTGGTTGCTTATGCATATAAGTGAGCTCAATCGGTAATAACTCCTTGGAGATTTCGTCCCGATTGAGTTGGTTTCTTATTTATTAGACAAGATAGGTACTAGATTGTTGAAGTATGAGTATGAAGTAAATAATAACAATCACATCGTGGCCGAAATTGCATGGTTTATACATCATCATCTCAGCCAAAAGATGTCCACTGCTGGACATAGGCCTTCCCCAAGGTCTTCCACACAGACCCGTCTTGGGCCACCCGCATCCAACTGCTTCCCGCGACCTTTACCAGGTCGTCGGTCCACCTTGTAGGATGCCTACCTCTCTCTGAGGTTTATATATATGATCTACATATCATTAAACTGTATAGTAATATATTTTTTCTTAAGTAATACGAAGAAAGGCTTGCCAACAAACTGTTTCTAAAAAAATCTTGCCTGGAAAGTTCAATAACAGCTAGTTTGGCCTTGAAATTGAAACCAACACCTTTGCACAGCAGTCGTAATAACTAGTCAGCAAGGTAGTCCATATGCTATGTATGGTTATATAAATAATATTTTATACAATTCAAGCACTCATATATATAAAACGGACATAATGATGGATACTATCCGTAATTCAGTAGTGCAAAATCGAACAGGGAGAAGAGATTGATTTTAAGGACAAGGTGATGTGATGAAATATTCGTATGTTATGGTAACAGTTACTGTTAGGTAAATGTAAGAAATAGCTGCCTTGACACGACCAGTACACGTTTTTTATAAAGACATCGACTTTCAAAGTCAAAGTCAAAGTCAAAGTCAAAAATCATTTATTCATTTAGGTCACAGAGTAACACTTATGATCGTCAAAATATATAGGTTAGTGAGTTTACTAAGTTACTGGTGCTACATTTAGGTTAGTTGCTAGGTTCAGGCAAGGGGTTGAGCCTATGAGAAGAAACCTGCAAGAAACTCACGGCCACTCTTTTAAATCGCCAATTAAATATAATTTCAGTATTTTACAACTCAGATTAACAAGGTGTTGCAGCCATTATGCCATATACTACTGACTATAAAAAACTAATAATAAAAAGATAATAACAATAATAACTTAATAATAATATAGAGGTGAAATAATTTGGGGTAAGATATATGTTTTAATATAAATCTAAAATAGACAGTAGAATGGCATGATGGCGCATACACTTACACTTTGTGACTATGCAAAGGCAGTCCGCGATTAAATGCGGTTGTGGATTTACATTCTTCAATAATAATCAAATTAAGAAACAAGATACTTGTTAACCTCACAAATAATTACGAGGTACCTCTACATTACTAATTTGACTTATAAGTAATACAGGTCTTTGAATCCTGTATGCAACAAGCAACGAGTTCCATGGGTTTTTGTCATTTAAGTAGTCGTTGACTGAATAATAACCCTTCCGAATAAGTTGTACTTTATCGGCGCTTTTAAATTTAAGCAATGGTAAATTAATTATATTATTTGTGTGTATACCGAGTCCCGCAAATGTATTGTGAACTTTATGTAAACGATGATATGGGCCTACTAACTTATGCTTATTTCTAGTGTTTACGTTATGGATATCACTATTCTTATTATATAAGTAAATATTATGTTTAATAAACATAATGTTAGCAAATATATATTGCGACGCAACAGTAAGTTTCCAAACTTGTATGATTGAAAATAGAACATCCTTAAATATAAAGTAAATCAAACTTTTCTTATAACAACTTCAGATAATTTATAAAATATCTTCAAGGATTTAAGTTCACTCAATGTACACCACTAAGCATTTTTAATCAAGAACCGAAATCCTAAACGGTTTGCTGGCAGTACCCTAATAATGCTAAGTGTTTTCTAATCAACGCCTAAGTGATCTTTACAAAACATTTTCACGCATTTTTCTTGCTGAGTTCCGTGGCACAAAGATTTTCAAACAATATCAATCACAGTTTTGAATAAAACAATTCTGAAGCTCTAATGTTTATTGTAATCAAAATCAAAAGGATTCAAAATAAATTAAATTATCCTTTTTCCTTTTATATTCTTAACCTTTATTATACGTACATGTTTATTATACTTGTAATCTTTAGGTGTGAATTTAATTAATACAGATAAATTTTTCTTCTCACTTTATCAAACAGGAATTGTTCAATATCGTCATTGATTCAATTAAAATAATAAATATTATAATTCCACAGATTCTACCAAAATGGGAAGCTGTGAAGACCGGAACAATATCTTTTAAGTTCCGCACCAATGAGCCGAATGGGCTGGTCCTCTTCAATATGGGCGCCAAACCGCCAAGGGTAGGTTGCACGGTAAGGGGTGGAGCTTTTGGGGTCAGACGAATCACTTAAAAGATTAATATCATCATCATTTGATAATCACGTGAGAGTAATCATCAAGATGTCCATCACGATCATGGTCATTAAAATCGCTTTGTGGGTAATCGCATTTAACATGTACTGGTTCAAGTTTAAGAGTTTGTTGTCACGTGTGAACTTTGTTATTTTTATTGAGTTACATTAGATTTACATCTAAATCAAAATATATTTGGTTAAAAGTTTTCAGAAATATTATTTTATTCACTTTTTATTATATTAAGATCTCCAGTAAACGATTCTGACTTTTAATTCACTCATGTTTATACGTTTTTCAAATAAGAATAATAAATAATATTTGTTTAAGTTTTCTTTTAGGATGTTTATTTAGTATAATTTCTTAACAACATCAAACTCATAAACACTTAAGGTTAATCACAGCAAAATTGAAATCTACTAACTGATTTGCGAAACCCCACCAACCTCAATGGAAACGCAAATCTTCAAATTTAATAATGCGGACCAAAATTCACGAGGGAAAATTAAGAAGTCCCTTTTATTAAATCGCTTCATGTAATATGGACTGACTTATAATAAAATTCTGATTAAATCTGTTGGAGTATTTAATTTTATCAAATCAACGTATTCCATTAAGGTGCTGCATGGTAGGATCATGTTGGAAAGAGACTAAAATAAGATCACAGATATAGGGGAATTTGTGTATGGTACCTTATAAAGTTTCACCCACTTGATGATGTGAATTTTTTATGTTTATCTGTTTGTTAACCTGGTACGCACAGTAGAATCCGACGCACAAATTGACTCCCCAGCACAACACAGGCTTGTAACAAAACACGTTGTTGACCGAAACAACATGGTTCCTTTCTCGATTGGTGTTCAAATTCAGCTATGTTATTTATTGCTAGGCAAATTTATGGAACCAAAGAAATGCAGACTTCCATAGAAAGGGCTTTATTAATACCTACACAAATTCGCACCATTATTTCTTTAGTATCACTTTCAATTTTAAATAGATTTTCTAGCTCAACTATGATAATCTTGATTAGATAATATTTGAGTTCATTTCGCTTGTCTTTATGTAACTCAATAAGGCCTTCGTATAACTACATATTGAATATAAACTACCGTGGGAGAGTTGTTACAAATTTAGCAGTATTTGCATGTCTGGTCCCCAATGTTAGTATTCAAATAGTTTGTAACTGGTTTGCATGTATTATGTGCAGTCAGACGGAGTTGTTTTATATGTAGTTTTCGAATAGCGTTTTTATAGATTTGACTGTGACAGATATAAAGTCTACTTTTGGTTAGAGGTACTCGAATATTCTTTGTTGTTCTAAAATCGACTTTAGTTTAATACGGTATAAGATACAATTTTGTTTCTGCTGAAATTATTAGAAAAGCTTTTCCTACGTCATATTTTTATTCTATGTATTTTTATATATTAGTCTAGAGTAGTTAGTATTGTAGTTATAAATGTAGAGCTTAATATAGTAGTATAATTATTATTATAAGTAATATATCTTTAAATATATTTCATTTATCCCTTTATGGCTGCGCATTATGTAAAGGCATTATTTTTTTAATAAAATAATAAAATATGGGATGGTATATAAAATTCACGATCTGCACAAAATATGTAAGGAGAATAAATATATAACCAGAGCAAGAAATAAAGATTTAAGCCACTTAAGTGCTACCAGCTAGTTCGATGTTGTGACACTCCTATTGTAAAATCTTTGCCAAACTTTGCTTATAACAGCCGATATATCATCATATCACTGTCATATTCCAGGCTGATCTCTTCGCCGTTGAGATTCTCAACGGTTACATTTACGTGCACATAGACCTTGGATCTGGTGGAGTCAGGGTTAGAGCCTCCAGGAGAAGAGTGGATGACTCCCATTGGCACGACTTCCTCCTAAGAAGAAGTGGTAGGGATGGACGAGTGACTGTAGATGGAGCTAACGCTGAATTCAAGACGCCAGGTGAGACTTCTTTTTCGTTGATTCTATTAAAATAAAAGAAATCAATATCAATTATTATGATATGATGAATAATTATCATTATTCGGAAACCACAAAAGGCATTCCATGTTATCAAATTATATCGAGTGATCATATTATGTATGTCAACATCAAACTACGTATAGCAAAAGTCATTACGCTTTATCTACACACTCTCTAATGGATCTGATGTAATTACTATCGCGTCGGGTATATGAACAGCAATTAACATATGCATTGTCAATTATAATTGCACATCCTAGAGATATTCCAAATTATTATTGTCAATGATATTTCGGTTGAGGGGTGAATTGTTCAATATCGGAATTAAGTTGCTTTCACGAATGTACTATTGACTCTTTCACACGATAATTTCGTGGTTATCGTTTAAATGAGAAATCTGAAACGATAAAAGTCGATATTGTTATTGTTTCTTGATATAGTAGAGTCCTCCTTCTGTGACTTGTGGCAGTGATTTGTATTAATTTGGCCCGCTTAATACTGTCCCCGATCTGGCCCAGTCACCGTTTACTTTGTTTCGGTCGACTAAAAGTTTACATTTCTTTCTGTTTTTTCTTCTTTAACAGGAGCTTCGCTCTCTATAGTACTGAAAAATATTAATAAGTATAATAACGCTTACATACAAAATGTCACTATAATTGTCACCCTTCCAAAAGCCGCAATTTGTTTTTCGAGTTTTAATTATAACGGTATCGACTTTCACCTCCTACTAAACGTAATTAAAACGATACATTTTAAGCACTTGTCTAATTACGGACGATTAGTAAAAAAGGATTTGACCTAGAAACCTTGTAACGAGTTAGCGGGAAACGAAAAGCGAGGAGGCAGTCAAGGTAGTTCGCCCGCTTGGCTATGAGCGAGTCCGCGAGTATATATATGGATTGTCCCAGAGACGAGTTTATTATCCAGTACATACATTTTTTTATTTATGTGGGTTTTATCACCGTCACGAGTGTAGCTGATAGCTATTTCATTAACAGTTCTTGTCACTGCGCCAAATTAATGGAAAGACTTTGGTAGAGTTTTATATATGTACTTATACACATATACTTAACCAAATTATTATAATATTTATTTTAAGTCGGGAACTCTCATTTTAGTGTTATCTTCAGGGTAACAAAAATACAACAAGAATTAATTGATTGCTTTAAGATGACATTTATCACTGTTTGCTTTACTTGAACATTTTGCAACGTCAAATCTTACTTATGTGCAATTAAAATATGGTCTTAACCTCAAAAAAGAACTTTTTGGTTAATATGATAATATGTTTTACATATTGTATTTTGTTGACGATTTATAGCTAGATTTCCTACTCTCACAGAAACTAAAGTCACATTATCTTATTCCCGTGCATGTTTTACATGTGTACACACTACACTAAAAATTAAGCTGCTTGAACATGAGGACGCTTTTATTCATTTATTTTTAATATATAAACAAATAATTATACCGATTTCAGGTGAATCAAACCAGTTGGAGTTAGACGGCCCTCTGTTCGTCGGAGGTTTGGGTTCAGAATACTCAGCGTCAAGGACACCGCCAGCGTTATGGACAGCTGCGTTAAGGCAAGGGTTCGTGGGCTGCGTCAGGGATCTGGTGCTGAATGGAAAGCCTCAGGACTTGACTGCATTTGCGAGGCAGCAGGATTCTGGTTAGTAATAAGAAAAATAAGAATTAGTTAAACCTAATACACGTTTCTTCAATAAATATTTGATTGCCAATATAATATAGCTTACCAATTAAAATAAAGTATAACAAAAAACCGACGATCAATAAATAATCCTTCAGTTAATTAGGTAAAATGCATAGGTCCCATGTAGTAAGAAACTGGAAAATTGGTATCAACATTTCTGGATTTGGGACATCTACTGAAAATTACCTGAAAGGAAATCACAGATAAAATAACGAAGTATCTAATTAAAATTTGCGTGCTATTGCTTTTATTGGTAAGTAGATACATTATCTGTAATTGTGAAATGTTTAACGCATTAACACTTCAAGAGTGACATTCTGCAAGATCAAACTATCGAGCTCACTCCAGAATCCACATTGAAACAAAAATGTTTTAGGGTACTTAACTTAAAGAGATCATCTATCGTTGGTATGGCTATACTAACGATAGATGATCTCTTTAAATTCAAGATAAAACTTTTTCAAAATATCGAGGTAGTATTTTAAATGGTGTACATTGGATGATCTCAAATGTCGTTTTTACTGCTTCAGCGTCTGTTCGTCCCGCATGCCACGTGTTGATGAAGCAGTGTGTCAGTTCTCCGTGCCAGCATGGAGCATCCTGTTCCGAGGGTTGGAACAGACCACTGTGTGACTGTTCTATGACTAACTATGGCGGACCTACTTGTGGTCGGGGTAAGTAAAAATAACATTCACATTTATATGTATTCACATGTCAAGCACAACGCAGTCAATCAGAGATCAAGGGGTTAAACTTTCGCATTTTATTGTATACCCAGTGCAGGTTAATAGACTTGTTTGTTAATAGACTAGGTTGCACATCTTTGAGAACTCTCAGATATAAGAAAGATACATCTGCTTAGCAATTTAGGTCGCCTATAACTATGCTTTAGTTGCTCTTTTTGTGTGTAGGTATAAATGTTTTAAAGATAAAAATAAGGCACTTATGTAATTCTTTTCGTAGCTGTGTCAGTTCGTATATACAACATCCGCTGTTTGTAAATGTAAACAGAACGTAAAACAACATTTTAAGAACTACTATAAGTATGCCAGTACTGTGATGAGTCGTTAATTAAAACTTACTTAAAAACACAACTTCCAGACAAAGTATAAGATAAAGTATTATTCCTTAAGTTTGTTAACTTACTACACCATGTTTGCAGAAGTTTCACTAACTTTAAAATAATTGAGCACTTTGAGTAAAGAATCGTTTTTTGCAGACGATCGCTTTTTAATAAAAAGGTTACTTAGCTGAAGCTTGAAGGTGGAAGAACTAACAAGAATTCTAGTTAGCAAACCAATGTTCGTATTATTTTAGTACTACTTAGGGCTAGAAAACGCGATACCGTAGCTTGAAATGCTAAAATAATTACGCTCGTTCTTAAGTCTCATTGCTTCACCTGCCTTGGAAGTCTTACTACCTTCTACAGTAGAATATAGTAGTATAAAATTTGGATACTACAACTTATGAAAGATAAATGTCTGATACTGTGGTCAGCCTTGAAATTAAAGATCTACTAAATAATCATATGATAAAAACCAAATCCTTATGCTTGCATTACTGATAAGGATTTGGTTTTTAGGAATTTTCTTATGGATTGAATTACGGTCGCTTACATTACGGAGATCGCAATTAAATTCATGTTTTCTGCATTACAGAGTCACCCACAATCTATCTGAATGGTAGTCAGCACTTGACAGCGGCATTGGGACCTGAGCATATTACTCAAACTGAAGAGTTGCTACTTCGCTTTCGTACCAACCGCGCTGGTCTTCTGCTAAGGACTGCTTCGGAACATTCGGCTGATAGAATAGAGCTGGCGGTTGCGGCTGGCAGAGTGAGGGCTAGTGTTCGATTAGGGGATCGAGAAAAGGTGGGTATCATTGAATTGAGATTTAGATCGAAAGTAATATGCAGTTTTTAGAAATGCCTACCGTACATCTATCTGTTGGTTGCTAAAATTTTGGTTAGAATCGACTATTCTAGCCTTGTAAAGGTGCAATGTACCAGTACCGAGCTGGAGCAGTATTAGATAAATTAATATTAATACCGACCCCTTCACTTTTGAAAACATTTACTATATTTTCTGTTAAAAATACCGATAAATACGAAAATTTTTATTTTATTATAGTACAAATCTTTCTTAAAATATACACTCCTTTGCAAAAAATCGGGCACCTTAAAATCATTGGCTTTTCTATGGATAATATTAATATTTTTAGTATGTCATTAGCAAATATGACTAGAAATGTCTTATTACCAATGAAAATATAGCTTTTAACACTGAAGTCCTGGAATCTGTGTTTAAGTCAATGTAAGCAGAGAGCCGTGTTAAAATGGACATTTCTATGGGTATAATGAAAATAAAACTACGGGTATTTTATTAAAAAAAGACATTTATAAAATATAAATTAATAATGAGTACGATCTCCCCTTGCAGCGATTACGGCATGTAATCTTCGCATGCTTTCCTTTTGATGGTGTCCTGTGGAATGTGTTCACTCAGCCGAGATATGTTTAAGCTGCCTGATGTTTTATGGAGATGGTTGGACAGATCGTACTCGTCTTTTTAGGAGGTCCCAGACGTGCTCAACGGGGTTAAGGTCGGGGCTCTGCGCTAGCCAATTCAAACGACGAATACCGACCTCTTGCATATAAGAATCTAAGTTGCCAGAACGGTGGGCCCGAGCATTATCGTCCATGTAAATTGCATGTTGACAAAGGAGTTCTATTATGTACCTTTGCGAATTTAGTGAGCCATTTTTAATGAATACTATCTCGGTGCGATAGCTGGAAGTAACGCCTACCCAAAACATAACGGACCCTCCACCTTAAGGGGTAATTTCTTCAAAACTCACGTTGGCATAGCGTTCTCTTGGTCTTCGTAACACTCGCCGACGTCGTTCCTAACCATTCAGACAAATTCTAGCCTTATCGTAGAAGAGCACGGTACTCCAGTTACCTAGAGTCCAAGATAGGCAATTTCTAGCGAACCTCAATCGAGCAATTCCACAGGATTGCAAGTAACTTGGCTTGTCGTCGACTAAGTATATCAGTCGCTAAAAGCCTCTTCCTCACAGTTAATAGGCTAAATTGTGCTCCTCGTACCTCTTCAAGGTTTCTTTTGAAGTCTATGTAACTGCAGTTGCGGTTTCTCGGCACCTGAGTCACTAAAAAGCGGTCGTCTCGTGGTTGTGTGCAACATTTTCGCCTAGAACTTTACCTTCTTTGAACAGAACCTATCTCTTGGTATCGAGTCCCCATGTTCTTTGAACGGTTGAACGATTCACGTTTAGCCGCTGTGAGACATAATATTGGCTACATACCTCTTCCAGCAGCGCTACAATTTTACTAGCTCTTATTGCTTTTTCTGCCATTACAATAAACACAAAAATATCTGTTTTAAGTCACAATAAGGCAGGATTATGCGACAAACATAAATTATTGTACTAAAAATAACGAGAAGTTAGTTTTAGTTGCATGATAACCTTTTAACCGCAAACCCGCGAAAAGTAAGTTAAAAGTCGCAAACCAAAAACAAGCAACACAAAAACACAAAACAAAGCAACCGAAACGTCGGGGAAAGTGTAAAACTAAATTAAATCTAAATAGATTTAATAATAATTCAATTAGCTTAAAAATTAGTAAAGTTTAATAGTAGTAGTAGTGTAACAGTTTTCAAAATTATGTAATAAAGTGTCAAATAAACAACGCGACTAAATCCGTATATAGTATTTTAATTTCAATTAAAAGTCACAAATTGAACAAGAGATTATTATTTTTAAAAGCAAAGGTTTCGAATTTGGAACGAATTACTTTTCATAGCCAGAATCTTTATTTAGTGCCAATAACATAGTTTGGCTATTAAAACATCTTTATAATGTATCTTTAATAATGTAGAAAAATCAAAACCGCCCGTTTTTTTTGCATAGGTGTTTATTTTTCCCTTACAGCAGGAACCGTCCGTTACATAATTCCATTGATTTTGATTGCTACAGAAAAATATATAAAATAGGTATCTATTTTAACAAGCTTTGGGATATTTATCCAAGACATGCTTAAACTGTTTCTATTTTCGTATTAGCTGGTATATTGTTGTTATTTGTAGATTAAATACGGAACAAACAATTTTCTTTCTCTTTCCAGAATCTTCTAGCGGGCGCTAACGTGGCAGATGACACTTGGCACACGGTTCGTTTTTCCCGGCGGGCTTCAAACCTCAAACTGCAAGTAGACGGCGCCCAGCCCGTACGCGGTATGTTATGTACGTATGCACGGGGCACCACCCGCACTACTTTTGTTTTCACCCCTTTGTAGACGACGAAAAGGTTGGTTTTGGTTTGGCTGCGGTGTACGTGAAGATGATAAATATAAAATGATGTTGATATTAATACTGTTATACTTTACATCACTTATCTTCACACAGCATACTGATTACTTTTTTTTGATGGCGTCTTGTTGCGTAACGAACAGCGGCCGACGACAATATTTTTCGACACTTATTAGAAGTATATTGCTTTCCTTGCATTAAACAAAGTTTGAGGTAAAAGTACATTATTATATGTTACTATCGCTATTGATTTGTATAAACTAAAACTATCCTAAATTAAGCCTAGTCTGTATTAAAATACTCTAAACTTATTAAATTTGAACAGTTGGATAAATATACCTGTTAAATAAGAAAAAAAAATATACACCTATACGTTTAAAGATAAAAACAAAACATACTAAATACAGCAAAACACACAATGAAATAAAGCATAAGAATATAGTCTCAAAACTTAAAAAAACAACGCAGTCAAACCGAATATAGAACTTAAGAACAAAATTTGAATTAACTTGTACTCCAAGTGGATTCAAATTTAACACTTTTCTAGATCTTCGGAAAAGTGTTTAACTGTTAGACGTCCTATTAGATGTAGTGTAGCGGCTTATTTTACGTTGTTTGATAGCTGGCACTGTGGATCACCCTTCTGTTGTACGCTATTATTTCTTAATTCATTTATATTCATTTCTTCTAGTAGTGTCCTATGTGTATGTGCTTAGACTTACAGAGTTATAAACGCTGCTTGTTGTTTGGAATCAGAATTATTTTAGTATTACTATTAGTTTTCATATATAATATAAATTAAATTTAAGTATATGAGTAACAGCAGCGTTTATTTAAATATAATTACTATAAGAAAATTTGTGTGTTTCAAAATTGTAATTGACTAACAAAACTTTTGTTACAAGATACTCATAGGACCATTTCTATGAGTATTTGGTAATGTATAACTCTATTATTGTATTCGAGCTGTGGTATTGATCAATGTGTGTGATAACGGAATGGATATAACTGTAGCAATGTTACGAATGCTGATAACTTTCGCTAGTTTATTTGCCTCTAGAAGATTAAACTTTTTATCACTGAGAGAGAACTCTTTACAAAGTTGTTGCTATGCATTGTCTTCTAGTTGGTCGTCTATCTAAATCATCAGCATTAACATCTATCTAAGCTTGACTATCACGTAAATGCAGATTTAAATGTAAATAACTTCGAATAATGGCTGCTACTAAAATTCTATGAGAGTTTACTTTGCTCAATTATTTTTCGTTTTCAGTCAATGTTGTGGTTAGGTGTATGTCGCTAGATATAATATATAATACTAAAACATAAGTTCATTTTGCAGCTGAGACAATTTTAGGGAAAGCGTCGACGTTAGAAATATCAACGTTACATTTAGGAGGACTGTTTCATCCTGAAGAAGAAATCCAGATGACGTCGACATTACCTAACTTTGTTGGGTACCTGCAGAAGTTTGTTTTTAATGGAATTAGATACATCGATATGGCAAAAACTCTAGGAGTTGGGAGTAATGACGAGAACAATAACATTTACGATACTTCTAATCTAATTTTCACTGGCAAATTTGTTAAACCTGATTCGTTGAATGTTTACAAATCTGTTACATTCAAATCAAAACATACTTATGTGGGTTTGCCGTTACTGAAAGCCTATGGGAATACTTATTTGGACTTTTACTTCCGAACTACGGAGATGGATGGTTTGCTCTTTTATAATGGAGGAAAGAAACAAGATTTTATTGCTATTGAGCTGGTGAGTGGGCATATACACTGCGTGTTCAATCTCGGTGATGGTGTGGTAACGATGAAAGATAAATTGAAAAATTTCTTAAATGACAATCGTTGGCATACGGTGTCTGTAAGGAGGCCAACGCCTAAGATTCACACTTTACAAGTTGATGATGATTTAGAAATGCATACTACGAGTAAGTAAAATTAACTATTTCTAGTAATAATCACGACGCAGATGGCTAATTTAGAAGATTAAGCGTACTAGATACCCAATATTTGTAATATATTCGTTAAGCTATCTAAAATATAACTAAATTTACATTCATTTCAACGGTTACATTATGTATATCATCAGTTTTTAATATAAATGTAATATTTTTAGGTTCTAACCTAATGTTGGAGTTGGATAGTGTGTTATATGTAGGTGGAGTACCCAAAGACATGTATACGTCACTACCTGTGGGAGTCCTATCCAGACAAGGGTTTGAAGGTTGCATGTCCAGTTTAGATTTGCCTGGAGAATCACCATCTTTGATGGAAGATGCAGTAGTTCCTAGCTCCTCTTTAGGGTCGGGATGTGAAGGTAACTGACATTTTTTTATAAATTGTTTTAAGCTGTAGTTTTTATTGTAATGGTGTACCTGAGAAGCAAACATATCATTATGGTAATATTTCATCTTCCAGGTCCAACGAAGTGCACGCATAACGCATGCGCTAACAAAGGCGTGTGTGTGCAGCAATGGAATACGTATGTTTGCGACTGTGACCTGACTTCGTTTACGGGACCTACGTGTTATGACGGTATTATTACATTACTTATAGTTGTCATGAATCTGAATAATTCTATAGCTACAATAACAGTTCTCTTTACAAACTTATCATATTTAAAAGCTCATATTAATTGTCTGCTTTAAGTATCCTTCGTATTTTATTGTTACTTTCTTCATTTATGACAGTAAATTAAAAAAAACATTTTTAGATTTAAATTTCGATCTAAGCTAAAAATTTAATCTTTGATTCACTATTTTATCAATGTTTATATACAAGATTACGATCTTTCTAGCCTGATTGTCCTTTGTTATTGGTATCGATCGCATATTCAGACAGATACAAATGTATATCTGTAACTGAATATAGGTTTTTAGTACAGGAACTGACTACAATACGTGCTTTTGAGACATTATACTCATGTGTGTATATGTTGGCTAATTTCGCGAATCACGGGAACTTCTACATGATAATACAAAGTGGCGCAAATGTTATCACATTAATTGATACCACATATACTACATGGTATTCTTTGACGATTTACAAATTATGCACCAAATGTATTCAGTAGTTTAGCCACAGGACATTGTTATTGTTTTCATAATTTAGAAATTTTAGAACATTATGTAATGCAGAGATAACTGTACTTAGGTGTCAAAGACCTTAAGCAGCGATATTAAAAAACCGTCGTATTGTATTATGTTCGGGCATTTCCGGATCCTAGCGAGATGAACTTATGAACCTATGACCGTTATCGAGCTAGCTACAGCGCACGATTGGTTACAATGGTGTTCCATGGTAATTTTATTTTATTTATTTAGTTTATGAAAATAATTTCTTAATTTCTGCGAAAATAGGTTTTTTGTTTATGTTAACCGTCTTATATCAACCAGCTTAAGGTAGTATATCATTTAATGTGATAACATTTGCACCACCTTGTATATACCCATCTTATAAGCTTTCCTTTTAACTTCTTAATACGATTTAACTCCCACTGTTTGCTTCACTTGTTGGATAAACGTACGTCTCGGTGTATTCTTCCACTAATTCTATCAATTTTTACTTCTAAGATGGTTTTCAAAAGAAATCGCCACCTCGTGTGTTTAACAACACCCTATATAAAATATTGTTTATTTTATTACAGAATCCATAGCATACGAGTTTGGCCCAGGAAAGGGTACCATTAGATACACTTTCCCAACTGACTCAGTGGCAGACACCGAAACGGATAAGGTGGCACTAGGCTTTGTGACAAGCAAGGCTGATGCCGTTCTATTGAGGATCGAGTCTTCGAATACACAGGATTATATGCAGATGGAAATTGTAAGTCATTTAATTGAGTTAATTTATAAAGAATTTGTTGCAGACAATTATAAAAACGTCGGCCTCGATGGCGTAGTGGTTAGTGTAACCGACTGCCACGCCTGAGGTCGCGGGTTCGATCCCCGCACAAGTCAAACATTTGTGTGCATTTGTGTGAATGTTTGTCTTGGTCTGGGTATTTCTATGTATAATACGTATGTATTTACAAAAAAAAGTATATATGTATGTTTATCCATTGTCTAGTACCCGTAGTACAAGCTCTGCTTAGTTTGGACTAGATGGTATTGTGTGTATGTGGTAGAATATTATTAATATTATTAAAACGTTGCCCTCGGTACTTTTATTTAATGAATAAACATTGCTTTGCATTCCATAATTCCTGCTGAATTTTACTTTTCAGATCCGCGGCAACCTTTTTATGGTATACAATGTCGGTGGAGGTGATCATCCTTTAGGTGATGAAACTGCTAGGGTTGATGATGGAGCCTATCACGTAGCAAGGTTTACAAGAAATGGAAGTAGAGCATCGCTACAACTGGATAATTATGCTGTTATCATAAGGCATCCTCAAGGTGAATGAAAAAATAATATGTTTAATTATCAAGATCGTGATGGCAATATAAATTTTATTGTATTAATGTCTAGCCAATCTTTTTCTTTTTAGTCAATAACGTAGGTGTCATAATACAATGAGCCAAGAATTTTCTGTTTTTCGTCATCTGATAAGACATACAGATCTATACATAAATTTTAAGTGCCTTGCAAATGAAGTCTTGCGAACGCAACAGATTTGATGAAACATATGAATTTATGACCATTGCTCGTCGTTTTATATAGTCATTAGTCTCGTTGAATTTTCCAGGCGGTCAACAATCCACAATTTTCAACGGCATGTCGACGGTGACGGTGGGTGGCGGTGCGGACGGCTCGCGCACATTCAGCGGCGTGGTGGCGGGCCTTGTGCTGGACGGTGTACGCGTGCTAGACTTGGCGGCCGCCGCCGATGCTGCCGTGTCGGTGCGAGGCGACGCGCGCCGCGCGCACTCGCCGCTCGACCGGGACATCAACAGGATGCAGCAGGTATATTAAAATATGTATAATATATAATATATTTATAAATAAATTGCATCACGTATCCACACAGGCGAAACAAATTACGACACATGACAACAGATGACGCCGTACACAATTGCACATATACATATAACCCTGACAATCACAAGCGAAATTTAAACTACGGGCTACTATATATACAAGTTGCCAAAATCAACCATTAGGTCTCGGCCGGCCAGGCATAACCACCCAGCCTGGTCAAGGGATGGCCCTCCCTTTGCGTTGGAAGGACCATCATACTACGTTGCTCTACAAATATATTTCTGTGGCAACGTTATCTTCGTCATGCAAATACGAATGCCATGGTTTCCAATTTAAATATGAACAAATTCCTTTGCGGATATTATGAGTCTTGAAATTCTTTTTCTTTAAATTAAATATTATAAACGGTAACATTTTTAAACTCTTCGTAGACACCACCATCCGGCTATGGAGGTCCAGGAGTACTAGACGAGCTGGTATACTCTGGAGCTGGCTCGGGTTGTAGGGACGATGATGAAGATGCTTGTGTTCTACCTGACGCCGGGTCTGGTGATGATCTCATCACTCCAGTTTATGTACCATCAACTAGGCGACCACCATCAAGATTGCATAAGGTATGATACACTTTTCAATAGAACCATTTTATAAAAAAGGTATGATTATTAACCGATCGGGAGCCTAGTTCAACAGTCATGATAATTTTGATGACTTGACATTTGATTTTAAATTGAACTTAATTTACACTCAGCTAACTTATCACATTTAATAATAAATTCAAAAACTTACTTTGTTCTTCACAATTTTGTTTCTTTCACCAGAAAAGACTGCAGATGCTGCAGAAAAGAATGATTTGGACAACTCTTACAGCTATCATGTACTAGCTATTTATTTGGAACAGTACTTTTTCTTGTATGAACCCTATTTTTTTTTTTTTTTTTTTTTTTACGTGGGGGAATGCATGACGCATACCCCTCCGCGGGGGCGGGCGGAGGGGTTATGTCGGACTCGCCGGGGTAAAATAAGATGTTAAGATGATAAAGTACCTCCCGGAATACCGACTAAACCTACCACGGTGTTCCTCGATAAAACCACTATCGACGGGGCCGCGCGAATCACTTTCGCATGCGGTCGCGACCCCGCCGAGGTTTCGGCCCGCCGTATGAAACGGCAGGCCACTACACGAAAGACCTACCCTAAAGGCACTTCTACCACTCCCTACTGTCCCCCCTAGAGGGGAGACGGACTCAACACAGAGGCACGCGTGGGAACACGCACGCCGCCTCTCGGACCTGGTGCTGAACGGATGGCGGGCAGGCCCACAAAGCCCGCCACCCCCAGGTCAAACCTCAGGGTGGCTGGAGGTCGTCCCGCGCCCTCCGGCGCCCGGCTCTGCGGTTGGGGAGAGGGTTCAAACGCTCCCTCTCCCGCTCCGCCGCCTCCTTGATGGAAATGACTTCCTCACAAAAGGAGGCGACGGCGTTCCACGACCTCTCACTCCGGACCATAGACTGAACTACGGCCGGGAGCGAGAGGGCAACCAATCCGACTGCCGCGATCAATTCACGGCGCTGCGATGCCCAGGCGGGGCAAACCGCCAAAGTGTGCAGCGCCGTGTCCTCAACTACGTCGCGGCAGTCGCCGCAGTGGTGACAACCGGGCGTCTCTTGCCGGCGTATACGACACAGGAACTGGCCAAAACAACCGTGGCCAGTCATTACCTGTGTCAGCCGGAAGGTGAGGGCGCCATGGCGCCTCTCCAGCCACTCCTCAAACACGGGACTTACCGCCACGATCGTAGCGTGCCCGTTGTATGAACCCTATGTCCTATTCTGTACAACGTGTATGCAACATTTCGTGATTATTGGTCAAGTAGTTAAAAAATATGCAATATCAAACAAAATATTAGCTAATATTGTCTTCTGTTTACGCGAATATTACTCATTGAAATTAAACTTCTATATACGGATTTGATCGCGTTGTTTATTTGACACTCTATTACATAATTTTTAAAACAGTTACACTACTACTACTACTAAATTTTACAAATTTTAAGCTAATAGTTTTAATAATAATTTAATCAGAATAAGTAAAGTTTAATAGTAGTAGTAGTGTAACAGTTTTCAAAATTATGTAATAGAGTGTCAAATAAACAACGCGATAAAATCCGTATATAATAGATTAAACGCAAAAAAAAAATTTTTCGTAATAGGTAAAACTACGAGGTGCCAAGATTTTGTAGATTATTATTCTCATTCTAGCAGATAACATTTAAGTTACCTTCATTAATCTGTGAATATTGATCACCAATTTGATTCTGGCGTCCGTTCTGAATATTTATTATTAAAATGATGTTATTTTAATTTTTCTAGGGCGATACCAGTGGTAAGCTAATGAAGCCATGTGATGACGAGGACTGCATAGAAGGGTCTGGATCCAGCGTTGACGAAATAACAGAGCCTGAACATCCTATGACAACGTAAGTTAATTTACATTTTTTAAGGAAAATAACAATCATTTTGAATTTAGTATTTCAAAATTATTTTTTTATATATTCGGTGTAGCGCAAGGCACTGTGTATACGTTGGAATCAAAGGCTGTCTTTAGAAGCCCCTGCGTAATTGCAATGATATTATAGCGTAAAGTGCTGCGTCAATCATGTAGTCGATTTGCACCAAGCAGCCATCAGACTTGCCTCCTATAGACAAACTAAATAAAATCTTATCCTTTGCAAATTTCAGATCTGGCGCAAGTAGTACTCACAGCATGACATCGCCAACTGTCATCATAGTCTCCACTGAACACGTGGACAAGTCTATAGAAGGTGCCACAGATGGCTCCACGGGATCTAGCGAGACAACTAAAAGCAGC
Source organism: Catocala fraxini (assembly GCA_930367265.1). NCBI lineage: Eukaryota > Metazoa > Arthropoda > Insecta > Lepidoptera > Erebidae > Catocala > Catocala fraxini. The sequence continues at coordinate 2,927,259 of OV884040.1, read as the reverse complement.
ACAGACTCTCATACATTACCAGATCATGATAACATGCATGCGGGTACTGTGGATACTGCTACCACCCCAGAAAGAAGGACTACGCCAACCGATGGTAAGACTTATAATATCAGCCCTGTATATAAAGTGCCGCACTACTGGCCTCAGCCTCTTCTCAGTGTGAACAGGGTTAGACCACAGTTCACCGCGTTGGCCCAGTGCGGGTTAGCAAATTTCATATAATCTTCGAAAACATCACGAAGAACTCTTAGACATGCAGGCTTCCTCCTGATGTTAAAGCAAGCGATTATGAAGTAATCAATAGTCACATCATTTCAAAAAAACAGAAACGCGTGCCTTGGAACTAAACTCGAGACTTGTGCGTGGCAGTCCTACGGCTACCCACCACTAAGTCTTGTGTGTAAATATTTATAAAATTGTATAAATAGGTTATTCAATTTATCTTTATATCCTTTCCCAGATCATTCGCACACACGCACTAGCTATCACTTCACACCTACATTAACAGGCAGACATATACCAGACGAGCCTACACATACCACTGAAGAAGACACGAACCATATACCCGAGTACGAAGACCGGCGCGAGAATGAGATAGAAGCTCGCACGCCTACTTATGAGACAGAGAGCGAGCATGATACGATACCAAGGCGTCATCCTCAGGATGGATACAATGGTTATGACGCCACACCAAAATGGTATCACCCAAAGACGACGGATAATAGGGTTGTGCCACCTGAATCAGAGTTCTTTGCAACTATTGTTGGTAAGTTTGTAAAATGATTTTAACAACAGCTTGCTAAAAATAAACGAAACAAGAAATTAATAGACCTCGATATTATAGAACGAAAATCTCATACATTTTTGTTGTCATATTCTGTTTTAGGTGTTATTTTAACTAGTGATAAGGAAACACGTCTTACCGTCTGTCCTACCTACCTACTGTGTACTTAGACCACATTAGGTAGTTTCTGACGGTTAAAATATATATCGCCTGCACTTCAAATTTCTATCTTCTCCGTTGATATTATCAAGTCAATTCTTTTTTCGGCGTCTCACTTAATTATTCTGCCTGCCAAAGAAAGTAGTAAATTGCATTTAGTATAATGAATTGCCCTAAGTTCTGCTACTTTTATGTTTGAAACACTAAAATGATTAGCTAAGCTTATTATTATTCATGCTAAGGCGAAGTTCAAATAAGAAGGTCGTGTTTAAATATTTGTTTATTATCAGACATAACACTTTAAATCAATACAATATATTGTATCAATTTATATATTCCTATACAATATTTTACGTGATTGGTTTCTTTATTTTTAATCTATTTTGTTTCGTCTTATTTATTAATTAAAATACATAGCGTATTTTTTTAATATTTAATAATTAAATTGTCTTCATCTTTTTCTTTTTCCAGGCATAGTGGCATCAGTGTTGATAGCCATTATATTGATAGTAATCATAGTGCTCAAGTACATAGTGTTCAAGTTTGACCCCTCGTACAAGGTGACAGAGGACAAGAACTACCAGCAGGGAGCAAGTGCGGCGCTGTTGGGTAACCAGGTAATGTCATTTTTATTTGGTAAATATTTTAATCATTGGTTTTGAAAGTTTCCTGTTAATCTCAGTCGCGATTTAATAACCAGTAGACCATCACTAATAACGTGATATTTTGTCAACAGTAACGCTATCTTGTAAAACCTCCTATCTAGTATTTCCAACAACTTTTAATGTAACTTGGAAAGAATGAATAACAAAACATGTCTCGGAAGGTGTATTTTTAAAATTTCATACGCTATGAAATTGAAGATGAGCGAAGTTTGTAACATTTTAAAACTAAGTTGTTTTCTTGATTTCCTGCTAATAATAATTGTAATGCACAGCCTAATTTTTCATACAATTTGGCTGATTAGAATTTTACCCTAAATTATTAATATGTGTCGTAATATGTACGTAATAAAGCATTTTAACTTAAATGCTACATAAAGATCTTTGTATGTATGTGATGGGAATCATATAAAAATTTAAAGCTTACTACAATCGCCCCAAGATGTTTACTGTATCTTGTACCTTTACAAAATATTTTCAGGCTCACTCAAGCTACCAAAGCGGTGCCACAAGCGCCCCGACGGGAGGAGCGGTGCGGAACCTGCAACCTCTGCCGCTCAACAGAAACGGCACCGCACCCTCCGCGCCACTCGCGCCCATACCCACACAGCCCGTCAAACGAGACGGCATCAAGGAGTGGTACGTCTAAACACACCTGGAATAGAGACAACTGTATTCGAAAAACTATTATGAGTGTCGTTCTTGTTGTTACTGTTAAGCGGCTGTACTTATGACGTGAATGGCAAAATGTATGCACGATACATCGTTGAAGGAATGAACATCGATATATTTATACCATCTAATAACTTTGAGGCAATGAATATGAAAGAAGCGACAAGTGAAGGTTTTCCTACGTCAACTATTAAGCCTGCAGGACATGATCAAGGATCCAAGTTTGAGCCTAATCTCGATTTCAGCATACAACCGCTTAGCAGTAATATAGTTATGTGTGTCGGACATATCAAGACTTAGTGAGTGAGTAGACGCTTCGGATAACCTCGCCGGAACATTGGGCGGTTGATGCTTTAAGATGATAAGATATATTGACTGACACAAGTGTTTTAAGTATTGTAAATATTAAGATAATGTTTATAGATGGTCACTTGTGTGTTGATGATGCGATTGTTGAGACTTCTATGCAGTAGACTGGCAATAGCTGACAACATAAACTCCTTCAGTGTTTAAATATCCTAAATAGTGATCATTGTAATATTAAAAAGACCTTATCTATTAAGAACGTCTATTTCAGTCTAATGTGTAGAATGTCTAAGATCTGTTAGAAAAATACCTAGAGAATACGGAATTGCATTTTACTATTGTAAAGTTATTTAATTTTGTGTTATGTTAATAATGTTTTACTGTTAAACCTTAGCTTTTCTGACCTGTATATTGCTATAATTCTTGTATTTGCGACTTAACTTTTCTATCTACATTGCCTTTAATAGTTTAAATTAAACTAAGACTATGTATATTGGTTGTAGATGGTGGTAGTTTGTCAAAATTTAGTTGAGTGCATATAAATGTTTAATTTATTATTACAAGCTATCGTTTGTTTTAACATGAAGTAGAGTTTTATTATTGCTGCAAACTATTTGTAAAAGAGTATTGTTTTACTTATTAAAACATCTCTAATAAATAAACATAAACATATTTTATTAATTTGCAAACTCAAATTTTGATAAACTACTCGAAATTTGTTATAATCTACTCCTATGTATAAGAAAATAAGATGAAAAATGCTATATTTGGAGCTGCCATCACGAAATTGAAGCATATCGTTCAATCGAAGACTACAATACTTTTACGATTCTCAATAATCTTTCCTATATATATTAGATGTTATACAATATTTTTAAATAGGCGGGGTGAGACGCGTAGTATAGAAAATGGAATCATAATCATCAGAGTATAAGACCTAAATTCGCTTGGAGTTAGATATGAAAACAGGTATATTAATGTAGGTCGCGTAACAAGTATGAGCTTGTAGATTTGGTATGGAATATAGATGTTCTGAGTTGTAACATATCCTTATAGCAGTCTATATTACTATTGGGACACCTTCACTTACCACTGACACCTTTGGTACTGTCATACCACAAGATTCGTCTAATCTTTGTCTCCTGTTTCTACATACGTCGTCCTCTTTGTTACCTGTGGTAATTATGTATGCAAGAAAAGGATACAAGCGGCCGGCAGACAGTCATTGGACGCGTCTTTTATGAAAATTTTGTGGTCAAGTAGTAAATGTATTTTTTCTACGGAAATATAAATCCCTCATCCACCCCATAGCTCACGTATCTAGTCAAAAGCTTACGTAGTATTCTATATTTCCTCCCTGTAATAATTTGTTTGCTCAACTTGTTTTTAATTACTTTGACCACAGGCCTGATGCACTGGTAGCGAGAAGTTATGTGAAATATTCATAATATTTATTGCAACAAAGAATCCATTAAAATGAAAATCTTAATTGCAATTGGAATTGAAATATCGCGAGCAGTATCAAATAATGTTTGAGGATAATAAATAAAAGTTTCAAGAAGATTACGAATACGAGCATTAAAAAGATATCGGCTCATTTTAAAATCTGCTTGCTTGAAGCACAAAAAATTACATCGGAAAAAAGAAACTTAATAATAAGGTCTTAGAAAAGTGTTACATGTTGGTATGCCACAAGGCTCGAATATAGGCCCGCTCTTTTAAAAAACCCAACGGTGAATAATAACACAATAATTTGGCACTGAGCAGTTGAAGTTAACTATTATATATAAACTAATGTGAAAATTCCTAATTGGCAATGTGTTTTAAGTCAATTTTAAACTACTTCTACACAGACTTTACAGTCAGGCAAATTTCTGGCTTGCCTCCTAAAAATATCGCATGCAATTTCCTCTCAAATCATAATTTATAAAAAACTGCTTATATTTTTACATTTAGTATGTACTTGTACATCCACCGTCCCGATTTCCTCTTTCCGATTAATAAAAAACTTGAATTAGCTTTAAAATAAGACGAAAAATAACATATTTATATAGATTGTTATAAAGCACAGGTTTTAGGTATTCGAAGTTGCATTTAATGTACTGTTTGAGTGTACGGGGTGGTACTAAGTTATTGAAAATGGCTACATATTATACTATTATTCTGAAATGCTCATTGTTTGTTACATATTCATCATATTGACCTTGTCGGTACAAGGGCAGCTTATAATCTTACGTCAGATATTTGTGTTTCTTTGTAAATCAAGTGAATGTCTATCATTGTCATTTTATGTCAATTAGTCGCTTATTGCCATCTTGTACATTCAAATACAGCATTTATTGTAAATAGTTATTCAATATAATACTGTAAACATAAGCGGTACTGTACGGTGTATGTCACACTCGTTTTACGGCACAAAATGTTAGTAAAAACAATTTGTTTATCTGTCAATTTTAGTCGTAATGTTTAGTGTGTTAATCATTTATACCGTGATTGTAATTACATTGTAATATGATTGTAGAGTTTTGTGTGGACGCAGTGAAAATATAAGAAACTATATAATCGGCCTCTTATCTAAACTATTTAAGACATTATTAATATCTTGAGAGACATGAAACTATATAAAGGTGTCTTTGATGTAACTCAATAAAGAAAATACATAGTTTAGTAAGGTAAGTTAGGGGCTTAAGGTGGCTTAACAACTTTGACATAGATAGGTCACTAACATACCGAAGAACAATAATAACCAAATAAGATACTATGCCATATAATACTAAGTAAGTATAATAACAAATGTAACGTTATAAGATCTATCACAGATATTTATGTTATTAAGTTAAATTATTTTTCATTCAATATGATTTCGTCTGGTCACACAGATTACAAATGTTTCAAAAAATTTTGTCTGCGTCCATAAAAAATTTTGTCAATATAATTTTGTTCGTTACACCATGTTTAACTGAAGTTGTTACACATGATTCCGGTCGGACCAATTTTAGTTTCAATGTAAAAGCGACAGTTTTTAAAAATAATTATATATTATGTAAATTACACTGTGTTCTTGTTTTATTTCAAGTCATCATCAGTCAACGATTGAAAGTATTATCAGTAGCATCACATTTTCATTTTATAATAAATAGCTTTTAAAATACTAAAAAAGCCATTGGTAAACTGCTTTTGTATGTGAAACAAATTTGATAGGATGAGCTGGACTCCCTGAACCAAACTTGACCAGGAAACAATTGGAAAAGTAGCCTCTGCTCTGGAGTAGGCCAAAATAGGCTACTAAATGTTTTGTTAAGTCGGGTGTTATATTTTAGTAACAAAATGTATACGAGTAACGCTATGATTTATGTTTGTGCCCTTGTACCTACTTATGTTACTAAAGTCAGTCGTTAATCAAAAATGTGCGTTACAATAGAACTCGAACTCGTACAGGAACTCCAACTGGAACTGGAACTCAGAGTAGTAGAGCCTCGCTGATTTCAGCATGAATGGGCCGGCTCGACCGGGTAAGGACACTCACAGAATATCGACGTGAAATAGCAGTATTCCTATTGTTGTGTTTCGTTCGGTGAGTGAGAGTGCCGGTGGCCCAATCACTCTTATTTCTCCTTCCCGCCCCTTCTCCTTTCCACTTCCTTTTTCTCTTCTTTCTTTCCTAAAGGGTCGGCAACGCGCAAGTGATGCCTCTGGTGGTGCAGGCGTCCATAGGCTACGGTGACCACTTACCATCAGGTGGATTGTATACTTGTTTGCGAACCTAGTTGTATAAAAAAAGACTGGAACTACTATTTTGCAAATGTTCATGTACCTATTAGTCTTTTTAGAAATCAACAGTATGGCGCAAAAATCTTATATAGTAAGGCCAGGTTTATTTAGTCTACATATGTATATGTCACTTAATAAATTTTAGCAATTGATAGAATAATTTTGTGCCATTTTCGCTTCATACATAACATAAAATAAAAATTAGTAAAGTTTAATAGTAATAGTAGTGTAACAAATTTTCAAAATTATGTAATATAGTGTCCAATAAACAACGCGATAAAATCCGTATATAGTAGTTTACTTTCAATGACTAATATTCGCGTAAACAGAAGACAATATTACATAACCTATGTTTAAGACTGGTTGCTCAAGTAGGAACCGATGTTTTCCTGACCATAATATAATGAACATTGAGTTTCATATGATAATCAAAATCAAAAATATGTTTAATCATATACATAGATTCTAGATCACAAAATAACACTTATCAACATCAAAGTTTCACATATGAGTACATTTTGTATTTGCCAGTCTTCTAAGGTTATGTTATACAATACCATCATCTGCGACCTCTAGTTTTTATAGTAATATGACATAACGATTGTCGTAGCGTATACGTACCTAGTTGTTTTGGAATCTACTGGATTAAGGTCTTTATTTAGTACGTAGATATACTCGCGACCTTGACCTTAGTGTAACGTGTTACTTACACGTTGTTATGTTAGTAGGCGTTAAATTACATTTTATATAACGGTAAGTTATTAGGGAAGTTACTGCCCTACTATATGAATCTTGTATTTCAACTGTGTGTTATTAAAAATGTTAAGAATATTTAAATGCTTACTTATAGGTATTCAAATACCAGGTGCAAGTTGGATTTTTTATATAAATATTAAGCGATTGGTAATTTGTTGCCAATTTTGGCAGATTAGAAATTGGAGGTTGGACATCGGAATCCGGTGATCAGAAATTGGAAATCGGACATCGGAAATCAGAAATTGGAAATCATTCATCGGAAATCAGAAATAGGAAATCGGTCTTCGGAATTCAAAGCACAGAATTCCGAAATCGGAATTCGGTGTTTAGAATTTCGAATTTGGAATTCGGAATCCGGAGTTCAGGATTCAGTATTCGGAATTCGGAACTCGCTGTTCGGAATTCGGAATATGTTGTTTGGAATTCGGAATTCAATGTTCAGAATCCGGAGATTAGAAATCATAAATTGGAAATTGGTAATCGGAATTCGGCATTAGGAATTAGGAATTCGGAATTCGGAATTCGGAATTCGGAATTCGGAATTTGGAATGCGGAATTCGGAATTAGGAATTAGGAAATCGGAACTCGGAATTCGCAAATCGGAAATCCAAAATTGGTAACCGGGAATCGGAATTTGCAATCCGCATTACAGAATTCAGAATTTGGAAATCGGAATTTGCCATACGCAGTTTAGAATATTGAAATGCTTACTTATAAGTATTAAAATACCAGGTGCAAAATATCGTCTTCTGTTTACGCGAATGTTATTCATAGAAATTAAACTACTATATACGGATATATACGGATATAATATAACTTAAATATAAATAGTTTTCATAATTTAATTAACTTAAAAATACCAGGTGCAAGTTGAATTCTTTATATAAATATCAGAGTGTTTGGTGATTTATTGCCAATTTTGGAAGATCAGAAATTGGAATTCAGTTTTTTCTCCGTCAGCTAAAACGGGATCTAACGCGTGTTACAAGCAAACTAATTGAGTCGACTTCTCTAGTGCATAATATGCTCATTAAATAATACACGATTTCACTTCATCTCTACTCTGTCGGGCAGGTATGAACCGACGTAACCCTGTTATTATTGCGTTACAGCTGTATTACAAACGATTATGTAGGAATCGATACGCCTTGAACTTGTAGCTATGGTTACCTTCTTACTGGACGAGGAAGGGAGTAGGTATTGATCTTAATAGTAATATTAGATGTATTATTTATATATTTGTAACTGTGCGATTGAATTATAAGTAAATTTATGTATTTTATATATATAGACGTGCTGCTACATCTTTTAGAAATACATTCAAGTATAAAAAGAGTCCTATGTATTAGTCCAGGTCACGGTCTATTTGCCTTTTACCAAAATCTGTTAACTTAACGTACTTTTCAACGGGTCTTTCTTCCTATAATTATTTAGTATAGGGCGTTGCCTAGACTTTCCTATCTTACTGTCACATTCAGAATATCACTACAGCTACTTATAAGATTGTAATAGGCCGATGTCTGTACATAGGCGATATATAAGAAAAATAATGTTAGAGATCTTTATAAGAGCTACAGAAGGCAACACAATTGTTTTTAGAGTTTTTGCGTGTCTGTCTGTATGTTTCTCAGCACGCTATGCAAAAAATACTGTAAAAAATTTACTACGGTTTACACAGCTGTATTCTAGGAGATCTAACTTAAAACTAAGTCCATGTTTTATCTTGATACGCCAAATCTCGCCGAAAAAGCAGAAGATATTGTTTGTTTGTTTGAACGCGCTTATCTCTAAAACTGCTAGTCAGATTTAAAAAATATATACATATATTGCATTTTATAGCCCCTGTTTATTGATGAAGTTTATGGGCTATCATTACGCTACAACTTTTAGTACAAAAGCTAGTAAATTCGCGGCGTACAGCTAGCATGCTTCATAAACTTTCTTGGTCATTGAATTTACATTCCCCATCCCAATATGTAATACACGAACCCATTTACAAAATACATGTTTGCCATTAAAAGGTTTATAGACGCCCTTGAATTTGAGCTCACCTTCAAAGAAACAGCGAGCGAAACATTAAAGCAATCAAATAAAATACGAAGATTGTTCTGAACTCTTGATATTTTCGATAAAAGCATTGCGTGTTTACCGATTCGTTCGAAATATTAGAATTATGTTTAATGCTGCTATTATGTGCTGTAATATCGTATAACTGGTATAGAGTATTAACAATGTTGATGATGTTCAGTAATCTGAAATATTGTACAGATATTTTATTTAAATTTATAGCATGAAGAAGGCCTGTAAGCTGCGATTAGGGAACAGGTCTTTGGTTAAAAATTTTGTTTCGGTCACAAATTCACGACCTGCAAGTGATTATAAGCTTACGTTCGCTTATATGACGCCTAGTTACAGTAAATACGACATTTTAAATAATTGTTTTGATGATCGTCGAACAAATCTATAGCTGTCGCGCTGAGTCCGAATGAAATATCAACGTGCAGAGTAAATAACTAGTTCGGACTAAATATATTTCTTAAATGATTATCTCGTATTCTCCTGTTTTTTCCTACAAAACTGAACCAATTTTAATTTTCTTCATTATCAATATAAGCGGCGTTTCGGATTTATTTTTATAAGAATCATTGTATTTGTTTGCTGGGTGTCTGAAAACAGCAGTAAAACGAATCTCGATATTTTTAAGATTCTTAGTCCCTATAATAATGAAATTATGGAAAAATAATAACATCGGTATATAACAGTGGTACCTATATATAGATTACATATCGGTTTGTTTTTGCTACAGTGTTATTAATCAGAAAACATGATAATGGACGAAACACTGCTCGCATTTCCTTCTATAATAGTATGTATGTATCTAATGTGGGGGCCAGTCCGTGCAGACCGGCGACACTTCGACCCAGTGGGATCTTTTGTGTCGACATTCTCCCAATAACGACTGCCATAGATGTTCATGGCAGCCGGGACCGACGGCTTAACGTGCTCTCCGAGGCACGGAGCAGGCGATAATTGTCAATCAATACGCACATAATTTCGAAAAGTCATATAACTTCCGAAAGTCAGAGGTGCGCGACGTGGGTTCAAACCCGAGACCCTCTGCATTGCAGTCTGTTGGTCTCCCCACTAAGCTATCGCTGCTCTAATAATAACAACATATAATATCTTCTAAAATAAATCTTCTATAATAGTAACAACGCATATCAGTTGTTCGTTCTTAATAGAATCAATAAACTTATAAGCCAACTTATTCATTGAATGAGTTATAGCTTTTCTAAATTAAACTTATTTTGATGATGATCTACGAATGTTTGCCAAGAGATCTTCTATTTGAAGCTTTATTACAACAACGTCGTTTTATTATACGTTGTATAAGTGACACTAATTCTAGACAAGAGCCTAGGATTACTTCACTCTGTTTATTTTCAACTAAGCTCTGAGTCATTTGGTAAGAGGACATTTAGTCCTGCTAAATATATGGCTTCAAAATGTCACTCGATCTGTTTATAACGGTAAATATAGTAGCGCCATCAACAAGAACAATAGTATTATCGCTTAAATATAGTGTAAATACATACATATATCTCTCGCCAGAATCTTAGCAAGGTAGCCTTAGACTAAGGCTCATCACTTGTTACCATTCTATTATACAGCCATATATTTTTTGGTAAATGCTCTCGATGCATACTCTCTCGCCACAAGGAAACGCGAAAGAGTTATGTCGGGCTCTCTCGAGACTTCGGGTCTACCGACTAAAACCACCACGGTGTGCCAACTCGCTGCTTTATATGATGGTTGGGTCGCTGGAACTGCAACTACATCCGTGACTCCTAACATATCGCTCGAGCTTTATTTACTCACATCACATTCTTTATGCAGGTACATTTGTTGATTTAGGGTACTCTTGACCTGACCTTTCCTCAGAACATCTTTTATCTGTAGTACGATTCAGAACGCTTCGTTGTCGATCGATTCGGTTTGAGAGTTTTACAGAAATTGAAATCATGTTGGTTGGTTCCATTATTTGTTTGTTTGTGTTTGTTTGCAATAAATTGAATTTGAATTAATTAATTTGAATTTGAACTGTACTTTTCCATAAAATCTCCTTTCATATAATAATAATAATAATAATATTCTATCACATACACGCAACACCATCTAGCCCAAACTAAGCAGAGCTTGTACTATGGGCACTAGACAATGGGTACACATACATATAAACTCTTTTTTTTGTAAATACGTACATATTATACAAAGAAACACCCAGACCAAGACAAACATTCATGTTCATGCACACAGATGTTTCACTTATGCGGGAATCGAACCCGGTACCTCAGGCGTGGCAGTCGGTTACACTAACCGCTACGCCATCGAGGACGACATATGTATATTCAATTTACATTAGCCTGATATAATTACTTGGATTATTTTGTCACACTTTTGTCAATCCTTGTATCTATGTTTTCTTTCACACCAACCGAAAGTCTTGATTTTACCGAGGTTTACGTTAATGTTTATGCTACACATTAAAATAAAACCACTTTTCACAACATTTTATAACAAGCTGCGGCACAGAAACTGGAAGTGAAAATATAAATAATTTAACAATAAATTACAAAATAAACCTTTATGAAAGCCGTTTTATGTTTAACTTCAACTGAATATTTTGTCAAAGCCAACTTTAAATATGATATCCCTAATAATATTATAAACGTGAATGTGAGTTTGTTGGTTACAATTTCACGCCTTAACCACTCGACCGATCAACATAAAATTTCGCATACACGTTGTCAGGTGTACTAAAAAGAGTATAAGTTACCTTTCATCCAAAAAAAATACTAATTAATCTATATTTTCGCGAGCGAAGCCGCGGGCGAAATCTAGCACAAGATAAAGCATTAATATTCTCATGTAGCAGTACAGAATTTATCATGTATCTTTAAGTACCAGCGCCCTTACCATTCAGAAAAATAAAGGCGTGATTGCAAAGTCAAGTCAAAGTTAAAAATCATTTATTCATTTAGGTCACAAAGTAACACTTATGAACGTCAAAATATATAGGTTAGTGAGTTTACTAAGTTACTGAAGCTACATTTAGGTTAGTTGCTAGGTTCAGGCAAAGGGTTGAGCCTATGAGAAGAAACCTGCAAGAAACTCATGGCCACTCTTTTAAATCGTCAAATTAAATATAATTTCAGTATTTTACAACTCAGATTAACAAGGTGTTGCATGCATGCGACTTTTTTGCGCTATTGCATGCGATTATACGTTATTTGCGTAAGAACAGGGTGAGTGGATTCATATTTCTGACATAACTTATTATTAGTGTTAATGAGAGTGTGGCAATGGTAAGCAGCGATAGACTAATGGGAAACCGTTGGACTGCCACGCAGAGGTCTCGAGTTTGAACCTAAGGCGCACATAAAAGTCAGAGCTCTTCGAAGTTATATGCGTATTAAATAGTTAATTATCGCTTGCTTTAACGGTGAAGGAAAACATCGTGAGGAAACCTGCATGTCTGAGAGTCCTTCAAAATGTTCTCGACGATATGTGAAGTCTGCCATCCCGCATTAGGTCAGCGTGATGGACTATGGCCTAACCCTTCTCACAGTGAGAAGAGGCCCGAGCCCAGCAGTGGGACAGTTTAAAATAGGGCTGATATTATTTTATGAAAATAAGGTAAACGGATGACCAGAATTTCATGTAGATAATAGAGACTGTACACTAATAAACTCACTAACCAACATTGCAATAAACATAGATTTGTAAATTCGGGACAGTTAATATAAACAATGTGATCAGGTTGCTACGGTAACTTAATAATGTAATTAATTTTGGCATTTAATAACAAGATCCTGGCAAACCGATATTTGCTTTGATCATTCAATAGTACAGGAATACGATATATGTATGTGACAATTACATTTTTATTAGAATTTCAATTAACGGTAGTTATCAGAATTTTGGTATTATAGAGAATGTATTTAAATTTATGTAATTTAAAGCCCTGTTGTCAAAGATATATTGTTTGTCTGCTGCCTCCGTGGCGCAGCGGTAGTGAATGCGACTGCTGTGCATGAGGTCTCGGGTTCGAATCCCGGGTCGGGCCAACAAAAAGCTACTGGGTTTTTCTGTAAAAAAAATCTCAATAGCAGCCCGGAGTTAGGAAGTTGGCGGTGTTAGACACCCCCGTGCCTCGGAAAGCACGTAAAGCCGTTGGTCCTGCGCCTGATCTCTCTCCGGTCGTGTCGGATTGTCGTCCCATCGGATCATGAGAGTTAGGGAACAGAGAGTGCACTTGTGTTTGCGCACACACTTGTGCACTATAATATCTCCTGCGCAGATGGCCAGTCTCTGTTAAGACTGACCGCCGTGGCCGAAATTCGGTCTGGAGGACATTATTATTATTATTATATTGTTTGTCATTTCTATAAACTTGGCTAATAATGCATTTTTATGAAATATTTTGTAGCTTTTAAATTGTCGAATTTCCTGGAATTATAAATCACGAAATACCACACGCTCTATTCCACTATTGAAAACAGTAACAATAAATTTCGTATTGAGTGACGGATGGCTTCAACTGCTGGCAGAATTGTCAGTTTGAATGTATAAGTCATATTGCTACCGCCTATGTAATTGTCACTGACGTGCTTGGATGAATGTACCTATAGAAAATGACCGAGTTTGCTTTATAGGCAGGAGTTTCTAACAGGGCTTTCTTATAGTCCCTTTATCTAAATGTACCTAAATGTATCTTTAGTTGTGTCTATAGTGTACTTTAGTTATGTCATTAACCACTATAATTTGACGTTCATACATAATAATAATAATAATCGCCCTGCTGCTTTTAAGGCCTGTGTGTCTATGGCGACTATTCATCTGGCCCATCTGCGATATCATGGTATGGTTGATGTAACTACAGTTGGTAAAGCTAAAACTAAGCGTCGTGATTACAAAGTCTTCAGTTCACACAAATTTAAAACCTTTTATACAAATAGATTCGCGTGTTTTCTGGGAGAATATCTGTACAACAAAGTAAACAAAATATTGGGAATACACAGGCTGAACTATCATAATCTTAGGAAATCACTTTATAAGTGGCTACACGCTTTAGATTACACTGCAACTGAAAACTTACTTGTTGTATTTAGTTAGTAAACACACACCCATAAATTAACACAAACACACACACCCGCATATACCCATATAAATATCCACGTACGCATACTCACACTCACTCACTACCACGTGCACAACCACAGACACACATTACATTCTCTCAAACACAGACATGCGGACACATGCAACATTGAATATCCATTACAGATGTTATTTTTAAAGGTAGGCCTTAGTAAAATCTATTTAATTTATACACTCGTTGATGTCGGACCAATGTTATTAGATATTTTGTCATTTTGTTGCTTAGCTTTGTAGCAGGAAGAGACTCTGATGCTTATATTACAGGCTTTTAGCCTAGTTTAAGCATTGTTGTGTCAACCTGATTGTACCACTTTATACTCATGGATGTTAAGTACTCGTATGATATAAAAATTGTTAATTAAAACATAACTGTTATTGAACATCGTGATGTACCTTATAGAAAACATTGTTAAATGGGTTGCCAATAAATTATTATTATTATTATTATTATTATCTAGTGAGTCGGCGAATCACCGTCTGCCATTCCGACTTTGTAGTGAGACAGTATATCAGGCAGACGCATAGGTAGTTAGCATTTTACCAAACCATGAACATCCCCATAGACCAGAATAATGAGATTCTATATGTAGCAATAGTCTCCTACGCCAACCGCGGCTGGTGTCGCGGTAAGTGTCCAATCTCACTTTAAACTAAAACTCTCGAAGGGCCTCTGCATGTTAGACCCATGTCCTCGTATAAGCCTCCCAAAGGGCCGGAGTATTTTCCTAACGTATTATGGAAAATACTCATGAAAGAGAAACAAATAATAATAATATTTATTTTTCAAAAACGTTACAAATAGTATGAACGCAGAGACAAGAAAATTTATAATCTAAAAAAAAGTTACAGCATACATTTTTTGAAACTCTGGTACCCAAGGTAAGAGTTAACATGAGTTTTGGGTACCAGGGCTCTTGCTGGATATTAAAAACTTATTTAGATACATCTGTTGAGGTGTTCGTGTGATAAGTTACTTATTTAGCCTATGATATGATATACATGTTACGGTATCATATAAATGAATGAATTATTTTTACTTTAACTTATTTTCTCTATAGAATCCTAGAGTGTTGGTTCTACGCTTTGGGTTTGAAATTTTGTACACGTATTGAACATAATCTCTTAGCAGCGATAGCTCAGTGGGGAGACCAAGAGACTGCAATACAGAGGGTCTCGGGTTCGAACCCACGTCGCGCACCTCTGACTTTCGGAAGTTATATGTTATACTTTTCGAAATGATGTGCGTATTGATTGACAATTATCGCCTGCTCCGTGCCTCGGAGAGCACGTTAAGCCATCGGTCCCAGCTGCCATGAACATCTATGGCAGTCGTTATTGGGAAAGTCAGTACCCTCTAATACCCTGACACTGGTCTAGCCTTAGGGTATCGTTAGCTTTCGGGTTGCGGAGGTCAGGTGGCAGCCGCTCCGTGTAAAAACTGATATCCAGTCAAATCCGGTTAGACTAGAAAAACCGACCCCAAGTCACTTGGGAATATTTTAATATAGCCTTTAGGCTAAGGGAGAAGATTCAACCTAATCTCTTAAAGGTATAAAACTGTCATGCCTATAATGTTTCCCCGTTTACTTTTTTAAACCACGCAATGGATTTTGATACGGTTTTCACTAACAAAATGGCAGAGCTTTGAAGGCATTTTGTCAAAAATACTGTTTTTATACGCTTATATAACTAACGCTGACTGCACGAATGGCGTAGTGGGTTATGTGGTCCCCTCTCCACCCGCCACCGCGCCGAGTGTTGTGGGTTCGAATCCCACATGGGACAAATATTTATGTGATCCACAAATGGTTGCTGAGTCTGGATGTTCTTTGTGTCCGTGGTTTGAATGTTTGTAAAGTCCCCCGTGACGCGATGCAGGAATAATTCTTAGTGTGGCAGCAGTATACTTTTTTAAAACAATTTAAAAATCTTATTTGATATCTAAACAATATACTAGCAAAAGGTTTGTCTTAAATAGACCTGAAGGGTCCGTCACGTGTGTCTATCTCCTAAGGTACATTCACAGAGCAGCGATAGCTCAGTGGGGAGACCAACAGACTGCAATGCAGAGGGTCTCGGGTCCGAACTTTCGGAAGTTATATGACTTTTCGAAATTATGTGCGTATTGATTGACAATTATCACCTGCTCCGTGCCTCGGAGAGCACGTTAAGCCGTCGGTCCCGGCTGCCATGAACATCTATGGCAGTCGTTATTGGGAGAGTGTCGACACAAAAGATCCCACTGGGTCGAAGTGTCACCGGTCTGCACTGACTGGCCTCCACATAAGATAAGATAAGGTACATTCACAATGACTATTACAGATTAGTTAGAAACAGTTAGTTGCCTTAGATATTTAACACCGATTATAAATTAAATATATAAAGACATATAACAGATTGATTTAAAATTACACGTTTCAAATACTAACGAAGCTGTGCGCAGTTAGGGCGGGTTGCTTGAACAAATAGTATAGTAATTAGTAGATTTATTTACTTTTATTATATTACATTAATAATATTTAACAAATTTAATATAGTTCTAAGTGATTTATAACGCTTAATATAAACAAAATATCTGATAATTATTTTAAAACATATTTTGTATTAGATACCTCTCGCTCTAGTAATAATTCCTATGTCGCGGGTGACTTCACAAACATTTAAACAACGAAGAAACGAAACGACACAAAAACATCCAAACTCGGAACAACCATTTGTGGATCACACAAATTTTTGTCCCGTGTGAGAATCGAACCCACAAAAATCGGCACGGCGGCAGTCGCGAGGCGACCACTTAAATCACTACGCCATCCATGCTGGAAAATTTATTAAACAATACATCTATAACGATATCCTTATTAATATTATAAACGCGTAAGTTTGTATGGATGTATGGATGTTTGTTACTCTTTCACGCAAAAACTACTGGACCGATTGCGATGAAACTTATAGTATGTATCTACATACTATAAGTTTCAGCCTATGTGTGAATCAGCTATCTAGCTGGAATCCTAGATTCACACATAGGCTACTTTTTATCCCGATATTCCCACGGTAACGGGACTTACGCGTGCGAAACCGCGGGAAATAACTAGTTAACAATATAGTAAATAATTACTTACCAGCTTACTTAAAAATTAAAAAAAAGGAAACGACAATCTAACAAACTGTTACATACATCTGAACTTCTGAACTTCAAAGTTCAAAGATAATCGCAACAATTTATTTTACCATTTGAACAGTCCCTAGTATGCTTCATTTATACGTTAGCAATCGCTCAAGATGTTGTCCATTCTCTCTACATTTCTATTTTTCATACATTTCACTTCAATTATGAGTGAAAACCCACTACTAATGACAACTGGAAATTCTGGACAAATAAGAAAAACGGCTGAGTGCGTTTTAAAACTCTCCACCAAATATTTTGTTGAAAAGAAAGCCTTAAGTGGTAGCATCGTCATAATCAACATTAATTCTTATACCTCTAAAACACAAGGACTACTATTGCAGACCATCCACAGCGGTCTCAAATATTCTATTATGGTGAAAGATTCTTTTTATCCGCATGCAAACGCTTCCCATTTCCCTGAGAAAGCGAAAAATTATATGTTGATTTTGGAAGAAAAATCTGAGCTGGAAAGGAATATACTACAGCTGAACAAATTGCCCACTTGGAACCCGCTGGCTAAAGCTATTGTTTATTACCTGTTAAAGTACAACGAAACTGGTGAAGGAACGGCGATGGAATTCATTAACGAACTTCGTACATACAAGTTGTTTAAAACAATCGTGTTTATCTACGATGAATTTAATGACGAAGTTATTTCTTACACTTGGCATCCATACACTGATACTAATTGCGGTGGAAAATGTGGCAGCGTATACATTTTAGACAGATGCACAAATGATGTGATATACGAATTGGAAAAGCAGCACGAAATGTTCCCTTCAAACATGAGAGGGTGCCCTTTGATAACCTACGCTGTTGTTGCCGAGCCGTATGTCATGTCTCCACTTAAAAAGCTTACTTATACTCAATTTGACGACGCATATGAGTTTACGCAAGGAGGCGAAATAAATCTTGTTAAAATTATAAGTGAATTCACGAACATGACATTAATTGTTAGAACGTCGGAAACGCCAGAAAACTGGGGTGTGGTTTACCCTAATGGATCCGCGACGGGAGCCTATGCGATATTAAGGGAGGAGTCAACCGACCTCGTAGTAGGGAACGTTGAAGTCACAAGAATTCTACGAAAATGGTTCCATCCAACTGTAAACTATCTTCAAGATGAAATGACATTTTGCGTCCCAAAAGCTGGGCAAGCGGCCACTTGGGATAATCTTGTGATTATATTTCAATGGTCTACTTGGGTTACTTTGATCTGTAGTATAATAATAATTGGAATAGTTTTTCACTGTTTATATTACAGACAGGAGAATGGTAAAGTGACGAGATGGCCTACAAAATCGCTGCTGTTGACCTTCAGTATGTTGCTAGGGTGGGGGGCTACCTTTGAACCGAAGAGCTCAACGTTCAGAATTCTAATATTTGCTTGGCTCTGTTTCAGTGTAAACATGGGGATATCTTACGAATCGTTTCTCAGAAGCTTCCTAATGCATCCGCGATTTGAAAAGCAGATAAGCACTGAAACTGATCTTATACAGTCTGGCATTCCGCTGGGAGGAAGGGAGATTTATCGGTCTTATTTTGAGACTAATAACGCGAGTTCGTTTTATTTATATCGCAAGTACGAGCAGACTACGTTTTCGGAGGGGATGCGACAGGCAGCTTTGGAGAGAAACTTTGCTGTCGTTTCTTCAAGACGTCAGGCTGTGTACCAAGATCAGAAATTAGGTAAAGGGGCGCCGTTGATTTATTGTTTTACCGAAGGTAATAATATGTATAAATATAGTGTTGCTCTTCTTACTCGTCGGTGGTTCCCTATGCTAGAGAGGTTCAATGCGATTATTCGTAGTGTCACTGAGAATGGATTGATTGATAAGTGGAATGCTGAGTTGCTGATACATACTACTAGTACCCAAGGCACCAACACTATTGTCCCTTTGAGTATCCAACATTTGCTTGGAGCTTTCATGCTTATAGGAATTATGTATGCCGCTAGTATATTTATCTTTATGTGTGAGCTGGTAATCCATTTTATAGGAAATAGAGAATTCTATCAGCTATTAGGAAAAAATAAGCGGTCTGTTCGCTTTAAGATGATGCAGAAAAATTCATCTCGACCAGTGGGGATACATCCTAAAAGGAAATATAAATAAAATTTATGCTTAGACATGTGGCTTAAACGCACGTTTTAGTAGAATTTTCATGCAATATTACCTGTTACTCGAAACTACGATCATACATTGTTTTAAAAAACTGGTTTTCTTTATCCTTTTTCAACCTATTCTCATACTTAATCTGTCCATCGGTTTTAGAAATCAAAACATAATGAAATAAGTACTTTTATTAAATATTGGTTAAGGCTTTTAGGTGAGTGGGTGTTTTAGTGATTTATAACTAAACGATTGTAATAATTCAATATTCCTTGTTTTAATTATATATCAACAGCGATAGCTGAGACTACCACGAAAAGGATTCTGTTACGTTGTCATAGCACGCACCTGCGAGAATTGGAAGCAATGTAATTATTAACTTATAATTATCGCTCGCTTTACCAGTGAACGAAGATAACTGAATACCACGTGAGTATATATATCCCCGCACTCACGTGGTATTCAGTTCTTTTCGTTGACTGGTAAAACGAGCGATAATTACAAGTTACAGTACAAACAAAGGAAACATCGATATATTTTCTCCAAAGTTTTAGGTTAAAGTATAGAACACCCACGCTTAGACATATGTATATACATATATATATATGTACTTGGGTCCTACGTTGTAGTGTACATGGCACAGGTTTAAACTCCGTGCTGTTATTTAAAACTACTTAACAGAAAAACTATAGAGCACTCCGCAAGGTCCGAGAATTTAAAATGGGTGCTCACGGTCGCTTGACCAACGAAGCAGTTAAGAAGCATTTATTCCAGTCTAGAAGTCACCCGCTTACCTGTTCCTTTACAATGTAGAGTCTTTTCCTGCAATTTAAAACTATCACTGTGCCAAATTGCATCAAAACCCATTCGGACGTGATGGCGGAATAACCTTTCAAATAGATTTAAAATAGGTAGGTCGATTTTCAGCACTAATTAATGCGTGGAATGCCTTTGTACGATTTGAAAGTAGATTGAACCTCATTAATTATATAATAAATTTCATTTATTTCGTAATACCTGATTTTAGATACAAATGATTTTAACCGAATTAAACACCGAACAACTATCCACTTTATTACTAGTTACCAAGAGTCACTCCATTTACCACTAAATATTCCAGTATTTTCATCTAACTATCACTCAAAACATTCATAATTAAGCTCTATTGTTATACGAATAAAAGTCAAGTATATGCTTAGTAGACTGTATGAAAAAAGTTGCTGTGACTATGAGAGAAATGTTGTGTATAAGCGTTGACAGAAGTGACGTTACTTATGCGGTTTGCAGTCACGATTGGTTTAACAAAAGTATTCATTTAGGTGTATGTAATAAATCAGTTTAAATTGCTGCTATTCCAATTTTAATTCATAAAAATATATTCCCTTAAATTCCATGTTTCTATCACATAAATTGTATTACATTGCGGCTGTGCTTAACTTTCTCCACTTCACAATCTTAAATACGCGCGCAATGAATAGTATATATTAAGTTATGCTCAACTATAACCATGATCTGTTGTATGTTTCAATATTCCTGTAAGACTAGCGATACATAACTATTTTTTGGTAGGACACTGTTTGATTTGGGCAAAGAATGCAGTATGTATCTTATATGGAGGCCAGTCAGTGCAGACCGGCGACACTTCGACCCAGTGGGATCTTTTGTGTCGACACTCTCCCAATAACGACTGCCATAGATGTTTATGGCAGCCGGGACCGACGGCTTAACGTGCTGTCCGAGGCACGGAGCAGGCGATAATTGTCAACAAATACGCACATAATTTCGAAAAGTCATATAACTTCCGAAAGTCAGAGGTGCGCGACGGGGTTCGAACCCGCGACCCTCTGCATTGCAGTCTGTTGGTCTCCCTACTGAGCTATCGCTGCTCTTCGTAGAATTCAGTAACTCACCACTCGTTATTTTTATTCTACAGTTATTAATGAAAAAGTCTTACCGTGGAATGGACAACTTCTAAACGTAGGACTGGAAAACCGTACCACTACATTTGTAGGACTATATGGCCATTTGATTGTACAAATATTTATTAAGCTGTATACAAAAATCAGCTTGTTATCAATAATTTTGATGACCTCGTTATTCGGACATATTCGGAGTGTAGGACGCTTCAGTCAAACCATCCATTCTGTAGGACAATTGTTTTGGCGAGTTTATCGTCCAATTATCACAATATTCGAAAAAAGAACTTACTGTTATTCTGACAATTTTGACACCCCACCTCTCACACGCTCTCTACATTAGCTACCTCTATCGAGAATTTTCAAAGGAAAAACTTGGGCGTCTCGTCGAACCGAACCTGCACACGAAGATTCAGCCTGTTACTACACACTAAAAAAACCAGGCGGTGGCTGCTGGACTATAGGTACATAGCGAATAAATATTTCATTTGTCGGCCTCGATGGCGTAGTGGTTAGTGTAACCGACTGCCACGCCTGAGGTCGCGGGTTCCATTCCCGCACAAGTCAAACATTTGTGTGCATGAACATGGATGTTTGTCTTGGTCTGGGTGTTTCTATGTATAATACGTATGTATTCACAAAAAAAAGTATAAGTATGTTTGTTTATCCATTGTCTAGTACCCATAGTACAAGCTCTGCTTAGTTTGGGCTAGATGGTGTTGTGTGTATGTGGTAGAGTATTATATTATATTATATTATATTGCATTTTACACTAAAATACTCGCGACTTTCGTATAAACTTAATTTCAATAAAATATATGTCTTTTTTTAAATTACTTTCTGTTTGGGTTTTAAGTTACTAGTATTCTTGTTAACCCCTCCAGCTAAGCTAGAATGCTTGCGTGGGATTCGAAGCCGCGACCTCTCGATCGCAAGTCCAATAACTTATCCATTGGGCTACCACCGCTTTTTGTTTGTTATTATTTTCTTATATACTATTTAATAATCAATAGTTTGAGTACTCCTTTTAGATAAACATTACATGTGTTAATAGAGCCCGGAAACTTAAGCACTGAACCCACAACCACTCCAGCACGCTGTTCCTTTCGCCTATATTGATTACTTTGGTAATCTTATTGATGAAAATGAAATGAAAAAATGAAAAAATTGTTTATTGTTTTATAAATATACAGTAGTTTCAAGTAGTGGTTGGAGCCTCCTTTTAAGCAAATAAAGCCTGTAGTAGGAGACTCCACTCTTCCAAAACAGATTCATTTAAAATTATAGCTACACAATATAGAAAATTATTGATCTACAAAGGATAGAATATAAAAAGAGGAATATATGCTTAGGTGTGAGTGTGTATGTGTGTGTGTGAATGTATATGTGTGTGTGTTTGTGGATGAGTGTGTGAGTGAGTGTTGTTACTATAGGTAATAGCAAGAGTTAGTCTAACAATGCTTCGGTCTCATCATAGGTAAGTGGTTTTATCCAATTAGTTATGGTCTTTGTGCAGTCATGGAGTTTTTGTTTATATATATAAATGTGTTTATTTACTAAATTATATAACTTAGCAGAACGCTTTTTATATTGTCTGTTTGCAAACTTGGAATGATGAATCAAAATTAATTGTAGCATTAATGAATAATTGCCCTCATAAGAAAATTTATAAGATCTATCACAAAGTAAGCTACCAAAATAATACTGAAAAGATATACATACATACATACATACATACATAGATTCACGCCTGTTTCCCAGAGGGGTAGGCAGAGACTACGGATTTCCATTTGCTACGATCCTGACACACTTCTCTGGCTTCATTCACTTTCATCACATTCCTCATACACGCCCGTCGGTTCAAGGTGCTCTTAACCTGGCCTTTGTCCAGAACGCCTCCGATCTGATCAAGAAACGTTCGCCTAGGTCTTCCTCTTGCGACTGTTCCATTCATACTAGCCTTATAAACTTTCTTAGTCAGTCTTGAACACTAGTCAGTCAGTACTGAAAAGATATATGACACCATAAAGCCCCATTTTGGTATTAGATAAAATTATGCACGCAGACATATATCGTTTCATTAAAGCATATTTTGCGTTGTGCGTATATTGGTATAATGTGGAAGCTGCGATGCAAGTGCGAAATTGTGACATTTAAATAATTCCTATGAATGTCTGGTTTTTGTCATGTGCGAGAATACTGCATGTACAGATAAAGCATTATACTCTGTAACGCGCAGAATAGCTTTTAAAATATTGCAAGATATTGGCACGCACCCTTTTGCATGGTATTTAAAACGTCGCTGGTAAAATGTGAGTGTACCTTTGCTTATGTTACAGTGACACATTAGGGTGAATCTAAGTACATCGGTATATTAAAAGCCCGTAAGGAAGTAGGATAAATATATATTGATTGCAACATTCAAACACCATTTGTGCATTTTTGATGCCCAGAAATTAACCAACAAGTAAGTAAATTTTCTGTGATAATTCATAGAGGTGAATGCTACTTCTCTCGCAATATTTGACATTTTACCAAAGAATTTACAGTATCATATGGTAGTTAGGTCAATTAAATATAAATATTCTTTAAAGATTTCTACCGCATTCTTTGAAAATATCTTAAATAAATGCTCACCAACTTAAATTTGAAAGAAACACCGTTGTTTAACCACCCAGACTGATAGATATCTTTCCTACATTAGATACAAAAGCTGGTATGGCTACTGTGGGTATAACATCATCCACACAAAATTAAACACTAAATACCTAAGCATATTGTTCGAAGCGACAGCTACGTTAGAATTACAGACAATCAATAAACAAACACCAAAATTCCAAATTTTCACTCTAACCGCAACAAATATATTTATGTAGCCCTACAGAGTGTACGAAATATGTGGCTATTAGGACAACAAAATATAACGCACCCGCCTGTAACAGCGCCGCTGGGAAATGTGCAGTTCGAACGTTTCAAATTCAAACGCGTCTTTACAGGTAATGTTTAGTTGTCAACGTATTTTATTGAACTACCCGCCATGGGAAATGTTTTCTTAACTGCCATTAAGGAGAAATAATGGTTCTATAGTCGTTGAGACAGTGTTTAATGTTAATGCCAGTAATAGTATATTAAAAGAAAATATATTAATGCATTTATAAGGTCCTGTCTTTTTAATTCAATTCACACTGGCAAGTAATCATAGTTTCGAGGAATGCTAAATGGACAATTGAATTCGAAAAATAAAGAATTGTTCGAATGTTCAAGTGATTCGAATTACATAAATATTTATTTTTGAAAAGTAATGCTGAAATGCTCTAGGAAAGTTTTTTTGTTGAGGGAGATTTGACAAAAATTAAAACCTCGGAAATAAACAACTATTTGTGTATACCGAAACTACAACACTCGATGCAGTGGCCGTCGCAAGACAACCACTTAAACCATTACGTAACCCGTGAGTGAGAATCTATTCAAATAAAAAATTATCGCTTTTTGATTGCTATGATTATTATTGTATGGCTAACTATTAAGAAAAATACCTAGTACTAAATTGCAAATTAAACAGGTAGTTATCTTAAAAAACGGTTTTTTGATGATGTTACCTTCACATGGCGCTCGCTGTCACTTGACACGAATCTATATATTAATACGTGAAGCAAAAACTTTGTACCCCTTTTTACGAAAATTGCGCGGACGGACGTGTATGAAATTTGGCACAGTTAAGCATATATGGCGAAGAGTGACGAATCCTAATATTTTTAAAAAATATGGATTAGAAATACATTAAATTAATGAAAAAACGATACACGCACACAACCATGCATTTGACACACGCAGTCGAATCGCGTTCATAGTATTTCGGCATTGTTCGTCTGACGTCGTACAATTCCTTGTAACTATGGTTACTTATACCTTATTTATATGTAATAAAGAAAAAAGAAAACAAAGTAGCAAGCTTAGGAATATCGTAAATGAAAGAGTATAGTTAAGCAAAAAATAATTTATTGAAATTAAACTACTATATACGGATTTTATCGCGTTTTTTATTTGACACATTATTACATAATTTTGAAAACTGTTACACTACTTAAAAGTACTACTTTTAAACTTTACAAATTTTTAAGCTAGTTAAATTATTATTAAAACTATTTAGATTTAATTTAATTTTACACTTTCCCCGACGTTTCGGTTGCTTTTCAGCAGCCATGGTCACGGGGAGACTAAGATGGTAGTTGTCTCAATGTTCCAGTGTAGTTATTTCAAAGTACCCGAACATAATTTAATCATTGGTTTTTCTATTTACGCAGAATGAGCTCAAAGTATCATGAAGTCTAGCTGTGGTTTGATTCTAATAATAAAAAATATTTTACTTATTAAAAAATTATGTAATAAAGTGTCAAATAAAAAACGCGATAAAATCCGTATATAGTAGTTTAATTTCAATGAATGATATTCGCGTAAACAGAAGACAATATTATGTAAAAAATAATTTGTTTGGAAAAGATAGAAGGTAAATTAACCTATATAGCCTTGGCGAAATCTAAATAAAATGTGATCAAAAGGGTAAAGTTATAGACAATAAAACCTTAATAACGATCAAATATAAATTTTAAATCAATTATGGTCGAATTTTGACCATTAAGCGATCTCTAGTATTGTTTATTACT
The DNA here is from genome assembly GCA_930367265.1 of Catocala fraxini. Classification (NCBI taxonomy): domain Eukaryota; kingdom Metazoa; phylum Arthropoda; class Insecta; order Lepidoptera; family Erebidae; genus Catocala; species Catocala fraxini. The sequence goes on along the minus strand of OV884040.1, from coordinate 2,901,068 downwards.
CTCGTCTCTAACAGTATTTCGTACCTTGGCTTATAATCATATTCGGTATAAGCGAAATTAAGGAATTCTCAGCACAGAATTCAGTGCCTGGTCTAGAAAATAATGACACACGCATGACCTAGAAGTGGGACATTTAGTAGATTTAAGAGTTTCATATTCTGGAGAACGTTACCAATAATTTTGTTATAACCTTATGTAGAATATTACTAGAAGTGAAATGTACGTGCCTTGTGTGTCAAGCTGCTTGCCGTGTCTTTATTATGTTTGCTTATTATGATTTGGTAATTCATTACTTCTTTGGATCAGTTCTTGACTGCCAGATGGACTTCAGAAATCTGGAACAACCCATCTGTGAGTATACAGTTATGCATTCACTCTACTGAAGATTATACCTACCAAGGTGGCAGATGGCATACTATATACCTGATGGTAAATTATTCTAACAACCTATGATCGATATAATAATTTTTGGAGCCGGCATGAAAATATCTATTAATTTAAATCAGCAAAATTATTCATTAAACCAATATAGTAATGCAGTATAGTGTTTTTTCTTTCTCTACGATCAAAGTTAGAACGAAATAATATGGGCGACAATGCACAGCAGTAGAGTGAGCGACTGCTGTGCATGTGGTTTAAGGTTCGAATTCTACGTCGGACAAAGTGTTTAGATGTGGCAAGAAATTGAGCAGAAGCACCTAGACAGCGATAGGCTGCCCTTCCTCTTACGTGGAAGCCAAACCCTTAATATATCTGGCGTAAAGTGAGAACAATTCACCGCTACCAACCCCTTCAGGATATTTTAAACGAGATACTATGTGTGAGATACCTGTAGTTTAAGCAATAATGTTTTAAGGACACACTACGTCTTAACAGCGATCACATAAATTGTATGAAATAAGCTTTACATAATAATTTAACAGAAGGTAACATGGTACCCAGGATGGGATAGGGAAGGGAAAGCAAGATAGTGATGTAGATTACACACACACAGACGGACACGCAGTAAATGAAGATAAGTTCCACTAATGATGGGCCACACACTACGCTACTCAGTTGACAACTGTATCTCAGGGCGGGTTGCACTATCTTCTAGGTTAATGGTGGATTAAACTTCGATTATGTATATGTATATATAAAATAAATTTGGCTCCTGAAAAATAAGAATTGCCGATATCTTTTTTGTATTTAAGTGCAAATAGATTATGATTACATTGAAATATTAGTTCTTTACCAATGAAATTGCAGTTTATTTTTATATAAAACTAGCTGACTCAACAGACATCGTCCTGTCTAAGACGACCTGTCAAACTCGCGAAGTTAAAATAGACGTGATATTTTCTGATATTATCTTTTTCTTTGTGCAATTTTCTTAACTTTTCTTTCCTTAAGAACCTTCTACAAAGTATAACAAAACTTTAAAAAATAGATGAATGTAATCGATATAGTCGTTCTCAAGTTATGGCGTGATCAAAGTAAATAGCGATTCATTAATAAAATATATAGATTTCATGATTTACATACAATTTACGATACTTTAATAAAATAATTTTATTTTAAGAATAGACTATAATATATATTAACAAGATTTACATATTATTAATAAGGTGCATGATTAATATTTACAATTTGTCTTAATTTAGTATATTTCGATTTACATAAACCGTACTTGTTTTGTACAACTATACAAACATATGAAAATTCCATTGAATTTGAATTTGCAATTAAATAAATATTGAAGTAAAAGTTTGTATTAAAACGACAAAGTTAGTCACCGATTTGCTTCATACAAAACGGCTATTTCATAGGTATCGATACAATACAAATATATAAATGTTATCTCCATACAGATCTGGCGGGTATGATTTCAGCACGTAATAAAAAAAATGGATTACTTTCAATATCACAACTTTTTTCTATATCACAGTCCAAATGCAATGCCTTTAACTAAAAATCATACATTTATAAAAGCTTTTGTGAACGAGGATGAGAGTATTGTTGAACTGACAATAGGCTTACCGCAAGCCGTTTTTGTTTGGATTATCAAGACTTACACTGTCAACGTGTTATTGTATCGAATGGATAGTTTTATACCAAATTCTAACTACATAATATTATAAATACGAATGTGAGTTTCTTAGTTACGTTTTCACGCCTTAAATACTTGAACGATCATTATAGAATTTTGCATACACGTTATATAAAAAAGGACGTAAGGTACTTTTAATCCAGAAAAAGTATTGTTCCCGAGTGAAGCCTCTAGCAAAAGATAGTCATTAAGCTTTTTTCTCAGTCATGCATAAACTATTGAATAGTTTTTGATAGAAGTTGAAACATAGATAAAATATGCCAGCACCAGGTCCGAGAGGCAGCGTGCGTGCTCCCACGTGCGCCTCTGTGTCGTGTCTTTGTCCCCCCCAGGGGAACAGTGGAGGAAGTATTTTTGTGAAGTGGCCTGCCGTTTCACACGGCGGGCCGAAACCTCGGCGTCTATGGTTATGTCGAAGAACACCGTGGTAGGTTTAGTCGGTATTACCGGGGTATCTTTCCCCCGGTGTGCCCGACATAACCTCTCCGTCGCCCCGCGGAGAGGGATGCGTCAATGCATTTCCACACGGAAAAAAAAATAGATTGAATATGCCTGAATAAACACATAAAGTACTTTTTATCTCGGTACGTGCCGCTCTTTTCAGATTCGATATATGGAATTCGATAGTATATTCTATTAATTCATATAGAAGATTTTATCTGGTAATTAAATGCTTTTCATAATTTGTATTGTTATAGACATATTAACAGGTCTATTGTGGAATATAACAGACAGAAAGATTTTATTAAATTATTAGTTAATAGGCTTAGGTGATTATAACATTTTACACATTTAATTTATATTAGGTTTGTAATATGTCACTCACAACACATTTAACCAACGCGTTTACTGTTTTCAACCATGTGATTTTGGTCGCAGACTTCGTGATACAGCTTTTCCTAACAAGTAATTACACGTTGCCTAACTCCGGCCACGAAGATTACAATCGGTAGCTTAACATACATTTACTCTGATACCACTGGTACAACAAATGAGACAAGGCATTTTCACGAAACTATTTACATTGTATCTTTCTACATAAAATTGAATATTATCAAAGTTTTAAGCATTATATTTTAAGGCTTCACAAAGATCCGTTCATAAAATATTCAGAAGTACCTGAGTGTATGCAAAAAGTTTTTAAGCTGTAAGCTTATTTCTTGTAAGAATTAATGAGTATATGTAACACAATATATTTTGTTGCTTGGTTTATAAGCAGCTTAATTATAATTTAATATGATCTACTTGAACGTGCGAAGTATTTAATATATAAGGGCGATTTCATTACGAAATTTACCTGCGTCATTATTTTTAATCCTGTAAATTTATAACGAGATGCATATTGAAAAGTGTAGGAAATACTAATTATAATTATTTTCTTAAGTTTTATACAGCGTGTATCAATATGGCTGTCACATATTTTAGTTCGTATAAAGGACATTGTGACTAAAGTAAAACTTGTAAAAGTTTTATAAAGGCTCATTATTTAATACACAGATTTTCTTTTGAAAATGTGATATCTATATCTGATACAGTACATTTTTTTTAGGACGCCAGATTAGACCTGTTCGACTATAACATTTAGAAGATATATAACCTACTGGTATTGGCATGCAGTCATTAAAACCTATTAGAGTATTAATGAACACAGACAATTTTGATAAAATGAAAAGTCTTTTCAAAGTACTAAAATATTATTTTAGTTCACAAAATCATTTATCAATAATAGCTTACCATCCAATACTTGTAAATTATTATCTCGCCTGACTGTTACAACCTGTAGATAAGTATTATTTTAAGTAAGTGAACATCAGCAATGAATTGCCGTAAATCTTGAGGTTCGAAAAACTGGTTTAAGTAATATGCAAAGGTCACGTGATACCACGTGACCTTGAGGTCAGGGGCAAAGGTCATAGTCATTTCGTGGGTATATCGACTATGGTGAGTCGAATGGCGTTGACCGCGAGTCTCTAGCTCTTACATTTCTTAAGTTGAAAGTTGTATAACAGACAGAAGGACGGACGGACGGACGGACGGACAAAGCTGTTATATAAGAGGTTTTTCGAACTCTAATAAAATCTTTATTTACTAAGTTAAATATACTAAAACGAAATAAAATAATATAAATACCTTTCTATAATAATCAAAGACTGCAAGACTGCTTGACTGCACGGGTGACGTTGTGGCTTAAGCGGTTTCGTGGGTTCGTGTGATCCACAAATGGTTGTTCCGAGTCTGGATGTTATTAGTGTCCGTTGCTTAAATGTTTGTAAAGTCCACCGCGATAGGTACAGTAATTAAAATTACTAGAGCGAAAGTTTAAAAATATAAAGAAAAAGATACAATGTAAGGCAACTCTGAAGACTATGCTAATTTTACACATTTTTTAAACAATTGCTAGGAATCTTATAAAAAAATTCAAGTAAATGCTAATTTGACAATTACTGAGGAAGTTAACATAAAATACTTGAGTTATAGTTTAATCAGTTATCTATAATAATTATATAACATATAAAATTCGCTCCCAGGGCACGCATCTCTGACTTTTAGATGTTATTAAATAGTTACGCTTTAAAAGTGAAGGAAAACATCGTGAGGAAACCTGCATGTCCGCAAGTTATTTATCATGTTCTCAAAGATATATGAAGTCTGCTAACCCGCACTGGGCCAGCGTGTTGGACTGTGGCCTAAACCTCCTCACACTGAGAAGAGGCCGAGCTGATGCTGCTGATGTTATACAGAAATTAAAATACATTACTTTCTTTTCTGTATAACTTCAGCTCTGTATTAAACGGTCCACAACTAAGCATGACAATAAAAAGACAACGGAATTGCTCCATAATCCGACTGCGTCGGTCACAAAGATCGGTCAGAGTAGTAGAGCCGCGCTTATTTTAGCATGAATGGGCCGGCTCGACCGGGGAAGGATTACCCTCTCACAGAATATCGACGTGAAATACCAGTATTCCTACTGTTGTGTTTCGTTGGGTGATTGAGAGTAATGGAGGCCCAAACACCCTTTTTCTCCCTTACCGCTCTTCCTTTCCAAAAAGGTCGGCAACGCGTAAGTCATGCCTCTGGTGTTGCATGCGTCCATAGGCTTCGGAGACCACTTTCCATCAGGTGGGCCGTATGCTTGTTTGCCATTTGATTGCTGAATCGGATAGAGTGCTGGGTATTTCTGTCAAGAAATTTTAAGGAGTAACTTTGGGTTTGGATCTAGGACCGGTAAACGGCTATAGGCTTCCACTATTACGTGGGCCCTTAATTCATAGCTTTCAAAGTGTGAATGTAATCTACCTCTCCTTACCTCTTCGGGGATATAAGCGTGAGTGAATAAGTATACAGGGTGTCCCAGAAGTCGACGTTAAGCCGGAATCAGGTAACAGGCTAAGTTATAATGACTATCAGATAAGTATGAAAAAGAACTAAGTAACGAATTTTAAAATTATAGGCATTTAATAAAAGATCTACATCCTGTGACGGTCTTTTCACTTCTGTTACTACAGATATTTACTATTTGAATTTTTTTTGTTTGTTATTTATCTCGAATAATGCGTCTTTAAGCACTCGATTTTCTTTGATTATTCGAGATTACATAACACAAAAATGATAATTCAAAAAGTAAATATCAGTAATAACAGTTGTGAAAAGACCGTCACAGCGTGTAGATATTTTTGTATTTTTTTTTAATGCCTATAATTTTTAAATTACCTAACATAGATTTTTATTTTTATTTTTCTGATAGCTGTTATAACTTTAGCCTGTTACCTGATTCTGGCTTAACGTCGACTTCTGGGATAAATACATTCTAAATATCATGCAATCTGTAATTCCATTCAACGGTTGTTCAGTTCAAAGTTTAACCCCAGTTAGCCAAACACTCTGTCGACTTCAGTTAGCGTACCGTACAATCTGCCTCTCAGTAACAATTCATCTCGGCTACGTTTGAAACTGACAAGTGGCTGCGAAGGGCCCACAGCCATTTGTTACGGCAAACCGACGATATATTCACGACTTTTTATGAAGAAACGTCTTTATAGAATGAAATAAATTATGAATGTGTAGATTGTGCTCCGTAATTTGTGTGTTCGTGAATTATTAGAGTACGAAAAAGAGATATGCAATAACACTCATGGAACCTTACATTAAAATAATCGAAATAATTACATTGCTGGATTTATTTTGTGCTCTAAAAATTGGAGGCCCTGAGCCTAAGAGCTATTTATCGTAAATGCCGATATTTCAAGGCGACTGTTCGGATTGTGAAAATCCAAAATTCGTCCTGAGTTAAAGTACGTAACCTCTTGATTGAAGTTTCAGATAGGCATTGTTATGGTAGACCTACAGATTTTCCCAGCGGCTACAGTCGAAGCGTGACCCTTCAAAGAGCTCTTATCTTTGAGAACATCATGTAGAACTTTTAGAGGTTCCTATGCATTAGTATACAAAGGAAAAACACATTCTCTTGCAACATTAACATCCATTCATTTTCTATTACGCAATTTATATAATAATGTAATTCAGTTGCGATAATGCCCTCCCACGATATAGGTACGATGCATCAGGTAAATTTTCACTTAGTTGTGCATCTCATCTGTGTCAGTTTGGAATAAAAATGAATACTAATTAGGTACATCAACTCTACGGATTTTGGCGTTTCTCAAAATATATATAGTATTTAACCCGCACACATACTGAAGTATGGCAGGTGATTACCCTAAATATGTTACTATAGTAACTTCCATTGTAACGTTTCCCTTTCATGGTGTTCGTGATCTATGATAACTCATAATTACAATTTCTAATAGATTAACACGTATTATTCTCTTATCGGCCATGAGCTGAAACCTAAGTAGATTACAAAAGTTTAATGGATGCTATTATACCCTTGCTAACATCTATTCAAAACATAAATATCAAATTCAAATGCTTGATATTAAACAAGGTTAATTAGTAATTGCTTTAGTTAGGCAATTCACTATACGTAGCTATCTCGTGCTGTAAGTCTTATACGATAACCAAAAAAAATAGTTTGTCTTGTTCACTTATTCAACTCTGTTCAGCTTTTGTCCATAGAAAACAACGATTTTGTATGGAGACGCGTACGCATCTGTCCAGCTTTCCGGATGCGTACGCGTCTCCATACAAAATCGTTGTTTTCTATGGACAAAAGCTGAACAGAGCTGAATAAGTGTGAGTAGTCCCTAATCGGATAGCGTAGGTGGCGCAGCGGTAGCGAATGCGACGGCTGTGCATGACATCTTGGATTCAATTCCCAGATTGGGTAGTATTATTCAAGAATTCTATCATTAAATTCTCAAGAACTGCACGACGGCTATAACTGAGACCGATAAACGACAATAGGTCCCACCCTTACTACGTTCAAGCTAAAACAACAACTGGTGAAACGTGGATGTAATATACCATTGCCTACTCTTTCTAGGATATAGGCGAAAATTATGTATGTATTTACGGAATCAAAACCCCAGTTAGCCTTGTATCAATAGCTTTTATGATACAAAGAGTTGAAGAGTTGAGCTCAATGCACGTAAGGCTAAAGCCGACAGACTGCAAAGGATGGAATGCTTTTTGTAAACGGCTCTGTACTATGAACTAGTTTTGTGTCACACAACTTTACAAACAGTGGAATCACAGGAACAAAGAATAATAAAAAAACCACTAGGTATAGGTAGCTGTCTGTGGATCGCACAAACATTTGTTTCATGCGGGTACCGCATCCGCTACCCATTTGTGTGAGTACATTCAAGGATGGTTCTTCAGACAATTTTAGACGATAACTGTGTAGTGGTAATATAATATTAGTCGTATTTACAAATTGTCCTACTACTGAACACGGGTATCTTTAAAGCATAAGAAGATTTTGGCTGTAGTCCACCACGCTGGCGCAGTGCGGGTTGGACTTGATGGTTGGAAATGACAAGAAAATCTGTATGTCTCGGAGACAAATAAGTGCCTTATGATGTTTTTTTGTCAAAGTAAGCAATAAATAACAATTAGCGAGTCCCGGAAGTTATATGACTTTTCGAAATTATGTGCGTATTGATTGACAATTATCGACTGCTCCGTGCCTCGGAGAGCACGTTAAGCCGTCGGTCCCGGCTGCCATGAACATCTATGGCAGTCGTTATTGGGAGAGTGTCGACACAAAAGATCCCACTGGGTCGAAGTGACTCTGGTCTGCACTGACTGACCCCTACATAAGATAGATACATACATTAGCAATTAGCGTCAAAGAGTCACAAGCGCATGCCTTAGGAAGGAACTTGGCTGCTAGCACATTAAAAAGTGGTACAACATAAAATAAAATTAAAATTTTACTAATAACTTTGTGCTGTGTTTCGTTGTTGTTGTTTTTGGCAAATTGGATTTTCAGAATCCCTGGATAAGGCGCTGTGCTGTCAGTAGTCAAGAAGAAATCTTCTTATTTCTGTGGCTGGCAACCTCTTATGAAGGAAGCTTCAATAGGCTACGATAACCACCCACCACCAGGTGGTCTATAAACTTATTTGCAATTTTAGTGGCACTAAAAATATCGAATTATGGTTTGCTTTCAAAAGGTTTTAAAATAGAAACTATGACATTTCATCGTCACATTTTCTTTCAGAACCGTGTAGTCTAATATTAATTTTAACCGCATTGCAAAGTCACAGCACTAACAAGCTCGCCACACAGAGCTGTCTAAAATTAAAAATGGCACACGTGACATACGTAAAGGAGTATCTGTCTGTCAAAGACCACCTACCGTGAGACAGTTGGGCTATGCCATTCATCTTTATTCACTGAAAACCACACCACCATTTCTTCTTCTTTGAATCCTATTCTTTGCGCATAAGAGTGATTTTTGCTTGTTCTTAAGTCGTTATAAATTTGTTTATATGAAGGAACGAGTAATTTATATAGGGAACTGGAGCTTTGCTACAATGTAGGATAAGTTTTCATTAAGCTAACTGCATATGGCAGACTATGCATAAGAATTGTCTGCCTGCCCATTATGGAATACGGCCGTGAGCATATGCGTATCAAATAGATGACTTTTAGTCCTCAGGCCTAGTGTATACGGTTGCGGATCATGTAGTATCAGGTTTGAATCCTGAGCCGAGTTAGGAAAAAGTTATTGAGTTTTCTCTGTAATTGGCCGGAGTTAGAGAGTTAGCAGTATTTTATCTTGGCTTTGGCAAGCACGTAAATCGTTGGTCTTGTGCCTGATCTTGCATGGTCGTTGGTCGTGGCAGACAATTCATATATGAGGCAGAAGAAATAGAGAGTGTACTTATGATAACACACCTACACACTATAGTATCTTCTAAAATTAGCCGTCTCTGTTATTATTGGTCGCCTGATCGAAATAAAATTAGCAAATTATAACCACAGACTTACATATATGTTCTATGATTATAACGTAGCAACGTCTTGTAAGGAAGTGCTAATGTGTGTAATTAATTAACAATATGTTTTGAAAGATTCTAAAATAATAATTAAATCGTATCAGTGCCTGGCGAATAGCGATGTATAGAGTAGATATATGTATGTACCATTACGCTCTCGTTTTTCTCTGTATCACGTAAAAGCCCCGGCTGACAGTTAGAAAAAGTACAGCATAGACATATTTGTCAAAAACTCTCTGTGCATTTTTTTTTGTTTATTTCGTGTATGCGGGCACTAGAAAAATCACATTGAAGTCGAAACTATATTGTATCTATTAGTATCGAGTCAAATAGAGCAGCGATAGCTCAGTGGGGAGACCCAAGACTGCAATGCAGAGGGTCTCGGGTTCGAACCCACGTCACGCACCGCTGACTTTCGGAAGTTATAAGACTTTTTGAAATTATGTGCGTATTGATAGACAATTATCGCGTGCTCCGTGCCTCGGAAAGCAGGTTAAGCCGTCGGTCCCAGCTGCCATGAGCATCTATGGCAGTTGTTATTGGGAAGTCAGTGCCCTATAATATACTGACACTGGTCTAGCCTTAGGGTATCGTTAGCCTTGGGGTTAAGGAGGTCAGGTGGCAGCCGCTCCGTGTAAAAACTGATATCCAGTCAAATCCGGTTAGACCAGAAAAGCCGACCCCAAGTGACTTGGGAATAATAAAGGCTAGGGAGAAGATATAAACATTCAATTTTCTTGTATTTGTGTCTGCAGTATTCAAAAATTCATCTCATTTACCACCCAAGTCACCTCGATTGACTTCCACGATGATTTCCTTTTATACACTTGTTATCACGAAGGTCACACGGGTACGAGCAATGAAAATAGCAGACGGAATCACAGCGAAGTATGGCCGTTTATATACATATAACAAAATGATTGCCACAATCCGTTCGCTAAAGATGTGCATAGACTTTCTCCGCTTCAACCCACCTTTTGTAGAGGAATGATGGTTTGTTTATTTAGTATGTTCGGTGTCTTTCCCGTTTGATTTGCGGTGTACTTGATTAATTTGTTTGGTGTATATCCGCTCATGTATTTAGTATTTACACCGGGATAAACGGCTTTGTGAAATCTAGTTGAGCTTTAGTTGTTTGATTTCGTGTAATTGGAAGCCTAGGGGTAGTGCGGCTTAGTAATCAAGACTGAGACTATATGTGTGTCTCCACGCTGGTTTTAGGTAGAGAAACATTAGATTATCAAATTTATTTGATATAGACTCGAGCCCTAAACCGAAATTAAAGGCAGAGGGGTATTAAGCAAATGGTGGCATGTCTGACTAATACAACTTATTAGGTATAATATTTGTATTACTGGATCCCAAGCTGGTGGTACATTCCAACCATCTTCTCTATTAAAATTAGGATGTTTTTTGATTTCAATAGCCTCGCGAAGCATCCTTGGTAGGAATAGAATTCGCGAGGCTATTGAAATCAAAAAACATCCTAATTTTAATAGAGAAGATGGTTGGAATGTACCACCAGCTTGGGATCCAGTAATAAAAATAGTCAAACCCAAGAAGAAGCAAACCACAGCTAGACTTCATGATACTTTGAGCTCATTCTGCGTAAATAGAAACGCCAATGATTAAATTATGTTCGGGTACTTTGAAATAACTACACTGGAATATTGAGACAACTGCTATCTTAGTCTCCCCGTGACCATGGCTGCTGAAAAGCAACCGAAACGTCGAGGAAAGTGTAAAAATAAATTAAATCTAAATAGTTTTAATAATAATTTAAAAGTTTTTTAAAGTTTAATAGTAGTAGTAGTGTAACAATTTTCAAAATGTTGTAATAAAGTGTCAAATAAACAACGCGATAAAATCCGTATATAGCAGTTTAATTTCAATGAATAATATTCGCGTAAATAGAAGACAATATTAGGTGTAATATTTTCTTATGCGTACGTGAATGTTTTATACATTAAAATTAAAATACTTTATCGGTACCGATGCGATCGCGTTTACTTTAAAAGCACCGCGTTTATACTATAGGTATTTAAACAAATAGCATTTATATGTATCTATTAAGACTGCGCCGAGCGTAAGACATATAATGACAGAGCTCGTGCGGCGCATACTCAAATCTGCGCGCGGCCGCCATAGTAAAATTGTATGGAGGATTGAAGTGCTTTTTGATAAATATGTATCTTCATTGTCAACCAATAATTTAAATATTTGGGATGGACAAATTGTAATATAACTATTTATATTTCATTTAAACTGTAGGATAGGATAGATTTCTACTGCTATAATCTAAAATTCACGTAACACGAGCTTACGTTTTTGCATTTTTCGTGAAAGTTTACGTAATATTGTAGGCGAAAATATTAATTATTTTAAGTTTTTTACACGGAGTAATTGTAAACACATTCATTGTTATGGTAAATGTATATTTTATATTTGTATTAAACAAAAAGTGTTGATTTTATTCACTTAACTGTGACCGCCTGTTTTGTGCAAATTTCGCTCGGCGCAGTCTTAACACACAATAAGCTCAAAGTGTCATGAAGATTAGCTGTGTTTAAAGTGTAAATATACATTTCATTCGTTTATGAATAGCTAATACAGAGTTTAAAAATGGCATAAAAACAGTGTTTTAAATTTGAATTAGTTTTATTTCAATATAACTAATTATATTGAGTTTATCACTATCATACACGTAGGGGTGTAGTGTGCTTTGATGTCATTCATGACATGCAAATGACATTTTTAAATATCAATTGTGAATGTATATGAATACATATACATTCACAACAACAAAGTGCATATAACATTAAGCAACATTAATCGCAGCGGTACTGAATGTGACTACTGTCCTTAAGGTCTTGGGTGCAATACCCGGCTTGCTCAAATATTTTCTGTCAATAATTTTTTCAGTAGCTATATAATGTCACTGTGCTAAACGGCAATAGAATTACTCCTTATGACCCAAAACCAAAACAAAATGTAGATGTAGTACACGTATTACCTCTTCATTCTTATTCACGACGGAGTAAGACTCAATTTTGAATTAAAAAAAATTCAAAGATTGTCGTATTTTAAAATTTTAGGCTAGCTACTAGCTGTACCTCTATAAAAAGCGAAATCATGTCCTCCAGACCGAATTTTTGTCACGGCGGCCAAACTTAACGGAGACTGGCCATCTGCGCAGGAGATATTATAGTGCACAAGTATGTGCGCAAACACAAGTGCACTCTCTGTTCCCTAACCCTCATGATCCGATGGGACGGATAATCCGACAAGACCGGAGAGCAACCAGGCGCAGGACCAACCGCTTCACGTGCTTTTCGAGGCACGTGGGTGTCTAACACTGCCAACTTCCTAACTCCGGGCTCATATTAAGATTTCTTAACAGAAAACCCAATACGTTTTTCTTTGTTGGTCCGCCCCGGGATTCGATTCCGAGACCTCATGCACAGCTGTCGCATTTATTACCCCTGCGCCATGGAGGCAGCTTCGAGCTGACCACTTATACTATAGTAAATAAGAGCCCAGGTACACGTATACAAAATAAACATCATAAAAACAGCGTCGATGACATGATAATCGACATAAATACAACAGCACTCGACGTTCTTGTATTATTCAAGAGAGAACATTATCATAAATTGAGCACCGCTTAGCGTATGAAGGTGTGAAATACTGTATGTGGCAACGACCTAGTTTTTGAACGTACATAATATATTATGTAATATATGTGGATGTTTGTATGTATGTTGAGTGTACCGGTGGATTGGTTTAAGTGATCATTTTAGTCTAGAGATGGAGTGAATTCGATCCTCGCGCAGGCTAAACAATTGCTTAAACTATTACCTCGATGGCGTAGCGGTTAGTGTAACCGACTGCCACGCCTGAGGTCGCGGGTTCGATTCCCGCACAAGTCAAACATTTGTGTGCATGAACATGGATGTTTGTCTTGGTCTAGGTGTTTCGATGTATAATATGTATTTAAAAAAAAAGTATATATGTATGTTTATCCATTGTCTAGTACCCATAGTACAATCTCTGCTTAGTTTGGGTTAGATGGTGTTGTGTGTATGTGGTAAAATATTACTATTATTATTATTAATAATGACTATATTATTTTAAATTATTTTAACAATGTAGGTTATAAAATAACTATAACAATAATTAATAACAAGAATACTTAATTATTGTTAACCTCTTCAGTTATTCTACACTCTGACGGCCACTCTTACAACTAACAAGTAAAAGTTATCCGAAAGATAAATCGCATGCTGTCTCACTCATGTTAGGTTAAAGAAGAGAGATAGTGAGACTTTTATCTTATAGATAAATTTTATCTGCAGGTGGTAGTACAAGCCCTGAGATTTGCAAGTCCAATGCCTTATCTATTGGTCTACCACTGTAACGAAATCTTGCCAGTAACGGACAAGTATAGCGCCATCCATCGTCTGATATTCGAGTATAAAAATTACATGTAGATAAACATTTATTTTATGAATAAATTTATTTAATGATATCCGCGTAATACTTTAGTAGTTATATGTCACATAACGTAATACTTTAGTATTTTTAAACACGAGCTATAATATCACGTCTCTACTCTATACTTAGTGTAATTAAAATTGATTCAGCAGTATAGCCCTGGATATGTATCAAACATACGAAAAGTGGACACTTGGCTAGTTTTCCATTTATAATTTGTATTTTAGTATTTTTAATTTATTTATAATTTATTTTTAGCAGCGATTGCTCAGTTGGGAGACCAACAGACTGCAATGCAGAGGGTCTCGGGTTCGATCCCACGTCGCGTACCTCTGACTTTCGAAAGTTATATGACTTTTCGAAATTATGTGCGTATTGATTGACAATTATCGCCTGCTCCGTGCCTCGGAGAGCACGTTAAGCCGTTGGTCCCGGCTGCCATTAACATCTATGGCAGTCGTTATTGGGAAAGTCAGTACCCTCTAATATCCTGGCACTGGTTTAGCTTTAGGGTATCGTTAGCCTTCGGGTTGCGGAGGTCAGGTGGCAGCCGCTCCGTGTAAAAACTGATATCCAGTCAAATCCGGTTGGACCAGAAAAGCCGACCCCAAGTGACTTGGGAATAATAAAGGCTAAGAGAGAAGATTTTAGTATTTTGTAATTTAATTATTTCATGTTCTTATATCTCATCCAATACACCAGTGGTCTTCTCAGACACGTAAAGACCGTCTAAGAACTTTTAGATATCCTTATTTTTGACTGTGGTGGATTGTTGGATGAGGGCAGCTGAGCTGGAGACATCTTCCAAGGAGTTGCCTTCAATGATCAGCTCGTCCTTCTGTTTCGGGGAGTTGACAATGGTCACGCCTGGTGCCATCTTTACCCTCCCGATGTATTTCTCACCAAGGAAATTACGGATTTCAATTATAGAGTTGCCTTCAGTGGTGACGCAGTTGATAGGGAAGTGAGCGTATACAGCGCGCATCTTGTACTGGAATCCCTTGGTTACACCTTTGATCATGTTCTCAACGTGAGCACACAGTCCTGACTGCGGCGAGTTCCTTTTTGGAGCCGAACTATTTCTCAACCTTTAGGAGACGAGTATGGATTCAATACACTAAAACAGAGCTATTATTTTAAATGAGAGCATTACCTTAAGCCAATACTCTGTCCATTTTGTAATAAATTCCCGTAATTTTAATTATTAATAGTAATAATTAATAACAGATTTAAAATTCAGGCGAGTTATATCAAATCGAATTGTTATATAATATTGTCTTCTATTTACGCGAATATTATTCATTGAAATTAAACTGCTATATACGGATTTTATCGCGTTGTTTATTTGACACTTTATTACAAAATTTTGAATTTTTTCGAATTCGAATTGTTACTTAAGCTGTGTTTAGAACAACAAAAGTACCACCTGAGATTCCAAATTCATTGAATAAAAGCCTAGTACATCAACCCAGCTCAAAATAACAACTGTAGATGAAGCAGTGGATCCTGCTTTTACACATGAATTTTGCTGTACGTAAGAGCGAGAACAGCAGATTAGATAAAGACAAAGAGACATCTACTCTATGTAATATTTTGCTTCGAAATTTTGCAGTATCCAACGATTTTAAGTTGTAAAATTTTATGGGCAGTGGGATGTCGATGTTTTAGCACAAAACTTTAATATTTTGGGTGGCTTCAGTAAATATCGACACAATTTTAGCGCTCAACGCATTAGTGAACATATGTATTTTGAATATTTACTCTAAGAGTTATGAGACTTATGAGTGGTGAAATGGAATTTAATTTTGGCTTTATAAAGTTTCGACGTACCTAATTGAATTTTTAATTTTTTCATACGTGTCTTATTAAATTCTTAAATATGCTGAATTAGAAATAAAAGCATTTTAAACATTCATTGTGAGAAGTTATAGTTTTAATAAGACAAGCTAAGGTTATTACTTTTCGCTAGTTTCTGTCCGCTGCCTCTCCTGTGTGACTCCTGTAACAACGTCGGGATAATACGGTTATTTTTGTGGTTATCCAGAAAGCGGTTTATCTGTGCGCTACGTTTTCTCTAAATACGTTAAACGGTTTAGGAGAAATTGGGCAACAAACATCTTAACATCTTTATAAACATGGTCTCACGTTTATATGCCCGAAGATATAATTAGAGGCGTTTTACACCCAGATTTCACTATGCAGCCAAGACCATATTAAATAGGTGGAGCTGGTGAGGTTATCTTGACAAATTTTAACACACCATGGCTTATCGCTAACGACGGGCGCATCTTTTCAGCCATTGAGTGCCCACGCTGTTAGCAATCCTGTGCCCAATCACACTCGTTTCCCCTTCCCGCTCCTTCTCCTTCCCACTTCCTTTCCTAAAGGATCGGCAACGCGCAAGCATATGCCTTTGGTGTTGCAGGCGTCCATAGGCTACGGTGACCATTTACCATCAGGTGACTGTATGCTGGTTTGCCAAGATAGTTACATAAAAAAAAATTAGCAAATCTTAGTGTGTTTTGTGTACGTGTAGATAGTGTTATGAATTGGAGCTATGGTTTTATTTCCGATATAATAGAGAACGAGCCTATTGCGGTCTACTGAACACATTGTCAGACTCCATTCCGCTTTTGAGAATTTCCACCCAGGTATCAATAATATACATACATACATAGATTCACGAACACTTTCACACACACTGAACCCATAACCACTCCAGCACGCTGTTCCTTTCGCCGATATTGATTACTTTGGTAATCTTATTGATGAATCAAAATTAATTGTAGCATTAATGAATAATTGCCCTCATAAGAAAATTTATAAGATCTATCACAAAGTAAGCTACCAAAACAATACTGAAAAGATATACATACATACATACATAGATTCACGCCTGTTTCTCAGAGGGGTAGGCAGAGACTACGGATTTCCATTTGCTACGATCCTGACACACTTCTCTGGCTTCATTCACTTTTATCACGCCCGTCGGTTCAAGGTGCTCTTAACCTGGCCTTTGTCCAGAACGCCTCCGATCTGATCAAGAAACGTTCGCGTAGGTCTTCATCTTGCGACTGTTCCATTCACACTAGCCTTATAAACTTTCTTAGTCAGTCTTTCCTCTTCCATTCTTTCTACATGTCCAAACCAGCTCAACATACCCTTTTCTATTCTTGTCACTATATCCACTTTGATGCCACATCTCCCTCTAATCACACTATTCCTTATTCTATCTTTCAGAGTCACACCACATATTTATCAGCGCTCTCATTTCTACCGCATTTATTCTGCTCTCATGCTTCTTTTGCCATACCCAACTTTCACTTCCATACATAAGTGTGGGCACTAATAGTCCTCTATGAACAGCCAAACGTACCTTTTCGGAAACATTTCGACTGTTCATAAAAGCGCGTAGAGCTCCATTCACTTTGTTGCCCGCAATCGTTCTCCTTTCAATATCTCCCTCATGTTTACAAATCCATCCCTTGTAAACAAAGTACCCAAATATACAAACTCTTTCACTTGCTCTACTTTTTCTCCATCAATTATAATATTACACATCGTCACGCTCTCTTCCTTTTCAAATACCATTACTTTCGTCTTGCTTACATTTATTTTCATTCCTTTACTCTCAAAAGGTAGAGATATTATATATGCTATCAATAATATTATTGATATTGATATATCAAAAAATTATTGATATTATTGATATATCAATAATATCAGCTCACTATATAAACTGTCCTAATGCTGAGCACGGGCCTCTTCTCAGTATGAGAAGGTTTAGGCCATAGTCCACCACACTGACCCAGTGTAGGTTAGCAGACTTCACATATCTTCGAGATCTTTATGGAGAACTCTCATACATGCAGGTTTCCGCAAAATGTTTACCTTCATTGTTAAAGCAAAATTAACAAGTGAATACGCATATAACTTTCAAAAGTCGCAATGCGTATCTTAGGATCGAATTTAAAACATCTGCGTGACAGTCTAACGGTCTCTAAGCTACACTAAGAAAGAATTCATCAATATTTTACCTCAAACTAACCATTTTAGCTATGCATATACGAACTAATACCTGCACAGCACTAATCTCTTTAACAAGTGGTCCAGTTTCGGTGCAGTATTAGCCGTAAATTTCATACAATGTTACTTAGTGTAACGATTTTGTACAAGATGGGATGCTAAGTAATTTCCAATATCTAAGGTATCTAAGTGACTGGCTCAGGAGGTGAGCTGCTTTCTATAGCTGATGTGATTAATACTAAGCTGGCTATATCAAGATTGAAGCTTTGATGTTGAGTGAATCTTAGATCTGGTTCTATGAATGAATAATGTAGCTGAATGAATTGAGCTACAGTGGTGATAGAAGGATGTTGTGTGTACTAAAGATTAATATTACAAATGTCGATCCTGTTCTCCCTAGCCTTTATTATTCTCAAGTCACTTGGGGTCGGCTTTTCGGGTCTAACCGGATTTGACTGGATATCAGTTTTAACACGGAGCGGCTGCCACCTGACCTCCGCAACCCGAAGGCTAACGATACCCTAAGGCTAAACCAGTGTCAGGATATTATAGGGCACTGACTTCCCAATAACGACTGCCATAGATGTTTACGGCAGCCGGGACCGACGGCTTGACGTGATCTCCGAGGTACGGAGCAGGCGATAATTGTCAATCAATACGCACATAATTTGGATAAGTCATATAACTTCCGAAAGTTAAAGGTGCGCGACGTTGTTTCAAACCCGAGACTCTTTGCATTGCAGTCTGTTGGTCTCCCCACTGAGCTGTCGCTGCTGCAATATTACAAATGTGGATGTTTGTTAATTATTCACACATATTATGTTAATAAAATGTTTAATAGTAATTTTGTATTATTGAAACAGCATATCTGACGCCTATGTAGACTAGATAGAGGTGTCGCACACCCACATGGATTTGATATTGCTTTAGGTCCCACGTAATAAGGCTTAAGGGACATTTGTCATGTGCCGGAGTACATGTATGAGAAAGTCTTGACAGAAAAAGTCAATAAGATTTTACTTAATTCGGGCATCAAACTCAAGACCAGAAGCACAGCAATCTTATTCACTACTGTTGCACAACTAAGGCACTAAAATAATGACTGTACGTATTTTAATGATGGTCAGTATAGATAATTACTATTATACCCGATGTACATCCCAAAATCGGATATGTAAAATTTTTTAAAATTTTTCTTTTTAAAACAAACCTTACGATTAAATATTTATTCATGAGTCACGGGGGACTTAACAAACTAGAAAAAGCAATTAAAAGATACATTCAGACTCAAAACAACCATTTGGGGCTCACACAAATGTTTGCCCCGTAGGGATCGAACCCACACTCGACGCAGTGTCAGTGTTGAGATAACCACTTAAACCACTGCAGTCATCTGTCGTCTATATTACCTTAACGGTCTAGTAAGTACCTAATATATTTTACAAGTAAAATCCACAATATGACGTGATAGCGCCAGTTACTGATAAAAGTGCATTGTCACAAAGGCACTCAGTTCCCACTGGATCGTGTGGGAAAATTCTATTTTTGTGTGACGTCTTTATGTTGTGGGGTAAGTCGAAAGAGAATAGCGTGATAGTGAATATAAGAGTAATATCAGCTCTGTATTTAAACTGTCCCACTGCTGGGCAAAAATATTGAGGTGGACTTTTATGTTTCAATAAATTATTATTTTTAATTTTTGTGTATGTAAGGTTGCTAGCATTTTGGGTTACATATTTCTATTATGCTTGTTAATCTCGCCATCTGAGCTAGTATGTTTGTGTTAGCAGTGGGTTCACGTCGTTAGTGCAATAGGTGGGATTGCAACCCACAACCTCTCGATCGCAAATCCCGCTTTAAATATAAAATAGTAATTTGATTGTAACAAGTAATGATTTCAGTATATACTTATAAATATTGTTACGCCCAGTGCCATCTCTCGGCATTGTGGGGAAGACTCGTCACTTCCGTCTAATAATTTATTACACCGCCATCTATTGACATCTTACGGAACTACGTAGTATGGGTACGCGAAGCGTAGAGAGAACGCTGGCACATTCTCGAATCTTCTTACTGTTTACATACCGGGTATGACGTTACTAGAAAATTCTAGAAACGTATAAATAGAGCGCACGCGCACCGCCAAGTCAGTTTACAATTGTAAGCGGTCAAGTATTTACGAAGCGAACGGAAGCGGAAATACTACGGAGCTTGAAGCAGTTACAGTGGAAAAGTGAAGTATAGTGTTTGTTGTGTTTTAAATTTAATTGTGTGTTTGAATAAAACGTGTTTTAGTTGGTAATATTCTTTACATTCTTATCCGTCGAACCCATGCAAAAGTTAACTGTTTAAAAGTAAAAAACAATATCTACCTAAAGTTTATTATTTGTACCATACAAAAAGGACAACTTTAATTTTATAGATCAAGAGACAGACGTGGTGTACGTCGCTTTTAGATCTGGAGACACCCAATAATGTGCACCGTATGACGCATGCGCCGTGAAAGCTTCAACGTCACATACCTTCACGACTTGCCCCAAAGGCATATGCAGAAGTGTCTTACGGCTATAATTATATCACTAGATAAGACTGTCTGGTTGGTCTGGTGGAATATGTTTGCTGTGGATTATGTAATCTCAGTTTCGATTTTTGATTCAGGTAGTTACTGGGTTTTATTTTCAGAGAATTCTCACTAGATAGTACGGAGTCTGGAAAGGTGTCAAGCGGCGTTAATAGGCGTCCGGTGTTTAAAAGTTCCGAGAGCTGTCAAACCTATTTAACTCAATCTTTAATACAATAGCCCGAAAATTTATTAGAGGTTATGGATTAAATAACACACAGTACAAACACTTTAACTATTTATTTTATACTTTGATACAAGGAAGTTTAATATGTCCGTTCACTTACAGCTCACAACAAGAAGAGATAGACAGCAGTGTTGCTATGCCTTTTATAGCTTATCAAACTGTAAAGTATTTGACTACTATTTATATTGTATGATGTTAAATTATACAATTACTAAGGTGCAGTTATTTTAAATGGTTAAATATAATAATTAATTAATTTTTGCATGTATCTTCTCCCTAGCCTTTATTATTCCCAAGTCACTTGGGGTCGGCTTTTCTAGTCTAACCGGATTTGACTGGATATCAGTTTTTACACGGAGCGGCTGCCACCTGACCTCCGCAACCCGAAGGCTAACGATACCCTAAGGCTAAACCAGTGTCAGGATATTAGAGGGAACTGACTTTCCCAATAACGAATGCCATAGATGTTCATGGTCATCGATCATATGCAATGATATCATAGAATACACTTCTAGTACTATGTGCCACCGGACATGCCGCAGACTAGTTTGCTAATATAATAGAAAAAAATTACCATTTTGCCCAATCTGGCAGTGGAACCTAAGATTTTTTAATCAGCAGTGATGGTTATACCACCCATCTAATAAAGGCAATTAGAGATTAATCATTAAAACTTTTACTATATAATTTGCTTTGACATCAAGTTGTGTAGAGGTAGACAATACATTTTAGTTAGCAATTTATTTTTATCTTGTAACATTAAAATTTTATCGAATACAAGGTAACCGGCATGTCCAAGAGTTCTCTATAATGTTCTCAAAGATATGTGAAGCCTACCGATCCACACTAGGCCAGCGTGGTGGACTAGGCAATAGAGCCCAACCCTTCTCATACTGAGAAGAGGCCCGTGCCCAGCGGTGGGACAGTTTAATACAGGGCTGATATTATTATTATTTATATACAAGGTGTTGATTAACAGAGGTGATTATACTGCTTGTTCAAGCCACCCGTAGGTCACTGACATGGCTAACGACTGCTGTCAATTTGACAACAACCGGGACCAACTTTTTACGTGCCCTCCGAAGAAGAAGAAAGAAAGAAAAAGCAGAATAGCTAATATTATATTTTCTTTTAAGACGTTATAATACAGTTTTTTGTAAAATAAATTTACGCCCAAACTGACGAACAAGTTTCGATAAAGTTTGTTTGGAGATAGAACTACGGACAAGTCAATTGACTGTTTACAAGTCACCGGTAACAACTGACCACTACTTTCAGTTACATAGCGTATGCACTAAAAACATTATATGCATGGAATTCGACCATATCAACATTAATGCCTATTTAGTTTTAATTCGTCCACACATTCAAGCGCTCGTGGTCACATCCCAGATCATATCGGTTGGGTCCAGCTAAGTAATTTATACAAAACATGGTGCCCCGGAATATGTAGGGTTATAATCATAACATTACTATTTAAGCATGCGAGACGTCGGCCCCGTAAATGTTAAGGTCGCCATGGGTTCGAAATCACGGACCAGTCCTGATCCAATGGAATTTGAATTAGTACGAATTTTCTCTTCAGATGACATAATAGTTAAGGCAATTTGAAGTCAATGCTAGTGTGTTGAGTTTTGTGAAACACAATCACGATCTCCACATAGTCCAAATATTTTAATGATTCTTAAATTGTTTTACCTAATCTGGGTGTTCTTTGATTGAATGTTTGTAAAGTTTCCTTCGATATGGACTTACATTGAGCTCAGTGGACGCTGCTTTAAACATTTTTTATCAAAATACTTCAAGATCCTAAAAACTCATTTTATGTATCCATATTTCACCAGTAATATCTGCCATTCCTACGCAATAGATAGGGTGAGCTTATCGTCGACTACAAGAAATATTTACAATCTCCATACTGGTACTGAGAATTTCTTAACCAAAAACCCAATAACACTTTTTTGAAATAAGGAATAGAAACCGAAGCCACACTACGTAGATATTTTTCTATCTTGCCCACCCTTTATTTAATAATTATTTGCTCTCATTATTTTATAAAGCAGCAACTAGCAATCACAAATCTAATGCACTCACATTTTTTTTTACCCATTGCACAGGAATTTAATCTACAATTCTACATGATTTAATATTGACGCTCGCCAATATACTTTGAATTTAGCTTCATTTTCATTTAGTAAAAATTACATGTATCCATGCTTAGACCTCCCTCAAAAACAAAAGAAAAAGAACCCCGAAAGTTAAAACTAGATCTGCTCTGATTTTGTCACGTAGATTAATAAAAAAATATATATTTCTCCACTTGCCCCGACATGCTATAGTCACAGCGAGTGCTCCTCGGTACCATTGTTGCTGAAAAGCTACTAAAACGACGAGCATCGGTGAAATAGAGGTCCAATTACGAAAATGACTCATCTGAAATACAATCATCTACGGGTACATACAGTCCCGAACTATCCAAACGCGTGGTGCTCACATTAATGGCGGTCATGCTTTACTCGTCTGCCATTAAAGACATCTGACGATGGTTAAATAATAATTAGGTCGCGCACGTGTGACTAACCACGGGTATATGAGGACTATGAAACGTAACCGTTACGGCATGATAGTTGTCTGATGGTTCTGTGGCCTTTTACTTTGTATTACGCGATTCATTTATTTTTGACCCGCCATCTTGTTTTGCATTTTGTGTTCATGTAATGGCGGGCTGATTAAATAGAACAGTGTAAAGTCATTTTAATAGTTTAATCGTTTTTAGTGTTTTGATTGCATGGGTTGAGTACAAGTTTAAGATTGATCCGTACGGGACAATAATATTAAACCAATTAATTATATTTGATAATTAACTCTATACACTAGTATCAACCCTACCTATATCTTGGAGGGAGTAGGCGAGGGTGTATTACAACCTTCAGTTCCAGCGACCCACCCACCATTCAAGGCAGGAAGGAGTAGGCACACCGTGGTAGGTTTAATCGGTAGGACACGGGACTTTCCGTCTTCCCTGGGGTGAGCCAGACATACCATCTCATCTCCCCCTTTCCCTGAGAGGGATGCGTAAACGTGAATGTGTTTACGCATCGCGTTCGTACGCATCGGGAATTCTCAGGTTAAAAATTGTGCATTACAACCACATTTCATGTATTGACTCTGAATGCAGATAAAACGAAATACATTTTATTTAGCACGAGAAACAATAACACGCTTTATACAAACCTAAACATAATTGCACATAATAATTGTAGTACGTTTGCTGACACTGCATGCACTTGTCCCAAATTAACTAAGACGGACGATATAAAGTATTTAGGTGAAAAGGGAATTACTATTGACAAAATCTAAACTTTCGCAAACACATCGATTTGTTATGCACTGGAGTACGTAAATTGATTTATATATTTAAATACTTGCGCAATATAGCTGACTAAAAATTGATAAAACAGGTTTATTTAGCGTTGTGTCAATCTATTCTCACATACTGCATAACCTCTAGGGGTGGAGCAGCCAAATCAATTCTGCTGCCCCTAGAGCGAGCTCAAAGAGCTGTTCTTAAGGTAGCCACACGTCGCCCATTCTTGTTTCCCACACATCAGCTTTGCACCGCTTGTAAGGTACTAATCATTTGTCAATTATTTATTATGCACACTATACTTAAACAGCACACTGAAGTCCCGTTTACCCCGGTCTTAGATAAGAGAAGAAAAGACTTAGTTTGTACAAAGTCTCAAACCAGACACCCATTTGTCAATAAATTCTTCGTATTCTTAGGACCGTATTTATATAACAAGTTAAATAAATTATTAATTTATACATATAATGTTAGTTATAAAAAATGTAGTATCATGTTAATGGAATACCTAGGAAAATTAAATTATACGGACACAGAAAAACTGCTAGAAGCCGTAAAATTAAATTTGATAGTAAATTTAAAGTTGTCTATTACTTACTAAACACCTTTAATCGTAGATGTACTTTAGACTGTAAATATTAGTATTAACAATGCGCTAGTGTAAAATAAAATTGTCAAGTGATGTCCTGAAACACAGGTTTATTCTAGTTCAGACAGGCTTAAACATAACCTTTTGAACTTCATTTATTTTGTATATACTATAAATTAACGTAGTATAGGAATTAATTTTAATATAAGCTTAAATTATTTAAGGCAGATATGCTTTAACACTGTTGATGTAATATGTATGGTGCAGTGTAAGGATGTATCTTATTTTTCTGTCAATAAATAAATATTATTATTATGTTTTTCTTATCACAGGTACTTTCTAACATATTATATTAGAAAATACCTGGCCCTTTGGGAGGCTTACACGGAGACATGGGTCCAACGTGAAGAGGCCCTTCAAGAGTTTTAATCAAAGGTGGGATGGAACTCCTACAGCGGCACTAGCCACAGCAGGCATAGGACTATTACTACGTATGGATTATAATATATGGGCTATGGGTATGGGTGTGGACCGGTGGTCTGGTGGACCGGTATATTACTAACTATGGATGAATATTATTATTATTATTTCGCCATCAATGGTCTTAGATTCACCATAGTAGGGTCCGAGCCTATAGTCGTCTATCGGATATAGTTCTGCTTTTGGAAGGTACTGACTGATACAGGGATTTTTACTAAATAATATTTTCCCGGTCTGTATCGCACCTTAGACCACATGCATGATGCATTCACTATCGCTGCGCTACCAACTCATGACAGTTAGTTAAGTCAGGATTTCTCAGTAAATGATAAAGTTACAAAAATGTTATAGAATCAATATTTATGAAATAGTTTGCGGATAGCCATATTATTGTATTATGTATATCCATTATTTATATAGATCCAATAGTTTATAAGTTTTAGTCATACCTGGACGAGGCGAAAAATATATTATTTGATTCGAAATTTAAGATGAAGGGCTAGTGAAATCTTTGTAGTGTCGCGCTGTCAAATACATAAATCTAAGAAAGAGTTTGAGGAGTTAACTTGAACTTTTAACAAATGACAAACAATGACAAGGTGCGGATAATGGTTTCAATGGTTGGTTCAATTTCGTTTAGTATCAAATGATGCTGCGTTTGATACTAAACGAAATTGACACACTGATAATTTGTCTTAGGTCATGGTACTTCATAATTCTCAAATAGTTTGACGAATAAACAATTTCTATATGTTATAAGATACTATACTAATTTCAAAGCACTACGTCTTGCCATATATTCGACGGTAAACGCTCATAAAATACCCCATTTCAGTATATTCTCCTTTTGCTTTGCTTTAACCTATTAAGGTGCAGCGGCACACCGGCGGCCAGACACAATTGGATTTAATTATGTCTGGCATTCCAAGACTTCACAGATTCATTATGCAACCTCGTGTCACGATGTTCGTTTAAAAATAATATCCGCGATAAACTAAAAGCTGTTTAGCTGAAAATATTATTTAGTGAGTATTATGATTAGTATTACTATAAATTAAAAGTTATAAAAATAAAAAACGCCATTTTTCATCTGGTGTGTTTTAACTCTTTACTTCATAGTGGTCATTAGAGTTAATCATCAATTTTTCGCTTGTTTTACGATATAGTGACATCTGTTGGTTACGATTTTTATAAATATGTAAGATAGATGTGCCCGCGGTTTCACCCGCGTTTATCGTTACTGCGCCACTCCCGTGGGTCGTAGCGTGATGTTATATAGCCTATAGCCTTCTTCGATAAATAGGCTATCCAACACGAAAATATTTTTTTAATTCGGACCTGTAGTTCCTGAGATTAGCGCGTTCAAACAAACAAACCAACAAACAAACTCTTCAGCTTTATAATATTAGTATAGATATGAATGTAAAATATTTGAACAGCGCCAATTGTCAGTGCTTTGACGGCCGGAAGGAGAACTAAACTTTCAAACGAAAGTTGCTGAAATTTGGATTCATTGTTCTGCAAGTTTTATTTACAAATATTAATATTTGATATGCTCAATTTGTTGAAATATTAGTATAAGCCTCAGGGTATCGTTAGCCTTCGGGTTGCGGAGGACAGGTGGCAGCCGCTCCGTGTAAAAACTGATATCCAGTCAAATCCTGTTAGACCAGAAAAGCCGACCCCAAGTGACTTGGGAATAATAAAGGCTAGGGAGAAGAAGATGCTCAATTTGTTGAAATATGATTAATTACATATAATAAATATAAATATAACAATTAAGCTTATTAGGTTCTTGACAATAAAACCTAATTTAGAGTGGTTAGTAAATATTTCCTTACTATATTTAGCCATTTGTCGGCCTCTACGGCGTAGTGGTTAGTGTAACCGACTGCCACGCCTGAGGTCGCGGGTTCGATTCCCGCACAAGTCAAACATTTGTGTGCATGAACATGGATGTTTGTCTTGGTCTGGGTGTTTCTATGTATAATATGTTCGTATTTACAAAAAAAAAAAAAGGTATATATGTATGTTTATCCATTGTCTAGTACCCATAGTACAAGCTCTGCTTAGTTTGGGCTAGATGGTGTTGTGTGTATGTGGTAGAATATTATTATTATTATATTATTATTATTTTCTTCACAGTGGTCACCGACAGTAAACACCCTATATTTGACCCCCTCATCAACAAACATATGAAAAACTGACAAAATTACGTATAACTAAACCTAATCAATTAAGAATCGGCCTCGATGGCGTAGTGGTTAGTGTAACCGACTGCCACGCCTGAGGTCGCGAGTTCGATTCCCGTACAAGTCAAACATTTGTGTGCATGAACATGGATGTTTGTCTTGGTCTGGGTGTTTCTATGTATAATACGTATGTATTCACAAAAAAAAAGTATATATGCATGTTTATCCATTGTCTAGTAAAGTAGTAAAAAATGAGTATTCCATAACCCACCATGCTGACACAATCTGGATTGCTAAAGAACACATATTTTTGAGAACATAACAGAAAACTATCAGATATGCAGATTGCTGAAGTTTCTCTTTACCGTTAAAGCGCGCCATAATTAGCTATTTAACACTCACATAACTTCGAAAAGTCAGAGATGCATGCTATGGAGTTGAACTGGAGACCACTGCGTGGCACTCCAAAGTATTTTACTAGACTATCGCTGCATGTTGCCAATGTGATGTGTAATACCAATCAGTTTCTTAGAAATATTTTCAATGTACAGACATTTTATTATAGTTTTATATACGTACTAGTAGTTTTCCCGCGGTTTCACCCGCGTAAGTCTCGTTCCTGTGTGAAAATCGGGTTTCACCCCTTTCACCCCCTTCGGGATGGAATTTCCAAAAATCCTCTTTTAGTGCGCCCCTACACTCTCCAAGGAACATACATGCCAAATTTCAGCTTCTTGCGTTCAGTAGTTTCGGCTGTGCGTTGTCTGTCAGTCACTCAGTAACGGAAGAGTTTTATATATATAAATAGATAAAAAATGTATGTTAGTTTGAAATATAAGTACTTATCGCTATTTAGTATTCTCATATATTATGCTGGCAGCTTTTATTTATCTTTTACTAACAACACTAATATGAAAATCATTTGGTATGAAGTAGGCGTGTTTGCGATGTTCGAGAATGCCAAGGTTTAGCTAAAGTAATCTGTTTCATCTTTGATCATAGTTCAGCCTAGATTTCAATCCGATAAATGTATGTTAATAATAGAGTTTTATTTTCGTATAAAATTTATTTGCGTTATGTATCATGTTAACGAGAATTATAAATACATATATCATAAAACGCGAAAGTTTTAAAGATATTAATGTTTTTGCTTTCAAATTATTTATGTGTTGATCGTTATGCAGAATATTTCTTGTATATATTTTCAGATTGTGGGTAATAGATTACAATTTTCTAGGTGTCGAACTTACGTACTTTGTGTGCAATATAGTATATAAATTTCCTATACGATAACGCAAATCCAAACGCTTTGCTCGATCCGGGATCGGATCTAGGACCTTACGATCGCACGCAAACCACAGGATCAAAAATAGACAGTACTTTATATTTTAAAAATAACTCCTGCTACAGAAAGATCAACCCCCGTGTCAAAGGGGACTTTACAAGCACATATATATTTATAGTAGTAGAGCCTCGCTAATTTCAGCATGAATGGGCCGACTCGACCAGAGAAGGACTACCCTCTCACAGAATATCGATGTGAAATAGCAGTTTTCCTACTGTTGTTTCGTTCAGTGTGTGAGAGTGCCGGATGCCCAGTCCCCCTTTTTCCCCCTTCCCGCTCCTTCTACTTCCCACTTCCTTCTTCCTTCTTTCCTAAAGGGTCGGCAACGCGCAAGATATGCCTCTGGTGTAGCAGGCGTCCATTGGCTACGGCGACCACTTACCATAAGGTGGGCCGTAAGCTTGTTTGCCAATTTAGTTAAATAAAAAAAAAATTAAAAGATATTTAACGGACACAAAGTATTCCCAAATCCAGAATAATACTTTCTAGATCACACAAATAAATTTTTCGCGTGAGTTTCAAACTCACCACAAACACCGCGGCAGCACTGACTACAATACGGATTCCCCACTACACTATCCATGCTATCGTATATAGTAACTAGAGGAATTTTTCTGTTTAATATTTTCTTATAAATCCTAGACATCGTTAAGGTATTCAGTGAGCAAACTTATCATTACGTGATCAGCGATATTAAACCTAATGACCGATTAGGAATTCTAAATTATAATATTAGTTATCGGCTTTATTGGTAATAGAAATAGCAAATATTTTTCTAAATAGCATTTCTAAATAATAATAATAATAATAATAATAATGTACTTATGTTTTTATATTTATATTTAAAAATATAATAATTAGAAGAAAAATAGTAATAAAAAAATAATAATAATAATATTCTACCACATACACACAACACCATCTAGCCCAAACTAAGCAGAGCTTGTACTATGGGTACTAGACAATGGATAAACATACATATATACTTTTTTTTTTTTTTGTAAATACATACATATTATACATAGAAACACCCAGACCAAGACAAACAGCCATGTTCATGCACACAAATGTTTGACTTGTGCGGGAATCGAACCCGCGACCTCAGGCGTGGCAGTCGGTTACACTAACCACTACGCCATCGAGGCCGACAAATAGATCATACTTAATATTTATTTAGCTATTAGGTATAAGATTTTGAGGCCTCGGTGGACTAGAAACAACTGTAAGCTGCGGTCTTAAGGTCTAGTTGGCATCCCGGGTCAAGACAACAAAACGCTTTTGAATTTTCATGAAACTCTCAGTAGCAGCTCAGATTTATAAGGTAGGTACTTGGCGATGTCTTATCACTACGCCTCCAAAGAGCTTTAGGCTCAGCGCCCATTGGCGGCACGGCATGGCAAGATATTTTTAGGCGAAAAATAAAAATATAACCTAATCAAATGGAAATCAAGTTGAAATTTCAATGTTAACAGTCGCAAGTACAAAAACAATACCGCGGTATGCTTAGGCATGCCATGAAGGCAGCCTTCGGAACGCTTCGGCATCCCTTGGAACGCTTTGGCAGTCTTCGGGATACCGCAGCAAGACAGCGCCCTCCCGTACCCTGCGGCCCCACGCGTAGCTTCATTAGCTTAGCGTCGTTCATGCCGAAACGTGTCCTTATCGAACGCTTCGGTATGGTACGCTTAAGGACGTTGCGGCATACCTAAGGATGTCACGGCATAGTTACCGCCAGTGTGCGCTTACATGTAGGGATGCCAAAGGATCCCCTGCCGTACCGTGCCGTCAATGTGCGCTAAAGCGTGCGCCTAAAGCTGTTGGTCTTGTACCTGATCTCTCATTGGTAATCTTGTCACTTTGTTTATCCGTCTACCTGTCATACATACTCATAGGCTTTTATACCCAAAATGAATGGCAAAAATATCTTTTAAATTACAAATTGCGCATGGAAATAATTATAAATGTTAACGTGAGTTTGTTTTCCGAAATGAGTTATTACATGAAAGGACTACATTTGCACATTATTTAAGCCGTTATAAAAATGACTTATCGTTTCTAACGAGCCAATGCCTGCAGATTAAATATATTAATTATTGGGATTCTCACAACCAAACAACTTCCTGACGTTCTTACAAACTAACCATGTTAATAATTATTTATTAAGTAATTAGTAAGTGGAAAACTAATGATAGCCAATTGACGATATCATTTAAGTACCGCGCAAATGTCTTGAGTCCGTACCCATAACACCCACCGCCGATTTGCCGAAGTTATATGCCTGTTAAAAATTTAATAATTATTCGCTTTAAAACGGAGAATGCAAATGTCGTAAATGTATAAGTCAGACAGTTCTACAAAACGTTCTCAACGATACGTGAAGTCTACCAAGCTGCACTGCGACCTAACTCTTCTTGTACTATAAAAAGGCCCGTGCTCAGAAAAGGGAGTTTATAAGCAGGTCTGATATTATGTGACACTGGCAATGGAAGCTTCATTTTGCTAAACCCTCCTTATCTCTTGCGTTAAACAATGTAAGCTTTAAAAGTACATTTAATTTTAACTTCATATGCCACAGTTGGTAGTACATGTAACGCAGGCGGCCAGTGTTACCAACTTTACGAGACAAAAAGTTTGTCGAAAAAAGTGTGCCGCGGACAGAAACGTAAAACTCGCCC
Organism: Catocala fraxini; assembly: GCA_930367265.1. Taxonomy (NCBI): domain Eukaryota; kingdom Metazoa; phylum Arthropoda; class Insecta; order Lepidoptera; family Erebidae; genus Catocala; species Catocala fraxini. The sequence goes on along the minus strand of OV884040.1, from coordinate 2,869,595 downwards.
TGATGGTCAGCATGTTAGATAGCAAGTAACGTAGACGAGACATTAGGCTAAATAGCTCAATTTTCCATAGAAAAAGCGAAAAGCTGTATTGAATATGATAATGATAAGATGAGATCATTCATATTTACAAAGTTATTACCAGCAGTAATATATTTTGTATCGCTGTAATTTTGCAAAAATGTAAACAGCGAAGAACCTATTTCTGGATTACACGTCGTACAGAGAACAACAAATTGTGTCTAACTTATAACACTCAACGCGGCGTATTAGTGACCACTAAAACAACAGTTTTAGTGGTCATCTCACTAATACACCGCGCTGAGTGTAGCGTAACAACGCGATCTGTGCATTTATAGTCAATAATATTTTAGAGATTTTTTAATTTGTTGTTGTTGTTATTTCTGGCAACAGTCATTAATTCTAGTCGAAATATGCACGTTCGTATTTCAATCGCTTTTAGACAAGAACTTCACTGAAGTTCTAACACCGTAGGCATAAAACTTACACCATTCTTTTAGCTCGCATTTTTCTAATCTTTGCCGGTAAAACGTTGAGCTTATGCATGGTTGTAAAATTTAACGGTTCACAATAAAGTACTGGAACTAAGTCCGAGCGCACACTGTGCAGTAATAACTCGACGCGCATGTGCGCCTCCCCTTACAATAAGGATATGACCAGCTATAGGAATTTAGTGGTTCGGTTTATTCTTTGTTTTCGTGCGGTTTCTTTTCATGGCCACTTCTGTGTGGACTTTAAGTGTCGATCTGACGATGTTTGCACAAATTTATTTTATTATTACAAGGTACATTTATTATAATAATACTAATCTTATAAAATAAACGTCGGATTTTTCTTACCTATAGGAGATAACATTTTAGTTTAAATCACATATAGCATCTTAGACGAGATTCGAATGCCAACATCATCGCGATTGGACTAATTTATCACCAGTTTAATGATTTTCTAATGAATCATTCATATCTATCTGATTCTTTTTATCAGTTTAGTAGAGCTTATATCTTCAAACAGGGATTTTTTTAATACTGCCGCTGCGCAGGAAGTTTTAATTTCGAGCCCCACATGTAACAACAAATTGGGTGTGTGTGGCAAATCTTTGCTTTAAGTCTGGATATTGTCTATGTCCGTTGTTTTGAATGTTTTAAAAGTCCTTTTTGATATAGGAATTATGTTTAATTCGAGAAAAGAGATTTAAAAAAAAACATGCGGTGCAGTCATTGGGGACTGCCGATAGAAGTGAAAACTAAGCAACTTGTGAATTGTATCGTCGAGCTATTAGATTATTATTTTTGAATTTTGAATGCGTTCGGTGACGATGACGCGAGTTCCATGATTTTTGTTTACCCAAAAAGTGCTCAACGCGCCTAAAGAAGTTTTCACTTCAAAAAAATTATTTTTCTGCGTTCTGGCTCACTTTAAGTAAACAAATTTTCAACTTTGTCTTTGATGGTAATATATGTATATATTTCAGACGTATTTTATGGATGTTCCATCGAGCATCCATAAATATGTCACGTTATCGCGTAACAGCCTCTTAAACTAGTAACATCATCTATGCAGTCATAATAAATTCTGTTTTAATGATTCATATCTACTTGCCATTAGTTTCTAGCCAGTGTTCGTCTCATAGAGACTCTTAGACCCAATACACTTCTAAGGTCCACACATAAGTTTGAGCGGGTAACTTTAAAGCCTAAATGAATAAGTAATGTGAATCTTGAACATTATGGAGAGTAAGTCTCAAGTGAACACGTTATAAAAGGCTTTTATTGTACATTTTGTACAACGATAGTAATATATTTTTGTATTATACTTTATAAATGTTTGTAAGCGCTAGTGAATATATAGGTAATTCGTAAGGTTTTTTGAAATATGGAATATTCTATTTTCAATAGCAATATGCTGAGGTTAAGAGGTCATAGGTTCATCCTCTATTATGTATGACATAAATGAAGGTGTTGAAATGTTTGTGTGACACACCATATCGTAATGTAGGTACAGTTCAGACCCGAATGGGCGCATCAGTGCACAGCGTAGTGTATTTAATAATGCAATAATTCTGATATTTATGCTTGTGCCAAACTTGTGACTACGCCCGGTTTGGTGTAACGTAGTTGGCTGGCCGCCGATCGTAGCAAGCGCTCGGCTCATCTGAGTGCCTAGTACGAGTTTGTTAACGTTAACGTGACCGATACATTTATGACGTTCGGCGCTCCGATTGGCCCGCTCCGAGCTCTTAACCAATCGGAGAGCCAAACGCGGTAAACGTTTTGATTGCGTTAACGTAAAAACAACTCGCACTAGGCGCCTCGATCAGCGAACGCGTGCACGCTATCATTGCCAAACGCACGTGGTTTACGGCCACAGCATGCATGCGGGTCCATTCGCACCGACTCGTACCATCAGGTCTGAATCAAACATTATTCATTAGGATATTCCCTCTCTCTACGACTTGTCCAGTTTTCCCTACACCAACCGTCCGGTTATAATAGTGGGAGCCGCTGTACCTTCCAGTGCCCGAGAACACCTTCCGGGACCAGTTATAGAGAGGTTTTGTCCCCAAATATCGATTTCTCCAACCTAAGAGATCCAGAGATCCGGTTCTCGTAAGCAAGCTACCTCGTGCCCAAGTGGCACTACCTATTCTCCAGATAGGTGCTGGAGCAATAAAGCCGCTCAACTCGCAACTCTGGGAGTTGCTAACAATAATCTCGATGAAGCCGATGGAGAAGCCGCCTCCTATATCTCCAGTATGGTACCGGAGCTGTATATGGCACGCTTTCTTCCCGGCGTACATCCATACGTCTACCCAAATAGGCCTACAAGCTGGGTAGGCCCCGAGTCACTCTTGCTATGACTCTTGCTTGCTTAGCAGTCAAGCACCCGAGCACTTCTCTAAAGACAACTCCGTGCCTCCCGCGACCGACTGGTTCGCACTAGCCGCGCATGAGTCCGACGCTCGAACGCCATGTGCTTGCTGAGCAACGAACATGTCGTTCTCTGTGGCTAACCACATAGCCCCTGCGAGTCCAACCTCAATGTCCTGACATTGAGGTTGGACTTTCTATCGACCGCTGACTAGAGTGCACGGTGTCTGCACCGTGCCTTCTAGTCAGCGGTCGATAGAACACGCCTTCCGAGGCGCAGTGGGCTTCCTGTCCCCGCAGTGGGCTTCCTGTCCCCGCAGTGCCCTGGTCCTAAAGGGGAGACCCGTAGTTCTTCCCCCGAAATCCTATCTACTCGGATCCTGAAGATAGGGACATAATAAGTTATATACATGGCAGCGATAACCTAGTGGGAGACGTTGGACTGCCACGCAGAGGTATCGAATTCAATCCCAAGGCCAAGTGATGTGTGTATTAAAATACTTAATTTTCGCTCGCTGTCACAGTGAAGGAAAACATCGTGAGAAAACCTACATGAGACTTCTCAATAAAGTTATCAAAGATATGTGAAGCCAACCCGCACTGGGCAGCGTGGTGGACTATGGCATTACCCGTCTTACACTGAAAAGAGGCCTGTGCCCAGCAGTGGGACAATTTAATACAGGGCTGATATTATTATTACTAGCGGTCGCCAAGTGGTCGAAATTCGCCAATAATTTATTTATATCTAAATTTGATCGTTATTAAGGTTTTATTGTCTATAACTTTACCTTTATAATCACATTTCATTTTTCACCTGCACCACATACATACATATGTATGTAACCATAGTTACGAAGCATTCTACGAAGTCAACCGAACAATGCCGAAATACTACGACTGCTTGTGTCATATGCATGGTTGTGTGTGCGTGTAGTGTTTTTTCATTAATTTAATGTATTTGTAATGCATATTTTATAAAAATATTAGGATTCGCCCCTCCTTCTCTATATAAACTTTAACTGTGCCAAGTTTCATACTCCTCCATCCGCGCAATTTTCGTAAAAAGGGGTACAAGGTTTTTGCTTCGCGTATTAATATATATATTATATAATAACTACCCTACGAAAAGCAAGACTACGAAAAGTTAATAGTATTATCGTCTAATAAAACATTCGCCTTTATACACAAAGTCCAGTAACCTACACACATGGTGAAACTAGTGTTTCAATAACATCCTAAATACAGTATCTGACAACAGGGAAATCCACATACATATTACATAGCACACAGCCACATACCACAAAGGCTTACAATTTATTGTGTTCTCTATATGTAAATGTTAACACTAGCTTCTAAGATTCGTGTAGGGATCTAGAGTTCTAAACAAACAGATATATAAAACGTTCACAGACTCTCACGTCTATCCCTGGGAGGGTAGGCTGAGATGTGTTCATACACATATCACCAGATATGATTTTCGATCCCATGTTATATAGGGCGAAGTTCCTGATAGAAAATCCTTACCACATTTCGCCCGTATAGAGAAGCATTGAACCCGAGACGTCATGCACGACTCGCGTTTCATTTGAGATTTGCTACTCCTGCCCACTAAGCCAGGGAGAGGCGAAGAGTGGGATATAATATGCATGGCTATTGATTACAAAGTCCTTGAATTAAAAAAGATTGCATCTACATTTTGAAGGATAATACTAAATGACATTAAAGGTTAACGTGTTTGTTAGTTTATCATTAGTACTGCTAGTAAACTAAACTCAGTTTATCGAATTGAGTAAAGAGGCAGACTGTTACCAATTATTTGGATGCGGTAGAAATGATCCCGCTCACAGTAAGAGTTGTAGTTAAGGTTAAGTGACCTGTTTAACATTGTGTGTATTAGTGAATAAGTAGTTGAGAGGAGAGTGCCATAATTAAATAAATAAATAACTTATGGTTCCATCGAGTTGCCTATCAAAATATGGCTGCCAATATTTTTATTTAAAATTTAATTAATTATTTGCAAATATTGTCCTTCACTTGTTTTCAGATAATAATAATGTGGACTCGGCAATCATTGTACCGATAGTCGTTACGGTGAACGGTCTAATAGCCAAGAGCCTCGACCAACATCTTAAGAGGCTCGCGTTAGGTGCCTGGGTCAAGGGTCAGATGCAGAAGGCGGTCCTCCTCGATACGGCACGCATAGTGAGGAGGTTCCTCTCTCTGGATCCCTAACGACCGACAGCTTGGACCTTGTCTCGGTGCCGGTGAGTCTCCATAACTTTTATATTTTTAAATGTGTTATTTTTTCATTAATATATTTGAAATGTAATTTTTATTGATTAATGATGAATAAAGATGATTATACCTAATAATTTTTATTAGCCAAGAGCGTACATAGCGTAGGACATTATAATGTGGTTACATATTAGTTAAAATACATACTAATGTGAATAGTGACCCCGATGCTATGAAAATCCTGTGTTATAGGGGCCAACCATTCGTCTGGGAAAAGTTTACAGGTATTACCATTTTCGTGCAACTATGAGACTAATTGGCTTGACAATATCAACGGAGTGAATGTGTGTGCGTATTTGTGTGTGTCCACACACGCACACAGATTAATTATACTTAGTACCCTTCCTGTAGGAACAGGTAGTAAATTATCCTCACGGGTCCACACACATACGTTTGTAATAATTGCTCCGCTCCCTTAGATCGTGGCGTGATGATATATAACCTACAACCTTCTTAAGAAATGGGCTATCACATATACATACAATATGAATTTTCAAATCCGACTGGTATTTTAACAGATTAGCGCGTTTAAATAAAACACAAACAAACCCTGCTGTTTGAGTAGCTTTTCAGCTGAAGGGATCGATTTTTAAAGATAGATATGTAAAGAATTTAGAAAGGTCGGGTTGCTGTTGCTTATCTTATGCTATACAAGAATATCTATGCTACAAGCGTAGAGTATAAGTAACAAGACATGGCGGTCTAAGGCAGGTCTCAAATTAATAACACAGTAACTCCGAATTTTTACCCAACTCCGTCTAGTTGACGACGCGAAGAATGCTCGCACACCGATATGAAACATTTCCCTCACGATCCGGCTTGATTAACCTTTGTTCATAGTTCCCGACTACAGGCATGCATTTTCTGAATAGTTTGTAGTCTGTTTTGGCACGCTTGCCATGCATTGAACGACAGACACGTAGATTCATTTTTGTATATATTCTAAGCAAAGTAACAAAGCATCTTTTTGCCCCATGAGTTTAATATCATACGCAGTAAGTACCTTATTACCGTCTCCTGGGCGTAAACTCGGACTCAGCTATTGATATTTCTAATAGTGAAAGGCCACAAATTGGATCCCGATAGAAGGCAGTTATAATAATAATAAAATTCTATCACATACACACAATCCATCTAGCCCAAACTAAGCAGAGCTTATACTATGGGTAATAGACAATGGATAAACATACATATATACTTTCTTTTTGTAAATACATACATAATATTATACATAGAAACACCCAGATCAAGACAAACATCTATTTTCATGCACACAAATGTTTGACTTGTGCGGGAATCGAAAATGCGATCTCAGGCGTGGCAGTCGGTTACACTAACCACTACGCCGTCGAGGCTGATAGTTTTGATTGACAACAGAATTTTATTTTTGGCTTTCTCGTTATGTATCTATTATCGTCATGTTATTCATACGTTGGTTCACATATCTCTTATTGTTATAATATTTTTAGACTGATTCACGTTGTTGGAAGTTATTATATTTCATTTCTTATTTCCCTTTTTCACCGCTCGATTTTGATTGTCTAATTATGAATTCTATAAGATTTTGCCCTGTGGTTTCGCACGCCTAAATGTAGGTTAGGTTAATAACAGTAGTATCTTATTTCTGGATTAAAGGTACCGTATGTCCTTTTTTGTACCCCTAACAACGTGTACGCGAAATTTCATGATGATCGGTCAAGTAGTTAAGGCGTGAAAGCGTAACAAACAAACTCACATTCGCATTTATATTATTAGTTAGAATAAGGATAATTGGTACTGTTATAACCTCCAAATCAACATAAGAAACTAGTATGTAATTGAAATTCAACGCTATCTTAATATCAAATAATTTTACGTACAATACATATCAATGTGTGAGTGCGTCAGTACACATGCCTTAAATTGTTCCGGCCATCTATGATTTCATATTTTGTGGCGTTGCATAAACAGAATTAAATTTTCACGTTAACAATCTTCCTTATATTGCAAAGTTACTAACAATAGAAGCATTAGGTACCCTAATTTGTTGAATTGTTGCACATAAACAAAGGACTGTTCGTTGCAGCTCCGATTTCGTCCAGCATCACGTTCGAACAAGAAAACAATAAGAATATATTCATCGCACGAAGGGAGCGAATCCGGAGGGGCAATCATTAGGCCGGGACCACGCTACAGAGTTAGAGGACGGTCATGGTGAGAACTAAGTTCACTCAAAGCCAACAATAGCACAATAGTGTGAATAATAATATAATAATCTTTAAATATTCCATACATACATACATCTTATCTTATCTTATCTTATGTGGGGGCCAGTCAGTGCAGACCGGTTACACTTCGACCCAGTGGGATCTTTTGTGTCGACTCCCAATAACGACTGCCATAGACGTTCATGGCAGCCGGGACTAACGGCTTACCGTGCTCTCCGAGGCATGGAGCAGGCGATAATTGTCAATCAATACGCACATAATTTCGAAAAGTCATATAACTTCCGAAAGTCAGAGGTGCGCGACGTGGGTTCGTACCCGAGACCCTCTGCATTGCAGTCTGTTGGTCTCCCCACTGAGCTATCGCTGCTCTTTAACACACATACATACATAGATTCACGCCTGTTTCCAGAGGGGTAGGCAGAGACTACGGATTTCCATTTGCTACGATCCAGACACACTTCTCTGGCTTCATTCACTTTCATCACATTCCTCATACACGCCCGTATGTTCAAGGTGCTCTTAACCTTCTTAAATATTAACGGCAGTATAATACATAGCAAAATAGTTTAAAGGGTAGAGTATCCTATCTCCTTTTATAGTGTGACTGATGTGAACTTATTCTTTCACGTAGGTGCAGGATTTAGTAAAAACACTATTGTAAATAAATGCAGATCAATAAAGGATGGAGGTGTCATCAATACTGCTAATAATTATCTACACAAATCGATATGATGGATATGATATGAAACATGTTATTTGCTATCCAAAATGACAATAAATTGTTTATAGAGAAAGATGTATCTTGGCATTTTGCTGTATTTCGAGTGTTACGTAAGCTTAGCTATTTATAAGATACCTGATATTCTTTCCTACTCCAAGCGCCAGCTTCATGTTTAAAATAGTTGTAATATTAATTTTATCATCAAAATGCTTCAAAAATAATCCAAAGCACTATAAGTTACTAATAATATATTACTAACTTATGCTCAAACTGAGATCATGCTAAAATTATCGGTACTCTAATTGGACCCACACACACAAACATACACACACACACACACATACACACACACACACACACACACACCGACACACACACACACACACACACACACACACACACACACACACACAGGTACACACACACACATACACATACACACGCGCGCCAACATACACACACACACACACCAACATACACACACACACCTTGCATACTTGCACATATTTTTATAGCTGCTCACAAGAACACCTAATATATTTTGTAACTATTAACTAAATGTAATACAGCGGGAGACCTGGTACCCAAAACACAAGTTAAATCTTACATTGGGTACCAGAGTTCAACAAATTCTGTATAACTTGTCTCATGATATATTATGAACTGTGTTCATGCTAATTGTAACTTTTTTAAATATACCTAAAGATTGCCTTATGTATAAGCAATAAGTACAAGTTGATTCTATAATTAAAGAAAGATGCACCAAAAATGACTTTGTTTGTTCGTAGCACCAGAGTGTGTACCTTTCCTAAGAATATATTCATTGCACGAAGGGGCGAATCCGCAGCGACGACCATTAATAAATATTCAAGCTGGGCTAGTTCCAATGTTGTACTGATTCGGCGACTGAGCGATAATTGGGTGTTAGGTGTTTGTACCAGATTAGCTAATAATCTTCATGATAAACAAACGGCCCAGCGGCTTCACTTACGAGATATAAAAAAAAAAAAAAAAAAAAAAAGTTTCTTATTACTATTACGAAGCAATACAATTATCTTCTGGGTTCTAAAACCACAACTGATGAAGTGGTTGTAATACACGTATTCCTAGCACTCCTTTGAGATATGTATATGTAAGACTAGCGCATTCAATCGGGAATCGATCAATCTATGCGAACTACCTCATGAAACCATCAATGACAGCCGTGACGAAATTACTACTTTAACTCCTTCACAGCTCGTCCTGAGTGGATCCTTGATTAGACGAAGCACGAAAACACATCTCCCAATGTGAACACGATCGGCTCAAAGCAAAATTGGAAATTTTTCATGCTGTTCTCGAATTATAGACCCTATTTCATGAGGGGAAGGCACTAAGCCTAAGGGCAAGGGGGGTGAACCCCTCGATTGTCTATTTCGGTTTCATTTCCCGTTCGCTGATTGCGTGAATCCTAGTGCGTTTAGCGTTTAATTGGAATTGGGATTGATGGGGATTTTAAAATATAATTATAGGTTCGTTATTAAGCCTATAATGCTAAAGCTCAAAGCGCGAAATGTAACTTTGAAAACATAATTGTACATTTCGCGTGACCAAGATTAGATAACAAATAAGTAAGTCCACATAAACAAAAATAGTAAGTTTTACCAATAAATAAATAAATAAATAAATAAATAAATTAAGATCCGCTGATGTGTGATTCTAGTTATCTATATATAGCTTTTGGAATTGAGTTATCTAAATAAAACAGCTAGAATATATATAATGTAGTTTATTCAATATTTTTTCATTAGCAGGATTTTATTTTAGCCATATACTAAACAGTGCTTAAATCAGCGATAGCTCAGTGGGGAGACCAACAGACTGCAATGCAGAACTCGAGACGGTTCGAACCCACGTCGCGCACATCTGACTTTCGGAAGTTATATGACTTTTCTAAATTATGTGCGTATTGATTGACAACTATCGCCTGCTCCGTGCCTCGGAGAGCACGTTAAGCCGTTGGTCCCGGCTGCCATTAACATCTATGGCGGTCGTTATTGGCAAAGTCAGTACCCCCTAATATCCTGACACTGGTCTAGCATTAGGGTATCGTTAACCTTCGGGTTGCGGAGGTCAGGTGGCAGCAGCTCCGTGTAAAAACTGATATCCAGTCAAATCCGGTTAGACCAGAAAAGCCGACCCCAACTGACTTGGGAATAATAAAGGCTAAGAGGGAAGACTAAACAGTGCTTAAATAAAAGACTGCTTATATATCTATTTAATTGTATCTTTGACGCAATATGTCAATTTTGCTAATTTAAAATATAGTAATTTATATTTTACATAAAACGTCATAATATAATTGCGGTGTGCGCACCCTGACAAAAGCTTTTAGTCCTTACCATACACAGGGTGTACCATAATAGTAATCTACCCAACATTACGACTAAAATTCCTTCCCATACCAACCATAAAAAGACCCGGTAATCTAAAATTCTTTTTCTAATGATGCCCGATCCAAAGTCCCGGGTTATGCATCTGTTTTAACTCATAAAAAATGTTAATGCTGAATTTTGCAGCCTCTATTCATTCAAGGGATCTTGAATTTAAAAAAATATATATTTAATGCGTGATGTTTCATGGATACACTTTTGTGCCGTGAGCGAGGCTGAATCTTAAGGGTCGAATGGGTACATATAATGACAACTGAAAATTATGATGCGGTATTGCTGTTCTGTGGTTCCAGAAGAAAAGATTTTCTATTTCGTATTCAGGATGCAATCTTTTTTTAAATAGCCTGATGCTACCGTGTGTTTTATATTATTTTATAGACAGGTTATCCCCCTCCCTCTACCCTATCTTCTAACCTTAAAATGTATTTGTCAATATACAGTAAGATATTAATTACTCGTATAACAAAAGTTCAGGTAAATTTATGTCCTTTATGTATTTGTCGGCCTCAATGGCGTAGTGGTCACCGGTGGTACCCATAGTACAAGCTCTGTTTAGTTTGGGCTAGGTGGTGTTGGGTCTTGTAGAATGTTATTATTATTATTATTGAGCCTATTTGTAAATGGACAGATTGATCCCAGAGTCTAATCAGCAACAAAAATTAACAATAAACAAAAATAACATGTAGAAAGAATGGACGGGAAAAGACTGACTTAGAAAGTTTATAAGGCTAGTGTGAATGGAACAGTCGCAAGAGGAAGACCTAGGCGAACGATTCTTGATCAGATCGGAGGCGTTCTGGACAAAGGCCAGGTTAAGAGCACCTTGAACCGACGGGCGTGTATGAGGAATGTGATGAAAGTGAATGAAGCCAGAGAAGTGTGTCAGGATCGTAGCAAATGGAAATCCGTAGTCTCTGCCTACCCCTCTGGGAAACAGGCGTGAATCTATGTATGTATGTATGTCCTTTACTTTTAAACAAGGGAGTAACATGCATACGTTATTTACCTGTAATTTGTAATTTAATTATACGATAAATAATTCAGGTGTGGCAAAATGACGTAGATTATACTCGGATTCTAGTACATCTTGCACGATAATGTCAGAAATCTCTAATATCTTCTTTCTATCGATACCCACTCATTGAGTAGGCTTAATTCCCATTCTTTAACCTATCATTCAGATAGGTACTATTTTGATTCCACATCTACGTTTTGCGTACGTAAGAAACTTGATCGAAATCGTATTTCATTTAAACCGAACTAAATAACGTATGGCATGGTATCCCTAGCTCGACAGCTACGCTTACAAGTGCTACATATTTCATAAAGTTAAAACAATAAAGTTTTTTTCTTCTTTTACCGTTCCCAAATATTATTTTACAACAAAACATCATGGGAATGCCGCGGTCTTTGACTGTACGCATAATATAATTTTTATGCGGCGCTTCCTAGAATGAGTTACGATTGAATCAGTACATGATGCTGCCATATGTTCGTAATGCACTGGAATTTTTGTTCTTCATGTCCTTTTTGTTTCTGATTGTACGTCGTGACGTAGCGAGAATGAGTAAGCGTTGTGGAGTACAGTGGCTTTGTATAGGTCTCACGTAAAAGGGGACAAACCTACATATATCCATCTACTAGATAGTTTCAAGCTCCATGCTGCTCTGCCGTCCTTTAACTAAAACGCCGTTAACCCACAAGCGCGCTATTATGACTTTTTAATGAAAAGTAATATAGTTTTGAATTCTATACTAGAATATAGATATAGATAGATAATTATATAGATAAATAGTTTTAAATTCTAGTAAAATTATAGATAGACAATTCAAAACTATTCTACTATCTATTAAAAAGACATATTCGCGCGTTTGTGGGTTAACGGGATTTTAGTTAAAGGACGGCAGTGCTACTGTTCTAACAGAAAAATCCAAAAGCACTTGTCTTGTCCGAACTGTAAATCGTACGAAAAAATATGTTTCATTATGAAAACGGACGAACCAATTATACGAATGTAAGTAATATTTTTACACCTAGTTAAATATATTTAAATTAGCCTCTCCCAAATAGTTGCATACGGTCATGTCAACATTTGAGTCATCAGCATAAATATTACAGTTCGCGTTGGCCTTCAGAAGTGCTAAACAATAATTGAGAAGTTAGGTATTCACCACGCATTTTCTGAATGCCCATGATAATTATGGCAATAGAAAAAGGTTAACAATACCGAACTCCTCTGATGGTGGACAGTGGCATTATGGGTTCTGGGCATACTCCAACCTATACCCGGAAAAATGAAATGTTTTGACTCGTGTTTTGTCTCTTCACAAGGCTTCCCTAAGACAGTAGTTTGTGGTACTAAGCCGAACCAGCTGATTGTCTGTCAATGTAGTAGTATTCTTTGTTAAGAAACCACCTGGTTCTCGTATTACTTATGCATTTAGCGCTCTTTTGGGTGCCAAGTTTGAATGCGATGTGTTTTGAATGAATGGGAAAGGGCTTTGTCAGTGTATCTGGAGTACTGAGTTTACCATTCTTTTTTGTTTGACTGATTGTGTTTGATAAATTTTTGTTATAAGAATATAGTAAATTTCCATATGATAAAGTAATATTTAAAATAAGCAAAAGAATGCTTATATCTAGTATGAAACAATACATCACGTGATCTCATTTTATGAATAGGCCTTCCTAGGATTCACGACTATTAAATAGAAGGGTGCTTCAGTGGAAACCCATTCCCACAAGTGCAAAGCAATACCCCGAGCGTGCGATTATTATAGGCTAGGAGTTGCCAGTATTTTCATCAACAAGACGTAAAAGCGGATTTAGTTTGACAAACATTACTTTTCCTGCGGTGGCGCTCGGAAACAGTATTTTTTCTGGATGAAAGGTCCTTATCCTTTTTTGTATGCGACCGATGTCTTTTATGATCGAGCAGTCTAGGTGTATAAGCGTAATAAACAAACAAACTCATATTCGCATTTATAATATAAGTAAGGGTACTTACTTTACAGACGACCAGAAAAATGTCGACTTAATCCACTGCGTTCACGTGAACTTCTTTTTTATGCCAGCATGCGAAAGTTTGTGGATTCGATTGCCACCTCAGATTAAGGTTTTATATAATCTACACAATGTTTAGAATCCGGGAGTTATTAGTGCCGGTTATTTTTAAATTCGCTAGGATGATTATTACAAGTGCATTAAGTTACGTATAAACTAAACTATATACAATATTTTAAACTATAAATACATCATTGAAATTAAACTGCTATATACGGATTTTATCGCGTTGTTTATTTGACACTTTATTACAAAATTTTGAAAATTGTTACACTACTACTACTATTAAACTTTAGTAATTTTTAAGCTAATTATATAGCTATATATATATATAGCTAAGTATATAGATACTTTGAGCTCATTCTGCGTAAATAGAAACACCAATGATTAAATTATGTTCGGGTACTTTGAAATAACTACACTGGAACATTGAGACAACTGCCATCTTAGTCTCCCCGTGACCATGGCTGCTGAAAAGCAACCGAAACGTCGGGGAAAGTGTAAAATTAAATTAAATCTAAATAGTTTAATAATAATTTCATTAGCTTAAAAATTAGTAAAGTTTAATAGTAGTAGTAGTGTAACAATTTTCAAAATTTTGTAATAAAGTGTCAAATAAACAACACGATAAAATCCGTATATAGCAGTTTAATTTCAATGAATAATATTCGCGTAAATAGAAGACAATATTATATAAATACATTATTTAAAATAAGATCTTCTCCGACGTTTCCACTAGTTATCAACTGCCATGTTCACGAGGAGATTACGTAGTGGTTGTCTGAATGTCTTCCTATTTAAGATAGAGCCTCGCTGATTTTAGCATGAATGGGCTGGCTCGACCGGGGAAAGAATACCCTCTCACAGAATATCGACGGGAAGTAGCAGTATTCCTACTGTTGCGTTTCGTTCGGTGAGTGAAAGTGCCGGAGGCCTAATCACCCTCTTTCCCCCTTCCCGCTCCTTCTCCTTCCCACTTCCTTTCCTAAAGAGTCGGCAACGCGCAAGTTATGCCTCTGGTGTTGCAGGCATCTATAGGCTACTGTGACCACTTATTATCAAGTGGGCAGTAAGCTTGTTTGCCAACATAGTTTAAAAAAAAAAACGCTTTGGAATACGTGTAAAGTAGTTGAATTTCAATTGAATTTGATTTTTTATATTTAAATAATACGTTTACTTCTAGAATGTGTTATTCAATTAAAATACGTTATAAAGTAATTATCAGTGATGTACGCTAAGCGAACACTAGTAACTTCACGAACCACAAAGTCTCGAGATTGTTCTAGTATTCTAGAACTGACTACTGTATTATCCGAATGAAACGATTTTAAATCATAGAAGTGCCATATTACGGTCTTTTCGATTCGATTCTTATATTATCACCGTTCAGTTGTCATCCTAAACATAATGCCAACATGATATCTAAATTATAAATATATACTAATATAATAAAGCTGAAGAGTTTGTTTGTTTGGTCGAACGCGCTAATCTCAGGAACTACAAGTTCGAATTGAAATTTTTTTTTGTGGTCCATGTATTATTTATCGAGGACGGCTATATGCTATATAAGATCACGCCATGACCGATAGGAGCGGAGCATCAATTAAAAATGTTGCAAAAACGGGGAAAATTTGTGGCGGTCAGCTAGTATAGTATTATAATGCACATTCATATTAAAACTAGATGTGCCCGCGGTTTCACTCGCGTTTATAGTTACTGCGCCGCGCCCGTGGGTCGTAGCCTGATGTTATATAGCCTATAACCTTCCTCAATATATGTATCGAGGAAGGTTATAGGCAGGTAATTTATATAGCAGCACGCAGTCTAGAGCTGTGTTCGGTAAACGGCAATAGGGGTATAGTACTATTACTGAAATCAAAGCTGACAAAATGTGGGTGAAATACACATCTTCGGAGATATACGCATGAGACGGTATATTTATGTATATTTGTTATGTTATATTTAATCCCAGCAAAACTGCTTTTTATTATAAACTAGCTGAACCGCGCAACTTCGTCTGTTTCACATAAGAGCATTGTCCCCGTTTTTGCAACATTTTTCATTGATGCTCAGCTGCTATTAGTCTTAGCGGGATGTTATATAGCCTTTCTCGTTAAATGGACTATTCAACAATAATATTTTTTCAATTCGATCTAGTAGTTCTTGAGATTAGCGCGTTCAAACCAACAAACAAACAAACTTATAATATTAGTATAGATTGTACACTATCGTTCTCTATCATGTAAATGTAATGCGTGAGCTTGCTTGTCTTAGTGTGTCCACTTTTACGTGCGACATAAACACGAATACGTTGAGGACACATAATAATAGTCCAGCGTAACTAGAATAAGAGCAGAATAAACCAATTCTATTTCACTCATATCACTAAAAGAGGTAGACAAAGACTAAGGATCTCCAGTACCCATAATCCTGAAATTCATCATATGCCTCATTCACCCCGATCACATTTTACATACATATTCGTCGGTTGAGGTTACTGTTGGCTCTTCTCCAAAATGTCGCCGATTTTAACCGAAAACGTAGTTTGGTCTGCAGCGTCCCGTTAATAGTCTTCTATGCTTGCTTGACATCCCTGAGAAAACCAGTTAACTTGCATTATAAGACTATTGGCACAAAATCCAAAACTGCAACACTTTCTCATTTACATAAACATACATAAGTCGTAAACGATACAATCATCACTAGCTTTACGACATAACTAAACATAGAATATCATAGAGTTTGTCTTTATAAATAACAGTTCATAGTGCTCGGATAACAGCGAAAAGTAGTGCATTCCAGAGCTTATAAGTATACAGCTGCAATAGTCCCTGAAAGTTGTTGTATCAGAACATTTCTACGGTTCTTGGTAGGTATGGATAAACTATGCCTACCGAGAGATATTATGATAAAAAGAACAATTAGAGTAACGTAGAAACAACGAGCAGTTTTACCTACGGCCATTTAATTTTTGACACATATTCAATGAAAAGTGTCCGTAGCTAAAACGACTTGTTTCTTGGAAAAGTAGCTAGAGCTTAGTGTATTCCAGTAATTCAGACCGTTAATCTTTAAAGCCTTCTGGAATCCGATTCCACAATTTAAAAACAATTGTCTCAAAAACTCGTGTCGTAAACGCAAAAAAGTAAAACTCTCACACATACTCATTTACATATACACATACGCTATCGCAACAAGCTTTGCCGCCTTTACTGACCAATGTTTTTCACGCTGCCACGCCGTTCAGTAATCCCCTGCCTTGCTGCCCACCTGTGTAATTTGATCGTGACTTGTATAAAACAATTTATTTAGACCAGTTTCCAATTTGCCTTCCCACGATAGGATTTTTAAACGAATTTTGTGATCGGATTAGATATAGATAGATTGAAATTTAATCTGTAATAGGTATTGGTTGGTATTGGTTTTATTGTTTTTATTAGAAATATGGCGTTTTGTGAGCATTGTTTACATTTGTAAATGTGTGAGTGTGTTGGTTTTTTATATTTAACGCGTAAAATGTTGATGTATGTTTTTAATGAGATAACTTAAGGAAGAGGAAATAATAGAAGCACGTTTAGTATCTTTATAGTATACTAGCGGTCAGCAAGTGGTCGAAATTCGACCATAATTAATTTAAATTTTAAGTTTGATCGTTATTATATATACCACGAAATTGCAATAGGTACTTAAGCTATGTAACCATAGTTACGGAGAATTGTACGACATTAACCGAATCATGCCGAAATACTACGAACGGGATTTGTATTTATATTTCTTACATCGGACATTTATTATTTTTTATGATACCAATATGTAATTTCATGACATTTATAAATTTGTGTGACATTTAGTTAATTTTTATGTCAATATTAAACAACTTTGCACACCACAATGGTAAAATATGGCATAAGCAACTATATAATACACATGTATCATCTTAAAATGTACCCATATTTGCAATAATAAATTAATTTGATTTGGATTCAACTGCGTGTGTCAAATGCATGGTTGTGTCGTGTAGTGTTTTTTCATTAATTTAATGTATTTTTAATGCATATTTTATTTATCTTCTCTATATAAAATTTTACTGTGCCAAATTTCATACTCCTCCATCCGTGCAATTGCAATTTTCATAAAAAGGGGTAAAAAGTTTTTGCTTCTCGTATTAATATATAGATTAGGTATATAAATAATAAGTGCATATATAGTCTTACGTCTGATATGAGAACCGTCTATATGACTTCTATATCTTAGGCGTGAGAGTATATTCTTGAAGAGAAGATAATAATAATAATATAATAATATTCTATCACATACACACAACACCATCTAGCCCAAACTAAGCAGAGCTTGTACTAAGGGTACTAGACAATGGATAGACATACATATATTTTTTTTTTTTTTTTTGTAAATACATACATATTATACATATAAACACCCAGACCAGGACAAACATCCATGTTCATGCACACAAATGTTTGACTTGTGCGGGAATCGAACCCGCGACCTCAGGCGTGGCAGTCGGTTACACTAACCACTACGCCATTGAGGTCGTCAAGAAGACGAAGAAGAAGATGATAGTGCATTGTACCCACATTTTGTCAGCTAGAGTTGTAGCAAGGAAGTAAGGTAAGTTTTAATAGAACACGCTATGATAGACTGTTTCAGTGGCGCAGCGGTAGTGAATGCAACTTCTGTGTATAACTGCTGGTTTCAGGATCAACTCCTCGGTTGAGCAGTGATGTCAGGATTTTATTTTATTATCAGTTGCACAGTGCCTAGTATTATATCTCGTAGAAGGGAATAAACTTGACTACTAGGGTAAGTGACAAGGAAAAAAATTAGTTAAATTTGAGTGGAACACATCTCGGCCAAACTCTTCAGGGACAGTGGGTCTATATATGCATGTATAAACCTTTTTAAGTAATTATAAACGTAATGTAACTCTATTAAATATATAAAGAGGCTAACAGGACTAGAAATACTAAAGTATGAGATTGAACAAAACCAGAGCAATCAAACTAAAACTAGAATATATAAGAGAAATAATATCTAGAAACAAGAGATACAAGATGTCATCGCTACATATTTATAGTCTATCTGGCAGCAGGCGTAAATCGATGTTTGGACATATTTTATATAAAACTACATTATTATGTATATCCTTACTGAGCAGCGACAACTCAGTGGGGATACCAACAGACTGCAATGCAGAGGATCTCGGGTTCCAACCCACGTCGCGCACCTCTGACTTTCGGATATTATATGACGTTTCGAAATTATGTGCGTATTGATTGACAATTATCGCCTACTCCGTGCCTCGGAGAGCACGTTAAGCCGTCGGTCCCGGCTGCCATAAACATCTATGGCAGTCGTTATTGGGAGATTGTCGACACAAAAGATCCCACTGGGTCGCAGTGTCGCCGGTCTGCACTGACTGGCCCCCACATAAGATAGATAGATAGATAGATGTATATCCTTATTCATATGGCAGCCATAGGCTAGTGGGTAAATAACGTTGAACTGCAAATTGCAGATGCAATTGATTTAATCTCAATGCACGTACGTATGACGTTCTGAAGTTTCTTTTTGTTTTTTTGCCCATGTAATTAGTAATTAACTGTTGTTCAGTTTATTGCTGAAGGTAAACATTGTGAGAAAACCTGCATGTCTGACAGGCTTAGATAATATTCTAAAAGATGGTTGCCAACTCCGACTGGGCACGCGCTGCAGCGTGATGGACTTTGGCCTAGCACTTTTCATATTGAGAAGAGGCCCGTGGCAAGCAGTGGGACAGTTTATAAACAAGGTTGATATTATATTATACTAGCAACCAGCCCCGGCTTCGTACGTGAGCAATTCCGATCCCACCTGTGTTTGAACCTAATAGTTGGAACAAAAACGGTTATTGTGGCTTAACTATAATAGTTAGGCATATACAATTGCGGACATTATTGTCGGTAATGACTTATATATAGTGCTTACACTATAAGCATAATAATACATTATTTTATGTATCATCAATAGTTTTCGCAGCGTTCGCAAAATAATGATTTTTATAAGCAACATTTCACATCAACCTTGGGTTACATTGTTATAATTAAGGTAGACATCAAAATGTTTTTAAATAAAATTTATTATACTCGTATATAATATAGCTTTCTAATGGTGAAGATTTTTTTAAATCGGTTAAGTAGATTTTGAGTTAAATTCTTACAAACAAACAAAAAATCAAATCTTTCCTCTTTATAATATTAGTATAGAGGTACAGATTATATTAAACTTATCGTGGAGCAAAACAGTTAAGTCGGGTGGCTCTAGCTCGGGCACGCCACAATCGTGGCGGTAAGTCCCGTGTTTGAGGAGTGGCTGGAGAGGCGGCATGGCGCCCTCACCTTCCGGCTGACACAGGTAATGACTGGCCACGGTTGTTTTGGCCAGTTCCTGTGTCGTATACGCCGGCAAGAGACGCCCGGTTGTCACCACTGCGGCGACTGCCGCGACGTAGTTGAGGACACGGCGCTGCACACTTTGGCGATTTGCCCCGCCTGGGCATCGCAGCGCCGTGAATTGATCGCGGCAGTCGGATTGGTTGCCCTCTCGCTTCCGGCTGTAGTTCAGTCTATGGTCCGGAGCGAGAGGTCGTGGAACGCCGTCGCCTCCTTTTGTGAGGAAGTCATTTCCATCAAGGAGGCGGCGGAGCGGGAGAGGGAGCGTTTGAACCCTCTCCCCAACCGCAGAGCCGGGCGCCGGAGGGCGCGAGACGACCTCCAGCCACCCTGAGGTTTGACCTGGGGGTGGCGGGCTTTGTGGGCCTGCCCGCCATCCGTTCAGCACCAGGTCCGAGAGGCGGCGTGCGTGTTCCCACGCGCGCCTCTGTTTCGAGTCCGTCTCCCCTCTAGGGGGGACAGTAGGGATAATTTGTGAGGAGTGCCTCTGGGTAGGTCTTTTGTGTAGTGGCCTGCCGTTTCATACGGCGGGCCGAAACCTCGGCGGGGTCGCGACCGCATGCGAAAGTGATTCGCGCGGCCCCGTCGATAGTGGTTTTGTCGAGGAACACCGTGGTAGGTTTAGTCGGTATCCCGGGAGGTACATTTTCTTCTTAACATCTTTCTTTTACCCCGGCGAGTCCGACATAACCCCTCCGCCCGCCCCCGCGGAGGGGTATGCATCAAGCATTCCCCCACGTTAAAAAAAAAAAAAAAAAAAAAGGGTGGCTCTAGCTCGGGCACGCCACAATCGTGGCGGTAAGTCCCGTGTTTGAGGAGTGGCTGGAGAGGCGGCATGGCGCCCTCACCTTCCGGCTGACACAGGTAATGACTGGCCACGGTTGTTTTGACCAGTTCCTGTGTCGTATACGCCGGCAAGAGACGCCCGGTTGTCACCACTGCGGTGACTGCCGCGACGTTGTAGAGGACACGGCGTTGCACACTTTGGCGGTTTGCCCCGCCTGGGCATCGCAGCGCCGTGAGTTGATCGCGGCAGTCGGATTGGTTGCCCTCTCGCTCCCGGCCGTAGTTTAGTCTATGGTCTGGAGTGAGAGGTCGTGGAACGCCGTCGCCTCCTTCTGTGAGGAAGTCATTTCCATCAAGATGGCGGCGGAGCGGGAGAGGGAGCATTTAAACCCTCTCCCCAACCGCAGAGCCGGGCGCCGGAGGACGCGGGACGACCTCCAGCCACCCTGAGGTTTGACCTGGGGGTGGCGAGCTTTGTGGGCCTGCCCGCCATCCGTTCAGCACCAGGTCCGAGAGGCGGCGTGCGTGTTCCCACGCGCGCCTCTATGTCGAGTCCGTCTCCCCTCTAGGGGGGACAGTAGGGAGTTTTAGAAGTGCCTTTGGGTAGGTATGTCGTGTAGTGGCCTGCCGTTTCATACGGCGGGCCGAAACCTCGGCGGGGTCGCGACCGCATGCGAAAGTGATTCGCGCGGCCCCGTCGATAGTGGTTTTGTCGAGGAACACCGTGGTAGGTTTAGTCGGTATTCCGGGAGGTACATTTTCTTCTTAACATCTTTATTTTACCCCGGCGAGTCCGACATAACCCCTCCACCCGCCCCCGCGGAGGGGTATGTGTCATGCATTCCCCAAGTAAAAAAAAAAAAAAAAAAAGCGTGGCTCTAGCTGCCTTCCCCTCTGAGAAGCAGTCGTAATTCTTTACACGTATGCAAATCTTTTATATAAAACGATATCCTTCCTTAGGCTCAATGGTCCCCAGTTAAAACCGACTAGCTCCTAAACCAGCACGCTACGTTTGACGCACCGTTCCCGCCGAGCGATTGTCACTCCCACTCCGTTTACCTTATATTTTCCATAATAGAAATCTTATGGCCTAGCTCGGCGCTACAAACGCGATGTCATATCGCGAGGTACGGGGGAAAACTATCAAAGATCAAGCCAGAGATAAAGTCAAAAAGAAAATGTGGTTTGAATATTTTGTACACTGATGATTTTGTGAATACATGACTGCACAGATGACGAAGTGAATTTAGTGCCACTACCCGAGTGTTGTAGGTTCGACACGAAAAATAAAGTACAAATAGTTGTTCCGAGAAAAAGTGTGTAACACAAATAGTTGTTCCGAGTCTGGGTATTCTTTGTGTTCCATGTTTGAATGTTTGTAAAGTTCCCCGCAACATAGGTTTTATAAATAGTGGGAAAGATGTCTCATTAAAAAAATGTGTACCTATTTATGGCAGCCAGACTTGTGCTACACCAGAAAAACTCTAATTCTCGACTCGAATTTAATAACACTATACTAAATCTAGGAACCAAAACCGGGACTTCACGATCGGACGCAAGTAGACGTATAAACTTATGTCATAGATCCAACATCAAGTCCATGGTTATTTTGCCATAAAATGATAAATGCTTATCTCATACATAATTATATGGTTGCACGCCTAAATCCCCGAAAGGGTAGGTAGATGTGTGACCCATATTTTACTAGCATAATTTTAGATCCCACGTAATGTGGGATGAGTCTATATTGCTGCTTATTGGCCAAAGATCTGGATCTTTGGCCGATAAGCAGCAATATAGACATATTCTTTATTTTAAAAAGCAACAAGATGTCTGGACGTCATGTTGCTTCTTAAAATTTACAAACCTGGAATTGAACCCACAGTCTAATAAAAGCAGTCGCATACACTCCCGCCAATCCGCTAAAGCAGTCATAGAGTTCATTATAACCTTCGTAACTTTAATATTATAATCAATATTGCTTACATCTCTTACCTAACTACACTGTATGGCTTTCAGTTATAAATATACTCGTATTAATATGATCCTACTTCAGATATATCCAATGAAGGTTTTAATAAATAGATTAACGGCTGAAATCAGTCAAATTAATCAAAGCTATTTACGTAACAATCTATATATGTATATAAAAATCGAAAACAACGCACAGCCGAAACTACTGGACAAGAAGCTGAAATTATTTTTTAGGATTTATTAGGATTTTTGGAAATTCCATCCCGAATTGGGTGAATGGGGTGAAACCCGATATTCACACGGGAACGGGACTTACGCGGGTGAAACCGCGGGAAAACTACTAGTTTGTTTATATTTTAATAAGACGATAAAATAGTACACACAGCTTCTTAGAATTTCTTAATAAATCACTTACACTTCGTCCGTTCAATAATTTGAATTCACTTGGAACGGCGGTAGCTCGACGGATAAGACATTGCACTTGCGATTGGCAGGTCGTAGATGCAAACTCCACTTATTGTGCAATAAGTGGAGTTTATCGACGTGAAACTAATTCTATCACTCAGACTTGTAGCAAAAATTCGTAAATCACGAGGTAATAACTTGAAGCTACATATTTCAAAACTGAAGCTATTGCAGAACACTACACAAGATTATACAATATAAGACAAAGGGTCTTATTTGCGTTGGTAAATATTTAAAGGTGTAAATATCTATTTTTTGCAAAGTTTCGATCGAGCAGCATTTTTTTTTAAATTTTTATTGCCCTTTTTGGCAATCGAGCGAGTGGCCCACCTGATGGAAAGTGGTAACCGCTGCTCATGGACTTCAGCAAAGCCGCTGCCTACCGTGAAAGAAGAACTCTCTTTAAACCTCGTTTGAAGAAGGACATATCATAGCGCTCGGAAACACCGAAGCAGGCAGTTCATTCCAGAGCTTGCACGTACGTAGGAGAAATGATCGCTGATTGCAACAATCGTGGGCGAACACTCGCTGAGCTCAGCGGCGCGCGGCGCCATCTTGAAGTGCGGGTTTCGGAAACTACCCTCAATTGATAAGTTTGCTGTCGGTACTTCGTCACACAACTCTAATGACGTTTACCTAATGCCGAACTGAGTCATACTTGCATATGACTGGCTTAATATTGTATAATATGTAGAAATCGAGAATTGCTAAAACATTTACCACATAATGTTGCTTGGCTGTTGTTCATTACTTGTTTTCAGGTTTAAAGGCAAATACTGCTATACTGTACCTCTCTTGTCGATAAGATTTTTATAACAAACTAAATTATGCCGGCGACTTCGATCGCGGGAATACATTTTGCCCGCAATATTGTTTACAAATTCAGTATACCAATAACATGCAACGTGACTTAGATTTTCTCGCTGTCTGTATTCTTATTTTATTTGTAATTTATATTTAATACGTTTGATTCAAAATATTCAAACGGATTAATATTATGTTGAATAAATAGGTGTTTAAAGCCACAAACATATGAATGTTATGATTTTACAAAGACTTATTTTTTGACCTTGTTTTCTTTTGTAATTAAAATATCTTCAATTATATATATCTACTAATATTCGCTCATTTGTCGAAACATGTTCACAATTAATAATAAAAAATTTGCTGAAGAATTTTTTATAGAAGTAGTAGAGCCTCGCTGATTTCAGCATGAATGGGCCGGCTCGACCGGGGAAGGTCTACCCTCTCACAGAATATCGACGTGAAATAGCAGTATTCCTACTATTGTGTTTCGTTCGGCGAGTGAGAGTGCCGGAGGCCCAATCATCCTCTTTCCCCCTTGCCGCTCCTTCTCCTTCCTACTTCCTTTCCTAAAGGGTCGGCAACATGCAAGTGATGCCTCTGGTGTTGCAGGCGTCTATAGTCTACGGTGACCACATACCATCAGGTGGGCCCTATGCTTGTTTGCCACACTAGTTGTATAAAAAAAAGACAAATTTATTTTGTCCAAAATATATGTTTTATTTTTTTACATTTATTTGTCAATAGCTGCAAAAAAATGAAATCCTTTGACAACCAGAAAAATACTATACTACAACCAGAAAAATACAGAACAGTTTTGTCTTTGCCTATTTACATAACGATAAATTATGTATTAACTTACTGAACTACGTTCATAACAAGTTGTAATAGATAACACGAAATATCAATCGTTACAATCTCGTACGATATTCAATTAAAATCACAAATGAGTTCTGATTGATTCGAAATTGTACCGAGTCTGGAGGTGAAATCTTACAATGTCGAGAAAATTAATATACCGCCAGTTATTTTAGCAAACGTGGCAGTGTTAATGGCAATCGTTCGTTCAACACGTGTTCGCTGTGTGCGTTATGTATTTAATGATAAATGTGGTAGAGCGATAGCGAGTTCGGGATTTTGTTAGAACTTCTAAATCTAATCACACTATTACATGCTATACATAGAAGTATTGGACGTATTCTGAATATCTCTAAATGGATAGTATCGTTGCATTACCCATATTTTGCCTGTCATGTTTTCAGATGCTATATAATAAAGCGCGAGCCCTTTCCCGACTACATCTTGAGAAGCCGCGCTTCTGGAAATTGCCCGTCCAAAATGTGATAACTTTAATTAGACTCGAAAATCGATGTTTGTAGGTACATTACGATATACTATAGTAAAAGTATGCCATGTTAAAGTATGACACAATTTTTTGCGAATAAAATAAAAAATAGCACCAAACGAGATATATCCACAAATTTTATTAGAATAAATAGGGAACCAAACGAGATATATCCACATTTCGTCAGCTTTTTTGTTTCCAGTAATAAGAGGCAAGCCTATTGCTAAAGAATAGGTATATTACTGGAATCTATGCTCCGATATTTCTTATGTAAAGAAATTTTGGCAGCTGCGCAGATTCTTGTTTCCCTTCTGGACCGAGTAAGACTTATCAACACAATTCTTTTGTGCAGTGGTATAAATATTCACTTATAGGTACTTACGGCTGATGGTTTATAATGTACTAGATTTTGCCCGCGGCTTCGCTTGCGTAAATGTAGGTTAGCAACGGTACTTTTTTTCTAGATGAAAGGTATTCTATGTCCTTTTGTGTTCCCCTCACAACATGTTCGCGAAATTTCATGATGATCAGTCGAGTAGTTGAGGCGTGATAGCGTAACAAACTAACAAACTCACATTCACATTTATGATAATTACTAGGATTTGGATTCTGTAGTCATATATTCTTATAACTAGTTGTTCCTCGCGGTTTCTCTCTCGTTTTTGATTACGTACGTATTAAAGCAGGAGATAAGAGCAGCGATAGCTCTGTGGGAGACCAACAAACTGCAATGCAGAGGGTCTCGGGTTCGAACCCACGTCGCGCACCTCTGACTTTCGTAAGTTATATGACTTTTCGAAATTATGTGCGTATCGATTAATAATTATCGCCTGCTCCGTGCCTCGGAGAGCACGTTAGGCCGTCGGTCCCAGCTGCCATGAACATCTATGGCAGTCGTTATTGGGAGAGTATCGACATAAAAGATCCCACTGGGTCGAAGTGTCGCCAGTCTGCACTGACTGGCCCCTACATAAGATAAGATAAAGCGGCAGATGTTTTATAGCCTATATATAATCTTTCTCTCTTTTTGTAGCCGCGGAAACGCGGCGCCGTAGGTAAGAATGCAGTTGCGTAAAAATACTTTTTTTTTATCGCATAATTGTAAAATTTTACAATTTTGCTGTGTCATAGATAGTAACTATGTTATCATGACATCGTATTGCGTTGAAGTTATTGCCTAGTCTTATTTAGGTTAGGTTTCCTTGTATAGTAAAATATTTATAGCAGGCGTAAGAACCTATTAAAACTACGAGAAATTTGTTACATTGTAAACATTTTCAACGGACATAATGATAAGAAAAGATTGTTTAAAGAGTACGCTAGAACCAAACCTTGTATGAAATCTCTATTAATGATACTAGATACTAGATTTAACCTGCGGCTTTGCTCGCGGTAGTTTAGATATTGTCAAATAATTCCGTCGGAAACAGTACTTCATTTTTGGATAAAAGGAACTCTATGTCCTTTTCTACCCCTGTAAAGGTGTATGCCATGTTAATTTCGTGATGATTGATTGAATAGTTAAGGCGTGAAAGCGAATCAAACAAACACACAACCTCATTTATAATATTATAATATAATCACTGCTGGGCACGGGCCTCTTCTCAGCGTGAGATGGGTTAGGCCATAGTCCACCACGCTGGCCTAGTGCGGGTTGGCAGACTTCACATATATTCGAGAACATAATGGAGAACTCTCAGATATGCAGGTTTCCTCACGATGTTTTCCATCACCGTTAAAGCCAGCGATAATCAACTATTTAATACGCATATAACTTCGAAAAGTCAGAGATGCGCGCCTTGGGTTCGAACTCGAGACCTCTGCGTGGCAGTCCAACGGTTTCCCACTAGACTATCGCTGTTTTATAATATTACTTAGGATAAAAACGACACAAAGAACACCAGTACTTGAGACATCTAAATTTATTTATAGATGCTACATACCTATACCTATAATTCGTACATCTACGAAACCTTTTACGCTAAAGAGATTAGAAGGCATGAAAATTGTCTCTTTGAATAATATACCAGGAATCAGTCTAATTTTGGACGAGTAAACGCAGGTAATTACTTTTTATTATTCAGGTTGTTCCTTTTATTTTATACTAGCTGTTGCCCGCGACTTCGTCCGCGTGGACTTTAATTTATTACGCAATATATACTTTTAATTTATCTAATTTTAATATATAAAACTACAAACGGATTTTATCGCGTTGTTTATTTGACACTTTATTACAAAATTTTGAAAATTGTTACACTTCTACTACTATTAAACTTTACTAATTTTTAAGCTAATTAAATTATTATTAAACTATTTAGATTTAATTTATTTTTACACTTTCCCCGACGTTTCGGTTGCTTTTCAGCAGCCATGGTCACGGGGAGTCAATGAATAATATTCGCGTAAATAGAAGACAATATTATATAAAACTACAACTAAAGAAATTAATAAGTCTAACTACACCTATATAGGTGTAGTTAGCTATATATATAGCTAATACTTAAAAACTACCTACTAATATTTAGAAACTACCTACTATATCTAAAGAATTATATCTTTTGAATGAAATGTCCGATTTTAATAATTTAAAAGTATTTTACGAGTATTGAAATGGTCTTTAATAAAATATCATTTAATGGGATAAGGATTAATACAGAGGTATGAATAATATGGTTTGATTATTGTCGGCACGTTTATCAACGTTTAAAATGTAAAAAAGTAGTTATAGTAGCATAACTACAGTAGTTGGACGTATGGTATTGCGGACTTTTTTGTAGATATTGATACGTTCTATAATACAGTAAAACATTTTTTTGTTCTATCATCAATAGTTTCCGCAGCGCACGCGATGACAGATTATTTATGACTAATTTTTTCACACCTTGGGTTATATTATTGCATTTTTATTAAGGATCCCTATTTTTTTTGAAAATGTAATATAGCCTATGTCACTCAGTGAAGAGGCAACTTTCTAATGGTGAAAGAATTTTTGAAATAGGTCCTATAGTTTTTGTGTGAAAACATTATAAACATACATACAAAAACACAAATGTTTCCCCTTTATAATATTATTATTATTGATTATTAATTATAGTTTAGATTTAGATAGATTACCTGACGCTTCGTGAAATCGCTCTAATCTAAATTAGAGCGATTTCACGAAGCGTCAGGTAGAGGTGTGTTACTCTCACAATTCGCCAGGTAAGGCTTAAGCTTCAGACCTAAAGACAATCTTCTGTCTTTCTTTTCGTGTGGTTAGTGGCAAACCTGTTGTCAAGAGTTATTCAAGCCGCCTGTAGGCCTCTGACATGGCTTTTAACGACTGCTGTGAATTTGGCAACAACCGGGAATCGACTTTTTACGTACCCTCTAAAACACAGAAACGCTCAAATGAAATACCACTAAGTGGTCACCCATCTATAGACTGACCGCACCCAACGTTGCTTAACCTTGCTAATCGTTTACCGATCAGTGAGTGTAACTGGCTATGAGGCTCCGTGCTGCTACTAATAATTTCGAGTAATTTTTTAGAGTTCGAAAGAACTCTTATACAATAGCTTTGTCCGTCCGTCTGTCTGTCTGTTATACAAGTTTCAACTCAAAAACCGCAAAAGCTAGAGACCCGCGGTTAACGCCATTCGACTTAGCATAGTCGATATACCCCCGAAATGACAATGACCTTTGACCTCTGACCTCAAGGTCACGTGATACCATCTTTCAACTCAAGAACCATAAGAGTTAGAGACTTGCGGTTAACGCCATTCAACTCAACATAGTCGATATACCCTCAAAATGACTATGACCTTTGATCTCGGACCTCAAGGTCACGTGATACCATTATTTTGAACTCTAAGATTTACGGCAATTCCTGGCCGTTTCTCACTTGTTTTTTCAAAGACAGTTCCCTCTCTTTGAAATATTCCTGTGTCGCGGGGGACTTTACAATCATTCAAACAACGGACACAAAAAAGACCCGTACTCGGAACAACCATTTGTGGATCACACAAATTTTTGTCCTGTGTGGGGATCGAACCCACAACACTCGGCGCAGTGACAGCGGCTAGGCGACCACTTCAACCATTACGCCATCCGTGCGGTTAAAACTCAGAAGCAGTTTGCACATCCTAGGAATCAAACCCGAGTTCGTGCACAGCAGTTGCACACGCTACGTTACCGAGGCGGGATAAATTGACATATTCTTATTTAACTGTCAACGGATTTCAATGAAACAAACTACATCTTAGCCTTATCTTAAGTATTTCAAAACATTACTTATAAGGAATGAATGGAGAATCGCGTGCACATAGAGTTTAGACACTAACATCAACGTTTTGTTGTTAGTTTATTTATTGCTTGAATGTGTTCAGTAAGGTATTTATCTTATGTGGGGGCCAGTCAGTGCAGACCGGCGACACTTCGACCCAGTGGGATCTTTTGTGTCGACACTCTCCCAATAACGACTGCCATAGATGTTCATGGCAGCCGGGACCGACGGCTTAACTTCTCCGAGGCACGGAGCAGGCGATAATTGTCAATCAATACGCACATAATTTCGAAAAGTGAAAGTCAGAGGTGCGCGACGATGGTTCGAACCCGTCTGCATTGCAGTCTGTTGGTCTCCCCACTGAGCTATCGCTGTTCAGTAAGATAAATGGCATAATGGTTGTAGTAATACTGTTAAGTTGGCGATCAAAAGAAGTGGCAGTGATTTTCCTCCTAGTTCAAGAACTAAGCTAACTAACTAACCAATTACAAGTAATTGGTCCTATTACAGTACGTGGCTACGGGCTAATTCGTAGTATACCTAGTTAATTAAGTGTAACTTTGACGTTCCTGTTACTGAAATAAATGAATTTTTATTGATTTTAATTTAAAGTTGGCAGACAAATAGGTTGTTTATTAGATATACATACATACATAGAGTCACGCCTGTTTCCCAGAGGGGTAAGCAGAGAAAACGGATTTCCATTTGCTACGATCTTGACACACTTCCCTGGCTTCATTCACTTTCATCACATTCATCATACACGCTTGCCGGTTTAAGGTGCTCTTAACCTGGCCTTTGTCCAGAACGTCTCCGATGTGGTCAAGAAACGTTTGCCTAGGTCTGCCTCTTACGACTGATCCATTCACACTAGCCTTATAAACTTTCTTAGTCAATCTTTTCTCGTCCATTGTTTCTACATGCCCAAACCAGCTTAACATACCCTTTTCTATTCTTGTCACTATATCCACTTTCGTGCCGCATTTCTCTCTAATCACACTATTCCTTATTCTATCTTTCAGAGTCACACCACATAACATATCTCTCAGCACTCTCATTTCTACAGCATTTATTCTGCTCTCATGGTTCTTTTGCCATACCCAACTTTCACTTCCATACATAAGTGTAGGCACTAATAGTCCTCTATGAACAGCCAAACGTGCCTTTACGGATACATTAGATATATGTCTTCTTCTCTCTTAGCCTTTATTATTCCCAAGTCACTTGGGGTCGGCTTTTCTGGTCTAACCGGATTCGGCTGGATATCGGTTTTTACACAGAGCGGCTGCCACCTGACCTCCGCAACCCAAAGGCTAACGATACCCTAAGGCTAGACCAGTGTCAGGATATTCGATGGTACTGACTTTCCCAATAACGACTGCCATAGATGTTCATGGCAGCCGGGACCAATGGCTTAACGTGCTCTCCGAGGCACGGAGCAGGCGATAATTGTCAACCAATACGCACATAATTTTGAAAAGTCATATAACTTCCGAAAGTCAGAGGTACACGACGTGGGTTCGAACCCCAGACCCTCTGCATTGCAGTCTGTTGGTCTCCCCACTGAGCTATCGCTACTTGTTTAGATGTATGTATGTAAGTATAATAAGGTCCTCTAGACCAAATATCGTTAATGGCGGCCAATCTTAATTTACACTGACCACATGGTCAGTGTACATTAAGATTACACATGCAAATGATATTATAGTAGGTACATAACTGAGTGCGTAAACACAATTACGCCTTTTAGTTCCTTGTCCTCATAGTCTGAAGAGATAACAATCTGAAATGACTGAAGAGAAAACAGGCACAGAACGAACGGTTTTATGTGTTTTTCGAAGCACGGGGGTGTACAACATCGCCAACTTCCCTCATCTTTTATACTCATCATCTTAGCCGAAAGACGTCCACTGCTGGACATATGCCTCCCCCAAGGTCTGCCACACAGACCGGTTTTATATGATTATTACTTTAGTAAATTTTTGGATAGATAAACCTAGATATTTTTTGTTAGTTAGTCTTGAAATTTGAACTCTAGACCTCATGCACAACATTCATATTCACTAGAGCGACGCCATCGAGGCAGGCATCATTTTGTTATAGTATGTAGCAATAACATGTAAACGATGATAACACATTTTCCAAATGCATAATAATACCAACATCCCCGTAATTGCCTAACAATACTACATCCTCTATCTGTCTGCAACATAATATATACGCAATATGTACTAACAAAAGGCTTTGTTAAGTAAGGAAGTTGGGAACATTGTGATTAAATTCCTTGCGGCTCGCAAGACAAGACAGTGAGGAAAACTACAGCCGTCTTGCATCCTGAGGTCCGTCGAACGTATTAGAGTAATTTGTTTTTGTGCTCAGAGGGGTCAGTTCGCCCTCTGTACAATAATATAGTACAATGAAGAGATGCTACAATGTAAAAATACAGCGGTTTTACGGCTAAAAGCGATTTCTACCTTTGGTTAAAGGAACAATGTATGTATGTAGGTTCTTGGCAATCTGTAATTGACGCCGGAAAATATATAGAATTTACTAGCGTTTAATAACTTGATGGATATTTAATGCAATGCAGAGGGTCTCGGGTCCGAACCCACGTCGCGTACGTCTGACTTTCGGAAGTTATATGACTTTTCGGAATTATGTGCCTTTTGATTGACAATTATCGCCTGCTCCGTGCCTCGGAGAGCACGTTAAGCTGTCGGTTCCGGCTGCCATGAATATCTATGGCAGTCGTTATTGGGAAAGTCAGTACCCTATAATATCCTGACACTGGTCTAGCCTCAGGGTATCGTTAGCCTTTGGGTTGTGGCGGTCAGGTGGCAGCCGCTCCGTGTAAAAACTGATATCCAGTCAAATCCGGTTAGACTAGAAAAGCCGACCCCAAGTGACTTGGGAATAATAAAAGGCTAAGAGAGAAGAATTTAATTTGTTGGATATCCATACACTAATATTATAAAAAAGGAAAGATTTGATATTTTGTTCGTTTGTTCATTTGTAGGGGTTTAACTCAAAAATAACTAACCCCATTTTAAAAATTCTTACACCATTAGAAAGCTACGTATATTATCAGCAAGTAGGTAAAACAGGCTATATTTTATTTAACAAAATACTCAAACTTTTACGCGATCAAAGCTGCGAGCAAGGCCTAGTAGAATATACAATGGTCGATAAAGACTTCGTATTATCACTAGGGGCTATCCTGGTATGTATCTTTTGCTTCATTATAATACATTCTCCGTGCATATTCGTTCGTAGGATTTCTTGAAGATTCGAATAATATGAATTATCTATACAAATAAATAAAATTGAAGTGTCCGTTTGTAATGTCAAATCAACAGCTTTTTACTAAATGCAGGTGGAAGTGTATACGATACTCGTTTCTGAGTGTCTGTTTGTTTCAGCTAATCTATGAAACGGTTGGACCGATTTTGTCGGGACTTTCACTGGCAGATGGCAGAGAAGAAGCTGATGTTATAAGGAGTAACATAAGCTACTTTAATTCTAGTTTTTTTGAAGATGTCTTGGGTAACAGCTAGTTAGTCAAAAATTTAGAGCTTAGCAACAAAAAATATATGCAATATACGGTTCATCGATTGCCTAGGGTGCTCATCCTAGCTTTTTCTAGCACGTCTCAGATCTCGGCCAAAACTGGTTAACCTCTGTGTTTGCCATACAACTATAAATTATACTTGTTTTTGGCATTCAAATTTTACTTAATTTTCTTATCGCGAAACACAAGATAAGTGTCATTTTATTCTTTGCACATGTTCAAATCATCTTAGTACAACTCAAGCCTTGTTAACATTTCTTCTTTTATACGACAGCGCTCTCTTATTACACGATGTTGTCCGGGATTTCGCTTGGAAACAGTATTTTTTCTGAATAAAAGGAACCCTATGTCCTTTTCTGTACCCCTGATAACGTGTCGAGTAGTTAAGGGGTGTAAACGTAACAAATAAACTCACATTCGCATTTATAATATTAGTTAGGACTAGTTAGGATTATTTCTGCTCTATAGGTAATTAAAAAGTATTTAGATTAATGACTTCATAAGCATAACAAAACAACATAATATAAGCAGCAGCGTAAAGTAACTCTTGCTATCAAACTATTGTTTAATACAGTGCTGTGTGTTTATAAAGGTATATTTGTATCTATGGGATCAAAGCGCAAATTTTAATGAAGCCTAGAACCGCTTTATCGTAATATCTAGGCGATAGATCTACCATCTAGTAAGACAAATTACTCATATCATTTATCGTGAAAAGCTTTTAACAGCGAGAATTGTTTGAGAAATAGTGAATTAGTTTGATTTTCCAGATACGTACAGCTTACCAGAAACAGATAAAGATACTTTTATAACAAACTAGATGACCTGGTGTACTTCGTATCACCTATCCTAACGAATTTTTCTATATTTTCTCACCGTTTAGACCTTCCCTGGACTACGACAAACATTTCAAAACCAAAATCAGCTAAATCAGCCCAGCCGTTCTCGAGTTTTAGCGAGACTAACGAACAGCAATTGATTTATATATATATAGATAGATAATAAAACAACATAACCTAACTACTAACAATTTATTGCTTATTATTCTCTTGTTTTTAAATATGTTTTACAAATATAAATAGTTTGTAAGTAGCAAACATAGTGCTTTTTGTATGCATATAAGTACATAAAAATGTAGAATTAGGTGGAGACCTGGTGTCCTGAAATACAAGCCACAAGCTTAGCTTAGGCACCAGTCTCACACAATATTGTACACTGTAATTATTATGTGCCTAACCTGTGTAATGTGTCTACGTAATATTGTGATGAGAAAATAAACATTATATTTTTATGTTTATGTTTTTATTCCTCGGTTAACCGGAAAGAAACTGATGGCACGGGCCTTTTTTTTTTTTTTTTTTCGTGGGGAAATGCGCCTGATGCATACCCTCTCGCCACAAGGGGAGGTGAGAGGGCTATGTCCGGCTCTCCCGTTCTTCGGGCCTACGGACCAAAACCCCACGGTGTGCACGCTCGCTGCCTTTTATATTGGATGGGCCGCTGGCAAAAGTTACTATCTCAGCGACCCACCCAGCAGTCTACAACGCCTCGGCGACGCCCCGGCACTACATAGGGCGTCGGACCGACTCAATGGCTGGCGGGCGGGCGATTCCCGTTCGCCCGCCCGCGGCCTTCATTATGGCGGCATTAGGCGCGCGAAAGCGCGCCTGCGCCGCCCGGTTCGCCGGCGATGGCTCGGATCCGCAAGGATACTTTCTTCACGGATCCGCTCCGCCGCCTCCTTCTGCGAGATGACGTCCTCGCAGAAGGACGCGACCGCTGCCCACTTCCTCTCGCTGTCGACCATGGCTTTGATCACGGCCGGCAGCGAGAGATTTTCACCCACAACCTCAATGAGTTCACGGCGCTGCACCGCCCAAGCACGACATTGCTCGAGCGTGTGCTGCGCCGTGTCCTCCTCACAGTCGCAGTGGTGGCAGACGGGACTCGGTTCCCTCCTAGCGACCGTGTGCAGGTATTTGCCAAAGCAACCGTGCCCTGACAACACCTGCACCAGCCGGAAGGAAAGGGTCCCATGCTGCCGCCCTGCCCACCGCTCCAATACCGGCTGGAGGGCCCCAACGGTTCTGAAACCAGCCAAGGGCGCCTCCAGCCGCGCCTTCCACTTTAAAATCATGCCTTGATGGGCTCGATTGCGCGCGCACTCAATCACTGTCGGGAAGGGACGACAACCCGTCTCCTCCCGCACCGCCTCACTCACTGCAAACACTTCGGCGAGCACTTCAGCCTCCAAATCCCACGGGGGTGTACCGGCCAACGCGCAAGCTGCGTCGGCCGACACCGTGCGGTATCCACGTATTACCCTGACCGCTATGACTCTCTGCGGTCTCCGCAAGAGAGTCCTACACTGAGCGGTCAGGGAGTCCGCCCACACCGGTGCGCCGTAAAGCGCCATCGACCGGATGACCCCCGTGTAAAGTCGCCGGCAACCAGCACTGGGCCCGCCCAAATTTGGCAATAGCCGCCCAAGGGCGGACGCAGCGCCGAGAAGCTTCGGGGCGAGCTGTCTGAAATGCTCGTCGAAGTGCCACCTTCCGTCCAGCACCAAGCCCAGATATTTCATGTGGGCCTGGACGGGAACGCGCGTCGAGCCCACCATTATCGAGGCGCCGCGGGGTGGACTGCGACGGGGCCCATGAAAGACCAGGGCCTCCGTCTTGTTAATAGCCACCCGTAAACCCAGCGCCTCGATACGCCCGACCACCTGGGAAACCCCCACGGTGGCCAAACGGGCCGCCTCCTCGAAGGTACCCCCACGGGCTGTGACGAGGGTGTCGTCAGCGTAACTGATGACGCTCAGCCCGGGGAGTAGGACAGCACGTAGGGCCCAGTCGTACCCCATGTTCCACAGGAGTGGACCAAGAACCGATCCCTGTGGAACACCGCACGACATGGGCCGCCGCCAAACCTCGCCTCGAACCTCGAGGAGGACACTCCTGCCTCTCAGATAGTCCGCCACCAGCCGCTCCAGGTAAAAAGGTACTTCGTGATATCGAAGCGCCCCCTGGACACAGCTGTATGGCAGACTATGATGATGATAGCACGGGCCTAGGCCAAGTGTACATCAGAAATAGGTTGTAAGTGGGTTAAAGCGGTTAAGCGGCACAAAGTAGCTGTGTGTGTTACTGAATGTGAGTTGTCTGATTCGCATTGTAGAAATTTTCTTACTATTCTACAAGTGTTAAGTATGATTGCCTTTTGTAACAGGCAGTAGGTTTTTGGTGGTAGTTTTATTGTATTGAGAGATTGGTGTAGTTGTTTAGGTATAACCCCTGTGGTAGAAAGAACAATAGGGACAATAGTTACTTTTTGTAGGTGCTAGAGTCGAGTAATTTCGTCCTTATTATTATTACAGTCTATTTAATATTTTATGCTAGCCATATATGAATCATATATGGATTCGCACTTGTTTCCCAGGGGATAGATACTTATTATACTATTTTAAGTATTGTAATTTATAGAGCTTTCTAATGCCTAGAAATCTGATATACTGTTTCTTCCACTTACTCTTTTAAATTGCTCGAACATATTCATTGATTTCTACAAGTTGTCATTTTAGAATGTCTCTGAACTGGTCAGTCTGCGGGAAATTAAGTATTTCGTTCTTGATTCCTTTCTTTAAGACTGCGCCGAGCGTAAGACAGATTATGACGGAGCTTGTACGGCGCATATTCAAATCGGCGCGCGGCCGCCATACTAAAATTGTATGGAGGATTTGAGGTGCTTTTTGATAAATGATAAATATCTTCTAATCTTTATTGTCAACCAATAACTTAAATATTTGGGACGGACAAATTGTAATATAACTATTTATGTTTCGTTTAAACGTATTTCGTGTAAAATAGCATAGATAGATTTCTACTGTTATAATCTAAAATTCACGTAACACGAGCTTACGTTTTAGCAATTTTCGTGCAAATTTACGTAATTTTGTAGGCGAAAATATTAATTATTTTAAGTTTTTTAAACGGAGTTGTTGTAAACACATTCATTGTTATGGTAAATGTATATTTTATATTTTTATTAAACAAAAAGTGTTGATTTTATCAACTTAACTGTGACCGCCTGTACGGGCCAACGACCGTACATTTGCTGCGGTCAGCATTTTACGTCCAACGTGACGATTTCATAACCATCAATAAATCAGTTCACTTTCAGCAAGCGTATCGTGTACTCATTAACATATCAAGCATTTATCATAATTTAGCATAATTATCTAGTTTGTCATCTTATTTCGGTAATCAATAAAATAGTGTAATTATTAATAATATCTATCATTTCTATCACTTATCAAGAAGTGTACGTAACCCGTACACCGCCTGTTTTGGCACATTTCGCTCGGTGCAGTCTTAAGGCTCAATAGCGCATGAGTGATAGACCCGATATTGCAAATTAGCTCAACCCAAGCTTCTGTAACTAAAATGAGTAAAACCGTGAACCATCTGAATATTTTATCTAAATTACTCGGCGGCTACACATTATGATAGTACAACATTAAATTTGCCGGCGCCATAGCTCAATATTCATGAACCGACCGATCGGTTTTCATCTTCCGATTTACATGTATCGATTTAATTAAATACGAATCGATGACCCGATAATCGGTGTGCAATTTATTCAGTTTTAAACTGATTGGAGCGGTGTTTACGAGTTTGAAGTAATTTTACTGGCAAAAGTGAATGAGTTAAAAGTTATTGTACTTTTAGAGTTCGAAAAACTCTTACACAACAGCTTTGTCCGTTCGTCCGTCTGTCTGTTATACAACTTTCAACTCAAGAACCGTAAGAGCTAGAGACTCGCGGTCAACGCCATTCGACTCAGCATAGTCGATATACGCCCGAAATGATTATGACCTTTGACCTCTGACCTCAAAGTCAAGTGGTATCATGTGACCTTTGCATATTACTTAAAACATTTTTCGAACTCCAAGATTTACGGCAATTCATTGCCGATTCTCACTAGTTTTATTATTTTTGGTGCCATAGTGGACCGCGGGTTATCTGCGCCTAAGCGTTTACCGCTTATAGATATGTGTGTGATTCTTGTTTTCGGAGAAGCAACATCAAGGAAATATGGAATTACTTCGCCTGTACAGATTGCGCAGTGGTTTAAAAGGTCACCTCGCCGCTGCCGATACGCCAAGTGGATTTAAAGTAGTTGTTAAAATATTTGTTTTGAGTCGGTATGTTCTTCGTGTCTGTTGTTTTAATGTTTGTGAAGACATCCGAGACACAGGCATTATACCCAGAATGGGAGACGTATTTAAAAAAGATGTTATACAAGCCGATGCCTATCTTCAATCACATCGGCATGGTACTACCACGCCGCTTTATGATTGATGTGACGACAGTAACTACTTAGTTACTGTAGCCTATATGCAATTGCAACACAGAAAGAGAAAGTTTGAGAGTAGTAGAGACTCGCTGATTTTAGCATGAATGGGCCGGCTCGACCGGGGAAGGACTACCCTCTCACAGAATATCGACGTGAAATACCAGTATTTCTACTATTGTGTTTCGTTCGGTGAGTGAGAGTGCCGGAGGCCCAATCAACCCCTTTCCCCCATTCGCGCTCCTTCTCCTTCCCAATTCCTTTCTTAAAGGGCCGTCCCTTTAAGAAAGGACCAACGCTCAAGTGATGCCTCTGGTGTTGCAGGCGTCCATAGGCTACGGTGACCACTTACCATCGGGTGCTCCGTGCCTCGGAGAGCACGTTAAGCCGTCGGTCCCGGCTGCCATGAACATCTATGGCAGTCGTTATTGGGAGAGTGTCGACGCGCAAGAGCCCACTGGGTCGAAGTTTCGCCAGTCTGCACTGACTGGCCCGTATGCGTCTCGCACCTGATGTAACAAAGAGAAGAAGACGGGAACAGGTGATAAATATTACTTAAAGTATTGTGTATTGTGGGTGAGTATTATCCTATTACTTATTTTTAAAGTGGTCTATTACATTTACTCATTTTTTATCGCTGGAAAAGGGGCGCGGTGAGGTTACGTCGGGCTCACAAGGGAAAAGATGTAAAGTCCCGGCTACTACCGACTAAACCAACCACGGTGTGCAACTCGCTGCCTTGAATGGTTGGTGGAACGCTCGAACTGTAATTATATCAGTGATCCACACAGCAGTGCTTAACGCAGGCAAGAAATACCTGCGCTCGACGATTCCTGGGCGACGCGACGCTGCGGTACGACAGAGAGCATCGCTCCAACTCAATGGCTGGCGGGCGGGAGATCACTGTTTTCAGTGGTCGAGCTTTTTCTTTCATGGTAAAACAGCAGAACTACTACTCCAGAGGACTAGAGCTAGTTACTTCGTAGATGGATTAACCTACTTAGGATCATCAATGCATCAAGGCCAACACTGATTACCGAACATCATTGAAATTAAATGCATTGAAACTGTTTGCGTCAATATAACGACCAACAGTTGTTACTGTTACGTAATTTGTAATTCTAACGCAATGGTTAAAGCTAGCTGTATCAATTATCGTGTAATTTCTAGTTGATTGCTTTAAGCTGGAACTGTCACAATAATTACCAACCTTACAGCCCGTAATTTAATAGTATTGAATGCTGTTTACACGATACGATATTGTTCTCTTTCTAATTAATTTCGATACTAATAGTTTAGTCACCTATTGGTCATGTGGCATTTAGTGTAATAATTATTTCTATTATTAATTCGGAATTTTCTGTGAGGTAATATTTTAACTTAGTACTTACAGGTACAATGTAACGCACTATGTTCTTTTCAGACAAAAAATAGTCATTATTAGTCATTAGTTATTTATTAAATCCAAAAAACTTTGTGTAGAATTTTAAACTTACATACTAAATGTGCACATATACAAATAATATTAAAAACATACACATATATAACAGTTATTCTATACATTATAGCAAACATTTTTTTTGCATTCTAATACATTTTGTTTTACATATACCCCCAAAAGTAAGCAGGCAGCAGGCAGATGTATTACTCCCAAATTTCGCAAGATATGATTACCGGAGTCTAGAGCTGTACCCGGTATACTAAAATAAGCTGAAAATTTTTGAGCATTCATAATTTATTGACAGAAAACCTTAATTATATTTTGCCAACCCGATAATCAAAACCCGAGATCTCATGCGCAACAGTCGCATACACTATCGCTGCGCTGACTTAGCAATTATTTAAATATTTTCCCATGTCGTAGTCGTGTCGTGAGCGATAAAACCCCTGATATTACATAGTAATTGCTATTTCCCATGGTTTTTGTGCGCACCTGTTTCATCGTAGTTTTTGTGCATCCATTCTGATACTATCGGAAAATTGATTGTAAACATGATAGCTGCTTCCCTTAGTGCTGTGTATCAAGATATTAGCTTATAATGGCGTTTCAATTGCTGGTTTTGTAAAATTATGGTACCTACGGCAAGTATAAAATTACATCATGTTTCAAAACTTCTGATTGATGGTTCGCGTGTTCTTTGTTGGCCCAAAGAATCAGCATTGCCATTAAACGTGTCAATGCTTCTGGGCATATTACTAGTTGACAGCAGTATCGCTCAATTTTAGGACGCCGTAATCTATACTAATATTATAAAGCTGAAGAGCTTTTTGTTTGTTTGAACGCGCTTATCTCAGGAACTACTGGATCGAATTGAAAAATTATTTTAGTGTTGGATAGCCCATTTATCGAGAAAGGCTATATAACATTACGCTACGACCAATAGGAGAGGAGCAGCAATGAAAAATGTTGCAAAAACGGGAAAAATTATCTTATGTGAAGCAGACAAAGTTGCGCGGGTCAGCTAGTCAGTTATGTAATTATTACCTTTATTTTAAATATTATTCATCCCTTTTTAAAACATGTGTACATATGTAAGCCCAATTTTCGTGTAGTTTATTATCCTGACTAATATTATAAATGCGAATGTCACTTTGTTTGCTTGTTACGCTTTCGAGCCTTAATTACTTGACCGATCATCATAAAATTTTGCATACACGTAGTCAAGAGTACAGAAAAGGACTACCCTTCATAGGCTACTTGTCATCTAGAATAATATACTCGGATAGGAGTTAATTAATTATAATAATATTCTACCACATACACATAACACCATCAAGCCCAAATTAAGCAGAGCTTGTACTATGGGTACTAGCCAATGGATAAACATGCATATATGTTTTTTTTTTATAAATACATACATATCATACATAGAAACGCCCAGACCAAGACAAACATCCATGTCCATGAACACAAAAGTTTGACTTGTGCGGGAATCGAATCCGCGACCTCAGGCTTGGCAGTCGGTTACACTAATCACAACATCGAGGCCGACATTTGACTAAAACTTTATTAATGTGAGCAAAGCCGCGGGTAAAATCTAGCATTTAATTAAGAATTTTTAAATATTGTAAAGTGAGTTTTCTTTTTCGTAAATAAATGTAGTATTAAATTGATTCCAAACGAAACGATTTTATGATTTATTCGATTACGTTAAGTCGTTATGAGTGGGCATACCGTTGCCAATTATTTAGTTGATGGCTTTAGATAAGCCGACTTATACGGGGCAGGTATCTACCACCCACTTTTAGAAAACCGGTGTAAGACCACAGATGCTGCTTTTTGTCCGGTAAGTAACAGTGCCGGCGGCTAACATATAACTTGCGCATTCTTTTCCTTTCATCGCATTTCTAACTCTTTTTTAAATTATGTCCTCAAAGTGACCGGATGCCGTTGTAGCAACGGACTTCTCATCATAACCTTGTATTACAAGCGTTTAAAAGCTATGCCAACCAGTTACCATCAGGCGGGCCTTAAGCATTCTTGCTATCTTTGTTGTATTTAAAATAGGTCAGCAAATGGGTCTGCGGAATACCACACTCGCACTGCAGGTCCGTCTCGTTGGTTTTGATTGTTCCGACCCAATAGGTCAGAGGCTGTTTTGGGATTTCTAAGTAGTCTATGTAAGTTCGTTACCACGGGAAGATAGTCTGAGAGCTGGTAGATTTTAGTGTCACTGATTTCACACTTTGTATTAGGTTGGCCTTCTGGATCTATTCGTTTTTAATTTTTGTGACAGAGATACGAACGTTACCAGGTATATCTACGAGTAAACTGCTTCGTTAGTGCGGTGCCCTAAGTTTGCACTTATGTTTGTGTGCGATGGTGAGGCGGAGAAGAGATTCGTGTTTCAGGTTTGCCAAAAGTTTTCTGTTTGGAAATTTTATGTCCAGTAGATGGCATTGGCTCGCCCTCTATTACATGGCACCTATAAACATAGGTGAAGAAATATGCGTGCTATATACATACCTCTGACTACTTTTTTAGGTATATTTTGGGGAGTCCGTTTCTACACAGGAAGGCAGTGGTCGGGTGCTGTGCTAAACCTACACCCACTTGAGTCGCAATAAGCTTAGTGGAAAAGCTATTGTGAATATGGACGCATTCGTGGGAATCGATGGCCCCCACACGTTCGTCGGCAGCGTTGTTGGTTGGCAAGGTCTAGGGCATCAGCCGTCAGTATACAAAGGCATCAGTCCCCTTAGAGTTGTAAAAGGTCCCTAAGTGATCGAGTAATCAAGCAGTGATAGCTCAGTGGGGAGACCAACAGACTGCAATGCAGAGGATCTCGGGTTAAAACCCACGTCGCGCACCTCTGACTTTCGGAAGTTATATGACTTTTCGAAATTATGTGCGTATTGATTGACAATTATCGCCTGCTCCATGCCTCGGAGAGCACGTTAAGCCGTCGGTCCTGGCTGCCATGAAAATCTATGGCAGTCCTTATTGGAAGAGTGTCGACACAAAAGATCCCACTGGATGTATATATATTATCATACTATACAATGATACCGTACAGCAAAATTATAACTAAAATTCACGGCAGCTAAATCCCCATAAATAGCAGTATTCAGCACTTCCAGCCAAAGTAGATACGCAAAGAAAAACTTTGACACACGAATGTCTCAGTTGCAAATAGAATTGAATAATTGAATTTATAGTAGTTCCAGAATTTCATATGGCATCGGCCTGGCATGAGGCCAGGTACAGGGTCCAACTTTGTAATTGAAAGTTTCCCGCTAGCGAAATGTGAACTGCTTTAGGCATGATATATTATTGTTTTATGGAATTACGAAGGTTCATTATAGTTTTGATTTAGTTGAGATATTTTACTT
This sequence comes from Catocala fraxini, assembly GCA_930367265.1. Taxonomy (NCBI): domain Eukaryota; kingdom Metazoa; phylum Arthropoda; class Insecta; order Lepidoptera; family Erebidae; genus Catocala; species Catocala fraxini. The sequence continues at coordinate 2,826,152 of OV884040.1, read as the reverse complement.
TCCTTTATTTGTTAAAACCGGTTCAATGTGCAAGTGAACATTTTCAATCTCTAAATAATATAAAGCAAAGTAGGTAACCCCGCATTTATCTGTCTGTTAGTCAGCCTATTTCATTTGTGCTATACAATTGATTTTGATGTGGCTTTGAATATTATTTTGAGAATTTTTTCCAGCAGGTTTCTATGTAATATTTTATCAAAATTCTAAATAACATAGATATGCCCACGATTTGAGTCAACCGTCAAAAAAGGAATTCAAAGTCAAAGACAAAGTCAAAAATCATTTATTCAGTTAGGTCACAAAGTAACACTTATAAACGTCAAAATATATAGGTTGGTGAGTTTACTAAGTTACTGAAGCTACATTTAGGTTAGTTGCTAGGTTTAGGCAAAGGGTTGAGCCTATGAGAATAGAATAATCGGATACTTACATGTCTTACGACTGCCTTATCACATAATATATCAATATAATGTACATAAGTATTGTAAGTTTAATCTTCCTTTATTGTAGGCCTTACCCCAGGGTAAGGCCTACAATAAAGGAAGACTCGAGTCTGACGCCAGCGTCAGACTCGAGTCTATGAAGTCTCAAGTGATAGTGCATAAGCACAGCAGTTGCATTCGCTATTGCTGCATCACCAAGGCGGCCAGTATGTATAATAAATGTATTGGCAAAATGCTTCTTGAATAAGGGGTAAGAAGGGCAGTGCATTAACGTGTTTTGGTTGTCCAAAGATGCAATAGAATAAACCTGTATAATACTATTACACACATATCTGGAACATTCATACGCATACTTACATTGTTGTCAGAATTGTTTCTTTGACATAGTCGTTCGAGAAATGCGAATGTTGATTGCAAGGTTTATTGCCTGCAATAGTTGCGAAAGAACGCCTCATTAAAGAAAATATTCTTATTAGCATCTTAAAATATGGAAAATGTCAATATGCTCATTGTTTGGTGCTTCAATCACAGTAAAACATTTTTGCATAACTTTTAGAATCAATACAGGCTTGGCGTAATACATAGACATGATGTAAACTATGTAATATCTATGTAACTTATATATATTTATAGGACCCGGTATCTTCAACAAAATAATAATAATACCCATTACAAGCCTTCATAAATTGTCAAACTTGCCCGATCTGTTTGCCAAGAGGACGGACGTATTTTGCAATAAATCAACTTGTCAAACAAATAGAGCCTTAATGGAAACAAGTCCATATGCCTGCAGGTGTCGCCCGTCAAACCCGCCAATAACTTCCGTCCAATGTTTGCCAAACATGCCAACAGCGATGCTACAAATACGCCTACATGTTAACGTCTTGTCAATTATATGGAAATTTATCAACCGCTACTGAGGATTGACGGTTGGTAAAAATGGCTACCAGGAACTCTGGGGTACACATTATTTATATATTCGTATTATAGAATAATAAATATTGAAGTTATTTGGGTAAAGGAAAACAATTCTTATGATTCATTCAAATCTTCAAATATTTATCAACTGGGTGTGATACCGTGACTCACGCACTCGTTAACAAGTACTTATGCATTTCCTACTGAAAATTTCATTAAATGTCTTTCTGGAACTTTACAGCATGTTATCTGAAGATAAGTAATATTGACTTAAGATTTAGGTACAAACGTTTGAGTGGTGCTCACAGTGTGATACACAGAGTCTTGATGGATTTGTATCTACTGATACTACGTATCATAGATTTCCCTGTATATGGCTGACGGCTTGGGTATAGTTATATTACACTAATATTTCGCCAGGTATATTTTTTGGTTCCATATAATACAAGTCGAGCCTTATACTCTCTACCGAGCCTAGTTCTAGCTATCATAGTGCTACTGGAATTTGTTTAACTATGAGTGAACAGGCGGCGGACACGGACGCGGTTTTAACCACGGCTAGTGTGCTAGAAAGTTTTGAATGAATCGCTTCTAATACGCACATTTGTTATCTTTGCCTGAGACTAATTACAAAGATCTCGCGCGTTAACAACTAACCTATATGTATATATCTATCGAGCGTAATATTTTATATATTTTATTCGACAGTAATAAATACAGATAAACGATGAACAGAATGGTCTTATTAATACACAATAAAAGAATATGTATACGAGAAACAACTGCGTTAATTTAAAGAATAAAATCAATACTTAAGCCAATATATTATTTGTGTTCAGATGCTAAGTAGTCCCTGCCACAACAATCTAATAACAGTTGTATTTAAGAAACAATTAAAAATTAATGATTAGTAGAGCCTCACTGATTTCAGCATGAAAAGTTCTGAGGGCTGAATTACCCTGTTTCCCCCTTCACACGCACACACACACACACACACACAGACACACACACAGACACACAGAGACACAGACACAGACACACACACACACACACACACACACACACACACACACAGACACACACACACACACACACACACACACACACACACACACACACACACAGACACACACACAGACACACACACACAGACACATACACAGACACACACACACAAGTGCTAAGCAATTGTGAAATGTTCATAATAATAATAATAATAATATTCTACCACATACACACAACACCATCTAGCCCAAACTAAGCAGAGCTTGTACTATGGGTTCTAGACAATGGATAAACATACATATATACTTTTTTTTTTTTTTTTTGTAAATACATACATATTATACATAGAAACACCCAGACCAAGACAAACATCCATGTTCATGCACACAAATGTTTGACTTGTGCGGGAATCGAACCCGCGACCTCGGGCGTGGCAGTCGGTTACACTAACCACTACGCCATCGAGGCCGAATGAATAATTATATCCATCCCTACTGTACTTTGTTACGTTACACAAATTTTACTTTGATATGTATATTCTTAATATTGTATAACAAATAGTACGTATTTAGACAGGATTACGGGCCTGGCCTCTTTAATACAAATTGTTTAATAACAACTTAGCAAAGGGGCCAGTCACCACTTAATGTGTGTCAATCATAAAATTTTATTTTATTTATTATGTCATTATGTCTGTGTACTCGTAAATATAGAATAATTATATGCAAGTGTTATACTGTGGTGAAATAAACATTATTATTATTATTATTTGAAAATACCTGGCCCTTTGGGAGGTTTACACGGAGACATGGGTCCAACGTGAAGAGGCCCTTGGAGAGTTTTAATCATAGGTGGGATGCAACACCTACAGCGGCACTAGCCGCAGCAGGCGAAGGACTATTGCTACGTATGGATTTTAATATATGGGCTATAGGTATGGGTAACTGGTGGACCGGTATATTGCTAACTATGGATGAAAACGGCGTCTGCCCTGAATACTCTAATAGCATCAATGCAATGGGCAGACATTATTATTATTATATACATTATTAATAATATAAATATAAGTACCACTACTAACCTAACCTCCCTTATTTTTTAAATATATGTACAATGAAATATCTAAATGAATTTTGATCGATAAAATGTTATGTATAGATTACACAACAAATATTAAAACGATCACTAACAGAACAGTTAAGTTTGGCGGTATTAAAGCAGTGTAAATTAAAATAAATTAATTTAACTAAATATCTTTCTTTAGGGTATTATATCTTTTTTTAATATGGCACCCAACATTTAAACACCAACAATTAAATAATTCAAAAAACATTTAAAACCGTAGGTATCTACGGTTTTAAATGTTGGGTTATACGAAAATCATCGACCAAGATCCCGGCATCCATTGAGGCTTTACAGCCCCTTTTTGATCATTGTATTATTACTGAATAACACAATGATCAAAAAGGAGCTACACAGTTTCACTAGGCAGCAAGTAATGAAGTTCTACATATTTATTGTATATGCTCCTGAACAATGTATAAGAAAGGCACCAGATGCAAGCAAGCATTAAGCACCAGCCCAAGGTCACATCTGTCGACACGCGACTGAGCTAACAATAGTCTCGACTGTCGCACGTTTTCCAACATTCCGGCTATTTATAACAACTGAAATAATTCGACTAAGACTATAAGTACAGATGGCATGTGTAGGTAATAAAGTAGCCAGTTCGTGGTGATCAGAACTGTATGATTGCTGGATGGCTTCTCCGGAAAGGCTGGTAACCACAATATGATACAGGTTCTAGTGTATACACTATACTATGTATACATCCCCTGTATATACATAGATAGTACTTTGTACATACTCAGCCTCCACAATTTGTCAGTATATCATTTCTGATGACTCGACTTAAATTTCTATCTAATTAAAATATCCTTTACATACGCAGCACAAATTTCAAATAAATAATCATAAATTATTGCTTTATAATCCAAAAGAAGCCGATTTAATTACGATATTATTAAAAAAGCTATGGGATACAATTTAGAAGTTTGGTTTTACCACTAAAATTACAAACAAACATACAACCCGCGCTAACGTAAGCCAAGGTTAGTATCACATATTGACGCATATATCAGTTTTATGGAATGTTGCCAAGATTTTGGCTTACATCTGCAACAGAGCATTGTCACCTCTGTTTCATAACCTTTGTCCCGACAGACCAAAACCGTTCACAAATCAGTCTCAGTGTATCGACAAAGAAATGCCTTTTAACCGTTATTTATTCAGTTATTCTTGTTCCAAACGTTCTTGTGTTTACAGCACGAACGATTACACTACTACAATGTTTTATTTACGTGTGATTTGTGAACGGCTTTCCGTAGAAATATCTGTTATTTTGTGTTATAATTGGCTCCTGTGATGTTGGTAGTCTTGTTTCTGTGATTTGTTTTTGATTGAAAGGATTTGTTAATGGCTTAGCTGTTATCTGTAGCAGATCTCCAGCACACTGGATGTCGCAGTAGTCATGAGCGTTGCGGCAGTCACGTTGTCTATCTACGTACTGATTGTATTCGCATTGATAAGTTGCCAGCAGTGTATTACAAATCTTCTTCTCTCTTAGCGTTTATTATTCCCAAGTCACTTGGGGTCGGCTTTTCTAGTCTAACCGGATTTGACTGGTTACAGTTTCTACATGGAGCGGCTGCCACCTGACCTCCGTAACCCGAAGGCTAACGATACCCTAAGGCTAGACCAGTGTCAGGATATTAGAGGGTACTGACTTTCCCAATAACGACTGCCATAGATGTTCATGGCAGCCGGGACCGACGGCTTAACGTGGTCTCCGAGGCACGGAGCAGGCGATAATTGTCAATCAATACGCACATAATTTCGAAAAGTCATATAATTTCCGAAAGTCAGAGGTGTGCGACTTGGGTTCGTGCCCGAGACTCTCTGCATTGCAGTCTGTTGGTCTCCCCACTGAGCTATCGCTGCTGGTGGTATAGGTGTATTACAAATATAGGAGGTTATATTTTTAGGTCCCATGTTAAAGATAATGAACTACCCAAACTCATATCACTAAAACATCAGTGTAATCAATATTTTTTGGTAATTTGTGTGTTGTGCTGCACATTACAATAACAAGTTATTTGGAAGAGATCTTCTTTGAAATGGATAGCTCAACCTTGGTTTAGTTGCTCCAGTTGTGAACAGCAATTCTGCTGTTTGCTACTTTTCTCAACACTTATGTTACACTTTCAATAGTATATTAATCTAATTGTTTTGATCATCGCTCATGGTAAGTAATAATTTAAATTATAAACGAGAAAAGAGCAAACCAAGTAGGTAAAAACGTGACGTCGTTGGTAAAAACAACACACTTCATCGGCGGTTTCAAGTTTTCCTTTTGTAATAGTTTACGTTGCTCATTTAGTTTAGCGGGACTTATTCGTGCCCAACATGTTTGCTGTAGTTACACCACTATATAATCTATTTTAATTAATTGAAATTCCTTTTCTTTTAACTATTCATGCTTAATTGGTAAACCACAGTTAAAATAATAGCTGTAATATCACCGTGCCTTCAATAAAGGGGATTGAATCAATTATGCTGTAAGGCGGCGAGTAAACGAGCGGATCGCATGTCGACAAATATGGACGCGGCCTAATCCTCGTCCTGGGTTTATTCCGAAACATAATTATTAACTGAATTACTGTTGCCCAAGACATTGTAGAAAATTCATTAGAAAATTGAATCTTTACGTTTTATATAGAGCAAATGCGTGATGTTTATAAAATTTTAATTACTAGTAATTAATTTTGATTAGTTAGATTGGTAATGTTCGTTGCGAGGAGAGATTACTCTGCACTTTTAATTATAAACGTATTTACCGTCACGTAATACGTTAACAAGCTGTTGTGTAAACTAATTGTATAGTAAGTATACTATTTTATAAAACATTGGACCTCATGACTGCATATGAAAATAATATGTTTGTACAATGTAATACAGGACTGAGTGAGGAACGATGGAAGTTATAATTGACAATTGAGCGTAAAAAGGACATACATTTACATGAATTGAAAAACTAGTACTAAGGTAATCTGGGCTAAGGATGTCGAAATACATTGTCCCCATATGTTCAAAGGTGTTTAGCAAGGACAGATATAGTGAAAATGTGACTCGAAATTGGTGGTAATACCCAGACAAAAAACGAAAGGAAGAAAATAAAATAGGTATATATGACACACAAAAAAAGGAAACTTAAATCATTACAGAAAAAGAAAATAAATAAACAAAATAATAATATAAACTAGAAAGATAATTATAAAATAGAATAGAAAGGTAACAATTTTCAAAATTTTGTAATAAAGTGTCAAATAAACAACGCGATAAAATCCGTATATAGCAGTTTAATTTCAATGAATAATATTCGCGTAAATAGAAGACAATATTATAGAAAGATAAAAACAAAGAGTAACACCATAATAAGAAGTTTATCATTTTTGCTCACTGGCAACACCACATCTCCCGCTTGACTAATCGGAAACCGACTACCTTCATTCATGGTCAAGGTCAGTATTGTCATCGAGGAGCAATACAAACATTAAATTATTCATAATTTAAGTTTTAAAAGTAATGTGAAAGTGTGTATCCCATCAGTGCCAAAATTTTGACAACGCTCAGTATACATTTCGAATGTTATGCCGACTATGTACTTAGCGAATAATTTTCATACAGATCAGTTAACTTATAGAGGAAAGGCTTAAAAATACGCTTTATCAATGAGCATGCACTATTAATGTTATGAAAATTGATTGAAACAAGAGACATATACCACGATCGTAATATGTGGACAACCGCAGTCTGCTTACTCATCGGAAAACAAAACAACGATCTATCTATCGTACCATCATCAAGTCATGTTTCAAATATTAGATTATGATCCGAATTACAACAAAACTATTTGGATCCGAGATCATACCATTGTCAAATTTAATATCCGTTTTCGAAACAATTTTTAAATTTTTTATTGTCTAATTTTTGCTAGTTTATGCCTTCTTCATTATTTACATAATTTACAAATTAACTAATATTAACAAAACTAACCACTTATAAATAGAACAAAATGAAGAGTAACAAACTATGGGACTGAAAAATTTAATAAAAACAAATGGCTGGTTTAGGTAGCTTCGTAAAATTCTGTAAGTGTAATAAGACTGGCAGCATTGCCACGCTGAATGGTAATGCTGATTCTTTGAGCTAAAAAATATCCAGCCTTCTGGTCACGCGAAGCGTCGATTAGCCGCTTAGATATATCTCTAAAAAGTCCACGAACGCCCGGATCCCATGAACCTCGTCTACCCCAAACGCCTCGAAAACGTAATTACCGATTAAATTACTGTATTTGCGCCGTTTGAGGTTTTCCGCCGCTACAGCAGCAGCACTGGCACAGCTCACCGTGCTCGGAAAATGTTATGGCGCAAGGGTGTCGACGCATGTAGCGTCCCACACCAAAGGCCTACCCATTTTCCAAGGTAACAAAGACATACCATCGGGTCTCTTCCCATCGTCACGTACCAAGCCTATGGGTTCTAATACTACTGATACGCCGGCGGTGGTAAGAGCACGACGGATAATGTCATTTAGATGAGCGTGTCGTGAAATACGACCAACGCTTCTGCTGCAGAACAGTCCATGGCGTCTGAGGCTGTCGACGGCTTCTCCGAAATGACAGCGATGCGAAGAAACACAAGAGGCACCTAAACGAAGACAGGTGGCGAGGCGGAATGTTGTATCGTCCAACATTGTACCTGTGTTGGACGATGGAAGTGCCTGAAGCCATAATCCAGATTCCCGTACATAGTGTATGTATAATCCACTTATGACTACAATAACACTTAGACATAGACTCAAGCCCATTTTTTAAAGGGCCTATCAAAAGGTAAATTACACACTCATTTTATACTGAATGTTAAATCCCATTGAGTACGAAGATGAGCCTATAGTAGCTCACTATTACTAGGAATTTTCTAACCGAAAAACCCTTAATTTCACTCACAAAATGGTATGAAGTTGTATGTTTGTTTCAGAGAGCCCATGGGATCTGTGACAAGAAACACCTGGACGCCGAGCTTCAACATGTTAAGCAAGTATTGCAAGACAACAAGCTCCAACAGCCGCGCCGCTGTCACAGATTCCGAGAAAAGCCAGCCACAGTCGAGCGCCAGCCTGCTATACTGCCTTATGTAAGGGGTGTCACTGACAAGATTGGCTACATCTTGAAGCGAGCTTCAATTAACACATACTTCAAGCCGCCAACGAAGATAAGTAAATTTTTACCATCTGTTAAGTGCCAACTACCTTTACAAGATGCAGGGGTCTATAAAATAGATTGTGACTGCGGACTCTCATACATTGGTCAAACCAAGAGAAACATGGGCACCCGCATAAAAAAACACATAGCTAATGTAAAACACCAACGCTCGTTGAAGTCTGCTGTGTGTAAACATGTGCAACAGGGGACCAATCACTACCTGAGATTTGACAAACCACAGATTCTCGCTAAAGAACACCGATTCCTACCAAGGACACTTCGCCAGGCTATTGAAATCAAAAAACATCCTAATTTTAATAGAGAAGATGTTTGGAATGTACCACCAGCTTGGGATCCAGTAATACAAATAGTCAAACCCAAGAAGAAGCAAACCACAGCTAGATTTCATGATACTTTGAGCTCATTCTGCGTGAATAGAAACACCAATGATTAAATTATGTTCGGGTACTTTGAAATAACTACACTGGAACATTGAGACAACTACCATCTTAGTCTCCCCGTGACCATGGCTGCTGAAAAGCAACCGAAACGTCGGGGAAAGTGTAAAATTAAATTAAATCTAAATAGTTTTAATAATAATATAATTAGCTTAAAAATTTGTAAAGTTTAATAGTAGTAATAGAGTAAACAAAATTCAAAATTATGTAATAAAGTGTCAAATATGCGATAAAATCCGTATATAGTAGTTTAATTTCATACTATAGTAGATATAATTATGAACCATTAACCATTATTTTATTCCAGCCACTAGAAAATCCTAACCAAACAAAAAATATACCTTAAAACTTGAAGACAGTCAGTGTTAATCTCTTTTGAATACCTTATATACTTCTGTTCAATGTCAGCTATATTTGGTGCAAGATTACATACATAAAACATTTTATAGCATTATGACCTTAGTCAACAAAACGCCAAATCTTTGAATGTTATATTCTTTGCCTCAATACATGTTACAGGGCCGTTCAAAATTAGGCCTATGGTCATACAGGATGTTTGCAAAGCACCAGATAGTTATTTAGATTATATTAGTCTCATAGTTTAATTAAATTATTTTTTGGACGCTTTGTTGGTCCCGTAGCGTAGAATTGCGTGTATATTTTTAGTTCCATGGTTCGTTTAACGGCTGAGAAAAATGTGATATATTAAGTGCAGTAGTAGATCCATTTATTTTGTTACAAGTCGAAAACCATGGGCCTGAATAAACATTGAATTAAATACTACATAATATGCAAATGAATACATTCGATAAGATACCTCATTAGAGATAATATGCTGCTTTAAACTTTTAATGCCCCATCACATTCAGCAAGTTTTTTTTTAACTTTTCAAATACAAATCAAACAGACATTAAAGAAATATACAAATTTCACTCGGTATCATAAGTAGTTATCGAAATAATCCAGTGTGAAAAACAGATAGACGACCGCACAGACAAAGTCGAGCCATAAAAGCTCCGTTTTACCATTTTGTTACATAAACCTACAAAATAAATACCAATTGCATTTATTGGTGCAACAGCGATGCACAGCAAAAAAAATGTAGTTCGGAAATTTGCATACCTCCTGTACATTGGGTATTGTCCGTTTACCAAACACCCTATATTGACGTTAGTTTACTTACAGTTTTATGTCCGCCATGTGCTGTTTGATTCGTTTATTTGTTACTCTATCGTTCACCAATGAATGCTTGTTTGATCCCAAATATACTGGTATAATTTCCTTCGGGATTTTATTTGCTTATGCTAAGGAATTATGTTTGAATATGCTGTTTGGAAATACGAGTTTTGTCTTTAGTACGCTGTGTATGATAAACGGGTGCTTGTGAGATGATTCAGCTCTTCACTCTTGGCTGTAAACGCTCATCATCATCATCATCATCGGGCTATAATAGTCCACTGCTGGACATAGCCCTCCCCTAATGAGCGCCATAGCGCCCTGTCTTCGGCTTGCCGCATCCAGCATCTGCCTGCAGTCTTTCGCAGATCGTCATCCCATCTGGTCGGAGGGCGTCCTACACTACGTTTGCCGAGTCGCGGTTTCCACTCAAGAACACGTTTACCCCAGCGGTTGTCGGTTCTTCGCGCGATATGTAAACGCTCATTAAATGTGTATTCAGCATTTATCTAAAAAAATTGTAACTTATGTTGCAATCCGGCTTATAAACTATCTGCTTGCAAAAAATCACTTCGATCTGTTGTTGTGTAAAAGAAGGACAAGCTATTAAATATTTATAATATTAATATGGATAATGAACTCTCGGTAAAATACCGGTAAATATTAACTTATAACCTTTTTCAGAGTTGAAACTATCTCACAAGCCAGCATATCAAGTTTAATAAAATAATTTAATACATAGTGATGTTGCTTCTGTACAACGCCAGTAGGTAGTGTAGGCACAAGTGACTCACTCGGGCTACATGCGCGAGTTAATCATACAAGTTTTCTGTGTGGGTTGTTTGCGTCGGTCCTTTATACAACCGTTCTTAGCTGCTTCGTGTAAATAAGTCGTGTATAATCATGTTCTAAGGCCAGAAAACACATGTGGTGAACATATATCGCCCCGGTTAGTAACCTAAAGGTTCAAGAATGCTCTAAGAAAGTTTTGAATATCTGAATGTGCATTTTATCGTTTCATGTTTACGATTGCTTTGTACATTCATATGTATGTACATTATGACAATAATGTCTTGTGGTTCACGAAAAGGGCGTTAGAGGTTCCTTTCAAGAAATTAGGTAAATTTCTGAGCTAAGATAATGTACGTTTTGTCAAAAATTTCCGCACGGTAGACGGCAAAAGTCTTCCCTCCTGGTAGGTATGGCTTAAAATCATAATTGACAGAACAATATGAATATAATACACCTCTGCTTACCCCGTCAAGGATATACTCGAGAGAATATATATGTATGTAAATTGAAATAAAAATACTATCTGACTCAACAAGCGGTTGTAAACGCATCAATCCACCGTCATATAACAAAGTGCTTTCATTTGTATCAATTTTGCGGCTCCATCAACATGTCACACTGATGAACTGGTATTAATGACGAATATCATGTTATAGTGCAGCTGGTTAAACTAGTTGAACTAATCAAGGATATGGCGGCATTTTTCAATAAGAGTTGTGAGGCGTAAATCCAGACGACCAAAGCGCGTAAAACGATGGGTTTGCGGTGAGATGCTTTGCAGCAAAGATTAACGATTAAGTCAAAACGAATGAATTGCGTATAGCGTTCGCGGTGGCGTTCACCTGCCTCGATGGCGTAGTGGTTAGTGTAACCGACTGCCACGCCTGAGGTCGCGGGTTCCATTCCCGCACAAGTCAAACATTTGTGTGCATGAACATGGATGGTTGTCTTGGTCTGGGTGTTTCTATGTATAATATGTAAATAAATAAAAGAAAACGGATGTATATGTGTGTATTTTATGAGACTGTAAATATCATAAATGGGAACGAAACCATGACAGCACAGATACCGTAGTGGTTTAAGTCATCGCCTCACCACTGCTGCCGCGCTAAGTGTCCACTACACTCAGCGCTCGATCCTCACTCAGAACTCTTGGTGTCTGTTATTTGAATGTTGGTAAAGTTCCCCGAAACACAGGAGTAATACCTAGAGCGGCATGTTCAAAGGTCATACTTGGTTACTTCGCTTTAACATAAAAAAAAAGGAAAATTCTAAGATGATATCTGCGGTGGCGTTAAAATAAGATTCTATTTTTCGGTATGACTTATTAAATACCTAGCACATTCTAGCATAAAAACCTTATGCGAGTTGGAGTTGTCGCATAATCGCAGGCTAACGTATGTCACGGTACCAACGGGTTAGTCAGAGACAACAAACTTTACGTGTTTAAGTGCGTCTGCGTTCTGTGAAGTGCGTTTACGACTCATGGTCTGTAACGAATGGCAACGCCGCCATTTAGTCTTATATTTTGAGGTTTTTAAATGTAATTAATTTTACTCATAATAATATCAATATTATTACACTCCATAAACTAAAGTGAAATTGCTTCATAGACGAAATCAAATAATTGTAGTATTACTTTTACACATAACGCATCGAAAACTTTCCACTCAATATTTACATGGTATGACCAATACAAATCTGTGTCTTCTGTGATTAGTGATATAAGTGGAGTTGTATTATTTTTGTAATTTTAGGTTTTTTTGATCTAACTTACATTTTCTATCTACTATAGTTTTGGAGATAATTTTGTGCTACAATGATATAACTGGCGGGATTTTTGCAAAAATATTGTAAATATAGATATATAGCTCAGTGGGCAGACCAATAGACTATAATGCAAAGGGTCTCGGGTTCAAACCCACGTCGCGCACCTCTGACTTTCGGAACTTATATGACATTTCGAAATTATGTGCGTATTGATTGACAATTATCGCCTGCTCCGTGCCTCGGAGAGCACGTTAAGCCGTCGGTCCCGGCTGCCATGAACATCTATGACAGTCGTTATTGGGAAGTCAGTGCCCTATAATATCCTGACACTGTTCTAGCCTTAGGGTATCGTTAGCCTTCGGGTTGCGGAGGTCAGGTGGCAGCCGCTCCGTGTAAAAACTGATATCAGTCAAAGCCGGTTAGACCAGGAAAAGCCGACCCCAAGTGATTTGGGAATAATAAAGTTTAGAGAGAAGAAGATTGTGAATATAGATATATCTCTAGTTGTAACCGCTATTAGTTTTTGCTGCACACATTATATTTCGTGTTTCATGGTATAAGTGTGATATATATTTATTTGCACATTAAATTTTTCATCTTACACGATGACAATTTTTAAGTGCAATATAATTTATCTATAGTTGTATCATTTATCACGTCATTTTAGCATGTATTAGAAATTTAAAAAAGTACATATTACAGGTATTTTAAGCATTACTTTAAAATTATAATATTTACCACAAAAATGAAAATAAACAGTGAAAGTGAATGTTTTTATCTCCAAAAAAAAGGTAATCAAGTTTAATCTACCCCACATAGAACGCGAACTAGATTATTTTTAATTCTTGTTTTTGTTCTTCTGTAAAGTGTTGATTTTTGACTTGTATCACTTAATATTGTCTTCTATTTACGCGAATAGTATTCATTGAAATTAAACTGCTATATACGGATTTTATCGCGTTGTTTATTTGACACTTTATTACAAAATTTTGAAAATTGTTACACTACTACTACTATTAAACTTTACTAATTTTTAAGCTAATTAAATTATTATTAAACTATTTAGATTTAATTTATTTTTACACTTTCCCCGACGTTTCGGTTGCCTTTCAGTAGCCATGGTCACGGGGAGACTAAGATGGCAGTTTTCACAGGAGGCACAGATTAATATAATTAAATGCTATCTATACACTTTTACCGTAATCTAGATCGAATATAGGTATATTATAAACATTTTGCCCAAATAAATCAATTATATTTAGAACCTGCTTTCCAATGCTGCTAGTCTTTTGGGCATGTTACCAGTTGACAGCGATGCTGACGAATTCTACGATGTCAAACACAGTTTTTTAAATATTTAGTATTATAATTATTAGTATTTTATAAATACTTTGTCTATCTTAATACATTTGTAAATGTATATTAGATTAATTAGTATATTAATACGTAAAGAAAAAACATTGCGAAAATTGCGTGGACGGACGCGTATGAAATTTGGCACAGTTAAAGTTTATATGGAGAAGGAGGGACGATTCCTAATATTTCTATAAAATATGGATTATAAATACATTAAATTAATGAAAAATTATTACACGCATACAACCATGCATTTGACACACGCAGTCGAATCGCGATCGTAGTATTTCGGCATGGTTCGGCTAATGTCCTATATAATTCTTCGTAACTATGGTTACCCTTAAGTACGTAAGTCATAGACTTAGAATATTTTCACTACCTAAGTACCTATCTATTGCAATTGCGCGGTATTGGCCATTAACAATAAAACCTTAATAACGATCGAACTTAAAATTTAAATCAATAATTATGGCCAAATTTCGATCACTTGGCGTCCGCTAGTTAGTATTATTTTGAATAATCTATAATATGTTGTAAACGTCTCTTCTTAATAAAATGATTATAATAATATATTATTATGTTTGTCAAGTATAACAAAAAAGAAAAAGAAATTAGAACCTCAAAATATGACACACAATATATTTGCGTCGTGCCAAAAGACGTAATGACTCTTAAAATAGGGACACTTACTTTACTTACTCCATATAAAGTTTACTAATGGATGAATAGAGAAAACATTAAAATTCTCAGCACAATTTCGTTCTAATTCGTAATTTAGAGAAAGTATTTTGAATTTGCGCTATAGAATTTAATGGCTTCTAGGCTAATTTATCCAATACAATTTGGAAAACTTGGATAAGAAAACTTAAATAGGCACAGCTCTCGGCGTCTTCTATATGCCTTTTAGACAATATTATCTACCAGAGAATTCTTGAAATCTGTGATTTTCCATCTTTTCTTCGCAGTGATAACTCAGTGGGAAGTTCATTGCAATACCATAATATTATATCTTAGCTGTTTAACGAACCCCCCACAAAACTTGGTTTTTAACGTAACCATAATGTTATGAGAATATTTTTATATACATTCTAAGCCCGTTACACCACCCTGAAGTATTACAGGTGGTTAAGTCAGCATCCTATATAGAGGTTAGAAAAGTAACAAAAGTTACGAAAGTAACATTTATTTTAGTAATAGTTCAGGAACACCCAAATTCATCAGTCATCGATACGAAAATGGTGGAAAAACAACCTGACAGCTGCATGTATGCCACTTCAAAAAAGAAACAGAACGAATTTCAAAAGACAATTCTACATCCATTCACGGGCGAGGTTCGGCCGAATCACGACTAACTAGTTGTCAAAGGCGTCGTATGGTGAATGGGCCGGGTTTTACTTGTCGTGTAGCTATTGCTGGCAATTTGTAGTCGTTTTCCATAGGCTTATCGGGATTTTAAATGTTTTTCGTAGTTCGGTAGTTTTTGGATGATGAATCTCGATGTATGTTATCTGGATAGATACGTTTATGTCTGTTGCTTGTTTGTTTTACTGGTTAGACTGGATTGTTTTGTCTATCGTAAGCTTGAGTTCGATATTCAGGTCAGATTTTCCTCTTCGAAAATTCTCTTCTACAATACACCCCGCAGAGTACGCAGAAGTGTATTTCACCCACATTTCGCCAGCTCTGGCTTTAGTTCCCACGTAATGGGGAGCAAACCTGCCGGGTACAGCTCCGGACAGCGAGTTGTTACTAAGAATTATTTAACAAGAAAACCTGAAAACATTTTGCACTCGGACCTAAATTTCTTCGCCTACATAAATCGAAAACTGTTTTAATGAATAACAGCATACTTTGCATGGGCTCAAAAATATATAATAAATTGCCTAAATTTTGGAAAGAATATAATAGTAGTATTTAAAAAAAGAATATAAATGATTTCCTTGCAAATAAGGCGTACTATAATATAAAGAATTTTCTGGGTGACAACACTGACTCCTAACTGCTATGACACTTAATATTGACATTTAAATAATTTATTATATTATGCTAATTTATGTACTGCTAATTAAGCATAATAAAATGAAATCCATAAAATAATGTAATAACAATATAGTATAATTAAATGGTAAATAATGTAATGTGAAATAAGTATAGTATATGGATAGATTTTATTCCTTAATGATTATTTTTCTATAATAATGCATATTGAATAATTTATTAGATTTGTAATGTCAAAACTAATTATTAAAAGTTTTTGTTATATATTTGTACGCCGCAGAGGCTAATCATGACTGTCATTGATATTTCATCTAACAACTTGAATTCAATATGTATGTATAGGTACTCAAGTTATAACAAATAAAATTATATATATATATATATGTATATATTCTGTATTTCAATAGCAATTCAACAAAGGCGATATTATGCTTTCAGACTGCATGAAGATAAAGATAAAGAATCATATAAATATATATATATATATATATATATATATATAGGTATCCCAAGGTGTGCATATAGTATAACATAATTAATTATCGCTCACTTTAACGGTAAAGAAAAACATCGTGAGGAAAACTGCATGTCTGCGAGATCTCCATATAATTTTCGAAGATAAGTCTCCCAACTCAGCGAGCACGGTGGACTATAGACTAACCCTTCTCAAATTAAGAGGCCCATATCCAATAGTTAACAGTTTCACTTATTATTTATAAAAGGTGTAACAAGAAGTCTTTGGGTGACTTTTGACATGCTTTTCTTTTTGTACAACTTCTGTTTATATATTATTGTAGCCATGATTCAATATACAGTTCTTGCTATATATATTTTAATCCTTCCAGTTTTTATTACATACTACTGAAATAGATATTTAGTTTTCAGCACAAAATGGTAAATAAAGAACTAACAAGAGATAGAAATACAAAATGGCTGTTCAAGAAATATAATGAAAACAAATGTAACTGCTAATAGACATAACACAAAAACAACGTAAACCTACTGCTTGATAAATAACGACGTTAGAATATTTTGTGACCACTGAAGGGATTTTAATATGAATTGCAATATTATTACCATGCACTTCTATTTAAAATCTCTCCCAGGTTTCATCTAATACCATTCAGTAAAAATGAAGATATCACCATATACCAAGCAGCTGCGAGTGAACTGTACACCGCATGTAGAAGTTACAGGCTAAAGCTAGTAGATAAATAAAACAGTCTGTAGTCTTAACATCGAAGTCTAGTCCTAGACGACTTTAACTTAGAAATTCTCTCTTTAACGATCCGTATCGTCATTTTAAGTTAGGTTTTACAAGCAATGAACTCTTATGCGTAGGCTGTCAAAATTCTTATCTAAGTCCCAGAGGTTAAGCATGATAATAAATTGAAAATGCTATTAAAACTAAACGGTTGACCCCAGAATTATCAAACTTTTTAATTTATGTGTCCATCGTTGTGAAATTTTGATTTTCTTTCTTATAAAAATTGTGTTACATATTTGTATTCTGTAAATGTAAAATAATTATTGTTAAAATGACCACAATTTGCTACGTTATCTTTTTCAACATATCATTTGTAATTAAGAAGTTAATAATCGAAACTGTAAAATATATATTCTCGTTATTATTTCGTTAGAAAACAGCTTTCAAATTTGTATTTAGTCAATCAAAATAATTTAAAATGAGTATATGACATTAATAAAATCCCATGCCTAGAAAAGTAGCCAGAGAGATCCATCTGCTACAATCCACACAAGTCGGCCTCGATGGCCTCGAGTGGTTAGTGTAACCGAATGCCACGCTTGAGGTCGCGGGTTCGATTCCCGCACAAGTCAAATATTTATGTGCATGAACATGGATGTTTGTCTTGGTCTGGGTGTTTCTATGTATAATATGTATGTATTTACAAAATATAGTATATAAGTATGTTTATCCATTGTCTAGTACCCATAGTACAAGCTCTGCTTAGTTTGGGCTAGATGGTGTTGTGTGTATGTGGTAGAATATTATTATATAAAAAAAAATTAAGTATCAACCTCGCTTCATTCACTCATTTATTTTCCGTTTTGTTGGCTTATGTAACTCTTAACTTGGCCCACCCCTCGATTATTGCTTATCTGGACTTTATTATTTCTTCATATATTAGATTGAATGTCCAATGACAAATTTTGAAGACGCATTTGCATCTTCCCTTGATTGTATACCACACATTATAAAAGCTATAATATCATCTGCGACCGCCCAATATATGTATGTAGTATGAACAAACAAATTTCTGCTAAATAGGTACATACACCGAGTCGCATACGATTGCACAACGTGCATCGCAACATTTATCCTCTGATTTATTAGTACGGATGTATGTTTGTGTGTGGCCTCTGGTGAGGATGGCATAAATTAAAATTATCTCCTATGTGTCATAATAGCAACATCTGTTTATTCAAATTGAGGTTGTTATGCGGTGTGAAAATTTCTGGTGATTTTGGAATTTTGTTGCTAGTTTAAAATTAATTTGTATTTCGACGCTTTTGTTTTAAACTTAATTAATAATTATATTTTACGTAGATTAAATAATTACACAGTGAATATACCACCGCTTTTTATCCATAATTTTCTTTAAACCAGCTCGCAAATAATCACACCTTAGTCCAGATTTATTAGGTTCTATGTGTTGTAATAGTCTTCTCCACTTCCATGATTAATATCTCTATACATTGTGCTTATAGCCTTAAATAAATCTCTCTTAGGGACCAGTGTTTTAAAAATTAAACACTTGTAATAATAATAAACATTACATTGGTCACGAAAATACTCATATTATACATATTTTAGTTACAATCTAGTAATTTTTTTAACTTTAAATGTGACAAGCATTATCTACAGCTGCTGGTAAGTGGTTATCACATCTAACACATTTGATAATTTAAAGAAAGGACTCATTATGCTGCCATCGTAAGTGGCAAAAATAGCACTGGGCTTTCAGCAGACAGCACAATTTTCTAAAGAAGTTTGAAGACTGTACTCACTGCTAAGGTTAACTGCTACGATCTTCTATAAGGCAGAGGAACTTACCTAGTAAGGCTGCTTCCTGTTTGAGTGCTGCTGTGCTGTATTACTGTGCATGAAGTCTCGAGTTCGATACCTGAATCAGATAAAATATTAATGTTATTTCTGTAAAATAGGTAACTTAATTATATTTCTTACAAAATATCGATTTATATGATCCTACATTTAAATATAGATTTTTGCGTAATTATCCCCGATGATTATTCGAAACCGTAGGTAATCGAATGTACGACTTACTTTAAGATTGATGAAAGAAGCATTTTTAATTTACGTACGTCTAATTAATAAATAAAGGTAAAGGTCACGGAAAGCGGTTGCATGCGTGTGGCTCAAGACCGGTCTGTGTGGAAGACCTTGGGAGAGACCTATGTCCAGCAGTGGACGTCTTTTGGCTGAGATGATGAATAAATAAATAATCAATTAATGCATTTGAATAATTATGAATATTGTTTTTATACAATCGATTCACTTGAAAATTCGAATTATAGAAATGACAATTCGATAATCGCATATCGCTATTTTAACCATACACACGCCGCTATCTAATTCGCATATGCTTCGATTTTATCTTCTGGTCCGGTGTCGAGTCCTATTTTTTGTACAGCGTCGAGGATAAGTCGACCAATGCCAATTGATAAATTGGCATTGGCATATTTATAGACTTACATCGTCATTACATCGTTGACTATACACAGGATTCCTGTAGGAGGGTGGATCCCTTAGGGATTGGTATAAATGAGCTGGTTTGCTCGAAGTAGTTCCACCCTCCTACAGGAATCCTGTGTATAGTCAACGATGAAGTCGATAAATATTCGCAAGATTTTGAAGTGCTTTATCATAAACAATAATGGTTAATCAATATATTTTATTGGAGTAACAGTTAAAGCATTGTCATTTTAATCACAATTCGTTACTATTGAAAATAATAAGTAAATTTTCAGTCATTAAATACAGTTGTTTGTAATGTTTATCTACTAATAAGTCAATAATGGTAATACCTTACTATTTAAGTATCAGATAAAGGATAGTTATTTTAATCACAGTTCGTTATTATAGAAAATAAGTAGTTCGCCACTGTCATAGCGCCAAGTGTTGTGGGTTCGAATCCCACACAGTATTAAACTTTATGTGACCCACAAATGATTGTTCCGAGTCTGAGTGTTCTTTATGTCCGTTATTTGAATATTTGTAAAGTTCACCGTGATACAGGAATTATTCCTAGCGTGAGGATTGTATTTTTTAAATCTTGAAAAATAAACTTAAAATCTTAAAAATAGTAAAATTCAGCTATAAAATACAAATCTGTAATATGTTGAACTACTTATTTCTCTGACTGCAAGAGTAATAACGCCGTTACTGCATTTCACCCGATAACTAACAGGTGGTTTATATTACTATAGTAAACAATGAACCATTGGTTTGCTCTTATTCTACCGTTTATTTCTTTTAAGTGGGATCTGCACAGCCGATATTGCAAGTGATCATATGCTACGGTGACCACTGTACCTTACCTTAATAACCACCATCTACGTTGATATAACGTAACCAGAAACACCTAACTACAATATCCATAACCAGTATTTGATAATAAGCTTGCACCTCCAACGATTCATAGAAAATAATTATTTACGCTCACATGCCTTGATTTACGGTGATTAGTTGATTCACAAGAAGTAGCACCTTTGATTTCGAATGTTCTTTGTTCTGCAAGGAGCAATGAACTGGCTGCTATTTTAAGAAAATTTTAGGTAATATACAGATTTAGAGATAACTAAAGTGACGGATATCAGGTAGAGGTTCTATGACGTAAAGACGAAGATGGAACAGTTAATGATTCATGTGCTTAATATCTATTGCCTATGTCGTATTTAGGTGTGGCTGTCTACGTGGGTGGCCAAATTCAGTAATTCAAAAAGTTAAACCCAAGAAGAAGCAAACCACAGCTAGACTTCATGATACCTTGAGGTCATTCTGCGTAATAATAATAATAATAATAATAATTTATTTGCATAAATGTGGTACATACAGGTGGTAACATATTAAGAAAAAAGTTTCACACATTTGCCATCTCAAGTTCATGGCATACAAATATTTTAACAAACACAAATTCATAATTTTACTATTAGTACATGGCACAAAAAAAAAATCACACTTATTTATAATTTAAATAGTCTTTTGTAGAATAGAAACACTTTTCACTTAGCCATTTATACAGTTCAACTTTGAACTTATTGATATGCAGATCTCTTATAGATTTAGGCAGATGGTTGAAAATGCGTACTGACATAGCGTAACTATTTCTACTACACATTTCAGTTCTTATTGAAGGGAGTTCAAGACGATCTGGATATCTTGTGTTAAAATTGCACACATCTTTCTTAAAGACAAAAAGGTCAATATTATGCTTAACAAAGGTACAAATTTCATATAAATAAAGGCAAGCAACATATAAGTAAGTAGAAACACCAATGATTAAATTATGTTCGGGTAATTTGAAATAACTACACTGGAACATTGAGACAACTACCATCTTAGTCTCCCGGTGACCATGGCTGCTGAAAAGCAACCGAAACGTCGCGGAAAGTGTAAACTTAAATATAAATAGTTTTAATAATTTAATTAGCTTAAAAATTAGTAAATTTTAATAGTAGTAGTTTCTAAATTATGTAAAAAAGTATTAAATAAACAACGCGATAAAATCCGTATATAGTAGTTTAATTTCAATGAATAACATTTGCGTAAACAGAAGACAATATTATGTGGGTGGCCAAGTTGACCCCGTAGGAGTATTTTTTTAGTCACATATGTATATATGCTAAAAAGCGGTCGGTAGAAATATTATATTATTACACATACATTTTACTAGCCAAGGGATATGACCAACTTTAAACTATATTTGAGTCTATATAGACTCAACCCTGTATATCGGTAAAGGCGTAGTGTAGGCAGAAGTGTATTATACATGAACTAACGACCCGCCCCAGCTTTGCACGGGTAGTACAAAATCTTAACAAATTATACACCTAAACTTCCCTTCCTCATGAGTCACGCTGTCTATTGGTGAAAACCGCATGAAAATCCGTTTAGTAGTTTTTGAGTTTATCGCGAACAGACAAATATACAGACGCGGCGGGGGACTTTTTTATAATATACCTATAGTGATTTCACCGACTATGTTTTTAGACCTCACGTCATAGAGAGCGATCTATAGCTGTCTAATAACTTCATTCCCAGATTTATTGCTGTCACTGAAGTACTTCCAACAAAAAATCCAAATAATATCCAAAGACCTATTTGATCTGAGCAACAAATCTGACCTCATGATACACATTAAACAAAAGCGTAAGCTTACGCCGAGGCTCAACGAGGCAATGCCGTAAAACCTAATTTAAGAATGAGGCTTAATTACCAGGTAATTGAAGCCTTACAAAAATAAAATTGCAATCAGGGGAAAAATGCCTCGCGGGCCAATTTTGTTTATGGAATAACGATGCTAAAATTAATGAGCTTTTAAATTAAATCATTGGTATTGTAATACAGGCAAATTAACTGTAAACTTAATTTGTGCTTATCTATGTGTTTTCTTTTAAGATTATTCAATGTTGTTATCTACGGATAACAATATTGATTCGAAAGTTTTACTATTTTAAATTGAATGTAAAATATGCATTCACGCGTTATTCACTCATTATTTCTCGAAAAACGTTCGAATATTAGAATCACGATTTAATGACACGCGATTGCATTTGCACCGCATTGCAAGCATTAATTGCTTACTATCAAAACGACGCGCGATAAAGTTTTGCTAGTAAGCAACTAATAATAGTTCTATAATATACTACTCGAATACAATAAAATCACTTCAAAAGTCAATCATTCAGCGTTACTCTTAACATACCATCGCTACTCATAACCTATATCTTACATTAGGAAAATATGAGCAAAGGTCCACGTTCATTACGAAAGGTTATTCTTATTATACCCACATTTCTCTATTAGATTATCAGTAATTTATTTCAATTGAAGTTACAAACGATAAAGTAAATGATTGCTATTTGTTTGATATTATTTTCAAAATAAAGGCACTCCCGCACTAGAATTTGATATATATACTGGTAACTTTACGATAACTGAATGTTTGCCTGATAAGCGGTATAGTAAGCGCTACGCCGTGGCCAATAGACGACACCGATACCAGATATAAAACACAGAAATTATCGATTTGAGCTGCTTTTGTATTTATACTATTAGTCAATCTACACTGGAACCAAAGACTATTCGTTCTTATAATATCAAAACAATAACTTCCAAGGGCAAAATATTAGAAAGCATTTCAATCTAAAAGCGTCTCGAAATATATATTTTGCGCAGCTCCAAGGAAACTTCATAAAAACCACTACTATTTAACAAAAACAATATGGCATTATATCATTAGAAAACTTTGCGACAGTTCAACCAAAAATATACCTTATCGACGATGAAATAGAGACGATATACCTTGAAGCAGGAAATGAATCATGATTAAAGAAACACAAAGCTACCATTGTAGCCGAGTAATTTAATTTTGCGCGTTATGTGAACTGGGGGCAAAGTTGCCGGACCGCAAGCTTAACTTGGTTACGTCAAGAAAAAGCTTCAGTGACGGAAAATAAAGAGATTTTGCTGGAAATTACAAAAGAAAACCGCAAAAATCGAAACAATAGGTTGAAAACAAAAGGGCCGTGTGACGAATTGTGTACTGGAGTATGGCCGGCGAAATGGGCGCGGAATAAAAAATTAGGGAAAGCTTCTCTTATTAGTGTAATGATGTCGGCAGTAAAACTTCCCCATAGATTTGTTCATTATTTGCAAGCCATAAACGGTGTTAATGTTTATATGTTGCCATGGTAACGCCCCTTATTACGACCTTCGGGTTTAGGAAAAATTCAGGCGACGCACTGAGGAAGTTTAACCTCAAAAATGTGACGGTTTCCTCATAATTGTTTGGCGCAGTTACGTTACGTAGTACTAATATCAGTTCTGTGCTCATGACATTGAAAAAATTTAATATTGTCTTAAGTTAACGTAAATGTTACACATTATAAAGTGGCTTTAGATATAGCATTATTGATTATTATGTCTGTTAACGAATGTCATGATGGCAGAGCGGTAGTAAATACTATTGTGCATGAGTTCCCTCGTTTTATTCCCAGTTCAAGCAGTGTTATTTGGGTTATCCTTCAAAAAATTACGGTCGCAGCACGAAGTCTGCAAATGTGTCCGGTCAACGCCAAACGGCGTCCTATTACGTGGAAACTTAAATCAAACTTGACTGTCTGTCCCCTCAGGGCATGAGGCTATGAAGATATAAAAATATTATATGATATCTGTTCAACATTATGAATGGGTCTGTTGGCAAAGAAAGGCATAGGCAAACGATCTTCGACCACATTATTAATCTTTATAATTAGTATAGCACTAACTTAAAAATTTAAACTGTAGTCGGAGATCGTTTGCCTATTTGAGTTCATTCATTACAAACATACAAAATACAAATAATTATCTTAAAATAAAATTATTGAGCAGAGAGGAATCCGCCACGCACCTTCAGATTGCCCACCCCAACTATTTACCAAACTCCTCTGGATAGGGATAGCGACGACGTGGGACCCAGGCGTACTCCAGCATGCAGTATTCCGCTCCGAGCCCAAAAACTGCGTCGAAACGTGTTTCGCCTCAGCGCGAGGCATTTTCAGGACCGTTTGGCAACGAATAAATATGAGAGAGAAGCAGAATGATATCAGTATAGATTATAAAACATTATAATATATGGATATGCTGAAAATTTCTCGCAATAGTAACCAATATATGTAATGTACTTCTCCTCCTTTAATATAAACTGCATACGGTAAGGACGTAAAAAAGCTTCATTTCCATTATTTCGCTTTGTTACTAGCTGGCATTTTATACGCATTTTAACTCTCATAGTTCTATGGAAAATTAACAAATTCGCAGAACCTTTAAAGTTACAAATTTAAAGTTAAAGTCTTCTTCTCTCTTAGCCTTTATTATTCCCAAGTCACTTGGAGTCGGCTTTTCTAGTCTAACCGGATTTGACTGGATATCAGTTTTTACACGAAGCGGCTGCCACCTGACCTCCGCAACCCCAAGGCTAACGATACCCTAAGGCTAGACCAGTGTCAGGATATTAAAGGCGACTGACTTTCCCAATAACGACTGCCATAGATGTTCATGGCAGCCGCGACCAACAGCTTAACGTGCTCTCCGAGGCACGGAGCAGGCGATAATTGTCAATTAAAAATAATCAATTAAAAGTCATATAACTTCCGAAAGTCAGAGGTGCGCGACGTGGGACGACGACCCGAGACTGTCAGCATTGCAGTTTGTTGGTCTCCCCCCTGAGCTATTGCTGCTATATATATAAATTTAAAGTTAAAGTACGGTATAAAAATACAAAATATCCCTATGTAGCAAAATATTTTTCCGGCTGCTTTGTTTATATGCATAAACGGAGTAACCAATTACATTTGTAAATTCCTTACTGAAGTCTTTTAAAAATATAGTTTATATA
This sequence comes from Catocala fraxini, assembly GCA_930367265.1. NCBI lineage: Eukaryota > Metazoa > Arthropoda > Insecta > Lepidoptera > Erebidae > Catocala > Catocala fraxini. The sequence goes on along the minus strand of OV884040.1, from coordinate 2,800,273 downwards.
TACAACTAGCAATTATTCCAGTGTAGCGGTAGATATTACAAACATTCAACAGGCTTTGCCTAGTGTGGCTATCAATGTTAATGTTAATTGTAATTTGGACTGCGTAATAAACATTATTATTATTATTATTATTATTATTCAAATAACAGACACGAAGAACACCCACACTTGGTACAACTATTTGTGAACGCACAGTTTTTGTCTCGTGTAGGGCTCGAACCCACAACACTGGTGGTGACGTGACGATTTAAGCAACTACACCGCGCAGTCATAATAAATAAGAATAATATTATATAATAATATTCGTAATAATGGCCCGGGTGACGTAGGCTATATACCTCTTATTATTAAATTCGTCCTTTCTAGACACCTTTTTTTACGTAGTTATAATTTTAATTTTTTTATTATATACCCAATTCCTAAATAAAAGTAATCTATACAGTTAATTCCAGCGATTACACTGGCCAGTCATAGTATTGTCGGCCTCGGTGGCGTAGTGGTTAGTGTAACCGACTACCACGCCTGAGGTCGCGGGTTTGATTCCCGCACAAGTCAAACATTTGTGTGCATGAACATGGATGTTTGTCTAGGTCTGTTATTTACATAAAAAGGTATATAAGTATGTTTATCCATTGTCTAGTACCCATAGTACAAGCTCTGCTTAGTTTGGGCTAGATGGTGTTGTGTGTATGTGGTAGAATATTATTATTATTATTCTATGTTCTAAGCTTTACTTTTATAAATTATTTGTCGTTACGCAACGTCAATACATTATTTAATAGTTAGTCAGAGAAAATATACAAACATATTATTAAGTATTGATTTTTGCTCATTTGTTGCTGCATATGCAAATTTTCAAGAAGAACACATTCCCATATTTGGCACTAAATGGAGACATTTCCAATCATGAGCGTAAATAATAATTAAGTTTATTTTTTGTTTTAAGTAACATTTTGTGAATAAACAGCGATAGCCTACTGACTTTTCAAAGTTATGTGCGTATTAAATTGCTAATTATTGCTTGCTTTAACGATGAAGGAAAACATCGTGAGGAAACCTGCATGTCTAAGAGTTCTCCATAATGTTTTTAAATATATCCAAAGTCTGCCATCCCGCGTTAGGCATGCGTGCTGGATCATATTTAGACCACTACGCTAGCACGAAGCCTGAGCCCTAACTTAATCCTTCTTACACAGAGAAGAGGCCCGTGCCCAGCAGTGGGACAGTTTAATACAGGTCTGATATTATTACACCATTTTGTAATAACTATATCCCAATAGTGATTTTGGTTCAAAATAAACTGAACTCACCAGTTCATATATTAAACGTTACCACGTTACAAACAGGCAGTGAAAAAGTGTCACAAGTAAAAACACACATCTTTTTTAATAATAGGATGCTACTTAAATTATGTTTTTATAAAGAAATGCCGCGGCAAACTTATAAAATGAACACAAAGAACACTCAACTAAAAAACTACTCGTGGTCCAAGACATTTCTTTTTCTATGAGAGGATCTGCACTATTATATTCGACGCATAGGCAATGATGATTATCACCACAATCCCATTAATATCAACCGGCAACAGTACGAAGCATCTCCTCAAATATCAGTCTCCTTTATTTATTTTCGCCCACGCTCGTAATAAATACAGTGGGCCGTTTTCTTTGAATTAATTACATGTGTAAATGTAACGCGTGAGTATGATAATTAGTCGTTTGTTAGAATCACGTTACCTCCCCCCTTTCACCTCTCACCCTGACGCGGTGTAGTGTGATGTGTGCGCATTTTCTTAGGCGGTTCGGATTATACGGGAGAACATTCGGGCGTACATTGAAACCCCTTATCTTCTTAGGTTATATGTAGTATCTAGAACCAGAAGACAGTGTAAATATTTTCGCTCTCTGACAAAAGGCTTTACTAGCGTTCTAAAAGAATTAAAAATAGAGAAAATATCAACAGGTGCTCAATTCTAGGTCAAGACCTTAAGATGTCGATTTTTCGAGATACCGTATAAATGCTATGACTGCAGAAGTTTTTAGAAGAACAACTCTAAATGCCGTGCAATGTGTGTAAATGCATTTGTATTTGCCAATATCACGGCAAAGATAAGTGATATTTTACCAAACAGTCGCTTCAAATAGTGACAGTACATCAGTTCTGGCTTTCGTGACAAGTCAATATAAGAAGCCAGTGCGGAGTACAGATGGTAGAGGCTTTGAGTGAATATTTATATGTAAGAACCAGACATATTAGTTTGACTTTGTGCTTACGCCGGGAGCAACAAACTGCGATATCGTGTTGCGGGTGACAGATCTCGGCGATAAGCGTGAGTCCAGGAATGTGTGGCCGGTTCTGTAATTCGTCTCTGTGGGTTTCTTGGACGCACAGGACATCGCAGCCAGTCGTACAACATAATTCGGCGAGTATCTCTGATTTTTCGCCTTAGAAACCTTCGATGTTGATAGAAACTACACACAGGGCCGGCTTTAGGGCTGGACTGATGGTGTTTGCCATCGTGGTGAAATGATTGGCCAATCAGCGAGGGGAACTCGCTGATTGTTACCAGGGTGCGCCGGATGTATGAAGATTCTGGAAGTACGTCGCTCGTGGAGGCTCTTATCATGCACTATCTGGGCGGCAAATATATAATTTAAAAGTGTTTCCAACGATACGCTAAGAAGAAGAAGAAAACATATTAGTAATTCCAGTGGAATAAAAGCTAGGTCAAAATGGTACTGGCTTTTTTTACTGACTGACTGAATTATTCGACGCTTTTCGTAACTGACGAGGAGGAAATTAAAGATTTGATCATCTTGATTTTGCTTTTGTCTTTTGTATGGGCCATATAAACAAGGTAGGTTATAAAAGTGGTGACATCTACAGCCAGTGATATAAGCAGCTAATTATTCTGTATAACATATAATATACTTGAAATGTACTATCCTTAACTGATTACTGCTGTAAAATATTGATAATGAATATAATTTCAATATGTTTACATATACATACATATACATAGATTCACGCCTGTTTCCCAGAGGGGTAGGCAAAGACTACGGATTTCCATTTGCTACGATCCTAACACACTTCTCTGGCTTCATTCACTTTCATCACATTCCTCATACACGCCTGTCGGTTCAAGGTTTATTGACTCACTTACCAACTTTAATACTGTACTACTAGCAGTAAGCGCCAGTCTTTTTTTCTAGTTTAGCTCTGACCAATTCGCACTCGTGTGACCACACTGTATGATAATCTAAAACACGGTCCTGAGATTAATGTGGTACCCACCTACGTTACGCGGCGAGACAATTGTACGCAGACTACAGAATTGATAAAGCTAAATAAACACTTCATATATTTTTTTAGCATTCCTTGGTGAAACAGAATATCTTTTTATCAGGTGTCGATGTAGTGTCAATTTAACATATTGTTAGTAAATCGTAAGAGTGATATTATAAAACGTTATAATATTTATGTATTCATATAGTTGTTAGCAGCAATATTAATAGCAGCGATAGCTCAGTGGGGAGACCAACAGACTGCAATGCAGAGGGTCTCGGGTTCGAACCCACGTCGCGCACCTATGACTTTTGGAAGTTATATGACTTTTCGAAATTATGTGCGTGTAAAGTGATTGACAATTATCGCCTGCTCCGTGCCTCGGAGAGCACGTTAAGCCGTTGGTCCTGGCTGCCATAAACATCTATGGCACTCGTTATTGGGAAAGTCAGTACTCTCTAATATCCTGACACTGGTCTAGCCTCAGGATATCGTTAGCCTTCGGGTTGTGGAGGTCAGGTGGCAGCCGCTCCATGTAAAAACTGATATCCAGTCAAATCCGGTTAGACCAGAATAGCTGACTCCAAGTGACTTGGAAATAATAAAAGTTAAGAGAGAAGATAGTTGTTAGTATGGCCAGTTCTGGAGTCATTGTATTTTATATTGTCGATATGTATAATTGGCGGATAAGCTGACTGCTGACATACTTGAACAATGTTAGAGTTATATAAAGCTCAGCTGTTGCCTACACTGTACTCTCTTTAAAAGTCGTTTGAAGATAGTAAAATGGGTTGCAGCAGATATTGTCACGTACTGTAACCCTTATAAAGACATAACGCACACAGCTGGGTAATGGATATTGGATCGAAATTGGCCTTGGTTAGTCACATTCACAAGTTATTTACGATTTGGCAGACAGAGCTACTCAGTGCTCTCTTAATTTTTAAAGCAAATATTTCTCTAAAGTGTTCGGACACTAGCCCTCAAAATGTTTGCTATAAGAAAACAAAAATATATGAATAAAGTCAATTAATATAGTACGGGATAAATATAAAAGGCATGTACGTATACCTACATATTGTACAAACGTTTATAAAAGTCAGAGTCGGAAAATAGCATGTCTATATTATAAAATATATATTAAATGTTAAGCTATACGAATTTCATAGCGGTTCTTAAAAATCTGACCTTTAACTATGTTTAAACTACTTCAATTTCAATTTGCTCCATTATATCGATTGCTTTTCATCAGCTGTGGTCAGGAAGATACGCTTAACTCTAGACAAACACATTACAGAACCACAGCCGCACTTCTCCAGCATACTCCTGGCCATTCTATCTTTTTAATATGTTAAATTATTCGGGAGAATTGTTTCAATGGTATATTTTTTGTTGGAAAACCCCTTAAATGCTACACAGATTTTACTTCTAAACGTTGTTTGTGTGAACAAAAAAATAATTTATATCTTTTATCTTTATGTTGTTATTCCATTATGGAGAATGGCGAAAAGAGTGGCCGTTACGTGTAATGGTACTGTTGGCTATATCTAGTCTTTAATGGGTAGGGTCGTGCAGTTGTCTTCTGGATTATAGCAGATTATTACTCAATTAGAGATGGGGCATATGGTGTGCTAGCCTAAGGTTGCAGCTCCGCCTGCGTGTACATCACATGCGGTGGAAATATACTACTAAGTAATTAAAACATAATGAAACATCTATTTGGTGTATTACGTTTCTAAAAATTGGTTTCAGTGAAGCGTTTTACAATTATATTACAATATACATAGATACAATTTAGAGAGATATAGACCCCATTTTTCCATTCAGAGACAAACTTATTAATATTATATAATATGCACTTGTTTTAGAATATTTTGCCGAGATTATGACTTTGACGGACCGGTCTGTCTGGAAAACCTTGCGGGAGGCCTCTGTCCAACAGTGGACGTCTTTCGGCTGAGATGATGATGACGACTTTATACCATCATTTTGTTTACTTATGCAATCTTTGAAACCTTCCTAGGGGATGAATATTGAAAATACTTTATTAACTTTGCTTTATTTGTAAGAAAAAAAAACAATGCCTATGGCATAGATAATATTGTTCTCTTGCTTGCAGCAGATATATTTTGCCTCATATTTGAACAGAGTAAAAGCATATAAATATTAAAAAAAAGTGAAATAAGTGTTTTTACTTAGTCAAAATCATAATGACCTAAACGATGCAACCTCAACGTCGCTTTTTCTCTAAGATAAAATATAAAGGCTTATATTTAGCAGTTAACATTTTATCGTAAAGATGGTTAATTTTCTTTACATCCAGCACAAATCTGATATTGCTAAATTATCACGTAAAATGTGTTTGAATTTAAATTTTAAACTTTCTTTTAGATTTTGAATACTTTATAGTTTAATTTTTTGCAGGACGATTAAAGACAACTAACGACAATAAGTCATCGTGTGAACATTTATTTGCTTGTTGCATTAAAAGTTTGATAACGATCTGTTTCATCTATGATCTGAAGCGATCTATCAGGATTCGAAGAGTGAGGTTGCTCTGATTGCTTCACTGAACGCACGACCCAAATTTGTAAGGTCGTTCCAAAAATCGATTCTTTCACCCCAAGTGAATCAATATTTTAATTAAGTGTCTTAAATCGATATGTCTAGAGATTCACATCGTCACTTTATTCTACAACACCTGCGGATGACTTTAGTTAAAGACTGGTCCTGCAGCACAACTATCAATACTTTTCCAACAAACTATTACCGAATACAGACTTGTCTCTATTTAATTACCCCACAGAGTAATAACACCTTATTCTACCCTAATCAACAGCTTTACACCTTCGCTTAAGTACAAAAAGGACGTAGAATTGAGCCAGTAACAAGCAGAAGCTGACCTCGCACAACCTTAACCCCTTAGATAAATCATTTGCAGTCACCACTTAGTCTCAAGCACCTCAAACAATAACTGTTATTACAGAACCGACAAAAAATTCAATGTGCCCTCCGCCGTATCCACAAAAACATCTTACATATGACATCGTGAATAACCACACTTATCCATCGTAAAGTGGGGACATCATTGTTTTATTATGAATCGTTTGCCATTAGGCGGATTGCGTGGATTTTGCGAACGGATCTGTCCTGCTGACGCAGCGTTTATGGTCATCCTAATAAAGAGTAAGTGTGCCGACCCCGCGTCACTTTAATGATTCCTTCTGGTGGCTTTATATTTGAGGCTCTTGATGCTATTTTTGTAACAGTTATGTCTTTTTTTACTTTGTATGACGTAATTTCACATCAGTGCGAATTCTGTAAAATTAACATCTTCCTAAATTTACGCGTACATCGTGTTTGGAGAGAAATCAATACAATAATTAAAGCCACAACGAATACACTTATTTTTTTTTTATTTCTGTGCCTTCATTTGCAATCTTACACATAAATAAATGTGAAAATTACTTCAATAATGTTTTTCGTTTTGTTTCAACAAATGCTGGGCCAGCATTGTGAAGTATAATATTGTCTTCTGTTTACGCGAATGTTATTCATTGAAATTAAACTACTATATACGGATTTTAACGCGTTGTTTATTTTACACTTTATTACATAATTTAGAAACTGTTACACTACTTTTTGCTGTTGCTTTTCAGCAGTCTCCCCGTGACCATGGCTGCTGAAAAGCAACCGAAACGTCGGGGAAAGTGTACACTTAAATATAAATAGTTTTAATAATTTAATTAGTTTAAAAATTAGTAAAGTTTAATAGTATCTAGTAGTAGTGTAACAGTTTCTAAATTATGTAATAAAGTGTAAAATAAACAACGCGATAAAATCCGTATATAGTAGTTTAATTTCAATGGTGAAGTATGTCAAGTCCTTCTCTTTACTGAGAAGAGGCCCCTGCCCAACAGTGGGATAGTTAATAAACAAAGTTTTAATTTTTATCGTGTATCCAGATTAGATAAAATCATTGTTATTTTTTGAAGTGTAGAATAAAACAGCGTCTCGTAAACGGAGACGTGAATATTTCATTTTCCTGGTTGTCTGTACGTATAAATGTTTTGTTTGTAGATCCTGTCACATAAGTTTGAGTGCGATTAAGAAGTCCCCTGTTCGATTCCCGGGTAGGACAAAGTCTTCTTCTTCTTCTTGTTCTTAGTAACAGCACGGCGTCTGTAAAATATTTTTATGGAATACCACATAAAGAAAAGGCGAAAGTGCGGTTGTATGTTAGTACATAATATATAATATATGTATAAATAATTTGAAGCGGCGGCAGCCCGATGGATAAGGTCCTGGACTTGCGATCGATAAGAATATGTTTTCAGTCTAGCCACACCTTTAGTTACACATTTAACAGAAAAAAAAAAATTTAGAATAAATAACAATTATACTGCAAAACTAATCTCAAGTTAAATACAATTTCATTATTTTACGAAAGTAGCATAGAATACAGTCAAAAATAATTTAAAAACGTTAAGGTCTTCTTAATAAGTTTTAAATGAAACATTTTTAATACAGCACAAACGTAAGAATTATATGGATAAAAAAACTTTTAAAAGATTTCTCAGGGAAATACTGCTTTATTATGTAAAACAGACGTCCCTAAAATTCGGTACAGCCTAGTTTAAGAGCCAGACATCCATTTGTATTCAGTTTTAATGTTGTAACTGAAAAAAAAGTCTAAAAAGCTTCAACGGCCGCTTAGCTTTTTTGACTCGCTAAATTATTAAAATATTTGTCTAAAAGTTCGACTAAATTATTGTGAATTTTTTGCGAACCGTGTGCTTAAAAAGTTATTTTTTGGGTTACTCATACATAAAGCTATTATGATAATTTGAAGGATTGTACTGCAAAGTTACATGGATAAAAGGGAGCTGGTATAAAGCGTAGAGAAAATTTGAGTGAAAATCCACTGTTGCCAATTATTTGGTAACAGTACGAATGCCTAAGTCGCGTTATCCTGGAAAGTACCACATTCCTATAGAAACTGGCACTAAAGTCGTAATACTGTATATATACTGTGTTTCGCCCGGGACGAAAGAGGGCGGTGGTTCACATTTACATCATGATCTTCAATTTATTTAATTAAATATAAATATCTTTAATGACAAAACAATTTAATAATTAAGAATGGACGAGGAAAGACTGACTAAGAAAGTTTATAAGGCTAATGTGAATGGAACAGTCGCAAGAGGAAGACCTAGGCGAACGTTTCTTGATCAGATCGGACAAAGGCCAGGTTTTTATTTTATTTATTTTATTTATTTATTATAACTTTGGAGTACAATCTTTTACAAATATACAATGTCCCACAAAACCGGTTTAGCGGTTTAACTGAGGGTGAGTTGCATTTTATATAACTAATTTTAGCCTAGGTTATACGTATAATTATATTAATACAATAATACTATAGGTTTATATTAAGAGCACCTTGAACCGACGGGCGTGTATGAGGAATGTGATGAAAGTGAATGAAGCCAGAGAAGTGTGTCAGGATCGTAACAAATGGAAATCCGTAGTCTCTGCCTACCCCTCTGGGAAACAGGCGTGAATCTATGTATATATGTATGTATGTCAAAATGCCAAAATGTTCTCAATGCGCCGACCCCGGTATTATTTATTATTTATTTATAATAAGGTATACTTACAGCAAGACATACAAATGTTACAAATATTTATTTATTTATTTATTTATTTAATTATGGCACTCCAACGACTTATTCACTTTCACTTTCACTCTGACACTCTGACATAATTTAATGTTAAACATAATTATACAGAGCGAATTTGCCACTTACAGGTGTGCACAGCACTTACAAATTCAAGGTCGTATATACAAGATTAAAATAAACCAAATTAATTAAAATAAGATTAAACTAGATAAAATTCAATCACAATGAATTAAATTAAAAAAAATTGTTAAATTTTGTATAATTACACATTAATTAAACCTAAAATTAAATCATATTAACTAATAACCATCTATAATGAAAATAATAATATAGTAAATATAAGCACTTACACTATGGATATAACCGTGGGTATATATGTTTGCTTATTAAAAGTGTACACAGCATTCACATGATATAGGCAACATTAAAAGTAATAGAAGTAATAAATGTAAACAATAATAATAATAATAATAATGTTTATTTCAGTTAAGTTACACATATATTAACATTTACTGTGACAGCCACACTAGGCACAACCTGTGTCGTGGCCATCAAACTATACGGATTGTCATATACCTAGAACTTAACTATTACAAATAACTAATATGCATGAATAAATAGATGTGAGAGTGGTGTGAGTGAGTGGACGTTTGGGTTAGTTATGGTGAGTATTTATGATAGTGTGTGAGGTATGGAGTGTGTGTATGTATGTGTGTGTGTATATGAGTGTATAAGTTTTATAAAGGATTGAAGAACGTCTAGAGCAGTACATTTAAATAATGGTTTTAAGAAGTTGTTCCGTGTCGTGGTAAATTTGGCTGGCTATAAAAATTTTTACTCTGACATGGACTTCCCGCATAGTGCTGTGCTTAAGATCGCAATGTTTACTATCTTAACTATTTTATTATTTAAGTGGGTACTTTTTAAACCTTTTGGCAAACGTAGTCTTGCATTTTGTGATGGGAATCTTGAAAACTCTTGCACTTAACATAACCTTATAATCAGGGGAATTCAGGACCGACTTATGCATCTGGATGACCGCATTTTTAACGTATAGCTGTCGTACATACATACATACATACATACATAGATTCACGCCTGTTTCCCAGAGGGGTAGGCAGAGACTACGGATTTCCATTTGCTACGATCCTGACACACTTCTCTGGCTTCATTCACTTTCATCACATTCCTCATCATAGCTGTCGTATGCTTAACAAGTCAGCAGCTTTGTAGAGGTCAACTGTTCGGAAAGTTAATGGTTTTTGAGCATGGCTTTAAGTTAATCATAGTACTTAACAATCAAGCAGTTTCAGTAAATCATTTCTAAATTTATTTTCTGTGTGTTAAATATATCCAAGTTAAGGATCATAATCTTCGATAATCATTTACTATCAGACGAACCGCACGTTTGTTCTTCACTTTTGTTGTATTAAGAAACAAAACCTATAAACATTTTCAAAAAGAGGTTAATTTTGTACTTACTTAGCAACATTGTTCCTGTGTGGAATTCGAACCTAATTCCACACAGACAAAATGTTGTTAAGTACAGTACAGGAACGAGGTAGCGGGATATGACCACTAATCACCTACACCATCCATGCAGAAACTTTAATATCGCAAGTGTACATACTCTGCGATAACCACATATCATTAGGCAAACTGTGCGCTTAATTGCTCTACTAAAAATACTGGGTGATATATATCGCACATACCATACGACCATAACCGCAAACTTCATCGGAATAGTCTAAAATTTTCATACTTTATCACGTGTTGCGGTAAAACCACCGCGGTTATTTTCCAAAGCGAGAAAGTTACAAATCGCATGTGAAATTTAACACGTGCGAATGACATCGTTACAAGAATAATTTACAGCGTGACATGACAACTTTACTATAACATCTGAAACATGGATGTAGTGACATGCCTAATGATCGTTGCCTGACTGTTGCCAACTGTTGTGCAGAAGTATTATAGTAAGTAAATTCAATTACATCATGCATACTTTACATAACACACCAAAGAAAATAAAGAAAAAGTGCGGATACTCGGCTTCTAAAATTAATAAATTTTTTAGACGTTACTTTAACTGTATAATAAATTTATCACATAAATGAAAGAAAACTATGTCTTAGAGCTTACTATACGGTAACAGATTTTGAAGAAGGTAAATGTGCTTGGGATTTGTCTACTCTCACCCACCGAATATTTATTAGAGATATTTTAATATTCAATTATTATTTTTTTATTAGCAGTTCAATGTTCTTTGTGGTTTCACCCACGTTTATTATTTCTGCTCCATTTCGGTGGCTGAAAACGTGATGTTGCCTATGTTATTTCTAGATAAAGTAGCTTTCTAATGGTGATAGAATTTTTAATATCAGGGTAGTAGCTCTTGAGTATATTAATTACAAACAAAAATACATCTTTTTACGTGTCCGAAGTTTTTATTAATTTTTAGCAATTAATATCTTAATTCTTATATCATATTAAATGTATGTGTGCCTGTAAATCCCCAAAAAAGAACTGTGAGCTATTCAACCAATAAATTGGCGTGGCTTTTACACGTTCTAGTTAGTATGTGTGGATACATGACGGTTATAGGCTATGTCTTTTCCTTCCTTCTTTTAATGAATATATGTGGCACTCACCAGGGTGGCAGTTAGGTTGCCCCATGACCTCGAATGTTTGCAGCGTTGTCACGCTGCGTGACATATGGTGCCTAGAAATTCCTTTGACGTAAACTATTTCGGGTGCCACCTGAAATCGGGGCTGTGAAATTGAGCCGGTATAAAATCAATTACACTTATCTTGCAAGTACATGTCACGCGATACATTTACGAGAAGAGGAAATTTTAATAGTGTTTTAAGAGAATTTTGAATGCACAACTTTGAGCACGTACATTTGCTATACGCGTTTGTCACAGCCAGATATCACAGCCTAACACTTATAAAAAAAAACTGACTTAAATCTTAAGCAAGGACGTAGCATTTTATAATACTAAAGTATTTAAGAAGAACGCTTGGGTAAATATTATTTTAGACTCTTGTTTACAAAAATACATTATTTACATACATAGTGTCACCGATATGTTTTTGAGGGGCAAATATATATTACACTTATCACACGTAATAGGGGTAAGCTTATTGACGTCTACTGGACTCAGTTCTAGAGCCGTTTTCGTGTCAGGAAAACCCAATAACACATTTCCTGGCCCGGTGATTAAAACCCGAGACGTCATGCAAAGCAGTCGCATAACACTACTGCACTACAGAGGCCATCAAGAAACTTTTATCATAAAACAGAAATGATTAGACAAATATCAGAAACTAACATCCCTTGCCTTTGCTACTGGTATCTCTTAGATTTTTAGATTATACTGTTAATTTTACGATGACTGGAGCATGACAACAAAACAGGCAGACTAATTACTAGATGTATAACATTTTAGACTTTTAAACTTTCGCGTTGCATGATATACATATATATAATATGTAACGGGTATTAACGCGATCATGCATAATGTTTCGACCAGGTTACACCGGCCGTGGTCACAAGCTGACTGTCACGTGAACGTCAAGCATAAAAAAGGTAAACATTATGCATGATCGCGTTAATACCCGTTACATATTATATACATATATAACATTTGAGACGCCTCAACATTTTATTTCATCGCGTTTAAATTTTACATTAATAATTATGTTTTAATATTGTAACATTCTCATTTTTGTTGCCAACAACAGTTGCGCAACAAAAATGGCGACATCTTACAAGTCGAGTGCCTAATAAAAACACTAACTGTCATAAACGTCGCTCGTAATCTTTATATCTGCCTGAGTAGGGGATTCTTTATTATTTCTCTTATATTATAAAACTCGCGTTAAAGATTTAGTCTCAAAATAGAATGATACAGTTTACGGTTGACTGAATTAATTTATTGACATATTTAGTTCGTAGGACAGTTGAGTTTTGGAGTTCAGTATTTATTATGCTTTTACCATATTAAAAAGAGAGAATATAAAAAAAATTGTCTGCTTCAATGACGCAGCAGTAATGTATGCGAATTGTGTACACAAGGGTCGATTTCTGAGCCAAAGAGTAGTACTGGATTTTCAAGAAAATCTCAAAAATAACACGGTGTTAGAAACTCTAGACGTAAGCGACAATAGGCTCGCCTATTACGTCGAACTTAAAAGCATATCTGTCTACGCCTTCCAGATATAGGTGTAAAATTATGTATATAATTGTATTAATCTTAAATATTAACAAGCACTAAAAGTATATTTTTCTGTTTTAGAGTTTGAAAAAACTCTTATACAACCTAGAGACTCGCAATTAACGCTATTCGAATTAGCATAGTCGATATACCCCTGAAATGACTATGACCTTTGACCTCTGACCACGTGTCACGAGTCACGTGATAACATTTTTTCGAACTCTAAGATTTACGGCAATTCATGGCCGTTTCTCACTTGTTTTATGTCAAAAATGTTTACGTGTGTTTTTTTGATGGTTGAAGAAACTAGGAGCATGATAGTCTTTTTAACCTGACATAATGTACAGGGTGTACCCATTACTAGACTCAATGCTGCCAAGAATTATCCATCAGAGAATCCAATATATTTCTAGTCAAACTGTGTATCAAACACGAGACTTCAAGACCGACCGCAAATGGATGAATATAAACAAATGAACGGAGCTACTACATGACACTTGCTGTGGAGCAGTGCGCTAATTCCATGGTCTGTACCAGGGATGTCGCGGATGCAGATAGTTTGACATCCGCGGATGCGGATGCGGATACGGATTTTTGAAGACTCACATCCGCAGATGCGTATACGGATGCGGATATCCAAATTGATGCGAAAGCTCCGCAATTGCGGATGCGGATGTTGATGAAAATTATTCATCTTATTTAATAAAAAGTATCAAATATCACCGCCTTCGCAGGTTCAAGCCTGTTTTGCAAAGGTTCATAAATTAAACACGTACTACTGAACAACTGATTTCTTTCTTATCGTAACCTACGCTATATCTGGATCTGCGTTGATTATTGTGGAGGTGGATGCGGATGCAATTGTCAAAATCGATGCGGAACCTGCGCAATTGCGAATGCGGATGCGAATATTCGCAACATACCTGGTCTGTACAACAAAGGAATCGACCATTTTTATAATAAGTAGTATTGTTTATGTGGAATCTAGTCGAGACAAATTATGCCTTCTTAGTGCTCCGATTTATGTAACAAACATCAGTATTACTGGCACTAACACCATGCATATTACAAATATTCATACAACAATAACGTCTAGTTAGAAACAGTCGAGCCACTAGCAAAAGCAACTAACAATAGCCTCTTTTTTACACCAAAATTTACATTATAATGGTGGTCTTCGTAACGTAGCTAAGGTAGTGTTGACCAAAATATAATAAAAGTAAACAGCTGCACGACTAATGGCACCTGCTATGTATTATAGAAATCCAGTATCGTGTTTCAGTTTTCCAGTTTACGCTTATGTTTGCCGCCGATCGTTTTGATAAGATCCTGGATAATTTTTTCGGGAAATAGGATTTTTGATTTTTCTGTAAGAAAGTTCTTTTTAGAACACTATATCAGCTATTTTTAGAGTCTACGTAATAGGAGTAATTTTAAAAGAGATAAATAATGTAGTTGACTAAATAATATTAATTAGTAAATAATCGGCAGAAGGTGCAATGGTGCCTAATAGATTTTTTTATAGGTTCTACGCGTAAGTTAGACACGTAAATTGATCCTTCAGTTTACCATCGATCATGGTGACTTGAAGTTAGATTATTTTTGGAACAAGATCATTTCGAATTTGCTGTAAGAAATTCTTCTAAGAGAATTTTTAAACAATCAACGATGCCATACTGCTACTAAGATTTCTTTAACAGAATAGCCTATAATTGCTTTGTTTGACCTGTGAATTGAACCCGGTCCGCAAACAACTCCAAGTCCTATTTTAAGTTATATTATAACAAAAATATTTACAAAAAGACATGATTAATAAAAGTGTTAATGATGATGTGTGTTTCTTCAGGGATAAAATCATTATCGCTAGGCTAAGTGACAGTGAAAGTTTTAAATAATATGATAAGATATCTCTAAGGACAGTTACTCATTTGTAAAACAATATTAAATTGCGTTTTCTGAGCTGGTCAACTTTGATGACAATATAAGAGCATAGCAACTCGTGTGAAACATACAACAGCCTTGTCATCGAGAACATTAGGTAGATCTCTCAGATATGCAAGTTTACCAGCAATATTTCCTTCATTGTTACATCTTGTGATAAGTATTTATTATAATATCCATGTAACTTAAAAATGTCAATGCTATATACACTCTTTAGTAATGGGAGACAGATCCCGGCGTCAGTGACATATGACGTGACATTTTTCAATTTAATACAATTCAATGTTTAGCAGACCATAAGTTACACAAATATCGAACAACTAATTTAGGCTAATATAGAACCTAAATTAGGAGCAAGCCAGAGTCAAGTCCTTTCTAACTTCTGTCTAACTTCCATTAGCATCTGCCCTAATGACGAATTATATATTTATATAATACGATTTTTATCTTAATACCTATTCTGGGCTTTGCCTCGTATACCGTCTTACAAAACTATTTACAGCGTTTACATAAATACTGCCTAAAAATGTGTACCATATTGTCGTTGAACCTCTACCTACATTTTCTTTCATACATATTGCGAGGATTGATACTACATATTGCAAACGCCTGAAATCGATCAACTGATTTCCACACGACACGATAAGAAACAAATGTGACACCAGCTTTATGTGGAACTTTCTTAGTTTACATACACTATGCACAAACAAAATTCAACCGTATTCTCAATAAGGTACAGTCGGTTTTTGACTGATGAGGCTATATTTAGATGTTGATCTGGAGGTGCGAAGTCAATGCGTCAGTACTGTTTGACATTTGACGCCCAAACAATACAAAAAACGTTGTCGACATGTACAGGATTATTTTCTGATACCGTTTTAAATGACAGGAGGAATTTCATGGATTTTAACTGGCGGTCTTTATGTGTATTTTTTAAAGAAAAGAGTTTTAGTTACAGTATTGTACGAATGACGCAGTGGTTAATGCTAGCTGTATCAATATTTGTAAATATATACGCAACCGTGGCGCGGCAGTGGTAAATGTGATTGCTGTGTATAAGATCTTGGATTAGATTCTAACAAAGAGCTATTGGTAAATTCTCAGAAACAGTAATTTGCTATTCAAGTAATAACATACTTGGCAAAATGTGGGTGTAATACATATCTGCCTATACCATCGAACATAAGCGTGAGACATTAAAGAAGAATAAGTCTTAACTAAAAGAAGTTTTAATAAAAAAATAAGAAACAACTTATACAAAATCCTACTTTTATTTCTTAGGTATGTACACGACAACACCATTTGATATCGTGTTGCAATAAGTACTTAATGTCCTTTCAACCTTCCTTAGCTTACCTTTGCGAAGCCTAGCACAGACTTATGCATATTTATCGCGGAAGTTATTAGTCATCTATTTAGTTCCAATAGTTTATATTCCAGGTCGTGCGAAATGATATTTGATGTTTCTATTAGGAAATTCGTAGTCTAAGTCAGTAAGTCAAAATAAGACCTATGTACGTCAAAATCTATTGGTCAATAAGTTTTCTGCAGATACATTTATAACATTTGCTTAATTCAGGCAGAGGAGAAAAGAAAAGTCTCGGTCACTCATTTATATCGCCAACGACTTATAAGTTTAGATATTGACCTAGTAGATAATACGGTTGTCTGTTATTACTGGGACCTAAAACATAGGTCGCAAATTTTAATTATAATGCTCTCAGTCTATGCAGATATATACAAGCTAGAATCTCTGTTTTAGAACTAGCAAATTATACGTCTGTATGTCTCAAAATGTAAATCCATGTGCGTTTTTCTCTTGATTATTTTTATGGATGAATTTTTACCTCTAGTAAAAATAAATAGTCAATGGATTTGTGCGTTGGTCGAAAACTATTTCTTTGGTATATTTAATCCATCGATAGATAATCTATTGTAAGCGGTCATAGATGACCGCAGCAAAGTTTAGAGGGTTAAGTTATAGAATTGAGAAATAATTTTTACACTCGATTAAAAACAAATAGGGAAGTACTTAACAATAATGTGACCAAAAGAGCCTATGATTATTTATTGAAGTTGATATAGAGAAAGTAAAATAAAGGAGCAGAATTCATTCTCAATGCATTTATACCCTTAAAGCTCTGCAGAATATAAATGCCAAGTTAAATTAAAATATAGCGGTTAATAGTGGTCAATGCGAAAGTCATTCTTATCCTACAGTAGCCTTTGCATAAAACCACACATATTCCTTCAAAGCCATTCAAGGGATTAAAGACTAATATCCCTAAACGATAATCACCGTTGGACACAGCTGGAAATCGCCAGAGCAATTTATTTATAGCGTAAAGTCAACTCACGCGCCATCATAATTTAGTGTATCTTTAGGAGCGAAGGCGCGCGCGCGTCCCGCCATTTGAAAAACAAAAACGAAAATGAATTTGTTCGAAATATGAATCGGATTTCGTTTGTCGTTCGTAATTAATCGGTTATCGGTAGTCGATATTTGAAATGGTATTCGAATTTTAAATTGTGATTATTATGTGTCCGTGCTGTGTTTTGTTTTTGGATATTGTGTTGAGTTCAGGTAATTTTCTTTTTCTTATTCTTATACTTTCATGTAAAAGCTGACTGACATTTGGTGTAGTTCCAGAATAGTGGTGTAATTATACAGGGAGTTACCGATATAACATGCAAAATATTGTTTAATACATAACGTTTTAATGAGTCGTAAGATTTTAACCGGTACCTAGTAGAAAACAACATGTTTTACGCTTTTATAGCTTGCATAAATGACAATACTATTATTCAGACTTTTAATGAATTACTAATTTAATAAAAATAAGTGCTCTACAATTAGGTGCTTAAAAATTATTTATTCGTGTGTAATTAGTTTTGATAATAATAGGTATCGACAGGACAAAATACACATACCACTACCGTTTCAAAATAAAAGTATTTGTTATGGAAATATTAAATAACTACCGTGAGTCGCATTGTGAATAGTCTACTTGATATATTCTATACAAATTGAAATGCGTAACAATTCCATACGATATATTTACTACTAACTAATTAAGCTTTTAGAATTATTACTAAGTATGTTTAAATAATACGTACATCGTTTTGCAATTAGTTCATAATATTATGTTACGTTTACGAGAATTTAAATTAAATTGCTTTATTATTTAATCGCGGTTTATTTACAACTTTTATAATATAATATTATCAGTCTGTATTAAATCTATCCCACTGCTGGTCAAGGGCCTCTTCTCAATGTGAAATGGCCGTAGTCTATCTCGGTGGCAAATTGAAAGATTTCACATGTCTCCGAAAACATTCTGGTGAACTCTCGGTCATGTAGGTTTCCTCACAAAATTTATTACCTATTCAATTTGCCCATAACTTCGAAGGTACCCTAAGGAATTGAACTTGAGATCTTTGCGTGGCTGTTTAACAATCTCCAGCTAAGCTATCAAAAAGACGTTAAAATAAAAGTTATAATTATAATATAAAACCGCAATAAAATACATGTAAAGTTAGTTAATTCCAGTTAGCTCATGCTTTAATTTACTTTTTAAAGTATACCGTAGACTTGAGCCTATATGCTTTAATTTACAATTTAAAGTATATATTTCGCCTATATTTCAGCAGAGGGGTACTGGCGAAATGGAAATATACATCACTACCTAGAGGTGTACATTCTCATTTCGCCAATAATGTGTTGGACTCATTTTCATACTGCGTACGGATAGTAAAAAAATTTCAAGCTCGTTGCATAGGTCATGGTCACAAGCTGACTTTAAAAAAGCATAGTCAAGCGTTGCCGAGAATATAAGCAGCCAGTGGTATACTAGAACTACATTTCACTAGTTACGGTTTTAGGTTCCAGCTAGGGTTGCCACCTTTATTTTGAACGAATAGAGTACATTTACTATCTGAGGTTTTAGTTGACATATTTTTTGAAGTGAAAACTTCTTTAGGCGCGTTGAGCACTTTTTGGGTAAACAAAAATCATGGAACTCGCGTC
The DNA here is from genome assembly GCA_930367265.1 of Catocala fraxini. Classification (NCBI taxonomy): domain Eukaryota; kingdom Metazoa; phylum Arthropoda; class Insecta; order Lepidoptera; family Erebidae; genus Catocala; species Catocala fraxini. Next base: position 2,781,116 of record OV884040.1, on the reverse strand, counting down.
ATCGTCACCGAACGAGCATTCAAAAATAATAATCTAATAGCTCGACGGTACAATTTACAAGTTACTTAGTTTTCACTTCTAGCGGCAGTCCTCAAATACTGCCCCGCAGATTTTTTTTATTACCATACCATACTTGTTGATGCTAACAATAAATATTTACTATAAAGGAACGTGTTAATCGGATCTTTACGATATATGTCTATATTAAGCTGGATAAACAAATGTCTTTATCTAATTTAGGGAATCTCTAAAGCGTTGCTTTAAGTTAAAAATTTTTACTTAAATACCCCTATACCGCTTTGCTCGAGCTCTGAGGTACGATTCTCTGAATCGTACCTGAGACCTCGGGCACAGCAGTTCCATTTAATACCGCTACGCATGTTACTATTTTATACCATCGTAGTATGTACATAAACATTTTTAGAGGCTACCAGCTAAGCTAAGATAGAAAGAAAGAAAGAAACATTAATTGCTACAGACAGTGAGACACAATTGAACGAACAAAACAAAATATTCAACAACAATTTATTAACTAACCTAAGCTTTCAAATGAATTTAATAAAGAAAAACGTATTCCTAATATTATAAATGTGAATTGTTTGTTATGCTTTTACGCCTTAACTACTCGACCGATCATCATGAAATTTCGCGAATATGTACATTTATGCAAGTGAAGACGCAAAATCTAGTACAAAATCAAGTCACATAGGTACTTGTATTAGAAGCGGGTTCACATCGATAGTGCAATTGTATTGATTCGAACCACGAGCTATCCACCGCAAATCGAATACCTTTTACATTGGGCTACCACAACTCCTATCATCGAAATACTACTTACTAGTCGCAAACTTGACTATCCACTCGAATCAGTCGATACTACCAAGTTGCCCTTTATTCACAAATAATACACTCATGTAATTAATCATATTAAAATTTTAATCAACGATAAAATCTACTTGTACTGTTGATTTATTATTTTTGAATAACTATTCAAAAAGAACAGCTGATATTGACAGCTGCGCGTGTCGGCGTAACAGCTGAATTTATTACACACAAAATATTTAAACAAAAAATAATCGCACAGAGCGTAATTATGAAATATTGATATATTTTTTATTATATTATATTTTATACGAATTTCATCGTGTTGTTTATTTTAGAACAATATTATTACATAATTATGAAATAAATAAAATACTTTTAATATTACTTCTATTATTTTATTTCAATTATTAATCTATTTACGAGCAGCGATAGCTCAGTGGGGAGACCAACAGACTGCAATGCAGAGGGTCTCGGGTTCGAACCCACGTCGCGCACCTCTGACTTTCGGAAGATATATGACTTTTCGAAATTATGTGCGTATTGATTGACAATTATCGCCTGCTCCGTGTCTCGGAGAGCACGTTAAGCCGTCGGTCCCGGGTGCCATGAACATCTGTGGCAGTCGTTATTGGGAAAGTCAGTACCCTCTAATATCCTGACTCTGGTCTAGCCTTAGGGTATCGTTAGCCTTCGGGTTGCGGAGGTCAGGTGGCAGCCGCTCCGTGTAAAAACTGATATCCAGTCAAATCCAGTTAGACCAGAAAAGCCGACTCCAAGTGACCTGGGAATAATAAAGGCTAAGAGAGAAGAAGAATTATTAATCTATTTAGATTTTAAGTTTTCCTGACAGAGTGAATCTTTGTCTAGTCTAGAGTCTCTCAAAAAGTTATTCAGTACTAGCACGGAGTTTAGGAATATGCCCGTTAGACGGCAAAACTCTTGAGCTCCGCCTCCTGCGATTCTACCGTCATAAGAAAAATAAGTATTTGTCAGTATTTTAATATTTAATATTAAAAAAACTGGCAGATACGTCTTTTTTATACTCATTCCAAATAAGTAAAATCTTTAGAAAAAGAATTTGGTACGTTTTCCCCCTATTACTCTCCCGGTATAGGCCCTGGATTCCCGGATCAGACAATATATTATTGGATTATTTTTAAATAAACTTTGAGTAGCAGTATACAGTCAGTAAACGTGTTTATTAAATATCAATAAGCTCGTCCTCTATTACGTGCAATCGAAAAACAAAACTGTCAAAATGTGCGTCTAAATACACTTTTGCATATAAAACTATATAATGTAAGGCCAGACATATTTCAGTATTAATAAATGAAGGCAGCCAGCTTACATTTAATAATGAATGGTTAATATTCTTTTAAATTAAACTAGTTTAAAGTTTACTTACATACCGCGAGCCCGCGTCTCTTACACATTTCATTGTTCACAGCCGCAGTGGGATCAAAGCACTAACTCTACATTTTATAATACTTCAACTTGTCAAGAAACTACTAAAGAATTTTATTACTTTTATTAAAGAATTTTGTTTTTATATAGTCTCGTTTTAGGTAAGTTCACGAAATGATTACTGTTTTAGTTTATCTTTAAAGAGCCAATTATAGTTTATCTTTAGAATGCCAATGATTTGGATATTTAATTGAAATTTATAATTGTTTGATTCATTGAAATTAAACTACTATATACGGATTTTATCGCGTTGTTTATTTGACGCTTTATTACATATTATATTACATTTACGCAGAATGAGCTAAATAGAAACACCAATGATTAAATTATGTTCGGGTACTTTGAAATAACTACACTGGAACATTGAGACAACTACCATCTTAGTCTCCCCGTGACCATGGCTGCTGAAAAGCAACCGAAACGTCGGGGAAAGTGTAAAACTAAATTAAATCTAAATAGTTTTAATAATTATTTAATTAGCTTAAAAATTATTAAAGTTTAGTAGTAGTAGTAGTGTAACAGTTTTCAAAATTATGTAATAAAGTGTCAAATAAACAACGCGATAAAATCCGTATATAGTAGTTTAATTTCTCTGAATAATATTCGCGTAAACAGAAGACAATATTATTTGATTCAATTATAATGACCACGAATGCTATCCCTAGAGATACGATTATCCTAACTAATTTTATAAATACGAATGTGAGTTTGTTTGTTTGTTACGTTTTTACCCCTTAACTACTCGACTGATCATCCTGAAATTTCGCATATATATTATTAAGAGAACAGAAAAGAATATAGGATACCTTGTAATATATATTTCTTAAGATGAATGCAGTACCTACTTTTATATCATCGTCTTATTAAGGGATATATGGTGGTATGGTATAAAACTGTATTAATTCTATATGTAATACACTTTTTATCAACTATGTATCGTAAAAGCACGGAAACCTTTTACAGCAGATAAGAAATGAAAATAGAAAAGACAATTGCCTCACTAGGAGTAATTCCTGTATCACGGATCACTTTATAAACACCAACGCAAGAAAAACAGCGGACACAATAAACACACAAACTTGCAATAACCATTTGTGGATCTCACCATTTTTAACCATCACTTGGCATAGAAGCGATAGCTCAGTGGGGAGACCAACAGACTGCAATGCAGAGGGTCTCGGGTTCGAACCCAAGTCGCGCACCTCTGACTTTCGGAAGGTACATATATGACTTTTCGAAATTATGTGCGTATTAATTGACAATTATCGCCTGCTCCGTGCCTCGGAGAGTACGTTAAGCCGTTGGTCCCGGCTGCCATGAACATCTATGGCAGTCGTTATTGGGAAAGTCAGTACCCTCTATTATCCTGACACAGGTCTAGCCTTAGGGTATCGTTAGCCTTCGGGTTGCGGAGGTCAGGTGGCAGCCGTACCGTGTAAAAACTGATATCCAGTCAAATCCGGTTAGACTAGAAAAGCCGACCCCAAGTGACTTGGGAATAATAAAGGCTAAGAGAGAAGACTTGGCATAGGAGACGAAAATTTATTTAACACTACATCACTATCCGTGAAGCCACTTCCAATTCATGCACTACTATTGAGAAATTTCTAACGAAATATTAGCAATCCATTGCCCGAACTTCAAATAGGTGCAAACTATGCGATGAATGCCTCAGGATTAGAATTCAGGTGTTTATTGAGTGCGTCCAGATTGCGAGGAACACAAAATTTACAAGAGCAATTGGAATGAAGGGCGAGCAATTCATTCTTCTTCATTACCTTCATAGTTTCACGCGTACATCTACAAAGTATCGCTTTATAGATTTTTTTTATATAGGCGTAGGCATAGCTATATTATAGCCCAATTTAAATTCCCACGTAATAGTGGCAATGCTAGTCGTATTTGTGCGTCAAAGATTTTATGATCCTTAAAAAGGGTAGTCATTTATTACCACAATTATAAAAAAATAACATGCCTTTTTTATTTTTTGTACATTGCATTTTTATGCAATGCAAATATCAAAATCACCTGTATACATATTACACAAATACAAAATATATTTTGTATTTTTTTATTTGTAATAATAATAATATAATATTCTACCACATACACACAACACCGTCTAGCCCAAACTAAGCAGAGCTTGTACTATGGGTACTAGACAATGGATAAACATACTTATATACTTTTTTTTTGTAAATACATACATATTATACATAGAAACACCCAGACCAAGACAAACATCCATGTTCATGCACACAAATGTTTGACTTGTGCGGGAATCGAACCCGCGACCTCAGGCGTGGCAGTTGGTTACACTAACCACTACGCCATCGAGGCCGACATGAAATTAAGTAACATACGTCATACGTACATAATTTCACGCCTGTTTCCCAGAGGGGTAGGCAGAGACGACGGATTTCCATTTGTTACGATCCTGACATACTTCTCTGGCTTCATTCACTTTCATAACATTCCTCATGCACGCTAGGTTACCAAATTTGGGATGGCACCCAAAATCAAAAATGATTAAGTCACTTTCACAATGCCAACATGACATTTGAATCCTAATTCTAACTAATATAATAATAATAATAATAATAATATTCTATCACATACATATAACATCATCTAGCCCAAACTAAGCAGAGCTTGTACTATGGGTACTAGACAATGGATAAACATACATATAAACCGTTTTTTTTTTGTAAATACTTACATATTATACATAGAAACACCCAGACCAAGACAAACATCCATGTTCATGCACACAAATGTTTGACTTGTGCGGGAATCGAACCCGTATTATAAATGTCAATGTGAGTTTGTTACGCTTTCTCGCCTTAACTTTGACCGATCATAATAAAATTTTGCATACAAGTTACAGAAAAGGACATAGGGTTCATAGGTTCATCCAGAAAAAAAGCACGGTGCCCAAGGGACAGAAATTTGTTGACAGAATCTAAATTAACGCAAGCGAATAACCTAATCTTAAAAATTTTACACTGGCGTTCTCTATGTGTAGTGTGAGCGCACTCTTTTTAGTGTGAACTCTTTTTCATGCGATCTGAGTTTTGAGACATCTATGATATAAATCTGTGACAAAAATACTGTTATTGCTAAAAATAATAAACTTAAACAAGAATAGTATGTGCTGGTATTCGTTGATACCACATATTTGCTCCGTACAGTAGTCTCAAACGTAGCTGGCCATACGTTCCGTCCATTACCTATTAATATATTCGTGGAATTAGCGCAGCTGTTCTATTTGTGACATCTTTTTGTTCTACCAATTAACATCTCATCTCCATTTTGAAGAATTGCAAAACTGCATTTATCTTCGTATTTCTAAACGTATTTCAGTTTTATCCTTTCCGTATTAATGTATGCAAATTAAGTAAAATTAATGTAGGTTTGCTTTTGTATGTAACATGAACTAAAAATTGTAAACTAAAATCTTGAAATCGATTGTTATTATAAGGGTTGATTTTTAGATTGTTAAATTTGACAGATTACTTTTACAAAAGCTGTTAAATAATAAATTTATTTACGAGTTTAGATTTTACTTTGGACGAAATTCAATATCGTCCATGATCTCTTATATTAAGATCAATTTTACAATCGTTAAATAAGCTTATTTCAGGAGTTAATTGTAGGTCTTGATGTCGGAAGAGGGACTAGGTCCCCACTTTGTCGTTGGGGACCAAGTCCCCCAATTGTGTGTTCTTTTTTTTTTGTTGGTGAGTTTGTGTGATGATTGTGTGGGACCCGCCACGTCCATCGGCGGGTCAAACCTTTGACGGGGTCGCGATTTGCATGCGAGAGCGATCCGCGCGACCCCGCCATAAAGGTGTGCGGAACACCGCGGTGGTTTTAGTCGGTTTAGCCCAAATTTCCATCTTATGGGCTGGATCCCGACATATCCCCATCGCCCGCCCCAAAACCGGCGATGAGGAATGTGATTTGCACATTTACAAGCGTTAAAAAAAAAGAAAGCAGTTCATTGTAGGTACAGGGTTTTGGATAAATAACTGTCAAATTTATTTCTAAACGTATTTCAGCTTTTTCCTTTCCGTAATGTATGTATGTATGCAAATGAAGGAAAATTAATGTAGGTTTGCTTTTGTATATTACATGCGTTAGAAATTGTGAACTAAGATCTCGAAATTCTTTGTTATTAGATTAAGGGTTGATTTTGAATGGTTAAATTTGACGTATTACTTTTACAAAAGCTTGCAAATTTGACCTTTGGACGAAATACAATTTCGTCTATGATCTTACATTTAAGATTGAATTTTAGTTTATTTTAGTAGTTAAATGTATGTAGATGCAGGGATTTGTACCAATGTAAAAAGACTGTCAATTGCCGTTTATTCGTTACTATGGCCTTGTCTGTTCCTCAGACAACGGCTATGCGAATTTCATGAATATTCGCCGAGTGCTAAAGGCGTGAAATCATTACAAATAAACAAATTCACATTGGCATTAATAATATTAGTTAGGATAAGAGGAGACAACTTAATCAGATTTTTATAAAAATATGATTAAGTTGTCAAACAAGTAATGCGAAATAATGTACATTAAGTACACGCTCTCCAATTTAATAAGTCTGAGGAGTGCACTCAAACATGTTGATTTGTAGTGACCGCTTGGCTCAGACTACGAAACTTAGAGGGCATGGACCAATCCAGTCAAGTTGTTCCTTCTAGAATGTAGTACATATCAACCCTGGCACAGCGGTAGTGAATGCGACTGCTGTGCATGAGGTCTCCAGTTCTAATCCTGCGTCGGGTCAACAAATTGTTATTAGGTTTTTCTTTTATCCCAGAGTTAGGAAGTTGGCAGTGTCAGACATCCCCGTGCCTCGGAAAGCACGTAAAGCCGTTGGTCCTGCGCCTGATCTCTCTCTGATCGAGTCGGTTTGCCATACCATCGGATTATGATAATTAGGGACCAGATAATGCACTTGTGCTTGCGCACAAACTTATGCACCATAATATCTCCTACGCATATTTCTAATCTCCATTAAGATTGGCCGCCGTGACCGAAATTCGGCCTAGAGAACCTGTTACGAATGGCAACGTCACATGCAAGTGTCATTTTTGAGGTTAACTTATTAGGGCTGTATTTTAATATGTGTTTAATACACTCTACAGACTAAAGTAAAATATATTATACTTGCATTCGTTGTCCTCTTACTATGTAAATATTGGTTTCATTTGGCACGTTACATTAAAAAATACGTAAAATACAAACAATGGTTTTTATTTCAAACCACTTTGACCCACTTACAACAAAGAAATTTAATCGTCATAAATACTCGATTTAATTATGTTCACCTCGTATTGAATTTATATTTCATATTTGCCTTTCAACTTTAAATTCTGTACATTTATGATACCAATATCAATTAAACAATATCTATTTTGGTAGTCTGCGGCATTAAATACGCCACGCACGTGAGTGCATGCAGTTTGAATACTATAAATGTTTTTTTTTATTTTATATACAAATCTTTACTATTTTGAAATTAATTTGAAATTTAAACATTTATGGAATTTCATTTTGTTCATAGGATAAGAATTAAACTTATATTTTAAGTACGATTCACACGAAACAGAGCTCTTTAGAGCGCATTATACAATGCGCCAAAGGAAATTAAATTTTATGCAATACATACAATTCAGGGTGATATAATTATGTCTCATACATGTTGGAAACAGGTCAGCTGCTCCCAAACCTTGCGAATGATGTTTAGATTCGCGAGCATTTCGAAAAATACAGTTATTTGGGTTACTCTCATCGGCTTCGTTTGATTACTACGTGCGGTTTGGTGTGAATCATGCTTTATTGTTATCCGTGGCGACAGGCGTTAACATTTTATATTATTATTTATAAGTAGCTAAAGACTAGTAGCGTACTCTAGCTTATAGCCTATATACGATAAACACGGATTTTTAAAGCAGATTGTCTTTAAAATATGTTCTTTGTCGTATATATTGTAAGTGATATTATAATATATTAAAATTAATTTTATTCAGTCTTATCATTATTATTATTTTTATATATTGTATATTATCTGTGTCTATGTGTAAAGTTGATATTATTCTGTTTTTATATATACATAGATATATTTTAAATATTTTCTTTGATAATATTATATAATTATGGTTTATATCCGTGAGTCACTAAAGGACCCAGTTAAAAACCAGCGTCAGGCTTTCGTCTGACACATGCTGAACTGGGCCCTATTTGACACTACTGCTAACACTTACTTTATATGTATTTTTTTTGGTATGGTTTTATTTCGCTAAGTTTATTTTAGTATCTATTTCTTTTATTTTATACGTGTTTGTGGTATGTGTCAAATAAATAATTTTTCTTTTCTTTATTTCTTCTCTATATTGTACAAATATACACACATAAACTCATGCCTTTATTCCCAAAGGGAAAGGGAGAAGTGTATTACAGGCACATTTTTCTAGATATAGTTTTCGGATCCAGATTTTTTTCTGACATACCCAGTCTTATATACCTTGACCTGGGAATCGATCTCAGGACCGTTATGCACAGCAGTCGCATTCACTACCACTATTCCACCGAGACAGTCTTTGAAGATTTCATTGGTATTTGTAGAACATCAGGTCTTTCAACAAACTTTACCAGCTGATAAGACTATATTTGACTAATCCCTCTCAGTGCCAGGGAGTCACCACCAGTTACACAATTAAATGAAGGGCTTATGTAATTATTGTGATCAGATATTATCCATACTTAAATGTATTCAAATTCAACAAATATTTTCTATCCTAGATTTTCTATTAGCCACAACATGCTAACATACAGGATGTAACAATTGAACAGGTGAGTCCCCTATGCTGGCCGTGTGACCCGGCGCGGGCGCAGGCGGGCCATTCGCGAATCGTACACGCAAATTGATAGTACGGTGATTCATACGCTTTGAATGGGTGTGTCTTTACGCTCTGTGTTCATATATAAACTCTAGCCTCTATACCCAATAAAGGAGGTAAGCAGAGGGCATTCCAAATATAATCTGGCATGTTTAGGTTTCACAAAATAAGAATTCATAGCAATTTAAAGTAAAATGTACAGGATTGTTATGGGCTCAAAATCGTCAAATAATAAATATAACGCAATAACTATCCGCTCAAGGCGCAATTAACAAAACAAAACATTGTGTAATAAATATTTAAACATGACCAATCTTTTTTTCAATCATTGCGCAATATTAAATTTTCGTTATATAATATTGCACAACTTTCGATACAGCTCAAATTAAATTGTAAGTCGATGAACCTACAAGTGATGATTTGGTGAGATGATGCCAGGGTGCCGACGCCGTACTTCTGACGGAAATTTTCTTAACAGAATAATGAAATAATCCTTTATCCGACCCAGAAACGAACCTAGAGCCTTACAATATCCATTCCAACTTGAAGTACAGGTTAAATGATTTTAACAATCGATTCACTTAAAAACTCATTAAACATATGAATCGTGGCGCCTGTTTGGCGCCTGCGGCGTCTTAGTAGTTAATATGATAATAATGTCAATAAATCTCTTATCCTTCAAACAAAGGAAACAGCTCATTATAATGTCCACAAGCGATTGATTGGCAATGTATACATATTGATGTCATATGCTTTGAAGTTGCCACTGCTTAAGAATAACCATTTCCTGCTAAACGTTATAGGAATCATGATTCACAATTGGTTTAGAGCCGTTCAGAAAGTAATAACGATCATTCTGTACAAAATAATTAATGAAATTTATTAATATGCTCAAAATCATGTATAAATAATCATACTAATATAATTAATACGAAACTTTGTGAAGATGTTTGTATGTTTGTAACTCAATCACAATTAAACTACTCGACGGATTTAGATTAAATTTACTACACGGATAGGCCATGTCCTGGATTAACTTATAGCATCCTTTTTTCTTCGTATGTTCTCCGTATGCGAGAATTATGCGAGCGAAACCGCGACTAGAAGCTTGTAAATTAATGAACTAGAAAGGTCGATCAGATCTGTATGAAAACTTAGTTCTAAGACAATGATTTAGTGTGCCTAAATATCTTGTCGAAACTTTACTTTAGAAGAATTAAACTGCGACGCGATGCTGACGAATTCTACGATGCCTAAACCAGTTTTGTAAATATTTAGTATTATAATTATTAGTGTTTTTATAATTATGTTATCTTTTTTATTACTTTTGTAAATATATATTAGATTAATTCGTTTTAAAATTTACAATATAAATATATTGCAAATGTTATATTACAATTTACAACCCACCACTATATGTAGAAAAAAGTCAATATCATAATGAGAATCCTAAATAAATAATCAATTGCTATTTCCTTTAGAAGATCTATACAATCTAGAAGATAGTTGTGCCCTTTAATAAAATTCAACGACATTCTGGAACTATCGCGGGAATAACTTAAATTAAATTTTAATAAAAAGTAACTTGCTTATAAGCTTTTAATATTAGCTTTAGCTAATTTTAATTAGCTTAAAAATTAGTAAAGTTTAATAGTAGTAGTAGTGTAACAATTTTTAAAACTTTGTAATAAAGTGTCAAATAAACAACGCGATAAAATCCGTATATAGCAGTTTAATTTCAATTGCTTATAAGTGTCAATTTTTTATTATAACGCATTAGCAAGAACTGGCGCCGGAGTTGCCATTATAAAATAAATTTAACGAAAGCAATGAATAAATATCGCACAAAAATATCCTCTAGCTAACAACAATATTAGACTTCACTAGAACAAAAATAATATTTACATTATACCGTATCTAGTTAAGAAAGCAATTTAGAAAATAATACAGTGCTGACAAGAATATCTAACTTAGCGAATTAGCCGAAAATGATTTTGTCCAATACCACAGAAACAGAAGATAAGGCAAATAACTCACTAATGGAACGTTTGTAAGTATTTTAATACTAAGCTTTCTTACTGTTTAACCAAAGCAGGGTTTAACAACAACAGTATGCCTTTAAAAAGACGGATTTGTCACATTTAAGACAAATCTAAAAACGTCGGGAAATTGTTTTTCTAACAATGGCTAATGGAACAAATTAAAATCTCCGATTCTGGGCACAGACTTTGTGATGTCAGTTTTGCTTTATCTTATTTAGCCATTTCTTAACTGTGACACTAAAAGCCTTTGGACATTGATTTTAACATTTTAATAGAACTACTGCAAGATTTTGCTAATGTAAGAACCACTGTTTTGGGCGGTCATGAAGTCATTGCACAGTTCGAAATAAATCCTACACTCCAAAAATATAGCTCAATAGAAAATATACTTTTTCGCTATCTGATAAAACTGGAACGGAAAACATTTTAAAAATATATGCTATCCAATCGGTCAGTTAAGTGTGTCAATGTTAGCTTGGCTGACCGCAAACCAGAAACTTTCATCACACACCTATCGCCGGCCAACGGAATTTTCTGGTGAGTTTATGTCAAAGTAATGTCATTTCATCGTGGCAGAGTAAAGTTATAGGTGGTAAGATTCTGTGTTAATACCCATTGGGGTAGAAACTTACTCTGAGGAGCTGCCTTACTCCTTTAGACAAAAAACCTATGAAACAGGCATAGTTTTTCTATTTACTGCAATTTACCATCGTGAAGTACACAATGTGCAATAAAAACACAACTAATAAAGTATTTTCCACATACATTTTCTTCACTCTTTTCTTATTTCTTTTGAACTATCACAATAATTGCTACAATTGTTTTGTAGAATTAAAATGAAAACTCGACCTCTGTTTGACGAAAAAACTAACCTACATTTTTCCAAGCAAAATCGTCGTCAGTACATATTTAACCTATTTTGTAAGAGAAAATGTAAATAAATCCTTCTACACAAATAATTTTATAAATTGCATGCTAATAATAGTCTTGTAACCCACTAATGCTAAATACTGTAGCGATTAGTTTGACGTCAATACTGGCTTGGACGAAGTATTTCGGATATCAAATCAAAGACTCTTGATTCCTTCATACAAGTACCTATAACATATTTAGTATAGTGGATTGTAATGCAATCTCTTTCTGCTCTATGATAACAAATAGCATTCACACTAACCATGTGACAGTGCAAAAACCAGAACTGTTTCCTTCTGCTATGTACAGTCTAAACGATAATAATAGCGTACGAAAAAAAGCCATTAACTCCGACATGCTATTCAGTAAAAAGCTCATCTCAAACACTAGTTTAATTTTGACAGTGCCCATAGTAATTCTCTATTATAACCTGCGTTGGTGCAAAAATGTTCCTAATTTCACCGCGAATTCGACAGTCACTAATAGTGAGATTTTATAGAACTGTCCATACATACACGCATCTATCACCGTAGAAGTAGGAGATGTATTACACCCACATTAGCCACTATGATTCTAGGTAATTGAGAACGAGCGTATTGCCTTCTACCCAACCTGGTTCCAGACTTCATGCGAGATATCCTTGAGTAAATCGACTCCAAAGCCAAAAATCATACGCAACAATTACATTCACTATCGCTATAAAAAGACACGACAAAATTTTAAAATCTTGTAGCTCTGTCACATAGGGCAAAGTGCAACGTAAAGCTTACAACGTCACCCCAAAACTTTGAATGTTTGCCATTTCCATTTTATTATCATATTTATAGTTGAGAGAATATACATAAATCACAACAAGTATATTCAGAGTGCCGTATTATTCGAAAATAATATTTATTTTATTAATATTGTATTGAATAACTCGAAGACGATGCTCTGAAAATAAATCTTAGCGGGGTTAAGGATTAGAAAATATTTATTTGGTAAATATTTTTCATAATAATATTTTTAATCTGGCTTTTACTCGTCTGCAAATAAAAGTTTGGACACTCTGAAATGAGTTTGTTTTTGTTTGAAGGTATTAAAATATTACGGTTTATAGATTCATTATTTTTCTTTCGAAGAAATGCTTTCAGTCTAGATTAATAATTATTGTATAATTACTTGTTCTTTGAACAAATAACACTAGTGTTTTATAGGTCAACTTTCTGTTATTCATGACCTACAAAAGTTTTATCATACTTAATTCCTAATAAATTAAAATCCTAAAAATAATGTCAATGTTTGAACAAATTTGTTGCATATTTTGTTGAATGAATTTGGATGCAACTGGCCACACAGATAGAACATGGCTTTAATTAAAACATAGGATACTTTTGACAATGTTTAACTCTCGCCCACTTTAGTGATAAAGAAAATAATTTGGGGGTAACCTGCATCTTTAATAGTTCCGCATTGGGCTAGCCTGGTGGACACTGATCTAACACTTTTAATGCAAAGAGGTACGACACATTTTTGAAGTTTTATGTTGTATCGTGTACATACAAACGTCCAGTCGGCAACATAGATAGCCGAAACTGAACTAATTTTCAAAAATAATTTTTGAATAAAATATTCTAATTAAACTACTATATACGGATTTTATCGCGTTGTTTATTTGACACTTTATTACATAATTTTGAAAATTGTTACACTACTACTACTATTAAACTTTACTAATTTTTAAGCTAATTAAATTATTATTAAAACTATTTAGATTTAATTTAATTTTACACTTTCCCCGGCGTTTTGGTTGCTTGTCAGCAGCCATGGTCACGGGGAGACTAAGATGGTAGTTGTCTCAATGTTCCAGTGTAGTTATTTCAAAGTACCCGAACATAATTTAATCATTGGTGTTTCTATTTACGCAGAATGAGCTCAAAGTATCATGAAGTCTAGCTGTGGTTCGCTTGGGTTTGACTATTTGTATTACTGGATCCCAAGCTGGTGGTACATTCTAACCATCTTCTCTATTAAAATTAGGATGTTTTTTGATTTCAATAGCCTCGCGAAGCATCGTTGGTAGGAATCTCTATTCTTTATATATATTCTAATTGTTTATTATTCAGTATTTTTAAACACAATTTTTACTATCCTCTTATTTCAAAATTTAACTCTTTGAACGCCATGCCGGTTATAAATGACCGCGAACAATATATTTTATATTATGTCTGCTACATAGCATTAAAAGTGTAAAATGAAACAACTAACTTATAATTTTAAAAGATAAAGGTAATCGATATTTAGCAAGATTGTATTGGTTAAAATAACTGACTGCACTTTGCTTTTGGCTAGAATATCTACCCATTACTTAGGATGAAGTACGTCCGAGAGCGCAATAAAGGCGACCATTAAAACCCCTACGCCTACCGTACATTCAAAAGTTATCGGTTAGTAACTTTACTAAAGATACGAAGATTAGCTAGTTTTACAACTAAGTAATAGTTTCAGAACTGTAACAGATAGCATATCTTTTTATTTTTTTATACTACTAAAGTGGGAAACATGCATACGGCCTATCTGATGGTAAGTGGTCACCGTAGCCTATGGACGCCTGCAACACCAGAGGCATCACTTGCGCGTTGCCGATACTGTAAAAATATTTTAACACCCCTTTTGAAGAACCCCATACTGTGGTCTTGTGGGAAAACCTCGGCCAGAAGTTCATTCCACAACCTGAGCGACCGCGGGAGAAAATTCCATTGAAACCGCTTAGTGCGACACCAATTAGGTTGTAAGATGTGCCAATGAAATCCCTGCCGATGGCGAGCAATTTGACATTATCTACTGCTATCTTTATGCGTAATTCATTTACAATGGTCACATATTCAATTATACACATTTTAATCATGATCTATTTTAAGCTATTATATAACGGTTTTAATTTTATAAATACCCGCCACACGCCAACATAATATTCAAAATGTTGCCTCGCATTAAACTATAAACTATTTTAAAACGGGAAACCTCCATCAATTATTCTAATTGAACATTATGGTTTCCGTTGAAATTATATTTTAAACCATCACTTGCCAGCGGTTTTGGTCACGTTCATAAATGTGTTCAGAGTTTTGAATATGTGTAGATATATCCTACCAGGTAATACCATTTAGGCACAAAGCTATTTTCGTACCAAAATTTTAATCCAATCGATTTAGTGGTTTATCCGAGAGAACGAAACATACAAACAGAGTTACATTTGCATTTATATAATAATAATATTATGGATTTTGTATTGTTCTATGCACGTACAACTATCAATAATGTGCACCAGGGTTTGATATCCAAGTCATGGTTAACTTTAAGAGATTTTTCAATCAGGATTTTCTCAGTCCAAGCACGAACTCTGTTTTGTAAATAACAGTAGCGTCAACCTTCATTATGTGCGTGCTTATATAACGCTAATCATACATACATACATACATAGATTCACGCCTGTTTCCCAGAGGGGTAGGCAGAGACTACGGATTTCCATTTGCTACGATCCTGACACACTTCTCTGGCTTCATTCACTTACGCTAATCATATCTAAGTAGAATACACTATGGCCTACTCCATCGATGGTCTTAAAACGTGTAAGTCTAAGTATATGTTAATTAATAGCAGAAAACAATATTATAGGGACTATACAATAAAATCCCCTCCTAAAACATTCAACTTAACTTTTATGGCGAACTATTTATTAAGCTCTGAGTCTTCTTCGAAGAGGTTAATGAAAACACTATGTGGGTCTGTGTGTCTGTCTGTTAGTGACAGGCATAGCTCCGGAAATACTGGACCGGTTGTAACTTGGTGTGCAGACACCTTGGGGTCATCCCTCGCTCCAGTTTGAATATGGGCCTTATGGGTCAAAAGACCCCCGAGATATAGGGGACACATATTTTAAATGGAAAAATATTGACTTGTAACTTGGTGTGCAGACACCTTGGGGTCATCCCTCGGTCGAAATTGAATATGGGCTCTGTGGGTCAAAATTCCCCCGAGATATAGCAGTCGCAAGGTCATAAGATCAGGGGATATCCACCAACAGAGTGATTTGGAAGTCCAAGGGAAAGGCTTTTGCCCAGCAGTGGGACATAAAGTCATATGAAGACGAAGAGGTTGAATTCTGGGTTTTTACACCATCTCATTTATTTAAGCGGATTGCCAACAAATAATGACCAAGGTTTATACCGGGGTAGTGTTGTCTGAGCTCATTAAATAAATATTTTGACTGCTGGGATGGCGTAGTGGTTTAAATGGTCACCTCGCTACTGCCGCAGTGATGTGGGTTCGAATCACACACGGGATAAAAATTGTTCCGAGTCTTGATGTTCTATGTGTCCGTTGTTTGAATGTTTGTAAACTTCCCCGTGACACAGGATTTAAAAATAGTGCGAGAGTTGACTTTTCATACAAAATAAGATCCAATATAACTAATTGTAACATAATAAAATATGTAACAAAAACATAAACATCAATAGGAAAACAATAAATAAAGACATATTAAACATAGATAAAAGAATATGAGACAGACTATTAAAATCCAAGCTACAGTAAGTGCTTACTCATCTAAGTTTAGGTACAAGATAATCTGTAGGTACTCCGTAATCTGGACCTCTTTTTAAGTAATTAATGTTTTCAAAATTATCACCAATAACGTGTAAAACCAAACCGTTACATGATTAGGACAAGTATGAGTTACCTATAACTCTCCCTATCCCTTTCTCACACAAGTGTGGCGTATACATATCCCCCATCCCTCCTCTCTAAATATCAATGAGCACATCAATAAAACAATAAAGCACCGATCACACTAGGCTGTGTGCACACTGTCAAACATTAATCATTTCGTTTCCGCTCGTGTGTACTCAGTTTATTGTTATTAATCGTCCGGGATAACTCAATCGTTCAGTTGTTGTTGTACGTCAGTGGTGAAAGCTTTAAAGAACGTTAAATGTTTCAATAAGCTGTTAGATATAGAATGAAATATCACTGTCATATAACAGAAGAAGATTTAAGTAAGGCAATTCTCCGAAGCTGCATGGTGTCTTATAATGACAAGACTACAATGGTAGGTATTGTAAACCACATTTTAAATGTGGTATTTCAGCTTGATACGGGAGTGATGCCGCAAATTCTTTAAACATCGAAACAGCGGCGGTCTGCTTTCAGAAATTTTTTTTTGGCATAGGCAACTCCTGATCTCGTACTAATTTCTGTATAGCGGGGAAATTAAAAAATATTTAAATAACGGACACAATGAACACCCAAAATCGAAAAAGAACTCTTTCAGGATCACATAATTTTTTGTCACAACTCTCGGTGCATGCCAGAGCCGAGACAACTAAAACACTACGACATCTATACAGTCTATTTAAATTGCTTTTATTTATATCTGGCATACCAGCAATTAGTTAAAGTCTAAAATACAACAATAACGATGACGAATCACATCACAACTATGCCAGCGTAACTGTGGTTGCCATTTAATCATATAATACTTAACTAGCAAGAATGAAACTGCAAGAATCAAGTACCAGCTCACTCGTCCCCAGACTGATAAGGTGTCAGATTATCCTACGACACCGCACACTCTATTAACTACAATTGCTAAGACCGCAGCGGCGCGTACGCATTCAATTGCATAATAGATGTGCATTTAATAGCAGGATCGTATGAAGCCTAGTAAACAATGTCGTTGAAACAATAGCACGTGATAATATATGAAGGGTTTAGTTACATTGCTTTTTGTATAATATATATAATATTCTACTACATACACACAACACTATCTAGCCCAAACTAAGCAGAGCTTGTACTATGGGTACTAGACAAAGGATAAACAAACATAAGATTTTTTTTTGTAAATACATGCATATTATACATAGAAACACCCAGACCAAGACAAACATCTATGTTCATGCACACAAATGTTTGACTTGTGCGGGAATCGAACCCGCGACCTCAGGCGTCGCAGTCAGTTACACTAACCACTACGCCATCGAGGCCGACTTTTGGCTGCTTTGTTGATGCCGTGGTTTAAGTTTGCGTATTTGCAAACGATCGATCGATCTCAGTCTTCTTAGGGATCAAGATCTGTATAACTGAAGATTTTACTAAAATTGGCTAGATTCCCGTGTTAGGAAAAGTGTTAAAAGTTTTCACTCTTATGCAGTTGCAGTCTGTGCGTATAGAGCAGCGATTCCTAAAGTAGGTTCCGCAGAACTTACGGGTTCCATAGAAAAGTCACCAAGGTGCCGGAACATTATTATTTATTTCTGGCTGTTCAATAATACTACAGTTAAGTACAAATATTATTTAGTAATGGCGCAAAATATGTGATGAGAAGTAAAGTTTTTGTTCTTATTTAAATTACAGTGTCTTTGATTTGTAATAATTTATATTTTTCTTTTTTAAGTTATGAAGTTTATTAATAAAATACATCATTACAAAGTTTAAACAGTTACAATAAATGAACAATGAGTGGAATAGTTAATCTTTGTAAACAGCTTGGGAACATCTGCAACCGAACTAGGTGGTAACCTGTATCTCAGTATGTTTAAAATTGTACAAATTTAAAAGCCAGTTTCTAAACGTGTGAGTGTGAGTGAGTGTGAGTGAGTGTGTGTGTGTGTGTGTGTGTGTGTGTGTGTGTGTGTGTGTGTGTGTGTGTGTGTGTGAGTGTGTGTGTGAGTGTGTGTGTGTGTGTGTGTGTGTGTGTGTGTGTGTGTATTTGATATGGGGTTCCATAGAATTAAAGGTATTTGGTGTGTGTTCCGTTATCTTAAAAGTTTCGGAACCTCTGGTATAGAGAACTCTTTATTATAGCGCGGAGTCTGGAACGAAGTATAAGTGTGCACTTCTTGCCTCGCACACACTTTTACATAAAGCGTTTAGTCCCGACCTCAACTAAGCAGATTAATTATTAGACCGTTACGTTCAATCACGTGACTGTATGGAAGTGGATAGTTTAACGTTATCGTCTTAATACTGCTGATGCATCAAGTTTTGTGGAATCGAGCCCTACACGAGAAGAAAAATCATATATAATATTGTCTTATGTTTACGCGAATGTTATACATTGAAATTAAACACTTTATACGGATTTTGTCGCGTTGTTTATTTAACTTTAAACACTTTTATTACATGGATGGACACGGAGACTAGTTAGTCTCTCAGAGACTATGTATGTATGTATCTTATGTCCCCGGCCAGTCAGTGTAGACCGGCGACACTTCGACCCAGTGGGATCTTTTGTGTCGACACTCTCCCAATAACGACTGCCATAGATGTTCATGGCAGCCGGGACCGACGGCTTAACGTGCTCTCCGAGGCACGGAGCAGGCGATAATTGTCAATCAATACGCACATAATTTTGAAAAGTCAAATAATTTACGAAAGTCAGAGGTGCGCGACGTGAGTTCGAACCCGAGTCCCTCTGCATTGCAGTCTGTTGGTCTCCCCATTGAGCTATCGCTGCTCTTATATCTCACAGACTAACTAGTCTCCCGTGCATATGGCAGCTGTAAAGCAACCGAAACGTCGGGGCAAAGTGTAAACTGAAACTATATAAAAAGTTTAAATTAAATTAAATAGCTTAAATAGTAGTAAAGTTTAATAATAGTACTGTTAAAGTGTCTAAAATATATCATAAAAATAATTAAAGTAAAATAAGCAACGCGACAAAATTCGTATAAACTGTTTAATTTAAAAAATCATATAGTTAAAATAATATAGTTCAGAAATATGTAACTTGTTTAGAGGTTGGGTGTTCTTTGTGTCCGTTGTTACAAGGTCAAGCCTCCGAGAGGCGGCGTGCGTGTTCCCATGCGCGCCTCTGTGTCGAGTCCGTCTCCCCTCTAGGGGGGACAGTAGGGATAATTTGTGAGAAGTGCCTTTGGGTAGGTCTGTTCGTGTAGTGGCCTGCCGTTTCATACGGCAGGCCGAAACCTCGGCGGGGTCGCGACCGCATGTGCAAGTGATTCGCGCGGCCCCGTCGATAGTGGTTTTGTCGAGGAACACCGTGGTAGGTTTAGTCGGTATTCCGGGAGGTACATTATCTTCTTAACATCTTTCTGTTACCCCGGCGAGTCCGACATAACCCCTCCGCCCGCCCCCGCGGAGGGGTTATGCGTTCCCCAACGTAAAAAAAAAAGTCAAGCCACCCAGGATTGACTTCTAGTATGTGAGCTTGTTTGTTACGCTTTCACGCATTAACTCACTACCCGATAACTAACTGATTATCATGTCATTTTGCATACACGTTGTCAGAGGTACAGAAAATTATATAGCATACCTTTTATCCAGTAAAAAATACTGTTACCGAGCGAAACCGCGAGCAAAAGCTAGCTGTCTTATAAAAACAAGACATCACTATTCATCTGCTAGTTTCAAAACACAAACGCAGTCATATAGTTATATGACTGCGTTTGTGTTTTGAAACTAGCAGATGAATAGTGATGTCTTGTTTTTTTTTTCTTATTTTGTGTTCTTAGTAACTACTAAGAACACAAAATAAGAAAAATCTCCTTTATCAGAGATGCATTGCGACGTCGTTAGCACGCCTATATTTAGTTTACCTATCTTTACACACATTTCTTCTTTTTATTGTGTCGTTGAAATTGACATTTATGACTGATAAATTGTCATAAACGTCAATCACAATCATTACAGTCAGCGACATAAGGAGCTAAACATTCTACAAAGCAAGTGTTTCATGAATAAAAATTCCTCGATTATTATTTTGTATACAAAAGCAGCGATTGCCTCGAGTTCGATCTCAAGATAGGCATCTCTGATTTTTTGAAGTTATGTACGTATTAAATAGTTAATTATCGCTTACTTTAACGGTGAAGGAAAATATCGTGAGAAAACCTGCACTCTGAGAGCTCTCCATAATTTCTCGAACATATATGAGGTCTGCCAACTCGCACTGGGTCAGCATGGTGGACTACGGCCTAACTGCCCAGCAGTGGTATAGTTTAATACAGAACTGATATTATCTATATATTCTAAATATACATATTCATCTCGTGTCACGGTGTTTGTAGTCGCACTCCTGCGAAACGGCTCGACCGATTTTCATGACATTTTTTATGTGTATTTGGTAGGTATGAGAATGGGTCGTAAAGTGTATTTCATACCGTTCGAAAATAGTCGAAAATAGTCGAGTGTCAACCTAACCTACATTTATGCGAGCAATGCCGCGGGGAAAATCTAGTATTATATACAAAAGTCCGCTGCCTTAAGGATATGCATTACAAAACATTACAAACTATTTTAGATTTTTCTAAAATGGCGGAATGTGTTTGTAGTACACCTCTGCTTACCCCTCCAGAAATATAAGCGTAAGGCTGCCTGTCCATTGAAGCGGAGCGAGGCTACGGAGCGAATAAACGGAGAAATATTAACCAATAGGATTGCATAAAATCTCCGCTCCGCTCTAGTTTATATGACTCGGTGATAATATAGCTTTCTATTGGTGAAATAATCTTTAAAATAGGTTGAGTAGTTTTTGAGTAAAATTCTTACAAAGAAATAAACAAACAAACAAAAAATCTAATCTTTCCTTTCTATAATATTAGTATAGATAACGCAGTAAAAAGACAATCCATGAGCAGGACTTGAACCTGCGAACATGACAAACTGTGTTGTCGCTCTCTCAAATGAGCTATTCATGGTCCTGTGTTTCTGCTTATATTTGTGTGCGATCGTGAGGTCTGGTGTTTGATTCCCGGGTCGGGCAAAGGTTAATTGGAGGAATTCTCTTAAAATATAATTGCGTGATCTGTAAGGCAAGCAATGAATAAGTCATTTAGGAAATCCTCAGTAGCAGAGTTTGGAAATATTTCTGGTAGACTTTAATAGGCTTCTCCATACGTAAGAACTAACAACACCTCGATGGGGCAGCACAAGTAATTGCGACTGCTGCATATGAGGTCTCGCGTTCGATGTCGATTGTTGGTTGACGGCTCCAACAAAATGTACGTGTTTTCCTGCCAAAATATTCTTAGTTGGATTCTGAAACTGCGCACGGCACGCAATAAGCTTAGGATGAACCCGAATATTACGTAGGGTTTAAAACAACAACTGGCGAAATGTAGATATAATACGCGTCTGAGTACCCCTTTGGGCGATAGACCTGAGACTCTATAATATATATCTACTCAATTAAACTTATATTATAAAGAGGAAAAAGTATAGAACCGATTTTAAAGATTATTTTACTTTTAAAAAGTTATATTATCACCAAGTTGCCTAAGCTATATATTTTTAACACGCTTTTATTAGCTTGGTATGTACCTGTCTGGTTATAAGTTCTGTCACACAATAAAAACTTTTGAATTTAAAATGCTGGCCACAAAAAAGTTTTTTGAATTCGAATTTCTAATATTTCATTAATATAAAAAAGTGTACTTTTTAGAATTATACTCATTTTTAAATATGGAGTGGACACTTAAAGAAGACTGTGTTGCGGTTATTGCTATGCAACCATCGTTACGGTTAAGCGCCAATTCAGATTTTTGTCTTATTGACAAAATTTAATATAACCAAAAGATTCGTTTATCGTACCATCAAATGATACAACGAAGACTCTAGTGTAGATGACAAGTCAAGAAGTGGTCGCCTTCGCTCTGTTAGGACTCCAGCAGTGATAAAAGCTGTGAAGGCGCGAATTCAAAGAAATCCCATACGTAAGCCTTCAGATGGGTTTAAGCAGAACCACGGTGAAAAGGGTGTTAAATGAAGACTTAGGGCTTCGAGCATATCGAAGAAAAACAGGACATCGTTTGGACGCTCGTTTAATGGACCTAAGGTTGAAGAGACGTCGTGCTTTGTTGAAGCGGTACGCGGGAAACAAGGATCGGAAAATTATTTTTTCGCGTGAAAAATTTTTTATGTGGAGGCGAGCTGCAACAAACGAAATAATAAAGTGTACGCACACAGCAGTGAAGAAGCGAGCAATCGTATTCTGCGTGTCCAACGAGGCCATTTTCCATCCTCACTCATGGTTTGGTTGGGAGTCTCTTATTGGGGCTTAACTGAGGTAAATTTTTTTGATAAAGGCTTAAAAACGAATGCCTTTGTGTATCAAAATACAGTCTTTACGAACCTTGTGGAACCTGTTTCTCATATCATGTTCAATAACAGGCGCTGGGTATTCCAACAAGATTCTACGACTCAAGACTCGCACTCAAGACTGGCTGGCGGCGGGTGAAATTGACTTCATCCGGCACGAAGACTGGCCCTCCTCCAGTCTAGATTTGAGTCTGTTAGAATACAAGATATGGCAACACTTGGAGGAAAAGGCCTGCTTAACGCGTCATCCTGATTTGGAGTCACACAAGGCGTCCTTGATTAAGGCAGCCGCCGAAATTGACATGGACCTCGTTCGTGCTGCGATAGACGACTGGCCGCGCAGGTTGAAGGCCTGTATTTAAAATCGCGGCAGTAATTTTGAATAAACTTTATTAGCATAAGAATCTGTGTTTTATTAGGTTCATTTTGGTATATAAATGTTTACATCAATAATACACATGTCTCAATTATTTCATATTAAACATGTGACAGAACTTATGACCTGACTATGTATATGAATATGTATGTAATGGAAAATTTGAACGTGATTTCCACCCCTTTCAAACCGACGGATTGATTTAAAACTTTACACACTTATCGAGAATCGATGGCAATACAATAATTTAGAAAAAAAATAGAGAAACAGTTAAATATATAATAGTTTAAAAACTAAAAAACAAAAAACAACTTTAAAAAGTAGAAAATAATATAGTAATTTTAATGAAAAAAGCGTGGGATGCTTTCTAAGATATTTTGATAACCCTACCCTACACTTTTTCACATTAAAATTATTAAATTATTTCTCCTTTTTAAAGCATGTTTTTTAGTTTTTTTAAACTATTATTTATTTACTAATACAAGCATTATTTGCTTAAAAGTAGGGTCCAATCACAAACTGATTGTAAACCACCAATTGAAGAAATAAATAATTATTATTAATTATTATTATTATTAAGTACTGTTACTAACATATCCTAGCCTAACATAACATATTTTTACGAGAGCGCAGCCGCGGGCAAAAGCTAGTTTTAGATATAATCCTACCTCTGGCAATTGTACAATAACAAATAATAACCTATTATATGCCACCTACTTGAATGATTGGCAGTAACTGCATAAGCGCATGCATCGCGTGAGAATTGCTATCTGAATAGCAGTCCGGAGCTAATTGAAGGCCATTTCTGTTTGTTTTGTAACCGTTATCTGTATTACAGGACTTGTTTAGTCACGTATAGCTTCAATAAGATTGGCATCTTCTCTCATCGTTCGTGATAATCTGGAACATGAATATGAGAAGATTGCAGATATGGATGGAACGTCCCACACACATAGCTTTATGTTGACTATCTACCGGTTCCTAAATTGAAAAAAGGAGCAAATTTAAATTAAACTTGCTCAAATATTTATACAGAATCGAACATCAAACCGCGATCAACTGAGCTTTTTCTTTAGTATATGATGTTCAAATAACAACTTCAATTTTATTACAGCTTAAGGAAAATTTATGTAGAATGAAAAAAACGTTTATGTAATTGTACTGACTTCGCAATTCGGGAACCGAAGGTAAGAATAGTCCCTGTCTCATAGTCTTAACAGACATTTATATAATATTGTCTTCTGTTTACGCGAATATTATTCATTGAAATTAAACTACTATATACGGATTTTATCGATTACCACTACCAAGGATGCTTCGCGAGGCTATTGAAATCAAAAAACATCCTAATTTTAATAGAGAAGATGGTTGGAATGTACCACCAGCTTGGGTTCCAGTAATACAAATAGTCAAACCCAAGAAGAAGCAAACCACAGCTAGACTTCATGATACATTGAGCTCATTCTGCGTAAATAGAAACACCAATGATTAAATTATGTTCGGGTACTTTGAAATAACTACACTGGAACATTGAGACAACTACCATCTTAGTCTCCCCGTGACCATGGCTGCTGAAAAGCAACCGAAACGTCGGGGAAAGTGTAAAATTAAATTAAATCTAAATAGTTCAAATAGTTTTAATAGTTTTAATAATAATTCAATTAGCTTAAAAATTAATAAAGTTTAATAGTAGTAGTAGTGTAACAGTTTTTCAAAATTATGTAATAAAGTGTCAAATAAACAACGCTATAAAATCCGTATATAGTAGTTTAATTTCAATAGACATTTATATGTATATTGAATACTAAGAATATAGTTTATCCCCATTTCCTAGTATTGGCAAAGCGCGATTGATTGATTGATCCTTGGCTACAGTAACCGCCTACACTTACGACGCCGTAAGCTATGTGCCAACCTTGATGAGTAAAAAATCGAACCTCCAGACCCGATACAACAATTTGTAATTCACCAAAATGTTCGTCCTACACATCTATCGAATTCATAATACTAGGTACAGTGGCACTACATATCCTTATATATGACTTGGTGGGTATATGTATGTTTGCACTTATGTTCTCAGGCAATAGTGAGTCAGGTCAGGATCAGGTAAAAGTATTGATTGGTCTTTCTAAAAGGACATTCTGATAAAGGCATGAGAATATCAATATGCCTGTGTATGGATTGGATTTATACAATTCTAGCTATCTCTTCGGGGATTGTAATTGTAATTGTAATTGGACTCCCTTTTCCGCATTTGAACTCTAAGTTGGTCCATTATGCGTGAGAGTCGGCCGGTTACGGAGATAGCCAGCCCAACTCCGCCCAGAAGCACAGAAGTTTCCTGGGGTCTTCGCAGGCTTCGCGGAGTGACCTCGTGTTATTGAGGATTTCCTTACGTTGTGCTGTTACTCCCACACATTCCAGGACTACATGGGCAGCAGATTCTTCTTCGGTCAGACATCCCCTACAAAGTGGGCTGTCTGTTGCTCCGATGTTGTAGAGATGTTTGTCTCTTCGGGGATTAAACGATGTGATTATATGGATGTACTTACTTTTTATATCAAAACAAACATTCATTAATATATCGGAATCTGTAGAAAACTGTAGACGAAAAGACGTAAATAAAAATGTATACTAATATTGAAATTAAACTACTATATACGGATTTTATCGCGTTGTTTATTTGACACATTATTACATAATTTTGAAAATTGTTACACTACTACTATTAAACTTTACTAATTTTTTAAGCTAATTAAATTATTATTAAATTTTTCGTTAAAAACACGTTTCGGTTGCTTTTCAGCAGCCATGGTTACGGGCGTCCTCGTGACCATGACTGCTGAAAAGCAACCGAAAGTCGGGATAAGTGTAAAATTAAATTAAATCTAAATAGTTTTAATAGTTTTAATAATATTTTAATTAGCATAAAAATTAGTACAGTCTTATAGTATCTAGTAGTAGTGTAACAGTTTCTAAATTATGTAATAAAGTGTCAAATAAACAACGCGATAAAATCCGTATATAGCAGTTTAATTTCAATGAATAATATTCGCGTAAAGAGAAGACAATATGATGTATACCTACTAATATTATAAAGGGAAAAGAAATGAATTTGTTTTATTGTTTGGTTGTAAGAGTTTAACTCAAAAGCGACTCAAGCCATTTAAAAATTCTTTCACCATTGAAAAGCTATAATGTCACCAAGTAACATATGCTATATAATTTTTTTAAAGGTTCTGTGACTAACATAGCCTAACCTACTTTTACGCGAGAAAAGCCGCGAGGAAAAGCTAGCCTGCAATAAAACTACAAAAAATGGTTTAATTTCTAACAGGGCTTGATCTTAAGACCTATTATAAAATTTGAGTAGTCCGTATTAAGCGTTCTACTCAAATTACAGCGCGTTAAAGAATGCCTAGTCTAATGACTGTCGCGTCGGACACGAACCCCGCAGAGATTAGCCCCAATTACGCGAATCTCATCTAATCTAATGAGCGAGCGCGCAAGAGCATGCAGCTGTTAGTCTATGAATTCACCACTAATCTATTGTTACCTTGTACTTGTACTGCAGAAAAAAAATAGTAGCAGTTTTAACAATGATATAATAACTGCACGGATACCGTAGTGATTGAAGTAGTCACTTCGAAGTGTGAAATGAACACGGGTCGAAGCATAACCACAACTCTGGAAATGGCTAGCATCATGAGGACTGTGGGTAAAACACACACACAGAAAAAACATTTTTGTGATCCAAAAACGATTTGTTGATCTGGGTACTTATTTTTTGTCTTTAGAGGCACTAGCGAACAAATGATAGCTTTTTTAAAAATGCGTATTAAATATAGAAGGTATATCTCCGCAAAGTTAACTAGTGCACTATGTACGTACATTTTATTAACTATCTTTTGCTTCTGCAATTAATATGCGGGCAATGCAATCACCGTCTACAAGGGACAATTCCTTTCTAATAATCATAATATTCTACCACATACACACAACACCATCTAGCCCAAACTAAGCAGAGCTTGTTCTATGGGTACTAGACAATGGATAAACATACGTATACACCTTTTTTTTGTTAATATATTCATATTATATATAATAATAAGCAGTGATAGCTCAGTGGGTAGACCAACAGACTGCAATGCAGAGGGTCTCGGGTTCGAACCCACGTCGCGCACCTCTGACTTTCGGAAGTTATATGACTTTTCGAAATTATGTGCGTATTAATTGACAATTATCGCCTGCTCCGTGCCTCGGAGAGCACGTTAAGCCGTTGGTCCCGGCTGCCATGAACATCTATGGCAGTCGTTATTGGGAAAGTCAGTACCCTCTAATATTCTGATACTGGTCTAGCCTTAGGGTATCGTTAGCCTTCGGGTTGCGGAGGTCAGGTGGCAGCCGCTCCGTGTAAAAACTGATATCCAGTCAAATCCGGTTAGACTAGAAAAGCCGACCCCAAGTGACTTGGGAATAATAAAGGCTAAGAGAGAAGATGGACTGTATTCATGTTTTACCATTGTAATCAATAAATAAAAAAATATTCAAATTATAATTGGTGAATTGTAGGTAGGTATAATAATATAAAGCGAATAATAATAATCTTTATTTTATTGTAATTCATGGGGCGAATCAATCAATCAATCACGGGGAGAGGCCTCCCCGTGACCATGGCTGCTGAAAAGCAACCGAAACGTCGGGGAAAGTGTAAAAATAAATTAAATCTAAATAGTTTTAATAATAATTTAATTAGCTTAAAAATTAGTAAAGTTTAATAGTAGTAGTAGTGTAACAATTTTAAAAATTTTGTAATAAAGTGTCAAATAAACAACGCGATAAAATCCGTATATAGCAGTTTAATTTCAATGAATAATATTCGCGTAAATAGAAGACAATATTATCTTTATTTTAGGCAAACCCCATAAGCTTATGAGCAAGTGGAATTTTAAATTAACTATAGTAAGTTAGTGGGAGAGACCCATGTCCAGAAGTGGACTGCGGTGGACTGATTGATTGTAGTTAGTAATTCTAGGTACTAGGTACAATCCTAACTTAATAATAAAAATGCAAATGTGAGTTTGTTTGTTTTTTACACTTTCACGCCTTAACTACTCGACAGATTATCATGAAATTTTGCATACAGCCAGGGAAACAGATAAGGACATAGAGTACCTTTTATCTATAAAAATATTTTTACTAACCCAACTTAAATTAACGCGAGCGAAACCGCGGGGAAAATCTAGTAGGCAAATAAATGTGTATTGCACAGTAGTCTTCTATCAGGTGGCCCTTAGTCTTGCTGGCTATAATACTCAAGAATCTATTCCATAATATCATCTACCCGCGCAACTTCGTCTGCTTCACATAAGAGAATTTTCCCCGTTTTTGCAACATGTTTCATTGCTGCTCCGCCCCTATTGGTCGTAGCGTGATTTTATATAGCCTATACCCTTCCTCGATAAATGGGCAACACTAAAAGAATTTTTCTATTCGAACCAGTAGTTCCTGAGATTAGCGCGTTTATAGAAACAAACATACTCTTCAGCTTTGTAATATTAGTATAGATTTTGCGAGCTATATTGCCTATTTCCTCAACTCCTTCAGAACACACTATAGGCGTAAATCCGTTACATATTAGTTGGCATTAGAATTTGTCACCAACCCTAAATTATTCAAACCATGCCTAACATTCTCACCTCAAAATCCCTCCAAAGGAACGTGCGCTACATTTCAAACTGCATTTTGCTGTCAATTCGGAAGGCTGACATTGACAGGAGGGCTTAGACAGTTTTAGTCCAACAGAAATTGGACCATACTTCAAAAATGTCCCAAAATTGATTGACAGTTGTTCGTAAACGGTACTTTTAAATGTGCAAGAAGGTAATAGCGGGTTTAAAATACGTGAGAGAGAATTCTTTTATGATGTAAATAGTTACCCAGTTAAACGATTGTACAATGAAATAGGTCAAGCAAGCACCGTTCAGCCGGTGGATGAATCGCAACGTTTAGCCATAGTGGTATTGTTGATATTCTTTAGAAATGTTGTGTATAGAGTTTTGTGAAATACGTGAGTTTAACGATATTTATATAAATGTTTGTTTTTGTAGTGAAATGTTGATAGCGGCGGTGATGTTGATGTGTTTGGATGAAGATGGCATTGCTTTAAAATACAGTTATTTTGAATAATGTGGAAGTAGTATAAAAATACCGCCTCGTCGTTCTAATGGTTTTGTTCTTTGATCCTTGTTGAGGCATCAGGTTTGATTTCCTGTTTGCATAGTGATCTTGAATTTTCTTTGAGAATTCTTAGTAGCAGCTCTGTCTGTATTGTGTTCAGTGGGTGGCAACAGAATGGCTCTCTATTACGTCAGACCTATATTTAGATATAACATGTTAAATGTAGGATTATCACACTTCTACTAAGCCTTTGGAAATTTGCAGGCGTGAGTATGTACATATTTTAGTATATAATAAATAATAATATCAGCCCTGTATTAAACTGTCCACTGCTGGGCACGGGCCTCTTCACACAGTGGTAAGGGTTAGGCCATAGTCCACCACGCTGGCCTAGTGAGGGTTGGTAGACTTCACATATCTTCGAGAATTTATGGAGAACGCTCAGACATACAGGTTTCTTCACGATGTTTTTCCTTCACCCTGAAAGCGAGCGATAATTAACTAAGTATTTAATTAACTAAGTATTTATACGCAAATAATTTCGAAAAGTCAAAGATGCGCGCCTTGGAATCGAACTCGAGACCTCTGCGTGGCAGTCCAACGGTATTCCCACTAGGCTATCGTTGCTCTATTTTTGATCTATTTTAGTAACCATCTCTAAAATATCTAACAGATATTGGTTGCTAGAAAGTGTCACGCGGATCAGGTACGTCGGAGTGGGAGCACCTCTTCCTGGTCGACCACGTTCTAAAAACGTGGCCGACTAAGCACTACGTTACAAAAGTAATTAGTTATATGACGGGGTGTCAGTCTGTCATACCCATATGCAAGTTTGTTACCTTTAACATGTAGTAACCAGCCAAAATAGATCACCCCTTCACTTCCTGTGCGTGTTAAATTACCATGTAAGGGCAAACATATATGTCAGTGTATTAATAATATCTAGCATATTATAGCACGTGACAACGATTCTTGTGTTATTGCATACATACATGTATAGATTCACGCCTGTTTCCCAGAGGAGTAGGCAGAGACTACGGATTTCCATTTGCTACGATCCTGACACAGTTCTCTGGCTTCATTCACATTCCTCATACTCGCTCGCCGGTTTTAAGTGCTCCTAACCTGGCTTTTGTCCAGAAAGTCTCCAATCTGATCCAATCTTGATATTTAAAAAATCTATATATACTGTCTCCAGCGTATGTGACTGCTGTACGTGAGGTCTCAGGCTCGACCAGGTAAATCTGGTTGAGATACACCTCTATCTCATCTTTCGGAATATCTATACTATATACTAATATTATAAAGCTGAAGAGTTTGTTTGTTTAATATAATGCTAGACAACGGGTCTTACTCGCGATAAAGTATTTAAAAGGTAATAAATACCTAGGGGAGGGCTATGTCCAGCAGTGGACTAATATAGCCTGATGATGATGATGATGATGATGATGATGAAATACCTATTATTTGTTTGTTTGTTTGAACGCGTTTATCTCAGGAAGTAATGGTTCGATTTGAAAAATTATTTTAGTGTTGGATAGCCTATTTATCGAGAAAGGCTATAAGCTATATAACATCACGCTACAACTCACGGAGGCGGCACAGTAACGATAAACGCGGGTGAAACCGCGGAACATCTAGTATGCAATAAACTGTATGTGTAAATTAAAAATAATAATAGTGGTATGATAAGAAGTATACCTAGTCTTGATTTATGAATTAAAATTTATATAGCACAGTTAGCTCCTTGGTTTCATAGGGGGATATCTGTACAATAAAATAAATGCTAAACTTTCTATCTACCAACTTACAAAGTACAATTTCAAGAAGACTGTCTCATTGTGGCTAAAATCCCTAAGCTATGAAGAAACAGAACAGCTTTTACTTATTCCCTCTTAACCAAAACTTTTATCTTTTTTACATTTTTATCTCAATTACTCATATGTATACAACACAATGTTAACAGATCTGCTATTCTTTAACATTCCTGATCCCAAGACCATAGGTTGTAGGGTTAACTAACCAACACCTAAAAACTACCACCTATTACACACACAATGACACACATACAGGCATGAACACACACATTTACACTAGCACACACATACACACAAAAACACACACTTACGCACACACACATACACACACTTACGCACACACACATACACACACACACACACACACAATCATACACTCACGCATTCACGCACTCTCACTGCTTAATGTTAACTAAAAAGTACTAGTTTCACTCAATACACGCTCCACCTATTCAGAGTCTGGAGAGGCTGGTAATCTCTAATACAGGTCTCCTAGTATAGACACCAGTCCCTCACACAGATTGTACTATATTATGAATAATATGTAACTAGATACCTGCTATTGTCTTGTTTTTGTAAAACTGTGTGAGAGAACAAATAAAGTTATTATTATTATTATTATTATTATTAGCTCCAGCTGAAATACCTACCTCTTAGTAGCCCTTTAGTAATAACCAAGATATATATTTCATCCTACTGGTAATCAAATTTTCGTAAGCTTCTGTCTGTTGACCATACGTATAACGAACCTGTTGACAAAACAGTTGAAAACAGTCTTTAAAGATTTCTCCCACTCTAGTAATAAATCGAATGTCGTAGAGTCTTTCACGATACAAAGAACACCCAAATTCGGAACAACTATTTTTGAATAGCTCAATTTTTATTCCGTGTAGGGATTGCTCCTCCTCTGCTGATCCTATAAACAACATTCGGCGCAATCGTAATGGCGAGGCGACCACTGAACCGCACTTAAAAGGAAGCAATACGAACTTGCATTTCTGTTCTATATTCAAAAGTCGTGATCTGTTCGTTATTTTCAGCTCTGAATCAACATCCCATCAATTTTAGTGGGTACAATGTTAGAAACACTAATACTATATATATTTAAGCCTGGCATTCAAGCGGCTTGAACTATTCGGACACTACATTAACACAATCACAAAAAAGCTTTGATTTCTCGACGACGATACCGTTAGAAGTCAAGTTAAAAAACATTTTGTGTTTGCACTTTACGTCATAACCACTCTAGTTCTCTTCAACAATATTCACATAAATGTTAATCTAAATTATGTATGAAAAATATACAATTGGAAAAATGATATTAACTTTTGTCATGATGATACATAATTGTCTAATTATATTTGGACATTTCTAGACATAATATTTGGACATAATATTAGCAACTTCGTGAGTCATTGCCTGTCATGCCTTCAGTTACTTTAAATTTAACATAAAAAAATCTGTAGTACATTTCTTTAGTTCTATTTTATTTTGAGTTCATTTATATCTCTCATATTAGTTTTCAAATTATTACTCTTGGTACCTAATTATTTAATAAAATAAAATTTAGAGCTTTGCTTCAGCCATTCCCTCTCTCTTACACCCTCACTCCCAGGGGACACGCCCTTATGCGACTTCAAAATAATATGAACGCACCTTACCGTTACACGCTGTACTAGGTTTAACAACATGCATGCTAAAAACCTATAAAAAACAAGTTAATAATGAACACTTTCATAGCACTAAACTATTTAACAGCTTTTGAAAAAATACTGGCTACACATGCCGCAAAAATTACGTAAACAATATCCTGAAACAAAGAACCGTAAAAATTACAGATGACCTTGAAAAATAACTTCATAATAAATTTATTACATTATCATTCAATAAATCATAAATTTATGTTTACGCGTCATTTTTTACGATCCTCTATTAAGCCAAGTGAATTAATTAAATTATTTATAGCCACCATGAAATTAACTTTAATTATAAACAATTATGATGCATTAGGCCACGTCCACACCAGTGGCGGCCGGGTCATGTGTTACGCAAAGGAAGACAAAAATTTACTAGGTAGTTTATATAAAATTTGCGGATATAATTAACTTTATTGTTGTAACAATATATAATTATTATATTGTTTAAAATTCAATATAGCGGTCATGTGGCGCTATAACTGCTTAAAAAGCATTATTGATTTTTCGCATAGAATAACGAATTTAATAAATAGTAATGATTAGTATTTTTTTAATACTGGGTACAAATCAGTTTTCAAATGTTCTGATATTGTAAACCAGAACTATAAATAATAAACAATATAAAACAGATATATCTGACTTTTAAAAACAGACCTACATCAACAATTAAATTATCAAAGCAACAAACGACAACGATGCACGTTTCCTCAATTATCTATTAGATTCTATAACAGTTATCCCCCTAGGGAAAACATATTAACAAATAAACGGATATTCTAAATACAGTCACGAAAACTTCGATATTTCTGTAACCGAGGGGATTTCGATGTCCAAACAGATTCCTGCACGGAATCAAACAAAAATAAACTGAACCAAAAAATAGCGTAAGACTTAAAATGCCCGTCAAAGATACTATAAACAAGCAATAATGAAGGTATATATTTAGCGCAGCATCTAAGTTTGTCGTCAAGTTAAAAAAAGACTACCAATAAATCTCCTGAACCTGTATTCTTTTAAAGATTTACGCTCCATGCAATTGAAAATAAACCGTAATGAAGATATAGTAAGGTATGATGTTGAAGAAAATAAAAGTCTTTTACTCATTACACTAACGTTTGATGTAAAGTTCTTTGATCTAAGTGACATATTGTAAACTGTAGATGATTTGAGACGGTTGGGAGCACTTTCTGCGGTTAAAGATGATGTCGTGCGCATTGTTCGAGCAATTCTACTAATTATAGAAGCTATAAGTCAGGGAGATTAATGGCGTGAAGAGAGACAAGGGTATGCGATACAGAGGGGAGCATAGAAAAATGTGCATATGATTGACGTGGTTATAAATAAAAATTTGATAGATGCGGGAGTGTCATTATGAATTATGGAGTCATGCTCTGGTTATTTCCTGGTTAAAAGTGAAGCTACTTTGAAACTATATTAATAAATTTTGGTTGCGTTATTAACGTAATATATTTTAATATTATGCGTTGTGCCAAATATTGAATCGGATTTCATATGTTTTTAACCCATGGAAATACCAAAATACCATCAATTTGTTTACATATTTATCTCGGGAATGTTTAGTTAATACGTAGTCAAAAATATAATACAAGCATTATATATAACAACCAATAAAGAACTTTAAAAATTAATCAGAGATGAAACATCATGATAAAAATAATAGGATCATCTTTTTATAAAATAAGCGGTTAATACTAAATACAAAGTAAATTCTGACGTCCCAAATATTGTAAGAGTTCATGCGTTCAGCTGATTGACTTAAGCTCAATCATTTAATGATATACTTTTCATAACGGGTCCCTGTATAGCTTGCAAGGATTTTGCAGCAGAGACATAGCAGAGCATAAACCTATCGAGCAGCGTAACTGACAAAAGATCCTGCCAGCCTACAGAAGTTCGTAAACAATTTGTGTAGCGTTTCAGCAGTGAGAACAGCTTCTAAAACTTTTTAATGAAGCGCTATCTAACTAGTAAGGTATGCATACTACATACATACCTTGCGCTGGTACTACAGTAACCTTTTTAGCCGAGTCGGCAAAACGGGCGTGATAATCACAGTTGTGCATGCGTCTATAGGTGACGATATTCCATCATCTTGTTTACCACATTAGTAGCCTAAAAATATCGGGTAACACATGTAAAACTTAGTAATGTAACATTTGGGGATGACTTTATGACATATAAATCTTAGCCCAGTTAACGAAAAATAAAATCAGTAGACACATGCAAAATTCTAAACTGTTAACGAGTGAAGTTAATGATGCATGTCTCTTCTCATAAATCTAAAGAGCTATACACTTCACATTGCGATATGAATAGTCCAGTTATTTTGAATAATCAACCCATTAATTCAATTAGCGTCATACATTCGGTCGTAACCGTAAAAAGGAGGTACATCATTCTCTTTTTAATTTTCTATTACTGGCCATATGATATTGATCTGGAAATGTGGGCGATAATGAATCATCTGTTATATAAAATATGACGTATGATATATATGTGTAATTATAAATAAAAGTGTTTTTGCTGGAAATCTACAAGGTCAACATATTACGCAGTAACCTAACGGGTAAAAATAATTGACCGTACACTCTAAAGAAACCAAAATATCGCCACATATAAAACGTCTTACAAGAGTTGAACTAAGGAGACGCCTATAACAAACCATTGGTATATTGAGGTTTCACGGAATAATCTGTAAGTGGCTGACTTTCAAGCAGTGCCAGACTTCATGCCGATCGAGAATTACGTAACAGGGAACCTAAGAAGCCCCCAATCTCGTGTGTAATCTTTGAATGGATATAAAATATATGCTATTTGTATATAATATATTGATTTGCTAATTCTGCAAGGCGGAGGGTTATATATAGCATAAGCTTTGAATATCGAAATTCGTCAGCCTCGATAGCGTAGTGGTTAGTATAACCGACTGCCACGCCTGAGGTCGCAGGTTTGATTCCCGCACAAGTCAAACATTTGTGTGCATGAACATGGATGTTTGTCTTGGTCTGGGTGTTTCTATGTATAATATGTAAGTATTAAAAAAAAAAGTGTATATATATGTTTATATGCACGTGCATCACTTGTATCGGGTGGCCAACTAAAAACCAGCGCTGGTGCACTCAATTTGGGTGCCCAGCTAATGCTGAGGTGGTGACCTTTTTCGACGAGGGCACACACATTTTGTAATGACATGTATATTATATATATATATATATATTTTGTTATTTCTGTTTTAACTGATTGTGTGTGCTCTGTACGAAATAAATTTGATTTCTTTCTTCTTCTTTCTTCTTTATCCATTGTCTAGTATGGGTACTAGACAATGGATAAACATACATATATACTTTAACTATATTACTTGTACTATGGGTAGTACAAGCTCTGCTTAGTTTGGGCTAGATGGTGATGTTATATTATAATATTATTAATAGACTGAAAAAAATGATTTTCTATTATTTAATAATATTATCTTTTTTTTCTATTTACTGTTTCACATATGAACATCAAGTTTAAAGGTAATACTTTATTTAATTGAAAAGCAATCTATACTAATATTATAAAGCTGAAGAGTTTGTTTGTTTGAACGCGCTAATCTCAGGAACTAGTCCGAATTGAAAAAATCTTTTAGTGTTAAATAGCCCATTTATCGAGGAAGGCTATAGGTTATATAACATTACGATACGACCAATAGGAGCGGAGCAGCAATGAAAGATGTTGCAAAAACGGGGAAAATTCTCTTATGTGAAGCAGACGAAGTTGCGCGGGTCAGCTAGTGACTTATATAATTGACATTTAAAGTTGCTACGTTAAAAAAATAACCACAGGATGAGCTTATGATAAATTAGGTGCTTAAATTAAATGGTACGACTAATCTTAGTCACGGTTGAGTGTCTTTTAATGTAAATATTTTATACGTTTTTTTTTTAGCATTCTTTAAGAACTCGCTATCAACATCTGGAATCAAAACTTCAAATATTCAGTCTCATGATACTAATATTATAAATACGAATGTAAATTTATCTCTTCAGTACCTTTTCATGTTTGGGGTTTAACCGATTTTTATCAAATCTATATATATAAAACTCTTCCGTTACTGAGTGACTGACAGACAACGCACAGCCGAAACTACTGAACGCAAGAAGCTGAAATTTGGCATGTATGTTCCTTGGAGAGTGTAGGGGAGCACTAAGAGAGAATTTTTGGAAATTCCACCCCGAAGGGGGTGAAAGGGGTGAAACCCGATATTCACACGGTAACGGGACTTACGCGGGTGAAACCGCGGGAAAACTACTAATTTGTTATAAAACAGATTAAATCTTAAGAAGAATATAATTGGTGACTTACAAACTATAATTTTTTTTTTATATCAAATGTTATATTTTAATTTTTTTAATAGAACTTGCTGTTCATCTCCTATAAGTGCTACAAACAATCTCATTAAAACCATCGACTTTAACGCAAATTTTTATTGAGGCGCTCATAGCCAGTTGCACTCACTGATCGGTAAACAATTAGCGAGGTTAAGCAACGTTGGGTGCAGTCAGTCTATAGATGGGTGACCGCTTAGTGGTATTTCATCTGAGCATCTCCGTGCTTCGCAGAACACGTAAAAAGTCGGCTCCGGTTGTTGCCAAATTGACAGCAGTCGTTAAGCCATGTCAGAGGCCTACGGGCGGCTTCAACAACTCTTGACAACAGGTTGGCCACTAACCACACGAAAAGAAGAAGAAGCGCTATTGATAAATAATAACACAAACACATCACAACACTATTCTAGCAATATTCAATACATAGACCAAACGTCAACTAATATAATTCAGTAATTGCTTTGATATGGCATTTGAATAGCAATAATGCCTTTCTTATTAACCCATTATGGATGGCAAGTGATTTATACGTGACATTAACGAGCTGATCGTACATTCCACCCAAGTAATGAACAAGCAAACAATTATTTTTAACCACCGAAATAACTAACATCCCCTCACAATGTCTAACTCTTTATAACAAGACGGATACATTTCTTTCTTCAAAATTACTAAGTCAATCGACGCCATATTTATTTAACACCGTCAGACCCATTCTCAGTGTAAACATTGTCTTTTTGAAGATCTATTGAGGTTCTTGGAATCATTTGTGGTTGAATTTAAATAAATTTCTGTCTCGTTGGCGCCACAGCAATTAGTATCAGCTATATGAATCACTGACGCTTTGTACTTAGAAAACTTTGTATTTCGATTTACCCTTCGTAAGTGAAATGGAGTTAAAAATATGAGCTACACGGTTTCTTCAGACTTTATATGGTATCTGGATATTTTTGCTCGAAATGGCAACTGAGTCAGGTGTTTGTAATATTTGATGTATTAATATCTTTGTGGATGTTATGACTGAGCTGAAATTTCACATTAGTCCAATCAGTCTTACTTGTACGGCGTATAATTATTCAATTACGAGGACCTCACACATCAAAGTTGTGTTAGTAATTATGAAGATGGAAGGGTTAAAAAACATTATGTCAAGTAAAATTTGTGTCACTTATATCTTGGATATATTTGGGTAATGTCATATTGTTATTTTAAATTAAATAGATTATTTAAGCATGATCAAATTGGATGAATTTTCCTCATAATCTTATAGAACATCGATTGAGAAAGACGGTAACGGCGCCTCATGTTGAGTATCGCGAATATGCTGAATGCAACCATAGTGCATGCCATCTCCGGTTTAATTCTTGGATCAGGCAAAATGTTATTGTGCTTTTCAGTCAGAAATTGTATGTACACAACATGGAAATCTTCATGTTGCTACACACAATTTTCTGTTTCTGTGTCAAATTTAACTGTAGCCAATAGATAGCAATAGGCGGAAGCAGGGTACAATGGGTTATTCATACAAACCTGATGCAAACAGGCAGAGGAATCTTAGCCAAGTACAGTTGCCGGCACGTATCTTGGCAAGGTTTTGGCATAGTGGGGATAAGTTTGCGCAGGTACACTTAGTGCAACAAAGGCAAGGGTCGATTGAGTAACCAATCACGCGCCCGGAACGATGCTGTCTCGTTCCCCTCGTCCCGCATGATAACCAAAGAGACCCAAAATACGAGTTCTGCGCATCTAAGGACTCTTGCTAAGTTAAGTGCCGAAAATTGTACCCATACTTACTGTAAGTAAAACTGTCATAGTTGCTTAATTTGTCAAGTCTTAATTATGTCTGATATTTACCAGACATAATTAAAAGTCTATTGTGTCTGGCCGCCGATGTGCCACTGCTACTCAAAAGTTGCTATCGGGGAGACCAATAGCTTTTGGTTTCTCTTACTGATAGGCGCAGCAGCTTCTTGTTAAAGGGTTGGCATCCTGTGTTCGTGGTTTTACAAAGGTAAAGATCAAGGTAACCATATTTTAGTATTATAATATATGTATATAGTTTTATAACTTACAAAGACAATCTGCAAATGTCGATAGGCTTTATAAGTTGACTAAAATCGTTGATCAAGAACCTGTCCTTTAGTTTATTATGTATCGGATACAAGAATTGTAAATTCGGATAAGCTTATTCCCGTTAATTCTGTATAATTGACCGTTACTATTCAATACTTCATTATATCACTCTAAAAGTAAATGAATTATTTTATTTTAATTAAGTTATAATAAATAAATAAATAAATGTTATACTAAGTTATGCATACGACGTAACGTAACGTCATCATAACTTTATGAACCATAAACAAAAAATCTAAGTTCTATACTATTACGAAATAAGATAGAACTTAGATTTTAACTTAAACCCTATGCTTCCAAACTCTGATAATCACATCAAAATAAGTGTAATAGTTTTTGCTTGAAGCCTAAATAAACAAAATAACACGATGATAATCATTTTTGACTTGTTGAACTGAGTTTTATTGAATGTCGTTAATGATAGACACCATAATGAATCAGAAAAAAAACACAGATTTATCTGATTCATAATAGTATCGATAAAAATACATAAATTTAATACAATAATGAAAACTAAAAGAAATCTCCAACTATTTATCTCTTAAACATCACCCGAAGCTATCAACATACTTTACTAATCTCAAATTAAAATACACAAAATAAACGTAGACAAAACAATATCAGTCTAAATAACATCGAGTGTTGGATCAACAATATCACAAATATACTCAATGTCGATGCTTCTGAATTAAACATTTTGATAGCACTTGTCGAATTATAAATCACCGTTGTGACTAGACAGTTTGAGCGATTGTTTTGTTGAACTGACTGGAAATACTGATCCAATAAATATTTATACGTACCGTCATAATTGTATATTAAAAGGGTTAAACGGTGGGCATAGCCTATGAAAGCTTGCGTACACTAGATATAGCGGTCTAGTAAAAAAGAAGTGTCAGTACTGCCAGCGCAAGAGACAAAGTGTAGATTCACAGATCATCGCTTCCTTTCACGAAGAAAGAATGTCACCCGGCGGTGAGGCAGGCGTATTCCGAAGCGCGGAGATGAAATACGCCAATCTTACTTATGGCTGCTAGTCATGACTGATAGAAAAACGTAACGACCTGGACATGAACTCGGTAATTTATGACTCATAGCCGTATACACGAGCCGCTAGCCCAATGAGGCAGTCAACTACCCAGGTAATATTGTACTATATAGTTCATGCAAAGGTCTATAATTTTTTTTATGTTACCTTTCAAAGGATGAATGGTCATGCTTTTAACAAAAATAATAGCGGTATAACATAATGCAACAGGAAAAAAAGTGTTATTTTATAGATAAAACAGTAAACTTAATACCTTAAAAGAAATTTTGGTCAAGTATATCTGCTTTTTATTATAATACTAATGGACGGAGAACTTAAAGCCGCCAGACGTACAGCATTTTAGCAAAACTATTATTTTACAGTAAATGTGTAATATGACGGTAAACTTCGTATAGATGCTTGCTTATTTATAACATAATACCTGTAATTTATAAATATTATTTGATACATATACAGATATTATTGGATATAAGATATTATTTGAAGACTATTGAGTAACAAACATCATCTACTAATATTAGTACATTACTAGTAATAAAAATGATTGCAAAGAAATATTCTATTAACATTGCTCGCCTAATACAAAATACACAGCATGCCCTTCGAATTAAGCATTCAAACTAATTCGCGCACCTAATTTACGCCCGTCCAAAGCGATTGTTTGTCCAGCGTACGTGCTGACACAATATTATTACGACGGCTAACGTCATTGCGGCTGCCAGGATTTGCAAGGTCCACGTTTATTGACGCTGCTGCAGCAAATTTATGTGTGGGCGGGTACTGTCATAATTTAGTTCCTAAATTGTCTTGTAAAATACCGTTGATCATATAATGATATGAATATTCTAGCTCTGTATTATAACAAAGTGAACGTGCTCTTCTCCGAGGGTCTTAGGGCGGGAATTAAGATAAAAACCGAAAGAGACTTAAGTAGAAAAAGAATCCTAAAATATTCTAAAAGCTCAAATCGTTTAAAACAAAAAGATTATTTTAGATGGGTGACCATTTGTTTTCAAAATTGATTAGCGTGGATGAAGTTTCGGATTACGTTTTCGGGTCCTGGAATGTTATTTGCGTTTATGACAACATTATTGAATTGTGCTCGATAACGTTATACTCCTTATTACGCAGAATCTAAACCGTAGCTAGCGAAATGTTGGTGTAATAACTAAACCTCTGACTATCTGCCGTTTAGTTATATATGTACGTATACTAGCCGACCCGCGCAACTTCATCTGCGTCACATAAGAGAATTATCCCCGTTTCTGCAACATTTTTCTTTGATGCTCTGCTCCTATTGGTCATAGCGTGATGTTATATAGCTTATAGCCTTCCCCGATAAAAGGATTATCCAACACTAAAAGATTTTTTCAATTCGAATTAGTTTCTGATATTAGCGCGTTCAACCAAACCAACAAACTCTTCAGCTTTATAATATTAGAATAGATATCTATGACTATATATATGACTAGCTATCCCGACAGGCGTTGTCCTGAAAACACGAAAAAAATAGAAAAAAATAACAAATCTAAACCATCCTCGAATCCATATGAACACACACAACATTTTTTATCAAAATCGGTCCAGCCTTTTAGGAGGAGTTCAGTGACATACACACGTACAGTAGAATTATATATATATAAAGATATGCCTAGCAAAGCTCTTATACAAGCAAAGTATAACCTAATATTATGACGACAATAAGAAACATGCCTTAATACTATTTCATATAATAACATAATTATTACGTTAACAAAAACAGCAGGGGTCAACATAAAATTTTATTTAGTCATAGGGGCTTAGGGAAGAAATGCAATTGAGATGTATTGAACTGCCTTCCATTTATATTATTGTAAGAAAACGCTGACTTTTACACAGAGTTCACCCTTGTGCATTCTACAGCGTGTAACCATGAAATGTGGTCGTGCTTTAAAGTATACGACCTTTGAATACGACAACATCTTATGGTTGGTGTAGTTGATCCTGTGACAAACGTTAAACACAATATTTTATACAAAAAGACAATTTTAATACAGAAATATGGCCTTCAAAACGTGTAATGGTTTATTCAATAAATTTCGCATCAGGTAGGTAGATGAATTTGTTGGATTTAAGTATAGGTAATAATCCGTAAGTAAGTATCCGAATCTGTCCGTAAATATCCCCGTAAAAAAAGAAGAAGATAAATTACTGATATTGACAAAAAAAACTGTGCTCGGAATTATGTTGTATGACATTGACACTTCTCTGACTGTTGAAGTCAAGTGATACTCTCTTTTTTTATCACCAATAAATACTTTATGAAACTATAATATATCACACATTTGTATTACACTCTGTATAACGATGACATATTAATGACTCAGCCCTAGAGAAATACCCCCAAAAATATGACCACAAAACTTACCAATATCCTTTAACGAATGACAAATAACCCCCATTACAATTCAATAGCAACAATTCCACCCTCATGATGTAATCGCGACGCATCGGCATCGCGTGACGAAAACATTTTGTATACAGATAAGATTGAAGATCGGACACTAAATGCGGATGCGGCTAATGTAAAGCTTTTATTTTTAGATTTGCCTTGTGATTCTTTGATACTAGGTATTTTATTTGATGAGGTAAATGTTGGTCATTATTAAATGGTAACTGTGACTTTGATTGTGGTAATGAGTTGTGGGTTTGAAGTCGGTCAAAACTTTGGGAAATAAATAGCTAAAATCTTTAAATAATGATCACAATTACGACTCTTCGTGTGATATTATATTAAGTAAGTCTACAAATCAGGCGAGTCTAAAAACGTTTTTTGCGTCTTTTATTAAGTGGAAATTATATTTAATATAATATTAGGCTAGGTCTTAATCGCATTGGTAATTATAAGTTCACAAGTTAACCCGCACGATCGATGAAAGTCGGTCGATACATCTGGAAATAATTGAGTACATACACATATATCCTATAAACAATACGCCTCAAATAATTATCAACGCAATGAAGACCCGTTGTCTAATCTATTATATTAAGTGTGTGTACAAATCATAAAAGTCTAAAAACGTTTAGTGAAAAAGAGATTCCAAAGCTGTCAGACTTACCTCGTTTTAGGTAAACTGGTCGAAACAGCAAAGGAATATATGTCGAGGAAATCTGCATGTTTGAGAGCTCTACATATTGCTATTAAAGATATGTGAAGTCCACTTATTGCAAGTGGGCTTGGCCAGCAAGGTGGACTATGGCTTCATCTCATAATTCATAAGCTTGGCTGATATTATTATATTTTAGCAAACAGATCAATCCGTTATGCCGATCAGATATTCGTAAAAGTCCCCCGTAATCCAGTAAATTAACAAAGTGCGGTAATTCTTAAAAAGAACTTTATTTACCTATAAATAAATATAAATAATAAGAGCAGCGATAGCTCAGTGGGGAGACCAACAGACTGCAATGCAGAGGGTCTCGGGTTCGAACCCACGTCGCGCACCTCTGACTTTCGGAAGTTATATGACTTTTCGAAATTATGTTCGTATTGATTGACAATTATCGCCTGCTCCGTGCCTCGGAGAGCACGTTAAGCCGTCGGTCCCGGCTGCCATGAACATCTATGGCAGCCGTTATTGGGAGAGTGTCGACACAAAAGATCCCACTGGGTC
This sequence comes from Catocala fraxini, assembly GCA_930367265.1. Taxonomy (NCBI): domain Eukaryota; kingdom Metazoa; phylum Arthropoda; class Insecta; order Lepidoptera; family Erebidae; genus Catocala; species Catocala fraxini. The sequence goes on along the minus strand of OV884040.1, from coordinate 2,736,573 downwards.
GAAGTGTCGCCGGCCTGCACTGACTGGCCCCCATATAAGATACATACATACATACATACATACCTATAAATTACACATACCCTATAACATATCAGCGTTGTTAAAATTACGTAGTCTGACGACTCGAGAACTATATCTATGTATTATGTTTCGACGGATTTTCAGTTCGATTCTTGGGTCCAGTAATATCGAGTTTTGAAGATATTCTGTGCAGCGACTCAAAGTCTGTAAATGTATTCGGTTACAACAATATTTCGGCAGCATAGCGAAATATGATGTAGCACAGCTGTGTTCGATGCTTCGGGTTTATATTATCTAGATATATAGATGAGTCTAAGCTGGTTGAAGTAAACCTAACATTGTTTTCTTTAGCTATTTAGTTTATAGCACAGGTAAGTAAAGATTAAGTCATTAATCATTTGTTTGTAATATTTAAACACTAACGTACCAAGTATCAGAATATCAGACATAATATAAAACCTATCGTATCTGGTTACCGGTGTGCCACTGCAAGTCAATGGATTAAAAATAATTGTATCGTTTATTGCATAAAAGGCAACATACATAGATATACGTCTTAAGTTAACGCGAATGCTGTTATGCTTTGAAATTAAACGATTTTATCGCGTTGTTTATTGCGATTGCCAAATATATCGTAAAAAGTAGTGAAATTTTAATAGGTATACCTATATCTTACAACTTTAAATAATAGTTAAGTTAATATTAAAACTAATATTGTGATAACTAAAGGTTATACAACAATCAAGGCCGACGACATAATCCCGTGAACCTCTAGGTTCGTAAGCGCGTTCAACAACATAAACGAATTTAATCTCGATAGCTTCGGGTCCAATCGTTTTCGAGCTACATCTGTTTGTATAGAAAGACAAACATTTTTGTAACGTTGGGTTTCTGTTAGAATTCAAATATACAAACGAAATAACCATTTGCAAGTTAAATTAAGAAATAACATAATTTCATATGCGGTTTAAAAATAATAATTTCTATGTGTATGTACCAAATTTTATCAAAATGCTTTCAGCGGGTTAGCAGTAAAAATATCACAAACAGACAAATTTACTTTTGTTTTTATGATAGAAATGTGGAATAATATACAAAATCAAATAAAAACCTTATATAAAACTGACATGATTCAGAATACACCAGTAAAAAAATGTAGGTATTTATATTGCTATTCGAATGAAATGAAAATGGTTAAAAATGCTACATAATATTTTCTTCGTGTATTTGCAATAATATTTTAAATATTTATAATACAATTATGAGAATCATTCACAATAAATATTCTCAGGTACGTTCGTTTTACGTAGACAAATTAATATACTATTTCGTTAAATACATTTACATCATATAGTCGTGTAAGCCATATGAACGAAACATTGAATGTAAACATTATTTTATAGAGATTTCAGTTTCATATGTCATTAATACAATTGCTATATGTTAATTAAAAAATAAATTCATTATATTTTGAAACTTTTATGTAAACCTATCCAGTACGCAATCTTTAAATATGACATTCCTTACAACAACCAACACGCTGTATAACCAAAAAATATCTGTATGTAGCGCCATTTGAATACGTCACACGTCCTGTGTGCACTAATTGAATGAGTTAATTAACAATTTCAAGGTAAAGGAAGCGCATCCGTGGTGGGTGGGAGAGGGGGAATGAAGGAGGGGGACGGTGAACGGAAGTGACGTACGCGACGAATATAACTTGATCTCTCACCTCGAGATGTTTTACGTAAAGATGTGGGGAGTTTTTAGTTGGTGTTGAATTTGGTGTGGTAGTTAAAAGGTTTTGAAAGTTAAGGGGATTCAATTTAATGGAAATGTTGACAAAATTTATATAGGTAATTGTTATATCATGTTTTTTTGAAAACTAGATAATTATGTGATTATGCACGCAATGCGTACTGGTTTAAGTTCGCCTCGCCATTGCCTCTAAACTTAATGTTGTAGGTCTGTTGTCTTAAATCTTTATTAAGATACAGGCATTAATCCTGGTGCGATGTCTTTTTAAAAGTAAAAATAAAGAAATAATATGCGCACGAGTTGAGATAGATGACATTTAACACGCTAAGTATAAGATTCAGATAACTAATTATATATTTATTTTACTTCAGGTTACTTCAAACATTTCCTACAAATAATAACAGTTATATTCCTATGCGTTTATTCAGGACATCGCCTATTTGTGGCTAAGTTTTTTAAAATCTCTCCAACGGATTGGGTGTGATAGAGTAATAAACATGTAAATAAGTTCAATGTCTTTAAGATTTATAATATTACTAGTAATATTATATTTGTTCACTGCGATTTTACCTATGTTGATGATTACTGCTTCACTCCCGTATCTTGCAGCATGATGTCATATACCTTATAATCTTCCTCGAGAATTAGGTTATCATATCCATAAATATTTTTCTTTCCAGATTGGTAGTGCCAAAGAGATTCTTCTCCCTAGCCTTTATTATTCCCAAGTCACTATATATCGTTGGCGTCAGCTTTTCTGATCTAACCGGATTTGACTGAATATCAGTTTCTACACGTAGCGGCTGCCACCTGACCTCCGCAACCCGGAGGCTAACGATACCCTAAGGCTAAACCAGTGTCAGGATATTATAGGGTACTGACTTCCCAATAACGACTGCCATAGATGTTCATGGCAGCCGGGACCAACGGCTTAACGTGCTCTCCGAGGCACGGAGCAGGCGATAATTGTCAATCAATACGCACATAATTTCGAAAAGTCATTTAACTTCCGAAAGTCGGAGGTGTGCGAACTTTATTATACTAGATTGTAGTAGGATAAAATTGTCTTTATCTGCCTTGTGCTTTTTAACGTTTCTGTATTACTTATACCCCGGCGTTAACCGATCTCTCTGTTCAGACGTTTACCAAATGGAGAACTTAATGAAACATGGTAAATATTATGACGTTCCTTTGAACACATCGGTAGTCGAGCAATCTGTCATGTGTGAGCCACGACCGAGTGCAGATGCATGCGACTTAAGACATACCAATTACCTAGTGTTATTTAAGTAAACTAGTAGTTTTCCCGCGGTTTCACCCGCGTAAGTGCCGTTCCCGTGTGAATATCGGGTTTCACCACTTTCACCCCCTTCGGGATGGAATTTCTAAAAATCCTCTCTTAGTGGTCCCCTACACTATCCAAGGAGCATACATGCCAAATTTCAGCTTCTTGCGTTCAGTAGTTTCGGCTGTGCGTTGTCTGTCAGTCACTCAGTAACGGAAGAGTTTTATATATGTATATAGATTTAGATTCATAATTAATTAACATTCACAAACTGGCCTAAATTGCAGAAGTGTTAAGGCAGAGGTGTCACACACATTTCTGTCGTATTACGTATTTTTATTAGGAAGACCTTCCAGACTACGAACTGTTATTGAGAATTTATTTTTTAATTTAATTTATTTTTGTACCGATTACTTATTATATGTATGGATTTAGGTACTCCATAATATGAGACAAGACTAGAATATCTGGATAGAAGAACCTAACAATATTTGGCCCAACCTGGGTATTGAACCTGAGACTTCATTTACAATAGTCACATTCATTTCTGTTGTTCAACGCCATACGTTTGTAAAGTCCACGCGATATAACAGTCAAGATAGTAGTCTTTTATAAAAATCAGATAACCAACCGTTAATTAGTCGTAATTTCGAATTCAATAACCATTAACCTCAAAATGCTTTTTCAATATGAGAAGACATTTATTTCGAATCCATTCTTGTTGTCTACATATACAATACGATACGTATGGATGACCACGCCTTCACTATTCGTATCGGAGAACAAACAAACCAAACTATCCTTTTTATATACCAAAAGGGCGATAAGTGTCGGTTAGTAGGACAAGGTGAGAGGGGGGTCCCAAATAAATTGGCTGTTGCCCCTAAATGAGGACCCGGAACACACGTATTATTATGTTCTGTTGTAGCCTTGTGTTAATCAAACTGTAATGAGGTAACGGTATTTGTTGATACATTGTTACGTAATGGAAGATATTATATTAATATTTGATAGGAATAAATAACAGATGGTATGGGAAGTACTAAAACAATATGAAAGGAGCTATCCTCGAAAGTCTCTATCTTCAAAGCAGTAGGCAGAGGCGTATTATACCGATGTTTTTCCAGCTATGGGTTTAGGTCATACATAATACAGAGCGAGACTATTGCTCATCCTTAAGTACAATAAATATGAACCGGTCTACAATTAACTAATATTCTTCGTTACCCTCTAGATAAGCTGAAAGAAGGAGGATAACGTCGGTAATGCAATAAGTGAGATCCAAACAGAACGACCTATATTGTGAGCATTTGTATTTTCGATTCATAATCTGGGCTATCGACCTCAAGAATACTTATTATTATGTCATTTCTCTCGTAATAATATGCTTTATCTGTTAAAAATTTCTTAATAGTAGCAGGCAATCTGGCAATTTGTATCCACGATAGTACTGCGAACTGCAATACGCTTGCTATCTATTATGTACATTTTGATATGTAACTTCTATAGCTGGAAAAATGTAAGTGTAATACAAAGCAAACAGGTCCAAGGTTTTCTTTAATTAGGGCCAAAGAGTTTATGATTCGTTGGATTTTTGAATTTTTTGTATCATCGACAAATGATTACTATAATATGATATTAAAAAATTACGCGACCAAACATATGTACCGATACATTTATTAAATATGGAACGGAATACCACAAATGAATGCGGAACATCGGCTACTACGAATTAGTTCATTCACAGAAATACCAAACGGCTTACCACTCATTAAAATATTACATAACAAGTAGAAGATAATAAAATCGACCCAATTCCCACTGTACCGAACACATGCTCACTACTACTATTTTTAATACAACCAGTATTATTTATAATGTTTCTCTGAATAAACATGAACCAAAAGAAGTGTTTAGTTTATTAAAAATAATATTATCTCGTTTCAGATTCGGTTCCGGTACTGAAAAAATAAAAGAAGAATAAAATTGGCATATATCCAACGTGGGATTTTGAAATGGATGAAACAGAAAAATGTAACGTATAGATAAATGAAAGTGTATCGGCAGTTATCACAGTGACATCAATGTGTTGTTTGATCAATGTTGGTTATACAGTGTTGGTGAAAAGGACGCCAATTAGAGATCATGGCGAAAGATATGAACTTGTGTGTGTTGGTGATGGTGATTGTGTTACAGACACTGATACGAACGAGTTTGGAGATTATAGATTCACGTAAGTAGACATCATTAAATAATAAGTCAATATAAGAAATATACCACAAGCTAATTACTATAATTTTAAATACAAAAGTACATTTATTAGTTTAACAATAAAGCAAGAAATGAAAACATTTATACTCAAATCAATTTACGAAAACTTATTAAAAGTTGTAAATACTTTTGACCCAGGAAGTATTATCTCGATTCACGGAAATAAACACGTAAAAATGGAATGGAATTCCCACATGAGGTAAAAGTGATGAAATGTTAATAGATTGATACTTTTATTAATCTATTAACATTTCATTACTTTGTGACATTACACTGAAATGTAAGAATGGTGAGCTATAATATTAATCCTAGACGGATAAGTAGTATTTATGAAATGTAATTCAGTATAAACATAAAGTGTTTATAAAAATAAATATGACACAAATTATATGAATGACAACATAATAAGTAGTTGAGAATTTACTTCAGTCATTCATTACTATCATTCGCAATTTCAACCACTTACTGTCGTGCAAAAGTCTGTCCGTTTTTCTCTACTTTATTGTGCACTGCGCCGATGGTATTCATAACTTTCATACACGCGCTTCGTAAATCAATTAATTAACAGCATTTTTTCATTATCTCTACTGTAGATATCAGTTGATACGAACTTTGCTGCAGAAATTAACTTAAACGCATACAATTATTTTATCGTTTAGCAGCATCAGCTTAAGTTTTTGAATCCAACACTATAGCTTTAGCTTAACAAACATTAAAATTTAGGGACAAAAAGATACCTAGTCTTAGAGCAACAATAAAGATCTATAATAATTGTTAGCTCTAAATTGTTGCGGCAATTGAAAAACCATCGTTTTGCGTATTGCTAAAAGCAAAGGTACTGCTTTAACAATTGCGTAACCTATACAAACAGTCAGTATTATGAATGTGTTGAGATTTATTGTACTCAACACAGTGCTACTGTTGTATAAATCATCGCTTAAATATTCGCTCTATAATTACACTTCCTGAGGAAATGCTTTCGCTGATGGATTTCCAACATTCGGTTCGGTACGCAGAATGGAATCCGTTTCACAACTTGCTGACTAATCAAAGTTTCGACGAGTGATATCGAAAGTGTAATACCGATTCTATATTTCGCTCAAAGTATTTATGTTGAATTTACATCATCAGATATTATTATCAATGACAGAAAACGTTTGTACTTTAGAGCTAAACCAGAATTTTCTAATAAATATTGACCGCACATGTATTGCATTAGTATATAACATGTACATAGTCCTCCTCATCGATTTCGATGACGGCGACCTCAGAAGTCATGGATCTTTTCTTTGGTGTGCCCTAATATGGCTTGCTAGATCAAACTTAGTCTTGAATGTCCTACAACAGGTGTGGCAGTAGAGTTGGCCTGTGCTGTTGTACGTATACGTGTAGGATGGTTTATTGCGTTAGTAGAATGAAAAAGGATATTCAAGAAATGAAAGCAAGCTTTAAGCCGAATGTGGATGGGGTAAGCAGAAATGAAAGAGTTTGGCGAAACTTCTAAACACATTGAGCATTTTAAGAGCCTATTCAGAAAAATTTTTTTCAATCATTTATTTGAAAATAAACAACGTAATTATGACGCAAAATATTGAGTCTGTTATATACTGGGCCATACATTTTACATAAAATTCTATTAAGACACAGGAATTCAAATCTACCTATAAGTAAGTTTTAATAAATAGCTCTGTTTCAAAATGCACGTTTTAGGCATTTAAAGACTTTAAAAGATATATCATATGTAGGTATAGCTATAAAAAGAGAGCTGAGATTCTAAGTATCTCAAGGCAAATATGCGTACAAAAGCGGCAAATATTATGAAATTACTGAGCACGTCGGCCTCGAGCGATGTATTGAAGACCGTGTTTTTTGCCTTGTCTCAATTATTACTAACATATTGTATAGGAAGTTGGGGTTGTGCTGTAAAAACAACACTGGTAAAGCTAGAACGGGCCCAACGATCAGTATTAAAAGCAATGCATTACTACAATATAATAATGACTTTAGGGTGCTATTAAGGCTGCCCCGCTTTTGTAGCGCCTCGAAAATGTTTGCAGAATCAAGAGTCGATGGGTTCCATGCTTTAGTCCGCAAACGGGTTGCTTCCTTACTTATAAGAGTGAGGAGTAGTACTAATGGCATCCTAAAGGTCATTTCGGAAAAGTATGACTCCGACATAATGCAGGGGTTCATTCGAGTCTTGGTTATGTAGCTTGATCTGTTTTAAATATGTACTAACATAGCGTAAGAAAAATTGTTACTAACATTATGGAATCTGTCTGAATAAATAAATAAATATATTATTATTATGTTTCTCTTATCACAGTTACTTTCTAACATATTATATTAGAAAATACCTGGCCCTTTGGTGGGCTTACATGGAGACATGGGTCCAACGTGAAGAGGCCCTTCGAGAATTTTAATCAAAGGTGGGATGAAACTCCTACAGCGACACTAGCCACAGCAGGCATAGGACTATTGCTACGTATGGATTTTAATATATGGGCTATGGGTATGGGTGTCTGGTGGACCGGTATATTGCTAACTATGGATGAAAAACGGCGTCTGCCCTGAATACTCTTATAGCATCAATGCAATGGGCAGGCTCTGAATAGCCACTATAGGCATACACGCCAGCAGCAGAGGGCAACACCGGTGCGAGTGGCTAGGGGTGTCGAGCGGTGCGGCGCCGGTTTCACCATCACGGGTCTCGTGACAACGGAGACCCGGAGCGGGTTTCCCTGCAGTTATGCCCTTGAAAATGACAATTCCACCCCCAAGCATATAGCTCTAGCGGCCTCCCTCTGACCGGCCGACCAAAGCAAGCCAGAGTTGAGAGTCCTACGGGCACTCTTGTACTTCCACCCCAGCCAACCAGTAACGTCAAGCTGGGGACGAGGCCCTAACCAACTCTCTGAGACATTCAGGACCGCAGTGCCGCCACTCACATTCAGCTCGCCACAAGCTGCCCTGCGGTTTGTGCGCTTTTATTTAACCTGGTGATACATTGTTTATATCACAAGGCGAAGGTGATAGTTTAAAAGCTAGTGTACTGTGCCCTCCGATATCGCGTTAGTCTCATGATGAGATAACGACTGTCCCAGAGGGGTTTATTATTATCATTATTGTAAACCATTTCAATATCCTACCACAAGACTATACGAGGATAGTAAGGTACTTACTGTGCCCCAGTTGTTTTTATTATGGGCTTTTCTCAAAGTGCATTAATTAGTAATTACCTCTAAGAAATACAAACAGATGCTCAAACGTAGAGTACACAGAATTACCCTTCCAAAAATTAACACATCTTTTGCTAGGCGTTCTAGTCCCTATATTGATCGCTATATCTATAATACAATAGTGAAATGCTGTGCAATTAAAGAAAGCTCTCTAAAAGAGGCAAAAGTAAAAGTTTTAATTGGCTTAGTTTGTTTAACATACGACGACACCGAAAAACTACTAAATCATTTAAATTAAATATACATATATGTACCTATATAATAAATATAATAATGTTTATATATATCTATTTATACATACATTTATAATAATAATGTGTACTATATTTCATTAACATTAGAATTTAGCAACAATACTTTTTGAAATTAAACTACTATATACGGATATACATATATATCGCGTTATTTATTTTACACTTTATTACAAAATTTTGAAACTGTCACACTACTACTAGATACTATTGAACTTTACTAATTTTTAAGCTAATTAATTTATTAAAACTATTAAAACTATTTATATTTAAGTTTACACTGTCCCGACGTTTCGGTTGCTTTTCAGCAGCCATGGTCACAGGGAGACTAAGATGGTAGTTGTCTCAATGTTCCAGTGTAGTTATTTTAACAATATTTTTCGTTCATGATAGGTTTTTTTTTTTAATTTTTGTTCTAGTTTTTTGTTGTAATTTATTTTCATTTTGTTTATATAAGATAGTTTTGTAAAGTTAATAAAATAAAATAGCACAAGTCAATTAAAGTAACATAATGTCGACCGAGCAATGTAATCGTAAATGGTAATCGACACGGTACCCACAGGACAGGCTTGCCTAGTGTGGGGACACTATATCTTTACATTGTTGTATTCTTTTTGGGAACAAACAATTTTTTTTTCTTTTAATATCTTACATAAGATATTGCAAGGTTGCCTACATGTAGTGATAGAAAATACTTGACAGCAATCTTTAATAATATCTAGGCATTCTGTTTTGTTATTTGATTTCAGAGACTTTATATTTAAAATAGTCATGAATAATTCTGCCGTCGGCTTTTTACGATTAGCCGCATTTGATGGAGCCGTGACAAAATAAACATATGTAGGTTTTTCAGAAGCCAAGGAAATTGATGATTTATGCTAAAATCCTTGAAATAGTATCGTGAATCAGTTCCAAAAATATATGTACATATGTGAATACGCTGATTGCTTCCATGTGGTGAAAAGATCCAGTCATCAAATACTAACGAAAAAGCTGGGTTTTAGACAGATACACGCATCCACCTGTTGTGCTAAAAATATATCGCAACTACCAAAACATTAAAATACACCTGCCTATTTAGTATACTAGTGTTGACAAGTGAAATTTGTTTTCAATTGCCCAATAGTGATGTGTTTCTTTTTTAAGATTTCGTTGTAGTTGTGTAGCGTCAAAACGTTTAGTCTCTCAATTCTTGAGACAGGAACGGTTTTTCTCCAGATCCAAAATATTAACATCCAATTCATACATAGATTCACGCCTGTTTCCCAGAGGGGTAGGCAGAGACAACGGATTTCCATTTGCTACGATCCTGACACACTTCTCTGGCTTCATTCACTTTCATCACATTCCTCATACACGCCCGTCGGTTCAAGGTGCTCTTAACCTGGCCTTTATCCAGAACGCCTCCGATCTGATCAAGAAACGTTCGCCTAGGTCTTCCTCTTGCGACTGTTCCATTCACACTAGCCCTATAAACTTTCTTAGTCAGTCTTTCCTCGTCCATTCTTTCTACATGCCCAAACCAGCTTAACATACCCTTTTCTATTCTTGTCACTATATCCACTTTCATGCCGCATCTCTCTCTAATCACACTATTCCTTATTCTATCTTTCATCGGACATCCAATTCATTACAGTAATAAATACGCATGTATATTTTATAATCATTAACAGCCTGTAGTTAAGCATTTAGTTACGGTTTAAGCGTTGCAAATACATTGCGACATTTTGACAAGGATTTACTGCGATCGGTTGCAACAGTTGCAAATAATTTGCAAAGTCGTTCCTCGCCAAAGTTTTCTTGCAGATAGATCGCTACTTCTTATCTAACCCTAGAGTAATTTCAGTAGCAATGTGAATGGCCTTCTTGTATGTTTTACAAGATCCTATTCCTATTACTAAATGTAAGATCTTCAGAGCTTTTAGGCCGAGCATAACTGGGTGCGATATATCCAACATCAAAGTCACAATTATACCAGCGAGTGGTATTTAAAGGTCACGCGTAAATAGTAACAGGTCGGCAGCTCATTAGACGATAATATTTCTAGTAGTAAACACACATTGAACTTTCATCTATTTCAGTATGTATAGAAAGTAGTCGACCTGATTCCCTTTATTTTGGCCAACGTCCAACAAACAGCAATATGTTGTTGCACCAACGGTTTTGTCATATTCTGTCCTGTCAATGACCGGTTTTAAATTTGCATGGTTTTTATGGATGATAAAATTTTGGTGGGTTGTAAAAAAAGCGCTTATCTTGCTGAGAGTTTTATTTAGCAATAAAATTAGGGTAAGATTTAGAAATTGCGAGTTTGATCTTTTATGCATGTTAGTAGAAAGATCTCCAAGCATAAGCACTTAATCAAATATAATTTTAATAATTAACAGCTTGTCGTCAACCAATATTTATAATATATAGATTGATTTCTTTAAACTGGTCGATCTCTAATTCAAATATCGATAAATGCCTATAAATAGTATATACAAATTATTGAAAAAGGGTAATACCCTTATAATGTTCGTGGATTTCTGATTAAGAATACTCTTTATGTTTGGAGAAATTTAGAAATTGAAGTGTGGATTTATTATAACTTGATGCACACAAAGCTAAGCATAATATTATCAAAACTAATATATAAACACTTACTACTACTTACATTAAACTAGTTAATAATTCAAATCCATTTAAAACTACTCCACCATTAATACTTTAAAATTTGAGTAAATGAGTGTCTCGGGAGTAAAAATAACAACATGCAACCAACCCTCCGCTTAAAGTTTCGTTAATTGATATTAGGTTAACGAGGTTAGTTGGCTTACAACTGGCTGGATTAAAAAGCAAACAAATTCTACATATACGATATCAGTGGATGGAGCTTATGCATGGTTAATGACTAGCCAGTTTCATCCATCGTATTTTTTCATATTTAATAATATTGTATACTTGGTAAAGTTTTAAAGAATTTGCTGCAAAATCTTTATAGCCTAGCGTCCATACGCTAGGCTAGGTAATGACTTAGCCTAGCGTATACGGGACGCTAGACTAAGTCTTACAAATTTTAATAGATTGCATCATCATGCAATCTATTAAAATTTGTTAACGATCATTCACAGGTGACAGAATATACTCGATTATGAACCAGTTAACTGGCTTATGAAATATCTCACCATGTTACCCTGCAGCATACGTTTTGGTGTAACTAGCAGCTTGTATGTAAAAGCGTTAATTTGACTATAATTTCATCCCTATGATTTGGACTCGATATACATACAGTATACTGTACATAATAGTAAATATAAAGAAAAAAATCGATGACGAAAATCATTCATTCATTTAAGTCACAAAGTAAAACTTATAAACGTCAAAGCTAAATTTTCAAGACTAAACTGGCAATTTTTTTTTTATCAAATTGACATAGAGTTAAAGCTCTGAAAAAGAACATAGGGCTATTGAGAAACTGTGCAAAGCTGTAGGTGATAACTCGTACCTTATACAATATATGGAATGAAGGGCGCGTACGAAGGTATGCGATATTGAGTGGACCTTAATTACTCAGGCGTCAAAGCATTTTTTTTCTTCTCACTCAATCTTAAAATGTTATTAATAATTATATAAAAGGTATTACTTAATCTTGGCCTGGCAATAGAAAAACAGCCTTGATGCCTAAGTGGTCTATCTTAAATTAGATCCAATATACATAAGCGATCAGCGAAACAGAAGAGAAAAGTACAATACTACATACATCTTGTAGTAGTAATTTTCTTTTCTGGCGTCCCATTCATGAACTTCATACAATAACAACATAATTTCCTAAACGGCTGGAAATTTAACGCAAAAAGATAAAACCAAGTTATACAATGGTAATAACCAAGCGGAAGGTATAAGTTCAAAAGTACTAAAGCGCATCAATTAAAGGAATCTCATAAAACCCGATACTGGCAAAATTGACCGAAGCAATCCTCATCATGTATTTTGCAGTGTCGGATTATGCGCCACCTCGCTTGAGTTTATCTCAAGCATTAAAATAGTTTATAGACACATAGTTACTGCAACATTTATTGGATCCCTGAATCCGAATTATGTTTTTGCATTCGACTGGAATAATTGATTTTTTATGGCGTACCAATTGGGAATAACTGTGGCGGTGGTTGGGAAATTCCCATTTTCTCGTTGTAATGGGTAGTTTGAGTTATTTGATTTTGATGTTATGGGCTCCGTATTCATGCTAATATTATAAATGCATTATTATATTTACAATTATGTGTTTAAAATAGCACATAGATCCATACTGCGAAGGGATAGATAGAGATGTACGCACTATTTTGCCAGACATACCTACTTTAAGTATTGCGTAATACAAGCGTGACTATTCCTGTCTATCGGACGTGTTAGTAGACATTGAGTTGCTGCTGCGTATATTCTAACAGAAATACTAAATATCATTTTGCCCGACCCGAGCATCGAACCTGGGACAAACGTAAGTACGTACGTAGTCATTTATGGCATGTGAGATCATCAAGGTAGTATTAGCTACCATAAAATGTAGTCAAAATTTGCTATATTATTGTCTTATTGAGACGAGTAACTGTTTGCGCCCTAATAATTTATCTTTGAACATACATCGATATCTTTTGACGTGAGTCAACTAGTTTCGGCCGCAGTGGGACAGAATACTACTCATGTAATTTATAATTCTGAACTTATACAATTAATTTTGGTAAGATTAGAAACCAAGTACACTCCGTAAAGTAATAATGATTGACGAACAATAATCATAATTTTATTTTATTGAGTTCATATAAATACCTATAAAAGAGTATATCACAAAACATTCTTAATACAATTTTTAAATCATAATGAATGGTTGGATAGCTCAGTGGGGAGACCAACAGACTGCAATGCAAAGGGTCTCGGGTTCGAACCCACGTCGCGCACCTCTGACTTTCGGAAGTTATATGACTTTTCGAAATTATGTGCATATTAATTGACAATTATCGCCTGCTCCGTGACTCGGAGAGCACATTAAGCCGTCGGTCCCGGCTGCCATGAACATCTATGGCAGTCGTTATAGGGAAAGTCAGTACCCTCTAATATCCTGACACTGGTCTAGCCTTAGGGTATCGTTAGCTTTCGGGTTGCGGAGGTCAGGTAGCAGCCGCTCCATGTGAAAACTGATATCTAGTCAAATCCGGTTAGACTAGAAAAGCCGACCCAAGTGACGTGGGAATAATAAAGGCTAAGGGAGAAGAAGAATGAATGCTTGGATTGAGCAATGATGACAAGTCACCTTATCACGCAAATATTATCATTATTATTATTATTATGTGTAGATTGGATCGCCGGTAAAACTTCGATTTACAGATAGTTATGTATTATTAATGTAGGTGCTATGTAAAGAAATACAGTTTTACTGTGTAGAATTTACTTCAATAAAATAAGAAAGTGCAAATTGTTGTTGGAATCATTACTACTAGGGTGGTCTTAATCACAAAGTTCGAACCATAGAGAAAAGTAGGTTGTAAGAACTTTTCCACTGAGCAGATTTTCGTGAAATTTAGAATACTTCACTTAAATACAAAAAAAAAATGTAGTTAAGAATAACAACCTGATTTATAACAAATTGTTCTCCCGAGATTTGACCCCAAATCCTAAAAACGATAGATATATTATGACAGCTCTATTTATATCGTTTTCATTTTATTACAAGCGGCTACATAATATCACGTCATTAACATCTTAAGCTTCACATTCACTTAATGAATGTTTATCTAAACTCTACTGGATTACGTAGAGCCATTAATTTCTGTTCTTACGACGTTAGTTGCGTTTAAAGTAAGCATTTAGTTAAATAGTATCGTAATAAAATTGTGGGTCTGTTTCGTTTTCCTTTTTCTGTTAGGAAAGAGTATTTTTATTATACGACATAATATTGTCTTCCATTTACGCGAATATTATTCATTGAAATTAAACTGCTATATACGGATTTTATCGCGTTGTTTATTTGACACTTTATTACAACATTTTGAAAATTGTTACACTACTACTACTATTAAACTTTACTAATTTTTAAGCTAATTAAATTATTATTAAACTATTTAGATTTAATTTAATTTTACACTTTCCCCGACGTTTCGGTTGCTATTCAGCAGCCATGGTCACGGGAAGACTAAGATGGCAGTTGTCTCAATGTTCCTTTGAAATAACTACACTGGAACATTCATCATTCATCAAATCCGTATATAGCAGTTTAATTTCAATATACGACATAATATTTTTAGTATTTTATTATAAATAAATATATCCTGGCCGATTACGCCGTATAGTTTCTTTACTTTTGTAATGTGCGTTTTATCTTATCTTATCTTATGTGGGGGCCAGTCAGTGCAGACCGGCGACACTTCGACCCAGTGGGATCTTTTGTGTCGATACTGTCCCAATAACGACTGCCATAGATGTTCATGGCACCCGGGACCGACGGCTTAACGTGCTCTCCGAGGCACGGAGCAGGCGATAATTGTCAATCAATACGCACATAATTTCGAAAAGTCATATAACTTCTGAAAGTCAGCGGTGCGCGACGTGGGTTCGAACCCGAGACCCTCTGCATTGCAGTCTGTTGGTATCCCCACTGAGCTATCACTGCTCTTTTTAATGTGCGATTTAAATGATGTTTTATTTTGTTTGCTCCCTCTATTTAATCTATTGAGGCAATGGTTCGGCGTATTCTAAACTAAAACATTGAAAATGCGTATGAGAGGGCGTTATTTAGCCAAGCAGCAATAATCTCTTAATATTAAAAACATTTAATTTCACTTTTAAATTTTTTATCAGTGAACTTACATATTTATAAAATTTGTGTAGGTAAAGCATGTAGACTTAAAAACTTTAATATGTATTTATTTTAAAATTATTCTAGCGGTCATTTGCAAAGTTTGCAATGCTAAGTTAAAGTTTTCTAAATATTTTACGATGTTTATTTACATTTTAATTAGATATATTTTCTTAGTCAATTTAATATACCGTCAACATTACGAATTTTTTATTTATATTTGGTGAGACATAACCATTCCATTATAAGTTGTTAAAGAGCAAAATAAGTAACACTGACTTATGAAATTGTCGATTCTATTTTGTTTTAAGACTGCGCCGAGCGAGATGTGCCAAAACAGGCGGTCACAGTTAAATTGATAAAATCAACACTTTTTGTTTAATACAAATATAAAATATACATTTACCATAACAATGAATGCGTTTATAATTACTCCGTGTAAAAAACTTAAAATTATTAATATTTTCACCTACAAAATTATGTAAATTTGCACGAAAAATGCAAAAACGTAAGCTTGTGTAACGTGATTTTCAGATTATAACAGTAGAAATCTATCCTATTTTACAGCTTAAACGAAACATAACTGGTTATATTACAATATGTCTATCCCAAATATTTAAGTTATTGGTTGACAATAAAGATACATATTTATCAAAAAGCACTTCAAATCCTTTATACAATTTTACTATGGCGGCCGTGCGCTGTCATTCAGCCCAACAACGTCTTACGCTCGGCGCAGTCTTAAGTGCTTACTAGAAGATAATTTTTGCAATTGTGATGGTTTGAAAAGTCTTGACTTTTTATCAGTGAGTGCTTCTAGGGCACTTAGCGATTTACTTAGTCTGGTCATTGACAATTACATCTAATATTGCATTTTTATTTTATTTTGATACATTTAATGTCTTATTACTTTTTAGATTTTCATACGTATGTATCTAATACTATATTTTTTAAGCAATAATATTGATATATTTATTAACCGATGTTTGGCAATGTTCATGATCTCTAGTTACGGATTATACGGTGATGTAATGGTTGCTTCTTCTCATGTCAATAATCCGTGTCAAATAGCGCTGACCCTTGAATAAATTAATGTGTTTCACCATACCACTAGTAGTCCAAGTTCTATCCCGTACTTCATAATACTTATATTTTACAAAATAATATAATTAATTAAGTAAGAGCACTCCTAAAAGTAGCTACACATCGACCTTTTCGCTACCCCACATGCCTTTTGTATCAAAATTCTAAAGTACTAACAGTCCGGCAGCTTTTTATAATGCACACTGTACTCAAACAACATACTACTCTTGATTATAACCCGGAACTTACTAACACTAAACGACGGAAAGATATCGTTTGTACTACTCAGTCTCAATCTAAGTATATTTTTACCATTAGGTTTTACGCATTTTTAGGTTATTTTCTTTATAATAATATAAACAAAATAACTGCGATTTATGACAAAAATTATGCTAACACTAAGCAATTAGTTCAACAATATTTACATCCTTGAACTACGATCAAACAGAAAATTTGATGACTGTTGTTCAATAAGTGTTACGCAATAAAATAACTCTTTAAGTCGTCATAGTTTTCACTTAGTTTATAATATAATTCGTAAGTTTTTATATACAAAGAATAATGTTTTATAAGTATTGTTTCAGAATTTATATCTATATTAGATAGTATGTGCCCTTAATGCCTGTGGCACAGGTTTACCCTAGTACAGGCACCCTTTATATATTACCTTTACAATGTAACCTAAGCTCTGTATCAATTTGTACCAATTTAAGTTGAATAAATGATTATTATTATTATTATTATTATTATTATTATTCTTAATCCTCTTAATGTAAGACGATCAGTAGTCGGCCATGTTTATAAATAATTATACACAGCTCTTTATGAATATATAGGTAGATTTGATGAGCTTTTCCATCACTGTATAATCTTTCCGCTAGCCCGTTCGTACCGCCTAAAGTAAAAATTTTACAGCGACAGGCTATGATAGTAATTTTTCCATCGTATCGTACGGATACCGGCGTCCTTACGCAATACTTTTAACAATATGTAATATATGATCAATGGGTTAATGGATCGTCCCGGGACATATATTTTTTAATTAATATAATATAATAATATTCTTTCACATACACGCAACATCGTCTAGCCCAAACTAAGCAGAGCTTGTACTATGGATACTAGACAATGGATAAACATACATATATACTTTTTTTTTTTGTAAATACATACATATTATACATAGAAACACCCAGACCAAGACAAACATCCATGTTCATGCACTCAAATGTTTGACTTGTGCGGGAATCGAACCCGCGACCTCAGGCGTGGCAGTCAGTTACACTAACCACTACGCCATCGAGTCGTCATACCTATTAGTACCTATATTGTTGTGGTTTGTCACAATCTCTTTCTCAGGTCCGATTGGAAGTACCAAGGTAAACTGTAGCTTGAGTTTGTATTATCCGCAATATAATGTTTATTTTAATAGAATATTTTATATTAATATTTGTTTTAAATTACTTCTTTTATAAATTTTTGCTGTAATTTTTTGCATTTGAACAATAATGGTTTCGTGTAGGAATCGAATCCTTATCACTAGGCGCAGTGACAGTGATAAGGTGTCCGTTTGTCCCCCATACCATACGTGCAGTCATGTACATAATTACCTATATAATTGTAGTTATAGTTACATCCTGCTATAAATGTGTTATTGCATCTGTTTTCGCATATTGTATTATGCTGTACTTCTGTGTTGTCTATGTTTTATAACTTTGTCAAGTTGTCTAAATCCATTATTACATATTTCCAACAGCAAAAAAGAAATCCAATGCTACAGCGATGGTAATACATACAAAAACAGATCACAGTTTTTAAATTTATTTTCTGCTTTTAATTTTCATACCAAACGCTGTGCCAGATCTATTGCGTCTTAGCTTTTCATTTAATTACACCAAAATTAATAGAAGAAACATTTAATAAACAATTTCGTTTAATTAAATTAACAATATTCGGCAAGGTTTAGTGCTTCACCAACTTCTAAGTTTGCAAGTTTAGAGGCACTAACCACTTGGAGCAGTTCGTGGCTAATTGAGTGTCGTCATGACTCAGCTTAAGGTTACCGCCATCGCAAAGTTTGTGCCACAGAGGAGATTCTGACAGATTATAAAGACTTTAAACTTGTATTTATGTTTTGTGAGGTAAAAGACTTAGTTGTAAGTAAGCTGCCATTCGACCTTGAGACGTTTTATGCTACAACTTAACAGATATTTTGTATGCAGATGATTCTTAGTTCTCTGGTTCATTGTCTTCGATTTCAAAATAATTTATTGCTCGATACATGTTTAGCTTTTACAATGATATTACATATAATGTAGGACATCATGTATTGCCGATTCATCTACATGCATACATACATACATTATAAAAGGAAGAAATAAAAATATTACATAATTATATATGGAACCTACAACTCAAATTTTTGATAATACTTGATACGCCTTTATTAAATTATGTCTTGAATTTGTGCTGACATACCTGATATTATCATCATCTTCGATTTTGAATTCTCGGGTTCCATTCTCGAGTTAGACAAATTGTTATTGGGTTTCTCATGGGAAGGTAGGTGAATTGTCAAGCTGTCGCAGGTTTAAATATAGATGCCTCTACCTCACTATAATATCAAGACAGAGCACCTAGTTTTAAAAATTGCAGCAGTTATGTAATTACGAGATAAATACTGAAATTAACATATATGATTCACAAATACGTCTCTTCCTCTTGGTCTTTATATCTAAAGTGAAGGTAAATTATGTAGGAAAGCACCACCGATGCGATCCAGAAAACTGTCCGTTTTGGCCCTTAGACCCAAAAGTGAATAATACAGTCCCACTGTAATCCAATGAGACATTACTTCCTTTTAAAGGTGTTGCTCCGATTACGGCATTAGCACCCCCTTGCTGTAGGGGAGACGTTATCGTTATACACCGGACACGTTCTGGTAATACGACAGCTAATTTTTTACAAAACCCCGGTACAATTTGTTCAGCCTCTGGCTGTTATAAGTAAACACTTGGTGGTTTTTTATTTTGTAAACTAGAGGCAAAACTTTAGTAATAAACTAGTTGAAATTAAACTGCTATATACGGATTTTATCGCGTTGTTTATTTGACACTTTGTTACAAAATTTTGAAAATTGTTACACTACTACTACTATTAAACTTTACTAATTTTTAAGCTAATTAAATTATTATTAAACTATTTAGATTTAATTTATTTTTACACTTTCCCCGACGTTTCGGTTGCTTTTCAGCAGCCATGGTCACGGTGAGAGTTTAATAATAACTTAATTAGCTTAAAAATTAGTTTGTAGCATGGTGCTATCTCAATGCTTTTACGTAATCTATGGATCAAGCACAATATAGAATGGAATTGAATATGATGTATTAGAATCAATACTACGCCCACCACTACAACAACGAGGTCATATTAAAAATAAAGTTTGACTATTCCTACAACTTCAGTGCGAACATTACTCACAGCTTAAATATTTTATAGCTTGTTATAGTTCTTCTGTCTAGAAGAAATTTACAAGCAAACACAGGTGAATGTTATTTATCGCTCTTGTCAAAATAAAACCCATAATATGACACCATTTGAAATTATATACAATAATTCCCTTTGGCAGAAACTTGATCTACTCGTGCCTAAGACAGGTGTTAGTATTTCTAAATATAACTGGTCATATTTAGATTCAGCTGGGTTCAAACCCCTGGTAATTACACACAACGACAGATTGTCAATTGCTAATTTGACAACTAAACAAGTTTGGTTTATGAGATGTGAAATATTTAGTAGTTGAGTTAGAATATTTGTTGGAATTGAAAGGTAAATGTGCATAGTTTTGACAGGAAGATATGTTCAGAATACATTTAAACTATGTGTGTCAATACATGGTACACATAGCTTAGCGCTGCCGCGAACCCATGTTTTGGGTTCGAGTCCAATACATGATTATTTATGTGATCAATAAATTATTGTTCTCCGTCTGAGAAGACTATGTATGCAAAAAAATTGTTTTTAAATTCACTGCGATATAAATCTTGCGCAATACAAAAAAATATGGAAGTAAGCTCATTTTCTTTTGCTGTACATTTACTTCGTACATTTTGTGTTATTAGTTTGACATATCGCGCCCTTAATAAAACAGAGACTTATCTCAGTATTTTGGATTAAACAAATTTGAACTCTATTGCAAAGATTTAACACAAATATAATATTAGAATTTAACATATACAATTAGAGTTTAAATTGCCTTACTTTCAAATTTCGAGTTAAGTCGCTGTTTTATTAAGAGTGCGATATTTACATAATATAATCATTATCCTGTATAAGATCCAAATGGGACGGCTAGAAATATGAGCACAGGTGTTGTAGAACATTTATGCTTCAGTGTTAAAGTTACAACGCACTATAGTGCCGCTAAATCAAAAAGTACGGCTAGTATAAATGTTCTGTAGTGAATGTATAATTTTGTAATAAGTCGGGTTATTGGCATCATTTTCATTTCCTGTTAACTTGTTGATACGGGAGCGCACATTTGATTGAGAAACATTGCTTTCTTTGTTTACCTTTAGTCTCAAGCCTATTTGAATAGAGTATAGGTCTCAATCAAGTTCAAATTTTACTAATTAATAGTACTTTCCCGACCCAATATGCAGTCTGGCAATGTCAAGTACCCAATAAGCTAGTGAAAACGTTTAGAATACCTATGTCTAACACACTTACATCATATTTAGAAATTAATAATTTATCTATCTAATAAAACTTATGCTCAAATTTATAACAGCAACAAAAACATACCACATGTTAACATTTCAAACTTTTTATACATATTCAAACGTAGAAATTATTTCCGGCTTATACATTCAAAATTCTTAATTTAAACTTTTTTGTCATTTGAAAGCGGGTTAAAGCCAGTGACAGCTGTCAGATGACGTCACACACCAGATTTCAATGTCCACGGTTGATGGTGATATATGGGTTCTGGAGTTTTGAACCCGCCTAGTATTTGAGCCGTTCTACATTCAAAAATATGCGGCAGAATATAAAAATAAAAACGTAGTGCAAAATGTTAATTATCTTTATCTTTCTAGAGACGCAAAATTTCCTTAGGTTAATTCGGTTGCTTTACGCGGCACATTAAGTTTAATGTCAATTTGTAGACTATAGTATTTTTATATTTTTGCTTGCTACGTTAATAGATAACAAGTGAGAATTGGCAATGAATTGCCGTAAATATTAGAGTTCAAAAAATGACACGTGACCTTGAGGTCATAGGTCAAAGGTCATAGTCATTTCGGGGTATATCGACTATGCTGAGTCGAATGGCGTTGACCGCGAGTCTCTAGCTCTTACGGTTCTTGAGTTGAAAGATGGTATTACGTGACCTTCAGGTCAGAGGTCAAAGGTCATAGTCTTTTCGGGGGTATATTGACTATGTTGAGTCGAATGGCGTTAACTGCAAGTCTCTAGCTGTTACGGTTCTGAGTTGAAAGTTGTATAACAGACAGACGGACGGACGGACGGACAAAGCTGATGTATAAGATATATATAATAAGGTTTAAAATTTATTAAAATAAAAAACTTTGATAGATAATAAATTTAAAAATAAAAAAATAAGATTTATTCGAAGTCTAAAAAATTTTCGTTATTTTATGCGGCAAGGCGACCCAATAGATAAGCGTTGATAAAGTAGATTATCCAGCCAGCAATTTAATAACGTTTACTTAAACCGCAAGTATTATATGAGAAAGGAGGATTATTTAGAGATTTTACCTTTATACCACATTGAAAAGAGATTACCAAGTACTAATTATAAGTAATTATTTAAAATTGGAAATATTTATTAGTATGGATATGCTTATACTGCTTTCGATAGCTCAGTGGGGAGACCAACAGACTGTAATGCAGAGGGTCTCCGGTTCGAACCCACCACGTCGCGCACCTCTGACTTTCGGAAGTAATATGACTTTTCGAAATTATGTGCGTATTGATTGACAATTATCGCCTGCTCCGTGCCTCGGAGAGCACGTTAAGCCGTCAGTCTCGGCTACCATGAACATCTATGGCAGTCGTTATTGGGAAAGTTAGTACCCTCTAATATCCTGACACTGGTCTAGCCTTAGGATATCGTTAGCCTTCGGGTTGCGGAGGTCAGGTGGCAGCCGCTCCGTGTATAAAACTAATGTCCAGTCAAATCCGGTTAGACTAGAAAACCCGACCCCAAGTGACTTGGGAATAATAAAGGCTAAGGGAGAAGAAGATGCTTATACTGCTTTCGTAGTCTACTAACATAAACTTGCGTGCAAACAGTCTTAGCTTTGATTTACAGTTGGGCAAAGTGTTATTGGATATTCTCAATTGGAACACGAAGTCTGTCTATGTGCATGTTAGACGATAATAGGCTTGCCTCTATTTTGGTACCTAGAAATAGTTATAGCTGTTGAAATTTGAGTGTATTCGACACGAGCAATAGGATACGTTATTCATGGATATTGTCAGCACTATCTTGTATGTATGTGATTACGAACTATCAATAATAATAATAATAATAATATTCTACCACATACACACAATACCATCTAGCCCAAACTAAGCAGAGCTTGTATTATGGGTTCTAGAAAATGGATAAACATACATATATACTTTTTTTTTTGTAAATACATACATATTATACATAGAAACACCCAGACCAAAGCCATGTTCATGCACACAAATGTTTGACTTGTGCGGGAATCGAACCTGCGACATCAGGCGTGGCAGTCGGTTACACTAACCACTACGCCATCGAGGCCGACATATCATCAATTTGGTCAGTATACATTTTTTTAAGAAAAACAACAAAAATACTAAAAGATACGGTATATAAGTAGTTCCACTTATTGGTTGCTCGCTCTTTTTCTTGTACTGTTGTCTTATTGGTGGAATCTATAACGTTACAGTAACGAATAAAGATATTACTCACGATAGATAAAGCTAGGAATAGATGAACCGTAACTAAGAGACGACTATAATTTTAACTGTCTGCATGACAGTCAACGCACCTGTTAGACGTATAGCAGGACTGCGATCGTAAATTAGTCTTTAGAAAGCTCTGAAGACTCACGTAGAAAGAATTCATACCGACAGAAATAGATAGCATGCCTACAAGAAATGTCGCTTTTATTATTTAATCATATATTTTGTGCAGAAATTATTACTATTTGATACTATGATGGCGACCTCGATGGCGTATTGGTTAGTGTAACCGACTGCCACCGTTTCGATTCCCGCACATGTCAAACATGTGTGTGCATGAACATGGATGTTTGTCTTGGTCTGGGTATTTCTATGTATAATATGTATATATGTATGTTTACCCATTGTCTAGTACCCATAGTACAAGCTCTGCTTAGTTTGGGCTAGATGGTGTTGTGTGTATGTGATAGAATATAACTTATATTTTATATAACTCTATTATCTAATTAACTATTGTTGTTTTTCTCCAATGTTTACCCAACAGGCAGAATTTTATGTTAAATTTTTTATGGTTTATGTTTATTTCTTTAATTAGTTTATTAGTTTAGTTTAGCAGCGATAACTCAGTGGGGAGACCAACAGACTGCAATGCAGAAGGTCTCGGGTTCGAACACACGTCGCGCACGTCTGACTTTCGGAAGTTATATGACTTTTCGAAATTATGTGCGTATTGATTGACAATTATCGCCAGCTCCGTGCCTCGGAGAGCCCGTTAAGCCATCGGTCCCGGCTGCCTTGAACATCTATGGCAGTCGTTATTGGGAAAGTCAGTACCCTCTAATATCCTGACACTGGTCTAGCCTTAGGGTATCGTTAGCCTTCGGGTCGCGGAGGTCAGGTGGCAGCCGCTCCGTGTAAAAACTGATATCCAGTCAAATCCGGTTAGACCAGAAAAGCCGACCCCAAGTGACCTGGGAATAATAAAGGCTAAGGGAGAAGAAGAGTTTGTTAGTTTTGTTGTAATTATAATTTGCAAGCTGTGGTTTCCTATAATTGAGGGACTATACACTCTAAAAATTGTACTATTGCTTTATAATGTATGTTATTGTATATTTCTTTGTTTGAAATCCTTAAATAAATAAATCTATACTAATATTATAAAGCTGAAGAGTTTGTTTGTTTGCTTGAACGCGCTAATCTCAGAAATTACGGGTCAGAATTGAAAAATCTTTTTAGCGTGGATAGCTCATTTATCGAGGAAGGCTATATAACATCACGCTACGACCAATAGGAACGGAGCAGCAATGAAAAATGTTGCAAAAACGGGGAAAATTCTCTTATGTGAAGCAGACAGCAGACAAAGTTGCGCGGGTCAGCTAGTAAATAAATAGACTCAAGCTGACTGTAAACAAGGCACTATGGTTTAAATAGTCATATCTTTGCTGCAACTAATTGTGATCATAAAAGCAAAAAAGTAGTACCAAAATTCATCTTTTTGTATTATGGTGAACCGGTAGCTAAGAAGCTATCAGTTCGCCATTTTTGTTAAATAAATACAAGACAGAAGGAACTAAGAAAGAAAAATGTACTATACACAAGTCTAGTGTAAACGCGCTATGGAACTTTCACAAACATTTTTGTATAAAAAGACAATTAATAACGACAAACAAATATATTAATATTTTAAACGTAAAAGTTTGTGGAACTGTTTGAAAAAGGTTCCTGCGTACACCTTTGAATAGATTTGACTAAAACTTGGCACGTATATAAACCATGTCTTAGATTAGCACATCTAATACGTTTACTATTATAATATCCAAAGTTATCATTCGCAAGTAACTCATCCGCTATCACTTTCAAACGCCTGTCCTCCCCAGTTTCGATGGTCCCACAACTCAGCTGATATCTGTCAAAAATGTCTTAAACAATAACAAAAACTAAGCCGGCCACGTGGCTACGTGTGTCTATATTCGTTTTGGCTTCCAGCCAAGTACCAGCTTCCTTCACCATGGGGACAGTTATAACTGAAGCATGTCGTTGACTTTTAATTATAGTGTGCGGTTTATGACGAAGAAGATCTTGGTGATTTGATGAAATGAGTTTTAAGTTTTCTAAGATGCTGGTAACAGTATTTAACATGTTAAAATTTTAAGTGTGGTTCTGTATTCCATATTTAAAATATGTTTTCAAGATTACTACTGCACTGGGGATATTTTTATTTTTGTACATTCAGATCCAAGAAATATCAAGGCACGAAACTAACGAGGAACTAATATTTTTCCGTGTGGTAATCGTACCATCTGTGCAGTCATTAGTTTGGAGGTTGATGCCATAGTTGCAATTTCATTGCGTTTTAGGTAATATGGTAGCTAGAGTTTGTTCGGTAAAAATTGGATAGGTACCACCATATTAGGAATCACTAAAAAGATGCATTACTGTACGATTAAGGATAACGTTTCTAAGTGCAACATTATGATTCTTTTGATACTAGAAAAAAAAAAGATATTTTTTTTTATTTTATTCTGGCACACTAAGGAGCTCACCCAAAACACAAAGAAATAAAAAAATAAAATAAAGAAATACAAAGTAAAAAGCAGAGCAATATGTAATAAAACTTAAAAAATAAATAAATAAATTATTATAATAATAAAACAAATACTATAATTTAATTTCGTTTCTGCTCACTGGCAACACCACACCTTCCGCTTAACTTAACGGAAACCATATACGATTATATGACGGAAATAATACTTCTGCATTGTAGTGTGATATCTTTAGGGTGATTCGGTAAATAGATCAATTTTATGAGAGGCTCAGCGCTGTGATGTATATTTCTTGACCGACGATGACTGCCTTATACATAATTCCAACTAAATCACCGTGTGTTGTGTTCCTGTTATAAGTAGAATTTTTAAAGCCTCAAAGAACACAAACTGCTGGTGCAATGCATAGGTGGATTATTGATGTGCCTCTCTTGAGCTGATATAAACTCGGTAACAGGTTATCAAGTGGAGGCGTCTGTCAAAACATGTTAAAAAAATTAGTTTAAGTGTTATTAATTGAAATTAAACTGCTATATACGGATTTTATCGCGTTGTTTATTTGACACTTTATTACAAAATTTTGAAAAACTGTTGCACTACTACTACTATTAAACTTTACAAATTTTAAGCTAATTGAATTATTATTGAAACTATTTAGATTTAAATTAATTTTACACTTTCCCCGACGTTTCGGTTGCTTTTCAGCAGCCCTGGAGACCATGTAATTATTATATCAATAAAAATATATTTTATATATGATTATTAGGTTCTTTTCTAGCTTTTAGCAGCAGCGTCACTATCATAGATCAGAAATTATTAGACATAAAAGCTTATGACGCTCACTTAATTATCTCCATGCAAAAAACATGTTAATCTGTAGCTATATTGCTGTGTTAAAGCCGGCAGAAAACACACTTATGCATTTATATTATTTGTAAGAATTGCAATTCGTAATTGAAATCATTATCAAAATTCCTGTTAGTATTGATGAATACACGACCACACACATCAAAATCATCACCATAAAATCTATAAATATACAAACAATAGTTATGGCATTGCACAGAAGATACAGATTAACATTTACGATTTCTTCGACGCCATCAATGTTAACTGCCCGAGATTAACTCTTTGTCCTTTTACAGTGATCCTATTTCGATGCTAGCATTATTATTTGCTTTGTTTTGAGTTGTTGGAATCAATTAGTCTGTGTTTTGTAATTGTAGGATTGATGGGCGTTGTTACGTCGTAGCTGTTTTCTAAATTTATTGTATTGTTAGATGAGGGATGGAATTAAATGTGATGGAATGCACATGCAACGCAACGCTGTATGATACAATACATGTGACGTGTACTAGGAATAGTATAGTAATAATAATTTGGAATAGTAATGCCACATGGTATGGTGCAACGTGACATATATTTAAAAAGTAATAAGAACGTGTCAAAAGTTACGAACGTAAAAAAAAAAAACAAAGGTAACGAAGAAAAATAGACCGTCGTGAGGTTATTTTATCGAATGATAAACATATTATATGGTGTGACTCTGAAAGATAGAATAAGAAATAGTGTGATTAGAGAGAGATGCGGCATGAAAGTGGATATAGTGACTAGAATAGAAAAGGGTATGGTAGCTGGTTTGGGCATGTAGAAACAATGGATGAGAAAAGACTGACTAAGAAAGTTTATAAGGCTAGTGTGAATGTAACCGTCGCCAGAGGAGGACGACGCTCGATCAGATCGGAGATGTTCTGGACAAAAGCCCGGTTAAAAGCACCTTTAACCGGCGAGCGTATTTGAGGAATGTGATGAAAGTGAATGGAATGGAAATAAAATGGAAATCCGTAGTCTCTGCCTACCCCTCCGGGAAACGTGCGTGAATATTTATTTGTATGTATGTTAACTTTTAATCTACGTACCCGTTCAAGAATTCATGAAGGGTTTATTGCATTTACTTGTAACCAGTAATGATTCTGATTTCACGTTAATAATATTGCTTTTTATCTGGCACGTTTACCAGAGAAAATATTTTTATGAAATGAAATGATTATTTATTTTCATGAAAGTAATTATAAAAATATTAAATTATAAAAATTACATAAATATAATTCAGACCATATATTTCGCCGGTACTTCGGTGTATAATAGCACAATCAACAAATATCACAGGTCCGTTGCTTACATCACATCACGCTTTAAATGTTCTGGATTACCTACCCAATATAGGATAAAATTGTATAAACATAGCCGAAATTTTAATGTTCCCGAAAGGTTACTCAAAGTTGTATTACCATTTACACTAACATTTCGCAAAGTGTGTTTCAGGTCCCGTATAATAAGGGGCAATCCTATTACCGTATAACATACACAGTTTCAGATGCCTAGCATTTTTTAAAGATAACTCCATAACAATTCATAAACATGAGACATCATATACAGCAATGTCCCATACACTCGCTGCGTCATTGCTACAATTTGTGAATCAAAATGTTAAACATTTTGCTAGTATTCACAGAATTGTAAAGTACAAAAGCAGAATTCATAGTTTCGAAGACGGCTCACAATACACGGGCTGAGAGAAAAATCTGTTTATTTTCATTGGTCAGATTAGTATAAACTGTTAAACTTTTAAATCTACATTATATTGTGTATTAAGAAGGAATAAAAACATCGTAAAACGTGTAACAACAGTTAACCGTATCGTAAATGTATTCCACTTAAAGTGAATGAATTACTATTAACTAGTAAACGCGGCTCCGATATGTCTGTAGGCAGCATTCTTGTAATAACATTTTCCTTTACAAAGGGCTAATTTCTAACTAAACAGACGCTTAGATACTTTTTTTAGGTGGCGCTAAGAGCAGAGGCTAAATCTGGTTGATCTTTGGCTCTCTGCCAACGCATGCCGATTCATAAATATACTATGTCGCCATGCAATTCTGTATTTAGGACAGTTTTGATGGGATAGGCGAATAAGAATAGATAATAATGGCAATTTCTTTAATAATATAATTGATTGGGTGGGTATGAGGATTAATTAAACAATTATTTTTACACTAGTTGTTGGTCACAGATTAATTTGCGTAACAATGTGGCGACGTTTTTGGGTAGCGACATCTACTGGCAAGTTGAGTTTAATGAGTTGTTAGAATCTTATCTTATGTGGGGGCCAGTCAGTGCAGACTGGCGACACTTCGACCCAGTGGGATCTTTTGTGTCGACACTATTCCAATAACAACTGCCATAGATGTTCATGGCAGCCGGGACCGACGGCTTAACGTGCTCTCCGAGGCACGGAGCAGGCGATAATTGTCAATCAATACGCACATAATTTCGAAAAATCATATAACTTCCGAAAGTCAGAGGTGCGCGACGTGGATTCGAACCCGAGACCCTCTGCATTGCAGTCTCTTGGTATCCCTACTAAGCTATCGCTCCCCACCAAGTACCTATTTTACATTAATCAAGAGCTTTACCTGGCCACTTATCAGTTTTACCTAATCACTTTTAAACTTCGCTTTGCGCAGTCGCCAGGACAGCTTGTGACCGCTGTAATCTAGTAGAAACGTCTAGCACAACTGAACAATATACATGATCGCATTAATAACCGTTACTTATTATATGGCTACTAGATATTGCCCGCGGCTTTGTTCGCGTAAATGTAAGTTAAGTTAGTTAATTTTAAAAAAATACCTTTGATTTTTTTTCTGGATAAAATGTACCATTTGCTCATCTGTTTTTCTGTTCCTCTAACAACCAGTATGAGAAATGTCATGATGATCGATCAAGTAGTTAAGGCGTGCAAGCGTAACAAACAAACTCACAGTCGCATATTTTATAATACTAGCGGTTGCCGAGTGTTCGAAGTTCAACCAAAGTTTGCCTGCTTTATGCTATTATTATATTATATTGCTGATATATGTCATTATATATTGATGTATGTATGTAACCATAGTTACGCGCTTCGACTGCGTGTGTCAAATCCATGGTTGTGTGCGTGCAGTCTTTTCATTAATTTAATGTATTTTATATAAATATTAGAATTCGCTCCTCCTTCTCCATATAAACTGTAACTGTGCCAAATTTCATACTCCTCCGTCAACGCAATTTTCGTAATAAGGGGTACATATGTTTTGCTTCACGTATTAATGTATAGATTAGTTAGGATATTTCCCATCGAATATGATTAAGTAAAAAGGAGGAAAAATAATTAGAGAGTGTGCTCAAAGTTCTTAAGGGTCAATAACCTTCTAGCGATTAAGTTAATCATGGCCTTTATTTAAGCAATAAGCGGTAGGTTTTCACAAAGCGTTAGAAACGTCATGTGAACAGAACATTTGTGTGGTACGTGATCAAAATCGTGATTTTTCTCATTTTGACGGGGCCGTCGTTTGCGGAAATGCTCTGAGGAGCCTCGGTTTAACTCTGAGAGGTTGTATCATATTAGTTTTTATGTTTTGGATTTGTTGCTTTATTCTCAGTGGTATTGTTATTTTGTGTTATGCTTTAGATTTCTTTAGATTGTTGTTGTCATTGGTTTTGTATTCATGTTGGGTGGTTATCATTATTTGTGTAGTTACAAATCGTGAACTAAGTCAATATTTGATTAATTTAAGAAAGCCTTTGGCTAAGTGATGGCACATACGCAGTTAGATTTTGTTTTCGATATTCAAAATCAGCAAATATCTTTTGTGGCTTATGTCAGTAAATTCTCGGCATCAGCTGAAATATCTACAGAATATACCACGGGGAGTGCTCTGAAGAGTGATTCCACCTTATCCCGCCCTCCCCTTTCCTATCCAGAACAACGCGGGCTGGGCTCAGTTGCCATCCTTACACGATAGAGCCAACTAGAGTGCGTACCAACAAGATTGGTTCCTCATACCTCTGCCGAACGATCAAGGCATGGAATTCTCTGCCAAGGCACGTGTTTCCTTCTTCCTTCAATCCTGGGTCCTTTAAGCGGGGCGTGAAAAAGCACCTTCCCAGGCCGTGAAAGTAGAGACCTCAACATCGCCTCGGCTGGTATGAGGACGATGTGGAGGCCATTGCTCTTAGACCACACGACTGCTTACCATCAGGTCGAGTGTGGTAATTTTGAGCAGCAAAAAAAAATATCGGGTACTATTTTCGATAGGATCACCTCTTCCTGCTTAGGAAGTCTATTTAATGCTTTGTTGTTACATGTATGTGCATGCTGTGGTCTCCAATAACTAAAAGAGTGCACTATACAAAACTAATGTTCATTTGTCTGTTCAATTTTGCGTATATTCTTTGTTGCAAGACACATACGTCCACAGAAAAACTTTTTAATAAACCATGTGGTGTTGATTAGTTGTTCAAAGTGGCGTCAAACCTTTTGACCTAAGCATCATATCACAGTTACCACAACAAAATTTTCCCCTTTAATCGACAAAATATTTTTTGGTGGAAAAGACCAGATACATCTCGAATCTCTCTTTTTAATAATTATATCTTTGTTTCACCAATTGTACAAGAATTCTTTAAGTAAAATACAACATAACGCTCACCAAGAATAAACATCTAGCACTTGCCACACAGTTCTGATACACTAAAAGGCACAATTTGAGCTACAATATCAGGCTCATGTAAATTCATGGCGGAATGCATACGTAATGCAGACAATATTTATACATTCAGTTGGAGACGTTAATTCTACATAGGATTGCAAGATGGCGTTGAACACGTAGACTTAATGGGATATGTTATTTCAATGATATGGTGCAATGGAGGTTTGCAGGAACGAGTGAGTTGTATATATTTAGTATTACAATTTTATGTATAGTTTTATACGGATTTGTCCGCGTTGTTTATCTATATATGTATATAAAACTCTTACGTTACTGAGTGACTGACAGACAACGCACAGCCGAAACTTCTGAACGCAAGAAGCTGAAATTTGGCATGTATATTCCTTGGAGACTGTAGGGGAGCACTAAGAGAGGATTTTTGGAAATTCCACCCTTAAGAGGGTGAAAGGGGTGAAACCCGATATTCACACGGGAACGGGACTTACGCGGGTGAAACCGCGGGGAAACTACTAGTTGTTTATAAAATACTATTATTACATAATTTAGAGCTTTAAACTACTATTCTTAAACACTTTTACTAGTCACTGTTTAATTTTATTTAAGCTCAATTATAAAAACTATTTGGATTTAATTTTACAAGTTGATATAGTGACAAGAATAGAAAAGGGTATGTTAAGCTGGTTTTGACATGAAAGAATGGACGAGGAAAGACTGACTAAGAAAGTTTATAAGGCTAGTGTGAATGGAACAGTCGCAAGAGGAAGACCTAGGCGAACGTTTCTTGATCAGATCGGAGGCGTTCTGGATAAAGGCCAGGTTAAGAGCACCTTGAACCGACGGGCGTGTATGAGGAATGTGATGAAATTGAATGAAGCCAGAGAAGTGTGTCAGGATCGTAGCAAATGGAAATCCGTAGTCTCTGCCTACCCCTCTGGGAAACAGGCGTGAATCTATGTACTATGTACATTGCCCGTCGTTTTGGTTGCTTTTTAGCAGCTAAATTCAAATGAAGACTAAGATGTTGGTGTAATTGTTGTATGTAGATGTTTAAGAGCAGCGATAGCTCAGTGGGGAGAGCAACAGACTGCAATGCAGAGGGTTTCGGGTTCGAGCCCACGTCGCACACCTCAGACTTTCGGAAGTTATATGACTTTTCGAAATTATCGCCTGCTCCGTGCCTCGGAGAGCACGTTAAGCCGTCGGTCCCGGCTGCCATGAACATCTATGTAATGGCAGTTGTTATTGGGAGAGTGTCGACACAAAAGATCCCACTGGGTCGAAGTGTCGCCGGTCTGCACTGACTGGCCCCCACATAAGATAAGATAAGATGTTGGTGTAGTGTAACATATAAATATAAAGTAGTTAAATTTCAATGAATAACATTGCGTTTTGACTCATTGTGTATTCTTACTATTCATAATATGTATAGCTGAAAAGAGGTAATCAATAATCTTATATAGTTTGTTTTCTCTTCGACTTACTCTAGGCCCGCTCTCTTTTATGGGTCTTTACTAAATATATTACAAGCTAGCATTAGACCGGACTGATGGCATAATTACTATAGATTTAACCTAATGAGACGCAGCGGCACACCGGCGGCCAGACACACGTCTCATCCACATCTTTCACGCACGCAACTCGATTTGACTGAGTTCTTCTTTAAGATGGAATTGACCTTCCTTAGACAGGCTTCTCTCGGTTCTAGTAAGGTTTAGTTTATTTCTTTCTCTCTTGAACATGTTCTTTGGGAGATGACAGTTACAATAATTCAGGCATCATAATTATATAAATCAGTCAATTAAATAAATTCTTCTTAAAAATAAGGGAAGGTTACACATTATTTTTATCGAGTTTAGGTATAATGATAGTATGTGTATTCACATAAATGTTATTAACATTAAATTATTACTGTACTAAACTTTTAAGTTAAGTCCATCGCTGTGTACATTGCTAAAAATAAAAAAAACCGTGGCGAGAAAATTCAAAGAACGCTATAATTGTTTATTTACAAGTTATCGCATGTATTAAAATATACCCTGTGGCGCATGGAGAATCTTACAAACATACAATTAATGTAAATCGTATACACCTAGATTGGTCCCGACCAATCTAATGGTCAAATTCACTTATATTTGTACTTATACGATTAGAGAGATCGCGAATTTGATTCCCAGACCGAACAGTGTTTCTTTTTTTATTAGAATTATGTTTGAAATATCTCAATAGCTCACGGAGTCTAGAGCTGTGCCCGATAGACAGCAATAGGCCAGCTTCCTATTAGGTAGGACCCACAGCTGTATCTTAAACATACAAATAATTGGGCTGTGTGGGATTCGAACTCATAACACTCACGGGAGTATCAACGAGGTTACTTCTTACCCGCTATAGTATACATGCAGTCAAATATAACCATAACAGAAATAAAAGTCCACACTATAAAAGAAATGTCATAATAATTTAAAATGTTAATATAAGTGCGCACACTAGCCACATCTGTCTTCAGTGGCATTCGCCGGCGACATGTTAGGCGAAGCCGCGTGTATCGTAATAGCGACATTCGCACCGCGCCGCATACATAAAACATGGGCCCTTTGCCGCATCGCTCCGGCTATGATCTAATAACGTGCTGCGTAGTGCTGTACATCTCCATTGTATCATAACGGATATACGACACGATATTGTGATATATTTATTGTAATACATACATAGTCTTATGTCCAGCAGTGGACAGCCTTAGCACCTCTTGCCTTGGCTCTGGCGAATATAGACTTACGTCTAAATTCGCCGAAGCGGTGAGCAGAGGCGTAGATAATTCATAACCGCTTTGACTGTAGGTCCTACGTGATAGGCTGCGAATCTTACTCCAGAATTACACAACGTGCTGCTACTGAAACTGCCTTTCAAAGACCGATTAACATCTTGTTTGACCTGAGAATATTACCTTACGCCCAACATTCGCATTCACCGACACTGCGCTACCGTAGCAGACACAGAAATTTTTTTTTTTTTAAATGTTACGGGTAAAGGACTAGTGGGGGCTAAAGAGAAGTATAGACTAAGTAATCACTCCAACACAGCCAAAGCCGCACTGCTTTTTTGTTATGTTAATCTCTTCCACTTACTAATTTACTAACCCATTGTAACTTATAACAAATTAGTCGGACAAACGCGAAAACGTTATGCGAGTTCTGTTTAAGACTGCGCCGAGCGAAATGTGCCAAAACAGGCGGTCACAGTTAAGTGAATAAAATCAATACTTTTTGTCTAATACAAATATAAAATATACATTTACCATAACAATGAACGTGTTTACAATTACTGCATGTAAAAACTTAAAATAATTAACATTTTCACCTACAAAATTACGTAAATTTGCACGAGTAATGAAAAAACGTAAGCTCGTGTTACGTGATTTTTAGATTATAACAGTAGAAATCTATCCTATTTTACAGCTTAAACGAAACATAAATATTTATATTACAATTTGTCTGTCCCAAATATTTAAGTTATTGGTTGACAATAAAGATACATATTTATCAAAAAAGCAATTCAAATCCTCCATCCAATTTTTCTATGGCGGCCGCGCGCCGATTTGAATATGCGCCGCACGAGCTCTGTCATTATCTGTCTTACGCTCGGCGCAGTCTTAATAGATAACATTAGGATTACCGCTCGCTAAAGTTTATATAATTATAAAAAGGAATTCAAATTATAATTATGCGTACCATATGATTTGTGATCTAGTTGTCAAAAGATAGTTTTAGTATCAGAGATTACCTATAGAGTAGCTGTAGTTCCCGAGGAATATATCTGAAAAAAAAAACAATTGTTTACTAATTATATTTGATTTATTAACTGCCTCCGTGGCGCAGCGGTAGTGAATGCGACTGCTGTGCATGAGGTCTCGGGTTCGAATCCCGGGTCGAGCCAACAAAAAGTTATTGGGTTTTTCTGTAAAGAAATCTCAATAGCAACTCGGAGATAGGAAGTTGGCGGTGTTAGACACCAGCCTCGGAAAGCACGTAAAGCCGTTGGTCCTGCGCCTGATCTCTCTCCGGTCGTGTCGGATTGCCGTCCCATCGGATCATGAGAGTTAGGGAACAGATAGTGCACTTGTGTTTGCGCACACACTTGTGCACTATAATATCTCCTGCGCAGATGGCCAGTCTCTGTTAAGACTGGCCGCCGTGGCCGAAATTCGGTCTGGAGGACATTATATTTGATATTTAAGCGCATACAAAAATTTAGTCACGGACACAAAAAAATATATTATATTTTATAATACGCAAAAATATGGTTTTATCAAAAATTACTATGATACAAGTAAAAATTATTAAATTTACAAAAAAGACCTATAAAAACAAAATAACAACCAAAAATATTATCCTAAAACATTCACAGTCAAACAAGTATTAAAGAATATTTTCTTGAAAACATGAAAGGCTTAAAAACAAAAAACAAAATATCGTAGACCAACGTACCCGCACACACTAACTCAATTGGTAGTGTTCGCCTCTTTTGATGTAACACCGTCTTTTACACGCTCGCTAATGCCACCGACTAACTATATCCAATTTGTTGTACCTCGCTTTCCACGTAGAGGTTAAGTAGAATTCCAGGGGGTAAGCAGAGCTTCTGCTTTTGATAATGTGGAACACAGCGAAGTCGAAATTGCATGAGATGTTACTGATTTTGTTATAGAAGGGCGAGAGTGCGACGCCGTGATTCGAATCAAATTTATTTGTTTATGCGTATGTACGAACATTGATACATACAACGCAACTCTATAAAGGAGTCAGTAAAAATTCGTGCATACATGACAGAAGTGTCCCACTCTTACTAAAATATGTATCGTCCCATACATAGAACGTGCGTGCCTCGTTTCTAACGGGGAAGAAAATATAGTATTCGTGCCGAATGTCGGAACGTGCATTAGCGCCGACCGCAGCCAGCAATGTCACTTCGACAATATAATGGTATCGCTTGTGTAGTTCAAAGTCAAAACTCATTTATTTATTTAGGTCAAAGTACCACTTACGAACGTAAAAGGTAATTGGTCAGTGAGATTTCTAAATTTACATTTAAGTTGGTTATAAGGTTCAGGCAAAAAATTGAGCCTACGAAAAGATACCTGCATGCAAATCATAGTCACTCTTTTAAAACGCCATTAAATTATAATTTCAGTTTTTACAACTTATATACGTACAAGTTGTTGCATGGACCTAAAAAAAAATAACATTTCCTATTTCTAGCAATATATATTAGTATAAATTTATAATTATACACTTTGAGACAAATAAAAGGTAATTGTTTGAGACAAATAATGAAGTCGGTTAAAAACTTAATGTTCGTTTTAAAGAAAATGCGTGTAGTTATTACTGAAACGCTTGTATTGTATAGAATAGGACTAGCAGGGCCTCTTTTGTAGGAACCTAGCGTGTTTCGTGCTTAGCGGTGTCGTTTAATCGCAGATAAGCCTAATGCGATCTACCAGGCACGACTTTGAACTCTGTGCTGGTACGAAGAATTTGTAAAGAATTTAGCTGTTGACGCTAACGTTGTCGTGTGAGCAGCCATATGAAGATATCATATTGAACTGCTTTTATAAAACTAAGGCAACGTGTTTTAAGTGGTCGCTCGGTCGGTCGGTCGGCTCGCTATTGCCGCTACGACGAGAGTTTTAAGTTCGAAGCCCACACGGGATATAAAATTGTGCGCTTCACAAATAGTTGTTCTTAATCTGGATGTTCTTTGTGCTTGTTGTTTGAATGTTTATAAAGTCCCTAGCGATACAGGATTTACTTCTAGTGCGGGAGATGTCATTTAAAAAAGACAATATATACGCAGAATACAATATATACGAATACAATATATACGAAATTAAACTACTATATACGGATTTTATCGCGTTGTTTATTTGACACTTTATTGCATAATTTTGAAAAACTGTTATTATTACTATTAAACATTACTAATTTTTTTTAAGCTAATTGTATTATTATTAATACTATTAAAACTATTTAGATTTAATCTAATTTTACACTTTCCTCGACGTTTCGGTTGCTTTTCAGCAGCCATGGTCACGGGGAGACTAAGATGGTAGTTGTCTCAATGTTCCAGTGTAGTTATTTCAAAGTACCCGAACATAATTTAATCATTGGTGTTTCTATTTACGCAGAATGAGCTCAAAGTATCATGAAGTCTAGCTGTGGTTTGCTTCTTCTTGGGTTTGACTATTTTTATTACTGGATCCCAAGCTGGTGGTACATTCCAACCATCTTCTCTACGGCGTGTTCATTTTTATAGTCACATTCGGACCTTAATAAGTACCTTAAAAAAAAATATTGGTAACGCAGAGCTCTACCAGTAAATATTGTGTGAGAACACATTTAGTCTGCTTTCGCTCTTTGTTGTTCCGACATTTTGCATCTGTGTAATATATTGTAATTGCGCGGTTAGCATTTCGTCATATATCTTTATTAATTAACACCTGTGACGAATCCGACCATTAGAGGGGCCTTACCATCGACACTTGGAACATAATCGTGAGCAAGAACGAGACAACGCTCTGCAACCTGTCACGCGCCCTTTCATTTTCTTCTTAGTTTCTGTTTTGCAAGCAAAATATATTTCTCTTTAAATACATATGTTATATTTTTTTCTATTTGTTTCACACGGCGATAAAGCGATTGGGGACCATTTTTTTTAAGTATATGACGTCATTATGTGGTTTAGTATAATAAGGCAACATCTGGTGTTTGTGTTAACTATGCAATGTGACAATAAAGTTAGAGTATTTTGAAAATAAAGAACGCAGAAAATGGTTGTTATTTATCTATAATAATAATAATTATTTATTTATTTCTATTTCACACAGAATGATTACAAAATCAGGTCTTAAACTAGGTTTTACATAATCGAGTAAGTGTAACTACGTTGGTTGGTATTCATAACATTTAAAAAGGTGAGATCTGTGTGAGAGACTGGTATCCGTACTAGGCGGGAAACCTGTATGACAGATGACCAGCCTCTCCTACCTCTAAACATGAAGTTGTTAGTGTAGTTTGTGTTTCAATAATTATGTTGTGATATTATCTAAATTCAAGTTCCCTCTGGTTTTAATAGAAACAAATAGAACAGAATATTACTATACTTTGTGTATTTTAAAGAACTATAGGTCGCCTAGTGGTCATAATTCGACCAAAATTACTCCTAAGCTTGCTACTTTGTTTTCTTTTTTTCTTTATTACATATAATAAGGTATAGGTAACCATAGTTACAAAGAATTGTACGACGTCAGACGAACAATGCCGAAATACTACGAACGTGATTCGACTGCGTGTGTCAAATGCATGGATGTGTGCGTGTAGTGCTTTCCCATTAATTTAATGTATTTCAAATGCATATTTTATAAAAATATTAGGATTCGCCCCTCCTTCTCCACATAAACTTTAACTGTGCCAAATTTCATACTCCTCCGTCCGCGCAATTTTCGTAAAAAGGGGTACAAAGTTTTTGCTTTACGTATTAATATATAGATAATGTTGATAACTTTAGACAACTGTCCAAAGTTAATTAAATTATTTTTTATTTTACAAATTTATTTAGAGCAACTACTCCAAATCAAACTGTAAAATAAAAATTACAGATCATCATAATATTGGGCCCGTGTCATAAATTTGCTTTTGCGGCCGATCGTGAGTTTCATTATTCGATGTCCACGTCGAGCAATACTCCGTTTCGAATTATCTTGTGAGAAATTCTCAGAAAGTACCTTCCATTTAACGCCACAAAACCCGGCTTCCATCTTTCGTTTCCAGTTCGTTAGTTAATCACGCGTAAACCGTTGAACGGATTCGAATGTATCTTGTCACACAAATAGAATGGTATATTTGTGTGTCAATCCTGGATTGAGATACAGAATTTTCTTAGAGTACGTTCCCATGATTATCAGTCAGACAAAGTCGCAAGCAAAAACCAATATGAAAATTATTGTAACTCGTAAAAAAGGCGTAAAAGCAATGGCTCATTTACTCTAGGTAGACAATCTAGCGACCACAGTATCAACGCATAGTCTTTTGATGACAGTTCGAAGTCAAAGTCACCTAAACTCAAGGCAAGCCAAAGACGTTAGTCACCTCTATATTAGCAAATCTACGATATAGGTGACTTTGATACTTCGAAGTCAAAGTTACGAAACAACGTGAGACACTTCGAAGTCACAAATGTAAATAAGCCATAAGTTTCGCCGTATAATATAGTTGCTGAACGTGACAACCCTAACAGTACGTCACATTTTACACTACTGTCATCCAGATGAACAAGTTGTCATTGAAAACATTAATCTTAATCTAATGGGCGGGTCCTAACAGTACTATAGAAGTGGCTCATTATACATACACATGTTCTGTAGACGAAGGAATTAGGGCTAAACGTTTGATTAATAGTTATGTTATTAAAATTGCTAGTTGCCATAATTGATATTGGCGCCTCGCTGGGCCAATATTGGCTGATGTTGGGTGAGAATAGTGATAGGATAGATAAATGATGTTGATATTTATCTTTGTAGGTTTTTATGGATATATGACAAGTTGGATGACGACATACTAGTGTATAAAGGATGTGGTTAATTTTAAGGACTAAGCAGACCGCCTGGGTGGGGCGAAGCGGTAGTTAATTAGGTAACTTTGTGAATGTACCATGTTACATCAAATTTCTGTTGAACAATTTTCGATAGCAGCAAAAAGTCTGCAAATAATTAGAAATAGAAGGCAAAATGCTCGTTTCCTACACACAAAACACGGTTGGCGAAATGTGAGTGTCATTTACCTTTGATAATAAACAGGTGTGAGTCTTTGTGCCTATGTAAACCAGCGAGAGCTCATTGAGGAGACAGTCAGTCAGGCCAAGTAAGCAAATTAAACATCGTGAGACTTCATGCCTGGGAGTTTTATATTAGGTATGTATGTATCTTATGTGGGGGCCAGTCAGTGCAGACCAGCGACACTTCGACCCAGTGGGGTCTTTTGTGTCGACACTCTCCCAATAACGACTGCCATAGATGTTCATGGCAGCCGGGACCGACAGCTTAACGTGCTCTCCGAGGCACGGAGCAGGCGATAATTATTGTCAATCAATACACACATAATTTCGAAAAGTCGTATAACTTCCGAAAGTCAGAGGTGCGCGACGTGGGTTCGAACCCGAGACCCTATGCATTGCAGTCTGTTGGTCTCCCCACTGAGCTATCACAGCTCTTTTATATTAGGTTAGTGACGTCATACAACTTGCATTCACCCAGTATGGTTATAGCCACATCTGTTTTATGAACAGAGGCATCTGCCTAGTAAATATTATCAATGACATTTTAAGGACACAGTATTCAATATTATTTTAATTCATATTGTCTGTAGTATTTGGAATCCCGCCATACTTGCTAGTATTATGCATAATATCATCAGTCAGTGAGCATCGAGAATGTTTACTATCTATACTAATATTAAAAAGCTGAAGAGTTTGTTTGTTTGTTTGTTTGACGCGCTAATCTCAGGAACTACTGGTCCGAATTGAAAAATTATTTTACTGTTGGATAGCTCATTTATCGAGGAAGGCTATAGGCTATATAACATCACACTACGACCCACAGGGGCGGCGTAGTAATCATAAACGCAGGTGAAACCGCGGGCACATCTAGTATACTATATCTCTGAAATAATAAAGTCGGGGAAAAAGTAAAAATAAATAAAATCTAAATAGTTTAATACTAATTTAATTAGCTTAAAAATTAGTAAAGAGTAATAGTAGTAGTAGTGTAACAATTTTCAAAATTTTGTAATAAATTGTCAAATAAACAACGCGATAAAATCCGTATATAGCAGTTTAATTTCAATGAATAAAATCCAAATTCTTAAGCCCATAGGGTACAGGGTTCATAGTCAATTATAATTGACTACTACAATGTTTATAAATAATGTCCACTCTGAGTATATTTATGACTTACTAGCATTTTGCCGTGGCTTCGCTTGCGCGCAGTACTTTTTTTTGTATAAAATGTACCATATGTTCCTTTACTTCTGATGATGTGTAGGTACGCCAAATTTCATGATGATCGGTCGAGTAGTTAAGGCGTGTAAGTGTAACAAACAAACAAATTCATATTCGCATTATATTAGTTAGGATTAGGATTTTATTATTATTTCATGGTAGTTTATTTAAAATTTTTTAGTCTAGAATACGGCAGTTAATGAGAGAAATATAAAGGATCTTTGTATTTTATTTGCTTGTGATCATAGTTGTCACCTGGGGGTCGTAATACAACATTAATTTATATTATTATTCTGTAGGTAACCCTTAGTTTTTACTCATTTTCCGTGTAAACTTTCTTCATACCAAAACTCTCCCTCCAACGTGCGCGCATAAGGTACATAAAGAAGTACAAATTTTTCTCTACCTATAAATATATAGATAACGTTTTAAATAACACTACAGTCAATATGAAATAAGGATATATATAAGGCATATGACGTCTGCATCAAAAGGTTAGGTATATAGTATTTAAGACAGCGCCAAGCGTAAGACAGATTCTGATAATGACAGAGCTCGTGCGGCGCATATTCAAATCGGCGCGCGGCCGCCATAGTAAAATTGTATGGAGGACTTGAAGTGATTTTTTTAATAAAATGTATCTTTATTGTCAACCAATAACTTAAATATTTGGGACGGACAAATTGTAATATAACTATTTATGTTTCGTTTAAGCTGTAAAATATGATAGAATTCTACTGTTATAATCACGTAACACGAGCTTACGTTTTTGCATTTTTCGCGCAAATTTACGTAATTATGTAGGCGAAAATATTAATTATTTTAAGTTTTATAAACCGAGTCACTGTAATCACGCTCATTGTTATGGTAAATGTATATTTTATATTTGTATTAACTAAAATGTGTTGATTTTATTCACTTAACTGTAGCCGCCTGTTTTGGCACATTTCGCTCGGCGCAGTCTTAAGAATGAATCAGAGGCGGCGCATTAACGATAAACACAGGTGAAACCGCGGGCTCATCTAGTTATAGATATAACTAACTGACCCGCGTAACTTCGTCTGCTTCATATAAGATAAGAAATTTTTCCCGTTTCTTCAACATTTTTCATTGCTGCTCCGCTCTTATTAGTCGTAACGTGATGTTATATAGCCTATAGCCTTCTTCGATAAATGGGCTATCCAACAACAACAACAAGAATTTTCCAATTAGAACTAGTAGTTCCTGAGATAAGCGCATTCAACCAAACAAACAAACAAACTCTTCAGCTTTATATTATTAGTATAAATATAGATTAATTCACCGCACCTACTTCTTTTTGACAGTTCCTTGCTATAAACTTCGTCTACAATTAAAAGGTTAAAATAGTCTATTCCTAGAACGTAATTTTAGTCTATGAGTAATTTTTCATTCGTCATCCTTAGTAGTGTAATTTTCTCAATGGATCAATTTTTGAAGTATGGGCCTTAAGCGCCGTCTAGGGTTCCATAGCTAGAAGTGTGCCAAAAAAAATTATTATTGTTAGTTTTGCACATCTGATATTTTCTGTTTTCTTTCATGTAATTTCACATCACTATGTATATGGTTACCCTGCCAAATAAAATAAAGATAAAAGAATGAAGACTACAATATAGATTAAATTATAAATTAGTTAAAATAACTCTGTCACATCAAAAGACTCCAAATAAATAAAGAAAACCAAAATATTGTTGTAATAGCTGACAGTACTGATAAAAAGACCAAAACGTTTTTAAGACTGCGCCGAGCGAAATGTGCCCAAACAGGCGGTCA
This sequence comes from Catocala fraxini, assembly GCA_930367265.1. Classification (NCBI taxonomy): domain Eukaryota; kingdom Metazoa; phylum Arthropoda; class Insecta; order Lepidoptera; family Erebidae; genus Catocala; species Catocala fraxini. Next base: position 2,692,946 of record OV884040.1, on the reverse strand, counting down.
CGGTTAAGTGAATAAAATCAACACTTTTAGTTTAATACAAATGTAAAATATACATTTATCATAACAATGAATGTGTTTACAATTACTCTGCGTAAAATACTTAAAATAATTAATATATTCACCTACAAAATTACGTAAATTTGCATTTTTAGATTATAACCGTAGAAATCTATCCTATTTTACAGCTTAAACGAAACATAAATAGTTATATTACAATCTATCCATCCCATATATTTAGGTTATTGGTTGTTGACAATAAAGATACATATTTATTAAAAAAGCACTTCAAATCCTTCATACAATTTTACTATGGCGGCCGCGCACTGATTTGAATTTCGAGCTCTGGCATTCAGTCCAATAGTATCTTACGCACGGCGCAGTCTTAAAGAATTTAATAGATTTTCTTGTAGGTTGTAATATACGTCAATGTTTGCAGTACTAAAAACCATCCTAATTAAACTATCTTTTAAGTAAATTTCCACCGATTGAAAACATGTGAAGTCACAGAGAGATTTTTAGTATTTTAATACGTCTATTGCCTGGCCCTACGCCTTTGTAATATAAAAATACATATTTTATGCGTATAAAAAAACAAATATTATGTCCTTTAATCATGTACGAAACCCACCAAGCAATAGTGTCAACTCACACTTGACTATTCTTTTTTTGCATGACTAAGTGCATTTTTGTCGCGGTCGTCTTGACGAGCGGGCTCATAATTGAGATGAGGCGGTCCCCAAATTTATATCAATCTGTCACAGTCATAACTCACATAGACACACGACATATTATCCTGATACCCATTTTATCTTCGTTAATAATTTAGTAACAAAACAACCACAAATAACATTATGATGAAGAATCGCCTTCTAAACATTCGACAATACAGAAGACTAGACTATGCCTGCGCTTCTGCTCGCATTAATGTAGATTTTGTCAATTAGTTTAATTTCCTAGGAAACAGTACCCTTTTCTATATCCCCGACAACGTGTATGCGAAGTTCCATGATGATCGATGTTGAGTAGTTAAGGCGTAACGGTGTTACAAAGAAACTCACATTTGCATTTATTATATAAGTTAGGATGCACTCATTTCCGTATTACAAAGTTAGTACCTAATCATTTACAAGCGAATTAACACTCGCATAAGAACCTTTTTAAACGAGTGAATTATAAGTATATACATATAACATGTCATGTGTTCATGTTTTCATATTTTTGCAATGTATAAAGCTGAAGAGTTTATTTGCTTTTATGTTTGAACACCAATTTCTGGAATCATTTAGGCATTTGATACCCCAATTCTTGAGGAAGGTATATATGGGCTTTATAACGCTCCGTGAGCACACAACACACAACAGTAATCATAAACGTGGGGAATACCGCGAAAGGACAGCTAGTTATATTATAATTAAAAAAAATTTAAAAAAAAAAGCAATATTACCAGAAAAAGAACACAATTTGTCGATATCCGTCGGCCCCACACTAGGCAAAGCCTGTCCTGTGGGTGCCTGTTGCGTTTCACAATGCTCGATTTGTTACATTAATAGCTCGGTCGACATTATATAATATTTTACCCTTGTTCGTTAATTTACTGACTAATAATATCAATATGCTACATAGCATTGTGCTCGGTACGCACTAGAGAGTCTTGAGGTTTCATGTCGTGACCACCCACCAGCTGGACGAATTAGTCTACCATGTGATATAATTAGAGCATAAGTGAATGCCAATGCTTATCCCCTTCATCCATGTATAACTGTAATGTCTGAACACGCTGACAACGGGTTCTATTTAATTATTGTGGTTTAGTATCCTTGGTGGCAAAGCGGTATTGAATGTGACTGCTGTGCAAGAGGTTTCGGGTTCAAATCCTTGAACGAACGATTTTTAAGTCAATATTAATTTCTAATAAATGAATGTTGACCTAAAAATCGTTGCTGCAAAAACGCAAGTGTAATAGACCTATTCTATATACCATGCCATGGTCACGGGGAGACTGTCTCCCCGTGACCATGGCTGCTGAAAAGCAACCGAAACGTCGGGGAAAGTGTAAAATAAAAATAAATTAAATCTAAATAGTTTAATAATAATTTAATTAGCTTAAAAATTAGTAAAAGTTTAATAGTAGTAGTAGTGTAACAATTTTCAAAATTTTGTAATAAAGTGTCAAATAAACAACGCGATAAAATCCGTATATAGCAGTTTAATTTCAATATACTTCTTTCATTGACAATATTCCTAAGCTGGCTACTTTGTTTTCTTTTTCTTTATTACGTATAAATTAGATACATATATGTAACCATAGTTACCAAGAATTATACGACGTCAGACGAACAATGCCGAAATACTACTAACGTGATTCGACTGCGTGTGTCAAATGCATGGTTGAGTAGTATTTTTTCATTAATTTAATTGTATTTCTAATGCATATTTTATAAAAATATTAGGATTAACCACTTCTCCTCCATATAAACTTTAACTGTGCCAAATTTCATATTCCTCCGTCTGCGCAATTTTCGTATTAAGGGGTACAAAATTTTTGCTTCATGTATTAATATATACATAGATTAGCATTTTATACACATTATTTACTATTTACATTCACGCCTATTTATTTTTTATTTATTTTTAAAAGCAGGCAACGGTACACCCTCATTAAATACAACACTAATGGTATTAGTGCAAGCACGTACATCTCCTTCCACCAAAAATAAAAACGAACATTAATTATTTTAATAAAGTGTTAGTATCACATTATTTATTTAGTTTGACCTTGACCTGTCCTTTTAGGACGCTGGTACTGAGTGCTGACTCATTGAAATGAAAGTTGACTCATATTTTCTCCATCTTCTAATAATCGGTCTTAATATACATAGCAATTGCCTTCAGAAGCAATACAATAGCAACCAAAATGCAATAGAGTTAATCTACCAATATAAGTTAACATACGTTCATTCAAACTTCTCATGCGAGGCAATCGTAGAGTCTACATATCCTACACTATTGCTTGAAGAACGCGTATAAAAAGTTTTAATGAGGCTATACTTGATATGCCACACTCTAGATGGATACAACAGCATGCCTTTCTATTGAAGTGGTAAGCTGAACACTACATACATAATCTTATGCCTAAAATATGGGTACGGTAATACAACCACATTTAACCACATTTCGTTTAACGGGAACAATATCAGTCGCTGTCCTGCTACTGGTATTTTCTTGACAGCAATCCAATAACAATTTGCTTGACTCGACAATCAATTTCAAGACAGCCATTCAAAGGGAGTCAGGCTAAAGTGGAACACACAAATTTGCCACAGCCATCTTTGAGTCACATTTGATAAAAAGCAGTTGCTGTGTGTCGTTAAAGTATTTGTCATAATATTAGGTAGGTAGTTAGGCAATTTTTGGTACCAAGACTGGACAAGACAAGACTCTCTGAGTCTAAAAAAGGAGGCAATTGGTTCGAAAACCATGTGTGTTTAAAATATGTATAAATAGTTGGTAAAAGTGGGTATGCAGTGCTTTAGTCTACTTGTACAGTAATAATATGCATGTATGTATATATCTGTTGAAAGCACTGCATTTACAGGGGACAAACGCTTGATATACGAATACCGTAAAACTGGATTGACCATAAACATTATTAAAAAAATTATATTTTGGAACCCAACGCACGCAGTTTCGGTTACCGTATTCCGAATATCCAAACTCATTAAAAAACTAACTACTATTACTAACGGCGCTAACCTTTCTATTAAAATCCCAACTCACATATTATGAATAGTCATTCCCATAGATAATTCCTCGCCTATATTTTTTATAGTTCCAATAACACCTCGTTATTCAAGTGGGAATCACAAAATTGGAATGGAAAATGGCGTCGCAATATGGCGACTGTGCTCATCCACTCATAGTGGCGCAATTTCCTCCCGCACAGATGACGGCGTCTGCGTCAAATGTCTTATTTTATGAACACCGCTCTACGTATACCGTTTGCATTAAATTATGTTGGTGACGAGCTTTTTAGTATTCTAGGTTATTGATATGAAGAGTACTTTTAACCTGATTGTGCGGAGGAAGAGTAACGTTTTAATATAATTTTTCCACAAGAGCGTAGTGGCTCATATATACATATGTATACTCACGCCAGTATGCCAAAGAATTGATCAGAAATTAAGAATTTATTTTTAATAATCCTGCCAAATCTCTCTTGCTTTTTCACTCTCATCAAAATTGTCTAATTGTAAGGTAATCCATTGGTAAAGCTAGTATATTCACTGTCATTTGTTACCTGGAGGAATGAAAAGATGCTAGTGATGTCGGCTTGCTACAATTCAGCCATATGTCTCTTCCTTTTTTTGTTTTCATCAAATTCTTCAAGCACGCTCGATTGGTAAGGATATCCGTATGCACTCTCACCTGTCACCTAAGGAGTGGACAAAGACTAAAGAATTGCTAAATTCCTGTTATAACTTTCTTGCTTTTTTTGCTGTCATCAAATTCAACATGCACTCACATGAGCACACTTAATCAAGGATGATTAAGTGTGCTCTTATTCTAGGCTTTCTCCATATATAGTTTTGATCTGGTCTAAGAGCTACCGCTCTGGTCTACTGCTTCCGATTACAATCAGTCTATTGTCGTCCATTCAATTTACTCATACAAACCTTATCGGCATTTTTTTGAAATTCTTGTAATGTAATATGTCTTGTTTTAAGCCACGCAGTAGGTATTATTATCATAGTAGGCAGTGCAGCAAAATGTCAGATTGATATATAGCTGGGGCTATGTATACACCTGACATGTACAGTCCACAAGCAGCATAACAGAAATTAGTTTTAGTGTCATTCGATGAAACAGCCTAACAAGCAACAGCCTTGTACTAACAAGGGATATATTTGAAAACGTAATAAAAAATATTATACAAATTGCTTTTATTTATTAAAAAGCGAATCTTAATTTAAATATTACAATAAGATGCCTAAAGTGTAGATTATCCATCACCAGCGCGCGCGTCTCCACCGCTAAAGACTCGAGCGACAAAACCATTTATTAACCTAATCTTTGATAAGGCTGCAAGGCAAGAGAAGGGATTGGGAATCTGTATGCCTTGATAATTAAGTCACACAATTACAGTTCTACTTGTTGTACATATTAAGGTCGAGCATCGATTATCCAAGGTCCTCCTTCAATACGTCATTGACTCTAGTTTAACTAGTCATGCTTTTGATCAACAGCATATAAACTATAAACTTTTAGAGTACTAGAGCCTCGCGGATTTCAGCATGAATGGGCCGGCTCGACCGGGAAAGGACTACCCTCTCACAGAATATCGACGTGAAATAGCAGTATTCCTACTGTTGTGTTTCGTTCGGTGAGTGAGAGAGCCGGAGGTCCAATCACTCCCTTCTCCCTTCCCGCTCCTTCTCCTTCCCACTTCCTTTCCTAAAGGGTCGGCAACGCGCAAGTGATGACTCTGGTGTTGCAGGCGTCCATAGGCTACGGTGACCACTTACCATCAGGTGGGCCGTATGCTAGTGAGCCAGCTTAGTAATTTAAAAGAAAAGGCTCCTGAAAAGACATAGATAAAGTCGTGCTTAGTCAAATATTAAGCTTGACATACAGATATTACTTTTTATATACACGAATACTTGTAATATTTTGTAAGTACGCGTCACGCCAATATTTCTTGACGCGCCCCAAAAATATCAAATTATAAATACAAGGTAACAAGATATGGTTAGGCTAATGTTCCATTTCGACATTATTCTAATGTGACAGGTAATATTATAAAATAAAGGTCGTTTGAGCTTAAGCCTTAAGTAAGACAAAGGCGTATAGGTTTACCTACACAATGTAGTTGGAAATTACCCTTGTTTCTTGTGTGTTACGTAAATGTTTACTTTGAAGTTTCCAAAATTTTGTTAATAAGCTAATATGCGAAGCCAAAATTACCAGCAAAAACCTAGCAACTATGATTACTAAACTGATTTCCATCATTTGATAAACATAGGCTGAGTACCATTTGCCATTCATAATCTGCTAGAATATTTAAATGTAGCTTAATATTCATTGGAAAAAGAAAGTCAATGGAGAGCGAAAGTCAATGAGATACATATACATTTTTTACATCAACCTGGTAGCAAACAAGCATGATGGTAGACAATATAGCTTTGAGAGAAAATTATTATAATTTTATTATTTGAGTCTTAAATTAACACAAGTGTGCATACGCTCACATTGGAAGTATACTATCTTAATTTATTTGTACAATATTGTCTTCTGTTTACGCGAATTTAAACTACTATATAACTATTAATAGAGAAGATGGTTGGAATGTACCACCAGCTTAGGATCCAGTCATTCAAATAGTCAAACTCAAGAAGAAGCAAACCACAGCTAGACTTTATGATACTCTGAGCTCATTCTGCGTAAATAGAAACACCAATGATTAAATTATGTTCGGGTACTTTGAAATAACGACACTGGAACATTGAGACAACTACCAGCTTAGTCTCCCCGTGACCATGGCTGCTGAAAAGCAACCGAAACGTCGGGGAAAGTGTAAACTTAAATATAAATAGTTTTAATTGTTTTAATAATTTAATTATCTTAAAATTAGTAAAGTTTAATAGTATCTAGTAGTAGTGTACCAGTTTCAAAATTCTGTAATAAAGTGTAAAATAAATATCGCGATAAAATCCGTAAATAGTAGTTTAATTTCAATTATTTGTACAATTTATTTTCTATGTTAACTAGCATGCAGTTTGAGATACTAAATATTAGATGCCACCAAGCCCTAACCCGAATATCATACAACATCATGCATATTATCAAAACATTTTGCAAATAAATCAACTGTACTACTGCCTATATATAAGGACATAAGTTGAAGAAAAATACGTATCATTGCCTTCTGGGAGCCATCTTTATCTAACATGTTGACAGCATCCGAGTTTTATCTTTTATAGTGAGAACTTGAATACACTTAATGCTGTTTATTTTTATACGTGCAATTTTTTGTTATTTTTTTTATTGGCGGTATTATGGTGTATATATTATGTGTGGGGCAGTGTGGATGTTTTGTTTGCCACCTATCGCTAAGACTGGAGATCGAAACCTAACCAAGTACAAAGACAAAAATGATAGGTTGCTTCCTCGGATTCTAAAATAACATGGAAATAGGATAAGAATCTATCTAATTTTCAAAACAGTATAATTTGTATAACATCATAAAAAGAGCCAGCTTATTAACTGATGAAGTGAAAAGGCAGATAATAATTTTAACTTTTGTTATATTATTATTCTGTATCCGTAACGCCTTGATGTTAATAAGTGCGCTGTATTTATAGGAAAATATGTATGACCGCCATTAGCGATCTTATTTTGTCGTGCCAGTGGCCAGTCCTAGAAGGAATGATTGCATTTTCAATCATTTGTAACTTGTTTGGATACTCTTTTATTAATTCATAGATAAATATTTTTATTCAGTCAAGTAAAATTTGTGCCCTCAATCTTTGTGTTTTCAATGTTTTATTTAGGTCTCTTGTGATGCAAGTATTAAGTATTCAGGGACACTTTAAGATTCAGTTACAATCTTGCCGGTATCTCACGTTGGTCCTACCTTGCTTTGCTAAACAAAAGATATGTATGTATACAACATTTATATGTATCTATAGCTCAATAGTACATTGACGTCCCTGAGTATAACTTTGTAGCTTTAATTATTACAATTATTATGTTTTGGATGGCTCATTTAAAATATGTAGGTATAAATGATTTATTTATTTCAATCCGTGTTTAGCTTTGACTCTCATGATTGTCACTCTTTCTCTTTCACTCTTCATAATCCTTACTAATATAATAAAATACGAATGTGAGTATGTTTGATTGTTTATTAAGCTTTCACGTCTCAATAGTAGGTAGATATCTTATGTGGGGGCCAGTCAGTGCAGACCGGCGACACTTCGACCCAGTGGGATCTTTTGTGTCGACACTCTCCCAATAACGACTGCCATAGATGTTCATGGCAGCCGGGACCGACGGCTTAACGTGCTCGCCGAGGCACGGAGCAGGCGATATTTGTCAATCAATACGCACATAATTTCGAAAAGTCATATAGCTTCCGAAAGTCAGAGGTGCGCGACGTGGGTTCGAACCCGAGACCCTCTACATTGCAGTCTGTTGGTCTCCCCACTGAGCTATCGCTGCTCCGCCACTACTTGACCGATCATTATGATATTTCGCATACACGTTATCAGTGGTACAGAATAGGTCATAGGGTACCTGTCATTCAGAAAAAAGTACTGTTACTAATCTAACCTAACCTAGTCTACATTTACACGAGCAAAGCCGCGGGTAAAATCTAGTTTCCCATATTTTATTTTTCCTTTCCAACATGCTTATAACTGATCATGCCTCGTGGAAGATCTCGCGGCCTCCTTTTCCCCCCTTAGCTACTACAAGCGTCTTCACGTATCTTATAATGTTTTCGCGGCGCTATCCATTGCATTATCAATGTTGTTCGCTTCACATTATCGCGTCGTTGACAGCTGCGACCGTCGCCTTTAACGCCAAGATTAAACTTGAAGTGCACTTCAATTTTTATTCATGTGTGTGGTCTGTATATCGTGATGGCGCTGGAATGGCAAAATGATCGTCGCAATGCGAAATAAATGTCTCTGGGTGTGTTTGTTTTTTAGTATTAGGTTTTAAAGGAAGACGAGGCAACCAGGCACCAGGTTAACATTTTATTGGCAACTTGTTTATTAATTGATAGTGTATTATGCCTGTTCATGTAAATTATATTTGAGTTATACTTGTTGTGTACAAATTACTTCGAAATAGTGGTAGCCCAATAGATTAGGCATTGAACTTGAGATCGAGAGGCCGTGGGTTTGAATACCACCCAATGCATTACCGACGTGAGCCTACTCCTAATTTAAGCATTCTAGCTTAGCCAGAAGGGATAAGAAAAATACTAATAGAGTGTAAATAAAACTACTAAGAGTCTTTAAAAACAAGCAGGTATAATCTCACATTAAATGATAACCTTAACCGATGAAAACGCTTTAGGTGCTTTGGGACAGGTAAGTGACACATTAGACCTGGGGGTGGTGGGCTTCGTGGGCATGCCTACCACCCGGTCAGCACCAGGTCCAAGAGACAGCGTGCGTGTTCCCATGCGCGCCTCTGTGTCGAGTCCGTCTCCCCTCTAGGGGGGACAGTAGGGATTATTTGTGAGAAGTGCCTATAGGGTAGGTCTTATCACGTAGTGGCCTGCCGTTTCATACAGCGGGCTGAAACATCGACGGGGTCGCGACCGCATGTGCAAGTGATTCGCGCGGCCCCGTCGATAGTGGTTTTGTCGAGGAACACCGTGGTACGTTTAGTCGGTATTCCGGGAGGTGCATTATCATTTCAAAATCTTTCTTTACCTCGGCGAGTCCGACATAACCCCTCCGCCCGCCCCCGCAGAGAGGTATGCGTCATGCATTCACGCACGTAAACTAAATTTTAAGTGACACATATTCTATAAAAATTGTATACCATAATTTAACTGTCCGTAGCTAAGACTCGTTACTTGAACATAGGAACAAGACCTTAGTCGGTTACCTGTACTTAAGGTGATACTTAGGGTAAGCTAGCTCATTTATACCATCATCAAATATTTGGCAAGGATGTGGCAGAGTTTTCCAGTTGTTTTTTTTTCTGTCATTTTATTTAACTTTTTTTTTATAAGGGCCTTCTTCATTCGCTGCAGCTCTTTGGCTTGTCTTGTGGCCGTTTCACGCTATTCATCTTTCAAATAAAATTATTTATCCGCTTGATCTTAACATAAAAATATAATAAGTTGCGCTTTAATTTATGTGTTGCAATTAACTGTCATATAAACTAACCATGGCTGCTGAAAAGCAACCGAAACGTCTGGGAAAGTGTAAACTTAAATATAAATAGATTTAATAGTTTTAATAATTTAATTAGCTTAAAAATTAGAAAAGTTTAATAGTATTTAGTAGTAGTGTAACAGTTTCAAAATTTTGTAATAAAGTGTAAAATAAATAACGTGATAAAATCCATATATAGTACTTTAATTTCAATGAATAACATTCGCGTAAACAGAAGACAATATTATCTAAACTAATATTATAAAGAAGAAAGATTTGTATTACTGTTTTTTTTTAATTGTAATTATTATAAGTAAAGTCGAAAACTAGGAGACCGATTTGAAAACATATTTTTGCCATTAGAAAGCGCATTTATCCAGAAGGAATATAGGCTATAAAATACCATGCTACAAGCCACTGTAGTAGTGCAGTACTTATAAACGTAGATAAAACTGCTGGCGCAATAAAGTGATATAAACTAATAAAATTACTATTTTCTGGGCGGGCTATTTGCTAAATAAATAAATAATACAGAAACAATTTAACTAATGCCTTGAATTTGGCAACAGGTATGGCGCAGCGGGCTAACGGTCGTGGTATCACTGCCACTACGCTGAGTGTCGTGGGATTGAATTCTGTACGGGACGATTAGTTTTGCCAAACAATGATTGTTCTGAGACTTGGTGCACCTTATATACATTAATAGTATGTTTGTACCCTTACAACATGCACAGAAGTTGTGCGGTTAAAACAATAATTTAAACAAATAATATGCATTGAAATTAAACTACTTTATACCTACGGATTTTATCGCGGTTTAAAATCAAAATCAAAATATCTTAACTTTCGTAAAAATTTGGTCATTCTTAACCTAGTGGTTGGAGTCACCTTTTAAGTATATAAAATACTTGTAACAGAAGGCCCCGCTCTTTCATATATCTGTTATGCTTACAATTATAAACACGTCTTATCAATTAACATCTTATATCTAAGTGATGTTACAAATATTTGTGCGCATGTGTGACATGTGTGTGCGTGTGTGTAGGTGTGTGTGTGTGGCATGTGTGTGTGTGTAGGAGTGTGTGTACGTGCGTGTGTGTGTGTGTGTGTGTGTGTGTGTGTGTGTGTGTGTGTGTTAATATAATATAAATATATAATAAATGGTATAATAATAAGAAAATGAAAACTGCTGTTTACTATAAAGGCCAGAAACGAAAGGACAAACTCTACATAGATGCGGAACACTTTTCTGAGGCAACTCCAAAGTTAAGAACTGGCTAAAAAAATGCATCAGAGGGGCACTATAACTGGTGCACTTTTTTAGATCCGCGTAACAGATCATTGTAAACCTTATTACAAAGAATTTATTATTTTTTACTACCTTTGCTGTTTATCTACTAAAGTCGAAAATAAACATGCAAGTTTATAAGGATATATGGGTATTTGCTCCTCAATCACGCGTAAACCATCGAACGGATTTGGATGGTTTCATCCAAACAAACAGACAACGGATACAAACTAGTACTTAATATACAATCTAAAATAATGTAACAACACTCCTTTGTTCTCAAACTACGAATACTACACTTGGAGCACTAAACAAGTCGGGCACACACGATTTTATTTCAAGACTAGCGCAGCGCGTAGGTGGAATGCGCTTGTTCGGCCATTTCCGCCCAGACAGGAGGCAAGCGCAGCTGTTACAACTGCAATTGTACCTGTTTATTCTGACAATAGTTGTACATATGTTTAGACTAGAATTGTGCCTGGGAACCTGATCCATGTGTGACGCCTGTTAACAGACGTATATATGTGGTAATTAATTATCTTATCTTATGTTATGTGGGGGCCAGTCAGTGCAGGCCGGCGACACTTCGATCCAGTGGGATCTTTTCTGTCGTCACTCTCCCAATAATGACTGTCATAGAGGTTAATGGCAGCCAGGACCGACGTCTTAACGCGTTCTCCGAGGCACGGAGCAGCGAATAATTGTTAATCAATATGCACATAATTTCGAAAAGTCATATAACTTCCGAAAGTCAGATGTGCGCGACGTGGGTTCGAACCCGAGACCCTCTGCATTGCAGTCTATTGGTCTCCCCAATGAGCTATCACTGCTCTTTTGGTAATTAATTAACTTTCTTGTTGTGGATTTCGGGATAAATAGGTTTGTCAGCGGTAGTTTAGTTTCACATACGTGCGTGCGTGCGTGCGTGCGTGCGTGCGTGCGTGCGTGCGTGCGTGCGTGCGTGCGTGCGTGCATGCGTGCGTGCGTGCGTGCGTGCATGCATGCGTGTGTGTGTGTGTGTGTGTGTGTGTGTGTGTGTGTGTGTGTGTGTGTGTGTGTGTGTGTGTGTCTATAAGAAAGACGCTTGTATACCCGAAAGAGTTGGCAAGGTATTTGATCCGTATTCTCTAGCTATGTAGTAGCCCAAGTAATGTCGACCAACCGTATCACTTTCTACCGGGCATAGTTCTAGATTCCGTGTTACTACTGATGCCTTATAACACTACACGACCCGGGTATCGAGCCCGAAGCAGCAAACACTACAGTCACAGTCACTACCGCTGCAACACCAAGGCAGTTCAGTTTTACTTGAACAGTAAATTATACGCCTGTAGAATCAATATTATTATGTGGTTATATATTTCTTTACTAACTCGTAGATCCCATTGCAAAAGTATATTTGCGCTTATGATTACAAGCAGTCCCGGATTCAATTTCCGGGTCAGGTAACGTGTTATTAGGTTTTCCTACTAGAAAATTCTGGGAAAAGTAAGAAGTCTGGAAATATGCCAGATCTGATCGCAATATCGTTAATTCTTTATTGCATGGACACTAAAATTTAGCAGATGAAAAGTGGATGTATATACCCTGAATAACCTCCTCGGGGATACACAAAATTGAGTGTATGTACGCATATTTGTAAATAAATTCAAGTGGATATTAAAACTTGTGATTGATGCATTCTTAGCACCTTTTTGGACTTTCAGAATTATAAATGCCTGATGGTATGATATCCGCCGACACGCATAAAAATGTTTTCATGTCCGTCGGCGGTTTCAAGTTTGCCGCTGATCATAATGTTGGTTTCGATTTCGTTTGCTGTAAGCAAATTTTTAGTACCAGCACGGACATAGTATCTGTTTACCACCTACAAAGCAGTAACCTATGCTTTTTATAAGAATAAATGTTAAAAATAATCGGTCTTACTCCTTGCTTGCTCAAGCAGATATACACATGCTCAAGCAGATATAAACATAAATAAGATTATGAACATCTGTGACATGCGCAGATCTTTAAAGTCAAAATTATTTATTTTCTATTACTCTTTTAGTTATGCTTATCAGATATAAATAGACAAAACATGTTGATTAATCCAAACATATTTAAAATACTCTTTTAATTTAAAGTCACATTTTTCAAGTCCCTTTTCAATAGCACAATTACACTGAATACTCGTTTCTACTAACAAAACTTATCCCAAAAACCTCATTCGAACTGCGTAATTTACATTTAGATTTTGTTGCAACGGAACGAAAATAACGCAAAAACTGCGCAGTGGGTGCCATATTTAGCAAACAGGGGACACGCTTGAACAATGTGGATAGTTTCTTTCAGAGGCCGTCCCAGTTCCGAGTAAAAATGAGCGTTGCAGCAACACTGTTGGATGCAAATTGAATGCGCAACTTGGAAGTGCTCTGAACAATCGTATCGGACTCTCTGCAAGTAGAGCTTAGTAGACAGTAGACAGACGGGTATTAGTTGCGCGAATTTAAACAAATTTTAGGAAGTGCCGAAATGGAATTCGAAATTTCGTTTGTATGCTAAGCTTGAAGAAAAATATAGGGATTTTAACTGTTTCAATTTGCGATATTATTATACACAGTAACGTTTGAGTAAGATAATGTGGTGGAGCAACTGCCCTACCGCGTGAGACAAGAACCCACTCTCACCGAGTGTGCTAGTAATGTTTAAACTTGAGCTGATTTGGTAAACAAACAAACCCATTATAAACTGATTCAATTACTGCTTTCAGACTATATTCGTTATTTAATCAACATACATCACAAAAAAGACAATACAGGGATGTGGGTTTCTATATGTTTTCTTTAGCATCGAGTACGCCATATTTGTTTCCTAAATAAAACAAATACGAAAATTAGACCATGTGTATTCTCAGTCAGATGTTCACTAAATGCAGCTTAGGCTATACAGAATGGGATGAAATATAATGACGAAGAATTCAAAGAATTTAAAAAAAGGTGGATCAAACTTAACTGGTGCTCGCTAAATCGGTCAGAGTTTGACCTTATGGTGTCTTAAAACCTATTTAACTTTATCTTAATACTAAATTAAAATAAAGTAATATGAAAATATTAATGTTTGCATATTTTTTATTTAAATATATTTTGCTAGATATATAATATCCACTAAAATAATTCACCTTTGTCGGTTTACGAAGTTAAACAGAATATTTCCACTTGTTTATACATTAATTTGCTAATGTTCTAAGTTAACATAGTCAAATATATTTAATAAACTCACACTCAACTCAGTTCATCTTATGGCAATAAATGAGACGTGGTTGAAGCCAGGTGAACAGGGAAGAGCTCCTTCGGTACCAGGCTATAAGCTAAGGCATATTCCAAGACCTAAGTCAATAAGGGGTGGTAAAGGGGGAGGAGTGGGTTTCTATATCAGGACAGAAGTAAATGCAAGGAACATAAGTCACCCCATACATCCAGACATAGAGGAATTTTGGCTATCATTGACCATTATGGGTAAAAGGATCATAGTTGGAACGGCATACAGACCACCATGGCTATGTGTAGATAGATTTTTGGACGGCTTGAGTGACAGCATTTGTGCATTGGCTCCATATAATCATATTATTATCTTAGGTGATTTTAATATTAATATGCTAAGTGTGTCTAGTACTAACACTAAAAAACTTCACCAATTCTTAAACTATACAAATATGCACCAGGTAGTAAATACCCCAACACATTTTGTAGGGGACAGCAGCACTTTAATAGATTTAATATGCACTGACATAAGTGTTAAAAATGTTTTAGTTACTCATGTTCCCGAACTGGGACAACACTCAATTGTAACCTGTGAGTCACGATTGAAGAAACAGAAGGAGAAACCTAGGTGGGTTTCCTACAGAGCATATGGGGATATTTTGGTGGATTTCTTCTATGCTGATCTTGGGAATATTCCATGGCACATGTTTGAGCTACAGGACGGGGTTAATGATATGGTGGAACAGTTATCCTCATGGGTTGTGTACTTGTTTGATATGCATGCGCCTGAGAAACATAAGCAATTTAAAACAAAGTATACACCATGGATAACTGAAAATGTAAAGTTACTTTTTAGGTTGCGCGACAAAGCTAGGATAACTTTTAAAAATACCAGATTAGAATCCAAAAAGCAGTACTATCTTGACCTAAAACATCAAGCCACCGTGGCTTTGCATAATGAGAAGTCTGCTTATTTTTCTAAAACTATAAACGATAACATAAACAACCAAAAAATCCTTTGGAAAAATTTGAAAAACCATATACTCCCTTCACACAAGGATTTCTGTCTGCCTGACCATTTTGATAACTTGGATAGTATTAATAAAGCCTTTTTAGATGTGCCAAGAGAATGTAAAGTGAGCATGTCTAAACTGACATATTATGAGTTTCATAGACATAACACCCAAAATACTTTTGAACTAAAACCTGTAGATGAAGAAACAATACAAAAAATAATTAACAACATAGGAACAAAAGCACAAGGAATAGACAAAATTAATATACAGATGCTAACACTAACACTACCACATACAGTAGGTGCCATCACTAAAATAATTAACACATCTATATGTACGCAGGAATACCCAAGGCTATGGAAATGCTCTATAGTGAGACCTTTACCCAAAGTTTTTCCTCCAAACACTAACAAGGACCTACGTCCGATTAGTATACTCCCCTGTATGTCTAAGGTGCTGGAAAAGGTAGTATATTTGCAAGTCATGGAATATCTTGAAAAGAATAATATCCTCCCTGATAAACAATCAGGTTTCAGAAAAGGAAGGGGAACTGCTACAGCTTTAGGTGATGTAGTTGGTAACATATTGGAGGCTAGAGACCAGGGGGAGGGAACAGCGTTAGTGCTCCTAGATTATTCACGTGCTTTTGATGCACTGGATACTTCACTGTTATTATCCAAGTTGGCTTATTATGGGTTTTCATCAGATGCAATTAAATGGTTTCATAGCTATCTCTCAAATAGGTCACAGTATGTGGAAATACGTAAAGAAGACGGCACTGTGATGTCATCGACCCCATTAAATGTGACGAGGGGAGTCCCACAGGGGTCAATATTGGGACCATTACTTTTTATTTTATACACAGCAGATATTACCACATCTTTTCAACACTGCAAGTTCCACATGTACGCAGATGACACACAGATGTATTTGTCTTTTAAGCCTAGTGACACTCTCGCAGCAATGGCAAAAATCACTGAAGACCTAGAAAGAGTGGCTAAATGGTCTAGGGAACACTCACTGATATTAAACCCACTCAAGTCAAAATTAATGATACTGGGAAGTAAGAGGCAACTTCAGTCAATTTTGGAATATGCTCCTACAATTACTTTAAATGGTCAAAGAATTGAAAGGGTTGAAGAAGTCACCAATTTGGGGTTGGTGATGGATTCAAGGCTACAGTTTGAGGGACACATAAATAAAATTGTCAGGAATTGCTTCTATAGGTTAAGGGTTCTCTACAACATACGTGACTATCTCAGCACAAACATGAGAAAACAACTTGTAGACAGTCTCATACTATCTAGATTTAACTATTGTGATATAGTTTATGGTCCATGTTTGCTGGCTAGAACTAGGAACTTAATACAAAGAATGCAAAATGCATGTGCTCGCTATTGCTTCAAGATACCAAAGAGAGATCATGTAACACCATACATAAATGAAAACAATATATTGAAAATGGAAGCCAGGAGAAAATTACATCTAGCCAGCTTACTTTTTGGTTTAATGAAGAGCCAAAAACCTACATACCTATATGAGAAGATGGACTGGAGGCGAGATCATTGCTCATATTCCATCAGAACCTCAAACAGTGCATTGTCCATACCAAACCATAAAACTACAGCATTCCGGGGCTCTTTTAGGTACTCAGCAACAAAATGTTGGAATGATTTGCCGCCGCCTATCAGGGACCTGAAAACCAAATACAGTTTCAAATTTAAATATAAAACTTTTTTAATGTTAATTCAAAAACAACAAACACAGTCATCAGTACCTTGAAGGCTATGGCCCCTCTGCCTGGTAGATCATTCCAGTTGTTCCGCTACTTTTCCTTCCTACTTTTTTTTTTAGAGTAATAAGTATTAGAATAGGTAACTGAAAAGACATATATATAAATGTATGTATGTGTGTGTGTGTGTATATATATATATATATATATATATATATATATATATATATATATATATATATATGTATATATATGTATATGTGTACATGTGTGTATATTATTATATTCAATATAATAAAACTTACCATGATGGTTTGCATAGGTTAAGTATATCATGTAGCACTGTTCTGTCCTTTATTTCCCTTTCTTTTTACCATAGTTTGTACTGCTTTGTCTATTTACATCTGTCTCATTTGTTGTAATTTATATTTGTGGACGTCGCCGACGACGTCAAGTAATACGATACTCGTGGTTGGAACTGAAAATCAGTACTGAGGTGGGGGTTATGCCCAACTCAGTGTATGCTGAGTGTCCATCCAGATTTCTTAAACACGAACGTATCTTTCGCTAATAACTTTAAGTATTATTGTAATTATTCATATAATATTAGGATAAATAAGTCTTGAACATAATTTTACATTTGACGGTTGACACGTGTTGAACGCCACGTAGATGACACGTTGCCTGCCACGTCTGAGGCACAGATTATTAATATGTACTGATGTTTGAATCTTGGCATTTGTGGCGCGCGTGACAGCCGTCACTTGTATTAATTAATTAAATCTTCTGAAATAATATATAGGTACATATTTCCTGAACATTGTTTGAAGGCTTTCGTGTTTTTTAGAAATAAAAATATATTTTCTTTCTTTCTTTCTTTCTTTCTAATAGTGTAAATATGATTAACTGTACTGTATTGTATCTGTTTTAAACATGCTGTGTACACATATTTAGAACATACATAATATATTAAAACAGAACAACATTGTAAACCTAGGCTAATTTTATCTTATCTTATCTTATCTTACCTAAAATTGTACGCACCAATAAAATTAAACTTATTATACCTTGCTAAAATAAAAATAATTTATACGGACCCTATTATTTTAATTACAAATTATTGCATTAATATTTAATTTTATTTATTTCTATTAACGCTATGCCCGTTGCTTCCGTCTTAAGAACATGAAGTGTCATTCCTTTCAATATGGTGGTAGACGGCAGAAAAATCGTTCTCTATTAATTAGCATTCAAAAACAGTTGGCATAATATACTCAGCGGATATACAAACATGTCAAAAGTTTAAATTATATAATCATTACACTACTAGCTTTTGCGTGCGGCTCTGCCCGCGTGGTACATACATCAATAAAAAGCAGCCTATGTTCTTCCCCGGGTTGTAAACTATATCTGTGCCAAATTTCATCTAAATCGGTTGAGTGGTCTAGCCGTGAAAAGGTAACAGACAGACAGACAGATAGAGTTACTTTCGAATTTATAATATTAGTAAGGATTACTACACACGCAGCAAATCCCAATCTATTTATAAAATTTTATCTACAACATAGTCGTGTACTGTCTACGCGATGCCTCGGTCTTCGCACATTGGGAACAAAGATATCGACTGTCTAGTAACTTTGAATGCTATCTCAGTAAATGAACATTCTCATTCACAAATATGTATTGTTTGATGTCGCTCTGAATTAGTTATTGTCTTACGTTTGTATGTCTGCTCTGTGGTATTTATCTGTCTGGGTGCTGTGAAATAAAGGTAGAAATAAATTATTACGAACATAGACTCATGCATGTAATTTTCGAAACCATACTTTGCTAGCTATTTTACGTTATTACGCGTTCCGACTTTAGCTGACCATAGCTTAACTGGGGCAAGCAATGGTCAAATTAGAAGAAGCAATTGGAGGCAAGCCGATTGCTGTTATCGAGCACAGTTTCGGGAGCTGTTTCTCAGAATTACTTGACAGAAAAACCCAATAACACTTAGTCGGACTTTGGAATCGAACCTGTAACCACATGTACAACAGTCCACATATTGAGATTAATACCACTATATCATATATTGATACCACTGCGCCACCGAGGCAGTCTATAGCACCATCATCATCATCTCAGCCGAAAGACGTCCACTGCTGGACATAGGCTTCCCCCAACGTTTACCACACGGACCGGTCTTGGGCCACCCGCATCGATACAGTACCAATCAGGCAGTAATAATACAAATAAGTATGTACAATTTACTTTTTTGGAATTCTAGGATACGAACATAAGTTTTAGTCTACGTCTACCTATATAAGTACTCCCTGCTTAGCTCAGACAATCCTCATTTAATTTAACCCCCAAAGCAAGCTTTGTCGTCACACGATAACCGCACACTCAATCATCTAGCTGACTAACTAGTGAGTTAATGAGATAATGCCAGCACCGGACGGACTGTGATATATTAATTTTGCACGCTTGACAATGTAAGGCTCGCGAACGCTTCGTCGAACAGGTTAGGGTTGACTCAATATGTTGTGCGAGAAGCCGTTATGGAAACCGCCGTTGAGGGTTAACATGGCAGCTTCAGATATAATAGTACAGTGTGTATGTATCCGTTAAATTAATAAACTTTCTTGTTGTTTATTTAGTTTGAGTCGCTTTTGGAAGTTGACATGTGGTTTGGTGAAAATAGCGACGGTGGTTAGTTAGGTATTATGAAGTTTAATAAACAGAGCACTCTTTTTATTCGCCATTACAGCATACATTTGGTAGGTAATATGTAATTTATAATGTTGAAAACGAAACGAAAACGTTGTTCTGAAATGCTAGCAAAGTAAAATAAAATATTTTTTTAAATTGGTTGATTAGTTTTTGAGTTAAATCCTTACAAACAAAGAAAAAATCTTTCCTTTTTATAATTATAGTATAGTTAACTGACTACAAGTCTTAAAAAGCAATAAATATCTAATCAATAATTGGTGGAAAGGATCGATTGAGTAGTGATTTATAAAACATGCAGTAGAATACCTGGCTCGTGTTTGAAAGCAATTTGTGAGATCGCGGTTCCGATTCTCGACTCGAGCAAAATATTCTAAAATTTCCTGTTAGGAAAATTTAGTAGTAGCAAGATTTCTAAAATGCTGTAACGTGGGTTTCAAAGCGTAGCTGGTGAAATTGGATGCGAATTCATCATTAACTTCTCCATGGCCACAGGCATAGGCTTATATAAGTATAAGTAATCGAAACTAATATTATAAATGTAAATGTAAGTTTGGTCGTTTGCTTGTTAATGAAATTTTGCATAACTTACATCCAAGAAAAAGTAATATTTCCATGAGTAGTGGTGGTCAAAACCTAATGAGTAAAATACTTTATTTGAGAAAGTCAAAACATAAAATATGTTACTCCAAACCTACAATGAGATCTTAAGCCTCTCGGCCAACCCTGCTACCAAGCCAATATCTGCACACCATATGCTTTGTACGGTCAGTGAGATTTCCACGTAGATAGCATCATTAACCATTCGTTAATTGAAGTTTATAGCGGACATCGCCCACGAAGGGAACAGGTTCCGAGGAAGACAGTTATGGCCCTTTTTTCAGAGTGGATATCGAAAGGCCGGAAGCAAATGTGTTAGGAAGGCTTGTGATTTAAAAATATTACTGCTTTGAGAAGCAATAAGCTATTTTTTTTACTAATGCTTTATACCGGATGGAGGAATGAATACGATTTCGCGGGTGGCTTTATGAATAGTAAGAGCCTCGCTAATTTCAGCATGAATGGGCCGGCTCGACCGGAGAAGTACTACCCTCTCACAGAATATCGACGTGTTCTCACTGTTGTGTTTCGTTTGGTGAGTGAGAGTGCCGGAGGCCCAATCACCCTCTTTCCCCCTTCCCGCTCCTTCTCCTTCCCATTTCCTTTTCCCTTTCCTAAACGGTTAGGGTGGCCGATCAGAAAAAAAAGAAGAAAAAAGTGCAATAACTAGTCATACTTTTGACTGTCTATCTATTAGCATAATTAGTTAAGTTAAGTTTAATAATAAAACAACAAAATACCGATTGAATTCATTCATTTATGGTCGTAGTGTACAAGAAATAAATATGATAATTAAAAAAATAACATATCTCAGGTAGTAGTTAGGATAGATATTTTTTCATATTTTTTTTTAACGGCCACCGTTTCTACTATAAGACTTTTTAAGGTTATCCATTAATTACCGGACAACCTGTATATGGGAACTTGTTTGCATCCATTGCTGTTACGTTTACAAATACATCTCAACGCCTGTATTCCCCAAGCAGCAGTGTATATCACCCACAATTTGCCAGTTATGGTATTATTGCCTCACGTAATAGGGGTGAAACTATTACCGTCTACTGGGTATAGTTACGAACTGCTACTAGTTATTTTTGACATAAGCCTGATAACTCTATACCCGTGGCATTCGTCACTTTTACCGCGCTACTAAAATATGATATAAGTAGGTATAATTTAAAAATATATTTGCAAATGTAAATTCTTGTTTACAATTTGTAACCGTACTCGCTAATCGAAAACATCGTAAAGCGAGGTCAGGCGTGGCAAAGAAACGACTTTCAGCTCTTCACACTTGTTTGAGGTGTATATACAGAATCGTAAAAACACCGTTATTGTTATAAAACATCGCTTTTTCTCTTTCCTGGAAACGTTGCCGAATAACCTACCGTGATTTTTCACTCGTGTAGCAATTTATCCCTTATATTATAAACGAAAACAGTACATTGAGCCGATTTTAGCTTATACTTTTTACATTAGAAAAGTTAAGAAAATATATTAAATGTATACACAAATATAAAATAACGTCTGTTATGTTTTGTTTATATACAAATCCATAAAAAATTGCTGTTTTATGCTTTAACAGTATGTATGTGAACCAAGGGCATTATTGATTATTGATGATGAATAGGATTATAAACTAAAAAATATATTTTAGGATTATCATCCTAATTAGTTTTTATGGTACATCTAAACACAGTTAATATTGTTTTCATGTTAAGTTTTTTGAGTAGTAGAGCCTCGCTGGTTTCAGCATCAATAAGCCGGCTCGACCGCAAAAGGACTACCCTCTCACAGAATATCGATGTCAAATAGCAGTATTCTTACTATTTGTGTTACTGTATTGTGTTTTGTTCGGTGAGTGAGAGTGCCGGAGGCCCAATCGTCCTCTTTCCTCCTTCCCGCTCCTTCTCCTTCCCACTTCCTTTTTCCTTTCCTAAAGGGTTGGTAACGCGCAAGTAATGCCTCTGGTGTTGCTGACGTCCATAGGCTACGGTGACCCCTTACCATCAGGTGGACCGTATACACTTTTGCCACCTAGGTTGAATAAAAAAACCAGTAAATTGACATCTTAATTTGTTTCAGTACCTATCCTAAAAAATCTTGTAAACGATTTGTATTTACCTGTATGACCAACGTATGTAATTATTGTATCCAATAAACGATTTTATTGTTATTTTTTTTACTTATATCTACTTACTTTTTACTTAAATCTTATTTGGCAATTCCCAGACAAATTTAGACATGATATCAACATCCTCGAGAGTTCAGTTAATTATTATCTTTCATCTACACGAAGAGAAATTTACTGTACCTACGTATTTTCAATGACACATATTTTTTTGGGATTTTTTTTATTATTCTTTTCAGGATTAATGATAATATCAGCTCTGTATATAAACTGTTTAACTGCTAGGCATGGGCTTCTTCACATTCTGAGGAGGGTTAGGCCATAGTCAACGACGCTGATCCAGTACGAATTGGCAGACTTCACACATCTTTGAGAATATTACGGAAAAGTCTCGGGTATCTTAATTATATTCGCCTTATTTCATATACTGAACTATTTAATACGCACATAACTTGCCTTGGGATCGAAATCCAGACTTGGCTAACACGTACATCAGGTTTAAGAATTTTCCTATATTCACAGATGCGATCATAAAATATGATCACACCGTATTGTTACGCCTGTATATATGTATACTTATTTATTATTGCTATATGGTAGCAGCGATAGCTCGGTGGGGAGACCAACAGACTGCAATGCACAAGGTCTCGGGTTCGAACCCACATCGCGCACCTCTGACTTTCGGTAGATATATGACTTTTTGAAATAATGTGTGTATAGATTGACAATTATCGCCTGCTCCGTGCCTCGAAGAGCACGTTAAGCCGTCGGTCCCGGCTGCCATGAACATCTATGGCAATCGCTATTGAGAAAATCAGTACCTGACACTGGTCTAGACTTAGTGTATCGTTAGCCTTCGGGTTGCGGAGGCCAGGAG
The DNA here is from genome assembly GCA_930367265.1 of Catocala fraxini. Lineage (NCBI taxonomy): Eukaryota > Metazoa > Arthropoda > Insecta > Lepidoptera > Erebidae > Catocala > Catocala fraxini. Next base: position 2,669,452 of record OV884040.1, on the reverse strand, counting down.
GCAGCCGCTCCATGTAAAAAAATGCTGATATCCAGTCATCAGTTAGACCAGAAAAGCCGACCCCAAGTGACTTAGGAATAATAAAGGCTAGGGAGAAGAAGATTATTACTATATGAAACCAGGCTTTAGCAATATCTATAACAAGCCGTGCAGTGTCAATTTCATAACAGATGAAACGAGTTACCACTTGTTTCATCTGTAATGCAACGTGTAACATGCAACAAGTCAAAGAAAATGATAGTAATAAGTAGTCCAGATGTAAACAGACTGTAAAGAAGTATGTTGCATAATACTGTTATACGTAACTTCATCAACTAAAGAAAACCCCTTAAATTAAAAACAAATACCGATGCGTGCATAATAATGTTAAAATGATATTCAGGCAAGCATAATCCTTTATATGTGTGCGTTATGTAGCGTTTAGTTGCTGATTCCAACATCTAAAAAGCAACTAAAACAGAATGTCGGCATCCAAACAACATATTAACATTTTACGAACACAACGCTTAATAAAGCTGGGACGACAATACAAACTTCACCTCCAATATTTTGATATCTGGATGATACCATTCAGAAAGCTCCCATATTCGTTAGTCGTCGGATCGATGAGATTCATACATATTCATGTCACGAACACAATTAGCTCTCTCCATAGTTTTGAACCGGACCGAACCGTCAATTATATTTCGCAATCTGTACTACGGTTTTTGCGAGGAGCACTGATTTGAATAGGTAACATCATGGCTGGAATATTTTAGTCGTGATGGAAAATTTTGGGGACGTCTTTAATGTGTAAATCAAAATTTAGTGCGTAATATTATTAGGAAGTCATTTGAGGAAGGTTGTCATCTACATTTTTGGTAATATCAAAATTTTATCGTATATTTTATGACAACGAAATATAAATGCTCCATATAAAAACAAAAGAAGATAGGATTTAGAAAAGAGGATAGCGATGTCATGCCACGCAAAATATACAGTTATTGACACACGATAAGTGCATATTATAAGATAGAAAGGCATGTACACATATCCATGCAATGCAATAAAACTTATGATGTGCATAATTGCATTCGAATGATATCTATTCTATGCACAGCCAGAAACGCAGCGCACGTATTTAGGTAGAAGTTCTTTATACATTCGAATGCATTTGGGCAAATCGCTCATAACACATAGTCGGATCGCAAAGTAGTCACAGTCAGAATGATTGGCAGCCACAATAATTAGAGATTCTGAATCGTAGCGATTATTATTGAAATTAAACTACTTTATTTGAATTTTATCGCGCTTTATTTAAATGACACATTTTTGGTCAGGGTAGTCAATAGGGATTTTCCCCGTGACTTGGCTGCTTAAAAGCAACTAAAACGTAGGCAAAGTTTAAAAAAATGTGATTAAAATTAACCACGGTAGAATCCGTACAAAGTAGTTATTTTCAATATAAGAAAGAAAGAAAAGAAAGAAAGAAAGAAATCATTCTTTATTGCCACAAAGAAACATGACTACATATTTTTCTTACAAAATATCGACAAACTAATAAAAAAGACAATTAAATAAATAGTTCGTGAGTTAAAAAAATATATAAGTACATATTATGCTATTGTGGCAACAAATGGTCTCCATTCAGCATTGATGTTGCGATAAAACTGACGTGATATGTAAAATTCTCGTAAACGTATGTAAATACTAAGAATATTTTTATATGTAATCAAACTAAAATTATTTATTAGGGTTCTGTCTTGGACTTAAATGTAGACATTTCTAAACAGGCACCGACAGCACTCTTCTCTCATCAGCAACCAACTATACAAATAATACAATTTCGGAGACGCTCTACAACTATTACTTAGACAGGCCCCACCTCAACACCCGACCCTATTATGATTAGTTGGAAGAGTTTCCACTTAAACAGATGCCAAAACGTTACTAACAGTTAATGCCTGCTTATGTTAAAAGGGATAATAAGGGTAAGGCTTAACTGCTACGGAATCATCAATAAGTATCGTAACTCTTATTTTATGACTCAAAATTTTCAGTTCAAGTCGTAAACTGAAAGTTATTGTGACATTAAAAGCAATAACTGAAGCACGTTATATATAATGTAGCTGAAAAGTGTGACCGCTTTTAAGTGTGGTAGCATATTGTAACTGGTGTTAATAATATCGTATACTTTTATTGGTTTTAATCCTTGGTAAGATGGGTGGATGACATTGTTGCGATTGTGGGCTTCAAACTTAAGAGATGAGTTTTGTATAGAAGAGCGAAAAGTGAAACAAACAGAGAAATCGTATATCCAGCAGTGTGTAAAGTCAGGCTAGGCATGATGATGATTCTATTGTTACGCCCAGTGACATCTCTCGGCATTATGGGAAAGACTCGGCAGTTTCGTCTAATAATTTATTACACCGCCATCTATTGACATCTTACATAACTACGTAGTACGATACGAGAATCATAGAGATAACGCTTGTACTTTCTCGAAACATCGTACTGTTTACATACCGGGTATAGCGTTACCAGAAAACTCTAGAAACGCTTTACCCGCGTATTAATAGGGCGCACGCGCACCGCCGAATCAGTTTACAATCGTAAGCGGTCAAGTGTTCATCGAAGCGAACGGAAGCGGAAATACTATGGAGTTTGAAGTTACAGTGGAAAAGTGCAGTATAGTGATTCTTGTGTTTTAAATTTAACGTGTTTTGGTTGGTAATATTGTTTGCATTCTTATCCGTCGAACCCAACACGTAACACTATGATGATGTACAAACTTGATGGCAGTACAACCATTCTTCGGAGGATTTGCTGTCAAAGGATCAATGCGTTCCTAAGAAGAAAAGCCTTAGGGAGCTAGTAAGCTTCTCTAAATAGACGGTTTGCTATCAGCATGGTTACTGTAGTAGCAATGCAGTATCTCATTTTTGAAGGGTTGGTAAAAGCAATAAAATGTTTACCATTCATCATGACAGGTTGGATAGTAATCTCAATCGTGGTTGTTGAAAAATATAAATTATATTAATAATATTTACTAGGGATTTTTACGTTATTAACATTCTGGATATTTATTACTTTTAATAAATTCATATTAGGTCCTCTTACTAAAGAAGTACCAACTATATCAACAAGTTATGTATTAACAGTATATTTCTTTACTTTATGTCGAAGAAATAAGCAGGAAAGATCTAAAAGTTATACCCTACGTGATAACTTTTAGGATTTACCTCACTTATTGGTTACAACATGTATTTGATAATACATGATATAATTTTCGGTATGAATAGTAAATAAGATGCTTACTACATTATATGACTATTAAATATTTTCCTCATACTGATTTATAAGCTATAACTCGGAAACGGTACTTTTTCAGAATGAAAAGTTTGTCCTTTTCTGCAAAACTTTATGTTGATCGGTCGACAAGTTAAGGCGTGCAAACGTACCAAACAAACTCACATTCACATTTATAATATTAATTATCGAAAAATTTAACATTGCAAAAATTTGACTTCTAGTCTTATGGCATTTTCCAAAGGCATTTTCTTTCAATCGACTTAAATCAAACGAAGCAGATGACCAGCTATCTTTGATACTTCGCTATACCATCAACAACATTTACAATCAGAACATAAGATATCAAGCCACAACCGTTTTGCTATTCATACGTGTGCATCGCAAACAAAATTATGCGATCATTTTCCCCGTTTGAATTTTCATCGATTGTATGAGTTACGATAATACACTTTCAGCGATCGTGTTGATTTCTAAAGGTGCCGTGGAGCGATTGATATGCGTTCATTGTCAACAACTGGTGCAGATCGGCGTCAACATGCATATAATTGGATCGATGTGTCTGTGGATATGTATTATAATACATCCGAACCGTTTCTCATCTATTCAATATTATTAACGCAGTATTTTTGTTGTTTGTGATAAGATAATACATTTAAAGCATTTATTAGGCATATGTCTACGATTGTAAAACTAAACGCGGCCATGTCTGAAACATAGCAGTATATAAAAAAGTTATGTGTGTTTATTTATTAATATTTTATAGAGAACATTTCTTGCAGTTGGGTTCTTTCCCAGTGTTGCGGTAAAATTTACAAACATAACATACAGACACGGAGAAAATCAAGACTTTGGACTTGATCACACAAATAATTGCCCCGTGTGTGATTCATACCCACAGCAATTGCTAGGCAACGTCTTTTCCGCTGTGCCAATCAACTGCAAAGTAACGCCTTCACCTAAATGATTCGTTTGTACCAGCATCAGATAAAAACGATTGAACTAGTTTTGATGCGGTTTTTATAATGTGGTACTTCTGGTTCAACTTAATATCGAAGCGAAGTGTGATCTATATGAATAACCTCACATGCGAGCGATAATAGATTCGGACGAAACCGCGAGAAACTAGTAATTTAAAACCATATATATTACTCAAAAACCCTTGAAATATAGAAGCAAAATAATCAATACCAATATATTAGAACAGGTACAATTCCTAATTGGAAAATTGTTTTGCATGTCAATAAGGCGAACTCAAAGGACAGCTTACAGAAACCCGCCGCTGGGCAACTAAAGCTTAAAATATAATGAGGAAAATTCCATATCATCTTTTGAATTAAAATAGCAATGGCAAAATTAATTCCACAAACACCTGAAGCCAGATACCCTATCAGAATTAATCCGCAAAATCGGACCCTCTGAAAATCCTAAACTTTGATTTCTCTCAAAACGATTCCGGGGATTACGATCCCCAGGTCGTATGTAAATTGTTCCTGGATTCCGGACACAATAAATGTGCGGGACGAAGCCCGGTTGATCCGTCCAGTGTCGGACAAATGGAGTTAGAATGGAAAAGTTTAATTTCTATTGAAGTCCAAGTCGACTTATAAAGATCACTAGCAGTTGTAGTTGTTCTGAACTAATTTGATTATATTGAGATGAATACAGCTTTGTTTTGAAATAAATATCCATAGACTAACATCTATATAATGGATATAGAAATATATTACCCACATTTTACCAATTTTGTTTTAGTTCCCACGTACAAAAGCACAGTGCGAGACTTCATGCTGAATCTAAGACTTATTTAAACAGAAAATTGCAATTATTATTTTCTAAGCTAAGAATTTAACCAATGACTACATTTACAGCAGTCGCCTTCACGGCCGCTGCGCCACTAAAGAATTCCACGTAACACGTAACGTCTGTAATGAGAGCCTAATATATAGTACCTCTGACAACACAATGACAGATATCATCATCATTCTCTTGCCCGGGTCCCAATTTATTTGGTTTATTTTGGCTATTATTCGAATGCAAAAAAAATTATAATTTATATTATATACTAGTAATATTACATAAATGGCATATAGATGCTATATCCTTCTGCCTAATCCTTCAAGTATATAATAGTGTAATATCATGTTATGTTTATGCAATGCACGAAAAGATGTAATAATATTATGTAGTTTACCAGGTGCAAATTACCCTTTGCATATTCCTCCGATAATCTTTTACGATATAATAAAATTTTATGATAATAGTGATATGTACTTGATATTGTTATCTCTTTTCACTGTAAATACCATTTTCTTTTTTAATGAATACAAGCAATTTAGATAGAATATTACTAATATTCTTGTTAACTCCTCTGGTTAAGTGACATGCCTGTGTTAGCGGTGGATTCACGTCGGTAGTGCTACGGGTGGAATTCGAATACACGACCTATCGATCGCAAATCTAATCCATTCTCCATCGGCGATCGTCATAATTATTATTACAACAAATATGCTTAGGCGAACTATTAATTGATACCTTAACAGTAATACACATATAAAAAAACTCGCTGCGTTTCTCTGCGTCCGTGGTACAGCAGCGGTAGTGAATGCGATTGCTGTTTCTGGTCTCGGATTCTGTTGTGTTTCGTTCGGTGAGTAAGAGTGCCGGAGGCCTAATCACCCTCTTTCCCCCTTACCGCTCCTTCTCCTTTCCACTTGCTTTGCTAAAGGGTCGGCAACGCGTAAGTGATGCCTCTGGTGTTGCAGGCGTCCATAGGCTACGGTGACCTCTTACCATCAAAAAATACTTCGCTCGACCTGTATGTATTCAACCATAGAACTCATGCATAATAGTCACATTCCACACCGCTGCGCCACTAAAACACATACCTACTAAAATAGACAAGCACTAAGTACTTCAGTCTGCAAATTCAGTTGAACTTCCAACTAATCCTTCAAAAGGGCGTGCGTTAATTGTTATGTGCATATGTAAAATTTTTCCCTTATGAGTAAGCGGTGGTACATTATATCTACCATTACATTCCAGTGCTAACGATGTTCTCGATTAAGATTTAATTGCTGGCCACTTCATACAGTTATACGGATGCTTGATTGCGAAATGAATGATACGATTTTTTGGTTTGTTTTCGACGTGTGTGTTTGAATTATGTGTGACAATGTCATGGTAATATAAAAGTGGGTGCTGGTTCAGTTGATTAATTATTTCATTGTGGTTGATTATATTGGTGCAGCTTAAGCATATGCGTAAATATTGATATATCTTAATGTAAGGGTTCTGTGTGCGAGAGTTAAAAGTCGAATTAATAGTTTTGTAGAGTTCCACACTATAAAACGATTCATTCGATTCTCGAGTTAACGTAGCTCTCAAATTCGGAAATATTTTCTCATTCCTTTTCTCGTTGCTTGATTAATTAATCCACCTATAGTAATCACATGCCGATTTTAAAGTACCAACTTCGACTAATTAGACAGACTGGGTATTTTTTCTATAAAAGGCGTCGCATACTTTGCTTGGAACCTGCCATCCGAGGCACCCTCAATAAAAAAATGTAGGTATGATGTGACACGACCCAAAACATTACGTATTAACAAATGTTGTATTATGTAATCTTACATAAAATATAATGAACTTATTATTTTTAAAACCGCATTCCATGAACAATGCAAAATAGTAGTTTTATTTAAAAAAAAAACATAAATTTTGTATCGATTAGAACTTCAAATATAGACAGATCTTATTGGTACAGGCTGCGTAATGTACATACATACATACATAGATTCACGCCTGTTTCCCAGAGGGGTAGGCAGAGACTACGGATTTCCATTTGCTACGATCCTGACACACTTCTCTGGCTTCATTCACTTTCATCACATTCCTCATACACGCCCGTCGGTTCAAGGTGCTCTTAACCTGGCCTTTGTCCAGCACGCCTCCGATCTGATCAAGAAATGTTCGCCTAGCTTTTCCTCTTGCGACTGTTCCATTCACACTAGCCTTATAAACTTTCTTAGTCAGTATTTCCTCGTCCATTCTTTCTACATGCCCAAACCAGCTTAACATACCCTTTTCTATTCTTGTCACTGTATCCACTTTCATGCCGCATCTCTCTCTAATCACACTATTCCTTATTCTATCTTTCAGAGTCACACCACATATATTTCTCAGCGCTCTCATTTCTACAGCATTTATTCTGCTTTCATGCTTTTTTTGCCATACCCAACTTTCACTTCCATACATAAGTGTGGGCACTAATAGTCCTCTATGAACAGCCAAACGTGCCTTTTTGGAAACATTTCGACTGTTCATAAAAGCGCGTAGAGCTCCATTCACTTTGTTTGCCGCAATCGTTCTCCTTTCAATATCTCCCTCATGTTTACCATCCCTTGTTAACAAAGTACCCAAATATACAAACTCTTTCACTTGCCCCACTTTTTCTCCATCAATCATAATATTACACATCGTCACGCACTCTTCCTTTTCAAATACCATTACTTTCGTCTTGCTTACATTTATTTTCATTCTTTTACTCTCAAAAGCACCATGCATAATAGTTACCATCGCCTGCAACTCGTCTGCTGATGACGCAAGTATTACTTGGTCATCGGCATAAAGAAGACATTTGACAAGTAACTCATTCATTCTTAATCCCCATTCACAATCTTTTAAATCTTTTAAACAATTGTCCATGTATAGGTTAAACAGCCAAGGTGACGCTACACATCCTTGTCTAACACCTTTTTCGATGCTAAACCATTCTGTGTAGATCCCATTTATCCTAACACAAGCTCTGAAATCATCATAAAGAGATTTCAGAGCTCGCGTGAGGGCGTAATGTATATTATTATATTCTCTCAATCTAAGAAAAACCATACAAAACATACGAGTGATTTATTCTTCCGTTAAATCCAAAGTCATAAAAATTAAACATGTAAATCTATTTTAATAGAATTCTTTATGTTTGGTAGTATTTTTTTTATTTTTCGTGTGGTTAGTGGCCAACCTGTTGTCAAGAGTTGTTCAAGCCTAGTAGGCCTTTGACATGGCTTAACGACTGCTGTCAATTTGACAACAACCGGGACCGACTTTTTACTTGCCCTCCGAAGCACGGAGACGCTCAGATGAAATACCACTAAGCGGTCACCCATCTATAGACTGACTGCACCCAACATTGCTTACCCTCGCTAATCGTTTACCGATCAGTGAGTGCAATTGGCTATGAGCGCCTCAGAATTCTTATAATCCTACGTTATAAGGTAGGTAATAAATACATCCAGGTCAATGAACTAGCTTTAGGAACCTGTGGGCTTGCAGTAGAGCTGAAATTCCTTGCCGAGAAGAAGGTTTATATTTCCTTGTCTATTTTAAGGCGGATCGCTTCACACTTTTTGAGTACCCTTGAATGAGTCTCATGAGTCTCAAGCGGCGCGTTAAGCTATTGGCACGCTCGGCTTTATAGGCCCTTTGTCTTAAATTTTTATGAACTAAGGTTACTTATTCTGTTTGTTAAAGATTGTAAATCCAGCTGATTTTACGTACTGCATGTATATATAATAATCGAATGCCATAATATCTTTACATAATGCTATCTTAAACTGCATGGATGGCGCAATTGTAAGTTCGCCTGTACGTCGCACCGAGTGTTAGCCAGTACAAAAATGGTATATACTACCATTAAACTTAATATACTATTTATATATTTTAGTATATATTTGTTGGAGCAACAAAATATAGGCGTGGTATTATACTTCGTACGTATACTAATGATAGGCAAATACAAGAGAAATAAAACAATAAAGGTTGACTGTGATTATCTCTGATTTGATCCGTAACGCAGCGAGTTCGTCACCCGAAAGTGTCCGCGAACGAGTCTCCGGCGCTTATATACCGTTAATATGACACTGACAGTTATAACTGTCACTCCAACTGACACATTGGCTCTATGGCGACCTCGCTCAAGCTTAGGCTTGACGTTTCGAGTCAAACCAATAGATGGCGCTTTATTCAACTCCAATTACTGAAATAAATTACATTCCAATGATTATTTTCTTGCCGCTCCGACATATATTGATCCTTTTGGTTAATGTTATTGATCACTTTAGGCAGATTTTAAATATAGTTTCAATAAATGTTATTATAATTATATATAACAAACGAATATTTCTTTATTCGCTGCCGAAATGCTGGGCAGTGGCTCTTTCTCAGTTATAAGCATTACACCATAATCCGACATGCTGGTTCAACGCGGATATGTAGTAACCACTCCATAATTTATTTAATAAATCAACATATATGCATAAGACCTAATTTATTGATGACTTCATAGATTACAATACTCCATGTAATACAAATATTTCTCTATGCGACTTCAGACCTTATCTTCATTAAAATAGAGATCCAAATCGGTCGAACACGCTTAAGAGCTGCCAAAGTGGCTATAACACTAACATAATAGGCCGTTGATCGGTCAAACGAGTGTACAGATGAAGTGGGAGGAGGGAGGCAACGGTAAACATTATTACCTATTAGTAATGTGGTTTAGGATACAGCCTGAAGGAGGTTATAGGAAACGAGGATAAAATACTTCCTTTTTTTAATGACTGTAATAGGTAATTCTTATACTAGCTACGAAAATTTTGTGTTTGGAATATAGTTAAGTGCATCTAGTATTCGAGAGTTAAGCACGAGAGTTTAAAATCTAAGTTGGATTTTATTAGACGGCAGGGATGGCATAATGTTTTCAGTAGTCGCCTCGCCACTGCAAGTGTTATAGGTTCGATTCCCACACGGAACAATTTTTTTATTATCCATTACCTAGTTGTTTTGAAACTGATTGCTTTTTAGAGTTCGAAAAAACTCTTATACAACAGCTTTGTCCGTCCGTCTGTCTGTTATACAACTTTCAACTCAAAAACCGTAAGAGCTAGGGACTCGCGGTCAACGCCATTCGACTCAGTATAGTCGATATACCCCCGAAATGACTATGACCTTTTGACCTCTGACTTCAAGGTCACGTGATACCATCTTTCAAATTAAGAACCGTAAGATCTAGAGACTCGCGGTCAACTCCATTCAACTCAACATAGTCGATATACCCCCGAAATGTTTGAATGTTTGTTAAGTTGCGACACAGCATGTATAATAGCAACGGCGTGAATTGACTTTTTAAAAGAAAGCAATGAGAAGTAAGGTTTCCTCGAAATTAAACTACTATATACGGATTTTATCGCATTATTTATTTGACACTTTATTACATAATTTTGAAAACTGTTACACTACTACTACTATTAAACTTTACTAATTTTTAAGCTAATTGAATTATTATTAAAACTATTTAGATTTAATTTAATTTTACACTTTCTCCGACGTTTCGGTTACTTTTCAGCAGCCATGGTCACGAGGAGACTAAGAACTAAAACTTGCTGAATTCACCTGTAATTAGTTATACAATTTATTAGACTCAAAATATTTCTCTTATGTGTATGTGATATTGTAGTAACTGTTGGTGAATCTTAATAAATAAATAAATAAATAATATTAGTGTAAATATTATAAAAGATTAAGTTAGAATATATATATTTTAAACTTAACTATACATATAGCTATAATAAAACTGAATTTGATTTCGTGCAACACACTAACGTTAGATATACGTACTTACACAAAGAAGCGCCCCTGAATTGCAAGTAGGTACTAAGAATATCTTTCTTCTATATTAAATTTCAAATAAATGGCGTTGGCTTCTTTTCCGAGATTCAAGCCTAGCGAGTAAATCATAGTTACGTCAAAAATGAAAGAGAAAATACTCGACCAAATATATTTGGAACAAAATGGGAACAATTGGATACTGCAATATAAATAAAGAGCATGGTTTCCTAAAAAAAAAAATGTGGGCGCGAAAGTTCACTTCTTGTGCCGGCGGTATTAGCCGCTCGCTCCAATTTGTGTTGGAGTTTATTAATGTGTGGAGACATGCGAAAAACTCCCAAGTCAGCTGTACACAACCACTATTTACCGTAACGTCGCCATTTTTCATTTTCTCAACCCAAATATGTCTTCTTTCCTCTTGTAAAATATTTACGTCAAGCGATTTCCTTACATTGTATTACTGTATTTTTAGATGAAAATTTTATGTTTGAATGACGCTACCATTTTAGGACTTTCGTTGATATATTTTAAGAGAATTTTTATGATCATATTCGGTTTATATAACCGGTTGCTAGGTTTTATTACGTTTTGGCTATCCAAAGCATTGTTTAACGAGATATCTTAACAACGTAGATATTCCACGTATCTGCTGCGAAATTGATGTGGACGGACAATCGATTAAGAGATCGTACAATCGATGCTAACTCACTGGACTGTCAACGTTAACACATGTATTTTGTAGATAATGATAACAATGGGTACTACTTATTTCCAGCTTAGTTTCATAATACGCCAAAACAAGTATTATATACTTGGGAAGTTCATAGAAACCTGTGTTTCTTCAATTTCCTCAGCATTGTAAGTACATAATAACGATATTTAAAACCAAACGAATCAAATATGCACTTGTAATAATTACCATTTTTAAAAACTTCTCATGTATTCAGCGAACTTAAAAGTTATTTTTGAGAAATTAGTTCTGTAACCCGTGCCTAGAGGAAACAGTAAGTATAACCGAAACTATAGATATTTTGTAAAAAATGGCAATAATCTTCTACTCACAATAGAGAGACTTTTGTTGATAAAGGTTGTACAAAAAAGGGCCTAAATTTTTGTTTAACTTTCAGCAACAAAAATAGCAGTAAACGCAAATGCCCACGCAATTTCCCCGGATGGCCTTAAATCAAAAGATTTTCATTCCTATCACATAGCATTCTTCAAAGACGTGTCTCCCTAATAAAAACAATCTACGCTCAAAACAAGGCTATTAAAAGCAATTCTTATTAAAAACACAAACAACAAAAGGTCAAAAATCAAAGGGCATTTTCAATTATAAGAAAATACAATATGAAGGGGAGGTGTAATCGCAAGTCGCGCTCTTAAATAGAGACGTAGTGTGACGTAATGATGGCGAGACGACGAAACGTCGAATACGACGTTGGGACATATACTAGAGTAACCATGGCGTTAGAGAAGAAATGTATTAAAAAACCTTTAAAACACGCTTTTACATTAAAATTATTAAATTATTTTTTGCTTTTTAAAGCGCGTTTTTAGATTCTTTTTTAGATTTTTTTTCTATATTTTTGTATTGTCATCGGTCTTCGATAAGTTTGCAAAGTTTTAAATCAATCCGTCGCCGCGTCGGGTTGAAAGATATGAAAATCACGTTCAAAGATTCCGTTACATAGATTCATAGGTACATAGACTCATAGATACATACCAAGCTAATAAAAGCGTGTTAAAAAGAGATGCAGTGGCTTGAAGACGCGGTACAAGAAAGTGACACTTTGCTCTCTGTTTTCGGAGTAACATACATATTTGCAATAGAATTATAATTCTGCTTGCCTGTGGTCGTACGCTGTCAACTACAAAAAGCAAATATTCTTATTAGATAGACAAATAAAACAGATAGAGACATCAGTTTAGGAAAAATACGTACGAATTTAAAATAAATTATAACGTAGTTAATGTGAAATGTCAGATACTTATTCGTCTTTACTTCAGTAGAACGAAATAAATATATCCTTCCATATCAGAAGACTTGTCTTACTCAATAAGACCATAATATAAATCAGCATCTACTTGTTCCTTACTTTTTAGATTATTTTATTAATCCACGTTAAGTTTAAGTAATTTTTTCTTTGGTCGAGTTTTAACATTTGAAACTTTTCTTTTATTCTTATTGATAAATAACAAATATCAACCCATGTTTCGTGTACATTACACAAAATCAACTTGCACGCAATGATTCTTTGAGGCATGTTGATAAGCGTCACCGAGGTACATACGTAACAAGAGAATATCGTACCGTTATTCTTATTTAATTTGAATGTGTTGTATATGCTGTAACTAGCATACATACGACTACCACTTCCGGCAACATAATTATAAACTCTCCACAAATCCATAATTGAACATACATCCTAGCACTCTATTCCATAATATACACATCCAAAGTATAGTGATCATGTTTTTAAATCAACCCAAATTAATATTATTCATGGACAGCCTACACTGAAAGAGAATAGAGATCAAAGGCCCCGAAACGTGTGAATCGAGTTAGAGGGGGTGGGGTAAGGGCGAAAAGAGGGGGGAGGGTTGTACAAAAGCGCCAGAGCCGTCATTAAACACGAACTTTTCCTGTACTAATGTGACGGACAATACCTAACGGTTCTTTTTCACGTCTCCCGATAATTTCCTTTGGAAAATCTTTTATCTTTTGAATGTGATTTCGAATATAATGAGGGCGTTTGAACCGATTTTATTTAGATGTGTTTGATAGGGTGTGATTAAGATGTGAGGAAGTGCCGCTGGCGAGTTCCAAATTTGAATGTGAACGATTCAGAACGTCAAAGTATTTGGTACTTCAAACGTTTTTTTGTTGAAAGAAGTTATATTATTATACCTATTTATACTCAGTCTATTGTATGAGTTCTTTAATTTTATTTTTTGTGTTAGTATCATAGTAATATAACAACATCTCATTTTATCTAAATCCAATTCGTGCAGTCTACTTAGATATTTTAATCACGTAAAGAGTTTGCTATAATACCTTTATAGAAAACTCTATACATGATGAATATCTTTTAACTAAAAACAACTGCCGTACTAGTAATATTATAAACACAGAAGACTCCTAACATTAGAATCAAAGATCTCGCACACTCTAAACAAGTATTTATGCAGATCAAACCACGACACTCCTTTGGCGTAGTAAGTGTAGTTAGCCTTTAAACCATTGCTTGGCAGTTGCGATGTAGTTGAAATTATTCATTTAAAAAGATGTCGCAAATTTCATGTGTTTAATTCTTGAAACCCATAAAAGAGACAATCATTGTGCGTATAATTATAATAACAATGTCCGCCAGATCGAATTTCGGTCACGGCGTCACTCTTCCCTAACTGTCATGATTCAAAGAGACGACAACTCGATACGATCGAAGATAGATTCACCAACGGTTTTACGTGCAATTCGAGGCACGGTTTCTAACACCGCCAACTTCCTAACCCCGAGCTACTATTGAGATTTCTGAACAGAAAAATGTACCTATTATCTTTTTGATGACCAGACCCTAAATTCAAAGCCGAGACCTCAAGCACAGCAAATACATTCACTAACGCTGTGCCACGGAGCGGGTAGAGAGCTATACAAAGAGTCAATTCCAAAAGAATAACTAGAACTAACACTACAATGTGGAAATTTTACTGATGTGGATGGCAGTAACTATCAGATTTAGAGATTGCATAACATTATTAGATTTAGACATTAAAAAACATTCATTCATATTCATACATTTATGCCTGAATAATGTTGAAGAAGTAGTCAGTAGCATATACCATCCACATTTAGCTAGCTATATAGTTCAGTCTCTCGCAGGAGGGAGCAGACATAATTGACGTCAACAGACTTTGTACAAGTCCCGTAAATTTTCTATTAAAAAAGCTAATAAATCTATACCTGACTCAGAAATTAAATCAGCTGGGAATATAGCCATTTACCACGGCGCTCTGAGGCAGACGCTACAACATATGTTTTTTCTGTTCCAGATGTGATACAAGTCTGGTCAGCACCAGGTGCAATGACGCGGCTACCTTGCGACCTCGGCGCTCCAGTCAGCGAAGTAGCCCTCATGTTCTGGTTCAAAGAGGGAGACAAGATGCCTATATACACGTAAGTTATACTTTTACATGACTAAACAAATATTTCCTCATTTATAGAACTACGCTCAAGAAGTCATGATATGGAAAGAGTACACTCAAGTGTTTCTAGTCAATTTTTGTTAACATATTTCTGTGTTTTCCAACGAGCAGGTTTGGACTGTGCGTTTGTAAACGCTAATTTAAACAATGGCTGTATTAATTTGGATTTGATGTTCTATGTCGTTTTGTAATAAGCTTGGGTTCATATTCTGTGTTTATTTAATTTAAATAGGTATACAGGTAAAATAAATATTATACCTATATACATTTAAAATGTATATCATATTTATTTTGTTCTTAGAATACGTAGATGACATTTTTTTGCGCGTATTTAAACGTGGGCACTTCTAATTTATTATATTACTACCCACATAATACTATTTCCTAATATATAACGTCTAGACCAGTTCCATAGATATAAAATTATGTTTGAATATAAGTCAATGTAAAGTTTCGAAACATAAAAATCTTAAACAGTATGTTAAGGATTTTATCCTTGTGCCACTTGCCAAAGATCAATGGATTTGCTCTTACGCCTTCGAACAAATCTTACCGTCCACCGAACTAGTTTCCTTACTTAGTACAGAATTACTCGTGCATTTCTAATCCAGCAAAACCATGTAATCCTTCTTGACGAACTAAGTACCATCATGTACAAGGAAAACCTCAAAAGAAAAATTATATTTAAATTTTTCGGACGAGGTAACAAATTGCGTCAAAGAAGACAAATACGGGTGTTTTTGTAGGGTAAGTAAGGTTGTAACCTCTGGAGGTTACTTTAGTGGCTTACCATCAGACAGATCAAACGTTTGCTTATCACAGAAGTGGTAAAAGAAACAATAGTTCACCATGCCGTGGCTCACATCTCACTTAGTTAAAACATCAAGAAAACTATTTAGAAATCTCTCTCTATTGTAGCGATGCAATTGATCGAAAAAGCAAAACTTTAATATTCGTAAATTGCTTGATCTCGCATTTGAATTGTGTTCGATTTGTTGTCACTAAGTATAATTCGAATCATAATCGAATATTGGCAACTTTTTATTTGATGATGGCATGCTTGATTTGGCTATCTCTTGTGTAGCTGAATTGCAGTATCGACATCCGTATTTGCGTAGAAGTATTACGTAATTAAGTAATCAACCAATAACAGAGTATCACGGTTTAAAATATTTGACAATGATTCGAATTTCAATTTGAAGATTCAAATAAACCGATTTTTTTATCGATAATCGCCCATCGCTAGTCTAAAATTATTCTCGACATATATTATGTCTTTATCAATAAATCATATTGCTTCAAAAGGCTAGATAACAAATTGGCAAACAAACTTAAGAAACTTCCAAGCCATCAGCTTAATCTATTATTAGATTTTGAGCTAAACAACATTTTAATAAAAGTAACTTTCAAAGGAAAATTTTCAGCCTTAACGCCTAGGGGTGGCTGGAGCCTGCCACATATTGACACATCGTTAAAACTTTACTGCTGGCCCAATTCCTACTTTGAAACTCTGAGACCCAATTTTAATGGTTCCAACTGTACCTATCTGATAACGCGAAAACTATTCTTGACTGACTGATAAACCAAGTTTTAAAATTAGTTTCTGTCTGGCTCTAGATACAACTGGAATTGGGTGCGCATAGTTACGTAATATGTGGTACGCAGAGATGTGCTATCATGTCGAATGCGCAGATCGATAGATCTGTGAGGGTAGTCAACGTTGCTATTGCTTTTTCCCCGAATGGGTAAGCAGAAGTGTATGACATTTTGTGAACTGTGGTTTTAGGTCCCATGTAATTATATATAGCCTATTGCCATCTACTGGGCATAGTGCCAGATCCCATGCTACTGCTGAGAATTGTTGACAGAAAAACCCAATAACACTTTGCCCCACCCGGGAATTAAAGCTGGATCCTCAATTTATATACATAATACAATATACATAATAGATACATTTTAAAACTTGGTGTTGTCACTTTTTAGAGAGGTCTGAATCAACACTATGTTACTTATTTCGTTTATTGGCGTACGGGCGCAAGCGTTAAGACACAATGCTTTTTCATTATGTCTCGATATTTTGTCCATTTGTTAATTCTGTCATCACACGAAAATCACTTATCAGATTTTGATTCAGTTTTAACAGTTTAATAGCTTAAGAGTTCAATTTAAAATTTAAGCCACGTTGCATCTAATTTCGTTTCTTTATTGGTACACTAGCTGACTGGGTCACGCTTCGCTGTGTCTTATTAGAGAAGTTATGCCTGTTCCCTTGTAAATTTTGGGATAATATATTTAAAAATCTTTAGCATAAAAATGCAAGGTTGTGTAAAATTTTCATTGAATGACGACTAGTTTTCAAGTTTTGCGAACACAAACACACGGTTGAATTTTAAATATAAAGATAATGATTTGCATTAATGGCATTGCAAACGAATCGGCCAACACGCACAAAGTCACGGCACCCTAGTACACATATAATTGTATAACACTAACTCGATACACCCCAGACATTCTAAATTGCTAATCTCAATAGAAATGGGCTTTCTCCGTACAAGCATCAGAATTCAAATCCCATCTTGCTATCTAGACAAGATCGTGGTATACACCTAGCAGTTCAGGCTATAGCTTCACGTATCGGCTATTGTCGTTCTGATTAAACCATTCAGATGGGAGACAATAGGCTTATTTAATAACGTGTACAGTACTGTGTGATGTGTTCTGCGTCGTGATTGTGATATGTGGAGCAAATGATTTTAGATTTCAGGGTAATATGACGTAATATGGATGAAAATTTCGTCGTCGCATGCTTAGGTTTTGAATGTTGGTGTTTGTTTGACTGGTGTAATGGTAGTGTATGCAATTGGTGTGGATGAGGTCTACGGTTCGGCGGTCGGTCGGGAGTTAAACATATAAGAAGAACAATGATGAACGTAAGTCTTATAGAGTAAATAATTGAGCACACGTTCCGAAATAAGAACCGTAGGTAGATTAGTAGCGGGTAACTCTGTACAAACACAAAAAGGAAAAACGAAAGAAAAAAAAGAAACGCACTAATTTGGGTAAACTGATAGCTCATTTTATAACATCGTTTACTATATTATAAAATTTATTATTAGTTTCATGTAAACTATTTTTACATGTCAAGAAGCTCGCCTTCTAATAGATAGAAACTGATATTGTCTTCTGTTTACGTGAATATTATTCATTGAAATTAAACTACTATATACGGATTTTATCGCGTTGTTTATTTGACACTTTATTACATAATTTTGAAATCTGTTACACTACTTTTACATTTTATTCATTTACTCTGAGTGTCAGGTTCTGACTGTTAGACAGCTTTTCCTGTTACGGACACTTTTACGTCGACATTCTTCTCTTGTATATGTTCCATATGCTAAAAAAAGAAGATACTATCAAGTATGTCCCATCCTAAAAGCTAGAACAACACTTGCTCAACACCATTTTAATATTTTGAGTGGGCATCTGTACAATAAAGTGAACAAACAATGGAACATATATCCACTTTGTGTAAATGAATGTAAGCGCAAGATTTATAAATGGTTGCAGACACTTAATTACGACGACACAGAAAACCTCCTAATGTTGTCTATCATCTAAACTAAAATAATATCACACACACACACATACACACATACATACATACATACACACACACACACTATGTTATTATGTTTTTTCTTATTAATTTTTATAATATTACAAGCATTTAGATTAACCAATAACACGTCTATTTTTTCGTTATAGTGTCAATTTCACAACCAGTTCATACTGAGAGAGCACTGATACTCATAACACAAGTTTATTCTTATCATGGGTATCAGAGTTCAACCAAACACTTATGCATATTAATTTTAGTTGTATCCGACTGTTTCTACTTTAGTTTTTAGTGTTATTGTACAAACCCTTTTTTGTCAAATAAACTAATTTTTATTTTATTTTTTTATTTTATTTAAACTTTACAAATTTTTAAGCTAATTAAATTACTATCAAAACTATTAAAACTATTTAGTTTTAATTTAAGTCTCCCCGTGACCATGGCTGCTGAAAAGCAACCGAAACGTCGGGGAAAGTGTAAAATTAAATTAAAACTAAATAGTTTTAATAGATAAAAACTGCTAAAATACTATATTTTGTGAATCACACAATGTTTGTCCTTTGAATCGAACCCACAATACGTGGAACTGCTGCAGTGGCATGACGATTAAATAAAACTGCGCCAGCAAATCATCTGATTATAACCACGAAATCAATTTATTTTTATTTATAGCTAAAATACAAGAATCCAAACATGAATTACTAACACCAAAAATATTATTTAAAAGCAAAATAAATAGTAAACTTATCTATCTTTTGGTGCCTACTTGTAAGTTACCCACGCTCGGTTCAATAACTCGCGAGTGATATGCTCGCTTGTACATAAATACTCTAAAGCGTAAGGTATTGGCACAATGAACAATTGTACGAATGAAGTCACGAACCAAAGTCAGTGCCGGACTCCGTCAGCTGTGAGCTCCAATTAAACTGAAACTAAGCGAACCGAACCACACATCTCTATGTCTAAACGATTTTGGATAATATTATTCGACAATTTGTTCGTAAGTAAATATGATTAACTTGGTATTGATGCAGTAGAGAATGCAACTGCATGTGATCTCGGTTTCGATATTCCGGTTAGGTCAATTGTTGAGCAGCGATAGCTCAGTGGGGAGACCAACAGACTGCAATGAAGAGGGTCTCGGGTTCGAACCCACGTCGCGCACCTCTGACTTTCGGAAGTTTTATGACTTTTCGAAATTATTTTCGTATTTATTGACAATTATCGCCTGCTCTGTGCCTCGGAGAGCACGTTAAGCCGTCGGCCCCGGCTGCCATGAACATCTACGGCAGTCGTTATTGGGAGAGTATCGACACAAAAGATCACACTGGGTCGAAGTGTCGCCGATCTGCACTGACTGGCCCTCACATAAGATAAGACCACGCCGCAATAGCGGCGGTAAGACCCATCATGGAGGATTGGCTGGAGAGGCGTTCTGGCGCCCGCGGCACAGCTGTTTCGGGAAGTACCTGTGTCGCATCGGCCGAGAGAAGACGTCTCGGTGCCATCACTACGAGGACTGCCTGGAAGACAAGGCGCAGCATACCCTTGACGAGTACCCATCCTGGCCGTTTAACCCCTCCGCCTCCCCTCCTCGCCTCCACCAATGCATTACCATTTCTAAGTACCTAGTAAAGGTTTTTTTTTATACAAGTATGGTGGCAAGCAAGCATACGGTTCACCTAATGGTAAGTGGTCACCGTAGCCTATGGACGCCTGCAATATCAGAGGCATCACTTGTGCGTTGCCGACCCTTTAGGAAAGGAATTAGGCAAGAGAAAAAGCGGGAAGGGGAAAAAGGGAGATTGGGCCTCCGGCACTCTCACTCACCAGACGAAACACAACAGTAGGAATACTGCTATTGCACGTCGATATTCTGTGAGAGGGTAATTCTTCCCCGGTCGAGCCGGCCCATTCATGCTGAAATCAGCGAGGCCATACGACTCCAGCTCGCTTTCTTTTACGTTGTTCTTAAAATTATAGCTCACAAGTGTGGGTATTATACATCTCTGCCTACCTATTTTGCATATAGAAGCACGTGACTACGTATATGTGAAAGTAAATACAAACATAATCCTGTGTCGATTCAACACACCATAAGCCTATGGTATTTTCCCCGTTTATTTTCCCGTCGCTCGCTTCATTTGTCTAATGGAATAAAGCCCGCCTGTTGATTGGAGTTCTCTGCTTATGCCGTTTTTTGTATGTGGCGTACGTTTTTTGTCGCTATTGTTGTGACTACGGATGGGAACTTTATTTTGAGACAGAATAAATGGAATTTTGCGTCGGTTGATTTTATGTGTGTTCTGCCGAAGAGGATTTGGTTTCAATAGATATTTTTAAAGCAACTCTAACAGTAAGTATTATCCCTATTTTTAGGTAGGATTTTATTAGCAATGGATACATATATCATTTAGATGAGAAGCAAATATGTTTAATCTATTGAGAAGCGACGGCACACCGGTGACCAGACACAATAGGTTTTTAATTATGTCTGGTATTGTAAGACTTGACTGATTAAATTACAAATATTTCTCTATCGTGCGGAGATAAAAGGAGAAGAAGTAGTAAACATAAGACATGGCTCGATTAGAGCAGTGCGGTTACCACTTATTAATTATTTTATATATCTTAATATAGTATATTTTCTCTTAGAAAACTATTAATAACAAAATGGAATACCGAAACACGGTAATAGATATTTCCGATAACAATAGATGTGAAAAGGAGTGGAAAGATCGAAGGGATTTGCCGATTTGCCCTGCAGTGGGGCGGTACAGGCTGGAAATAAATAAATAGATGTGAGACACAAAACGTACATGACATATATGCAAGACCATGTGAATATTATTCAAATATTTAAAAACTAGCTTATGCTCGCGGCTTACTTGTTCGTGTTAAATCTTTCTTTTTGCGTGAAATGATGATTCTATGTCTTTTTTTATACCCCGACAACGTGTATGCAACATTTCATAATGATAGCTCAAGTAGATCAGGTGTGACAGCATAGCAAAGAAACTCACATTCGCGTTTATAATTAATATTCGTAAGGATAGTTATTAGTACGCTTTGCGCGGTATTAATACATAAATATATGCTTCCTGTTATTCGACAGATAAAAGTTACATTCGAATAATCGATTCCGAATCCAATCTCATTCAGCAACGATAAAAAATCAACATTTAAATATGGAAGTACAATTTTCGAAGCATAATATTTTTCGGTGACATTTTCGCATTGCAAATAAAAAGGGCAAACACATCTTGACTGGCATTAAGAGCAATAAACTGTCGGTCACGACGTTAAGCCTTTAGCACATCCCACGCACGTTGCTGATCAGAAAATAAAAAGAAACCCTTATCTTGTGCCGCTAGTCGTAAATATCGAAGGGAAAGTTTTACGACGGACGGACTAACGCGTCGGCGCTTCTTAATGCGATGTTTAAGTTCTTAGGATATTATGACGAGGGGAATATGTTCTTTAAAAACATTAATGGTGCATTCGGTTTTAGTAAGTAGCTACTATGACAAGTGTGAACTCGATCCCGACACTCGACAAATTTATTTTATGCCATGTGTTGATCAAACATAATCACCGACATGTCAGTCGCAACACGGTGATTTATCCCTGGTTTGACCATGAAATCAGGATGCAAGGTTAGATCAATCTCAATATTTATTTTTCATTTAGGTAACACAATTATACTTACAAACGTCACAGTTAATGAGTTAGGATTAGAATGATACATTTTTATAAAGTCCTGAATTTACTCAAGGCATTCAAAGTACTGTAGCGTCTAGTAGTCAATATGACTGCACGAGACATGCCTCAAACACACTACAAGTTTGATAACAAATACATTTTAATCTCTTGGCCAATGCTCACTCGCATTTTTTTTTTGTTATTTCTGTTTTCCACTACTTTTGAGTTAAGTTGGACACAAAATACAACAAATTCTGTGCTTGGGCTTATTGGTAATTAAAAGAAATCGTACAATATGATATACAATATGACCCGTTGTCTACCATTATATTAAGTATGTGTACAAATCGTAATAGTTTAAAAACTTTTAATATGATATAAGAACATACCATATGAATAGTCTCCGAAAACCTAGGCAGATGCGTATTACATTTTGTCAGCTATAGTTTTAAGTATGCATGTAATTGAGGGCACGCCTATTGCCGACTACTGCAGTTTCAAACTCAGATCTAGTAATGAACATTTTATAAGTTGGGAAATTCTAAGTTATTGCTACATAATTATTTTAATGGAGAAATCAAATAATACTTTGCGGACCCGGAGATTGAACAAGACCTCGTTCACAGTATCGTATTAACTACCGCTGTGCCTCTGAGACAAGTCGAATAGGTAAAGAGAAATATGAACTGATGTATGTATGTATCTTATGTGGGGGCCAGTCAGTGCAGACCGGCGACACTTCGACCCAGTGGGATCTTTTGTGTCGACACTCTCCCAATAACGACTGCCATAGATGTTCATGGCAGCCGGGACCGACGGCTTAACGTGCTCTCCGAGGCACGGAGCAGGCGATAATTGTCAATCAATACGCACATAATTTCGAAAAGTCATATAACTTCCGAAAGTCAGAGGTGCGCGACGTGGGTTCGAACCCGAGACCCTCTGCATTGCAGTCTGTTGGTCTCTCCACTGAGCTATCGCTGCACAATAATATGATAATTATTATTATATATGAACTGATACTCTATAATCACGCGGTTTTAAAAATCTAATAAACGTTGTATTAAAATTAAACTCATATCAAGAGATTTGATTGGCTGCCGCCAATTTAGACAGCCAATCAAAACAAAGAAACGCCGAGCTCGGACATCCATCCAGAAAGTGTATACCTCAAAGATTACTTAACCGACGAGAGCAGCGGAGTATGAACGGCTCACTATGCAGATCAATCCGCAAGATTAGTTCCTAACGTAGCGTCCGGCTAGGTGGTGAATGCTCGATGTGTATCCATTGTTCAACCATGGAGATTTCTCTGTAGCCCGAGGAGCATGTCATGTCTACTGTTGAATGAAATGAACATCTGTGTTACATATATGGCATATAAAGGCACTGGACTAACGATCTGACGGTTTATGTTACAGTTTCCGACTGAGCTGATGGCTACATACATTGATAGATTAGTAATAGATGGGAGTTACACTGATACCGAAATGACGTGATTATCTCATCCACTACGCTGCGCCAATTTTTGTGATTCGATCTCATCATAAAATCTCATACATAGTTTTGCCATCTATAAGTAGTTAAGAGTCGCGATTTAGAAAGTACTAATGTGCTAGTTACTGGTGCCGAAAATTGTACTACCCAAGTGGAATGAGTTTTAAAAAGGCGACTTTTTAAAAAGATGTTTAAAGATGTAAGTAATTACTAGTAGGCAATTCCTCGTGAACATGGCTGCTGAAAAGCCACTAAAACGCGTCAGGGAAAGTGTAAAATTACATCTAGAGAGTTTTATAATTTAAATAGCTTAAATAGAAGTAAACAATAACTAGTAAAAGTGTTTAACAATAGTAATATAATAATATTCTACCACATACACACAGCACCATCTAGCCCAAACTAAGCAGAGCTTGTACTATGGGTTCTAGACAATGGATAAACATACATATTTTTTTTTTTGTAAATACATACATATTATACATAGAAACACCCAAACCAAGACAAACATCCATGTTCATGCACACAAATGTTTGACTTGTGCGGGAATCGAACCCGCGACCTCGGGCGTGGCAGTCGGTTACACTAACCACTACGCCATCGAGGCCGAGTAGTTTAAAGTTTCAAAATTATGTAATAATAGTGTTTTATAAAAAATAAACAACGCGATAAAATCCGTATAAATTTGTTTAAATTCAAAGTAGGAAATGGCTTAGTTGCATAAATCCCTGGCACTATCATCAATATGTATCAACATATTTTATTCGTTTAAAAGTGAAGCAGACAACTCCTTCATTAGGTATAATGCCTATATTGCGAGGGACTTCATTATTATTTAACTACAAAGACAATAATCACCCAGACTCAGCTCAGAAAAAAATATTGTCCATCACACATTTTTTATGCCGTGTGCTGTATAATGCCGACCACTTGAGCTATTCCAGGATTTAAGCAATTAAAATTGAAAGATGACAATATTATAGGGTTAATTAAAATAAAAACTTACTTTACAACCCAAATTAATAAATAATTGTTGACTTTGATTTTTAACTTAAAAGACTGGCATAATATAGTTAAGTACCTAACTTTACGTGCATGCTTTGACGCATACCTCTCCGCGGGGTGGGCGGAGGGGTTATGTCGGATTCAACGGGGTAAAAGAAAGATGGTAATGATGATAATGGACAGCCCGGTAATACCGACTAAACCTACCACGGTGTTCCTCGACAAAACCGCAACCGGCGGAGCCGCGCGAGTCACTTTCACATGCAGTCGCGACCCCGCCTAGGTTTCGGCCCGCTACATAACAAGACTACCCATTTGGGCACCACTACATTTAAGCCCTACTGTCCCCCTTTAAGGGTAGGACGGACACACGACACAGCAGCACGCGTGGGAACACGCGCGCCGCGTTTCGGACCTGGTGCTGATCGGGTGGCGGGCAGGCCCACGAAGCCCACCACCTCCCAGGTCAAACCTCAGGGTAGCTGGAGGTCATCTTGCGTCCTCCGGCGCCAGGTTCTGTGGTCGGAGAGAGGGCTTACTTCCTCTGCCGCTCCACCACATCCTTGATGGAAATGACTTCCTGACAGAAGGAGGCGAAAGTGTTCCACGACCTCTCACTCCGGACCATAGATTGAACTACGGCTGGGAGCGAGAGGGCGACCAATCCGACTACCGCGTGCAACTCACGGCGCTGCGATGCCCAGGCGGGGCAATCCACCAAAGGGTGCAGCGCCGTGTCCTCAACAACGTCGCGGCAGTCGCCGCAATGGTGACAACCGGGCGTCTCTTGCTGGCGTATACGACATAGGAACTAGCCAAAACAACGGTGGCCAATAATTACCTGTGTCAGCCAGAAGGTCAGGAGCCACTCCTCAAAAACGGGCCTTACTGCCACAATCGTGGCGTGCCGGGCACTGGAGTGCACAAGTCGATTTCTCTAAGCGTAATATAATAATCTAACTTATAATAATAATTCTGTATTTATATTCCATCCTTTATAAATAATAGACCGAAGTTCCCTTCGTCGTTTACCATAATAATAATATATTAATAATATAATATAATATTCTACCACATACACACAACACCATCTAGCTCAAACTAAGCAGAGCTTGTACTATGGGTACTAGACAATGGATAAACATACTTATATACTTTTTTTTGTAAATACATACATATTATACATAGAAACACCCAGACCAAGACAAACATCCATGTTCATGCACACAAATATTTGACTTGTGCGGGAATCGAACCCGAACATCAACAGTTTTCCATATAAAAAATGTAAAGCATATTACGGCGGTAAACTGATTTGCCAGGCAATGAATATTGATGGGCGAGCAATTATCGGCCGCGTCCGTCAGCGAGCCATCACTCAAACCAAGACAATTATACACCCAAATTGGTATTACCTCCTGATTCATGTATATATAAAAATTATAAAGATATTGATATGACTTTCCTTTTAAAATTTTTATGTCAGGTATTGTATTTTGTCGGCCTCGATGGCGTAGTGTAATGATGTGTAGTGTAACCAACTGCCACGCCTGAGGTCGCGGGTTCGATTCCCGCACAAGACAAACATTTGTGTGCATGAACATGGATGTTTGTCTTGGTCTGGTTGTTTCTATGTATAATATGTATGTATTTACAAAAAAATAGTATATAGTATGTTTATCCATTGTCTAGTACCCATGGTACAAGCTGTGCTTAGTTTGGGCTAGACGGTGTTGTGTGTATGTGGTAGAATATTATTATTATTATTATTATTGTACCAGGTTTTATTCAAAACTATATTTTGCCCGCAACTTCCCTCACGTTAATCAAAATTTAATCAATAAAAATAAAATAAATTACTATGCATCGGGAAAAGTACAATCCCTGGTCCTATTCTGTATCACTGACATCATGTATTTGAAATTTCATGATGATCGGTCGACTAGTTAAGGCGTAAAAGCGTAACAAACAAACAGACCCACATTCCCATATTCATTATTTTATTTAATTCGGCAAGTTCTAGGCAGATTTGTTTAAAATGATGGCTTTATGCAAGCTAAGAGAAGCAACTAATTATTCGAAAATTATGGTCGTCAGAATCGCGATTGACGCAGCTACTGATTATTAATAGAATATTCGAATCTCGATTTAAAAAATGAATTTGTATTATTTTAGGGTTTTTGTGGCTGATTATATTATTTTTACACGCGACCCTCCTAAACTTGATGGGATATTTTCAATTTTTTTTCTCTCTTAATTTGAATAAATATTAATTAATAATGTGTTTAAATATATCATTCCTGCTGGACTTGTCTCCAGCAGTAAGCAAATAGTTTAGTTTTCTAAAAACAGCCACGTGTCTGTTTTCAGTAGCCCCTGAGAAAAGATCGTTCCTATAAGTTGGTTAAATGAAAAAAATCTGTTGTGATGAAACCTGCATGTCAGAGAGTCCACAGTAATCTCAATGCTTTATGAACTACCCGTATCGGGCAAGCGTCATAGACATACATATTGAGAGAACTGCAGCTATTCGAATGTTTTATTCAAAAGTTTAATTCGTAAGCACTAACAATTTAACATTCGAATATCTCAAACCTATTGTAATCGCAAGTCGCTTATGTGTGTATCAGTTATATATATCTATGTGTGGTCCACCGGTAGTATTAGTAGGGCATCGATAAGACTCGTCGGTGACAACTGACTAGCGCTAATCTCTAACCGATGGCGTCAGGAATAGGATAACTTTTGAATTATTTCAATATAAAAATAGGACTCCCACACTAGATATAAAGCCTGCGTCGCGAGCACCTTTACAAACAATCAAACAACGGACACGAAGAACACCGAGGCTTGAAACAATAACTTGTAGACCACACAAAATTTTGTCCCATGCTTAAAACACACAAAACGTGAAGCAGCGGCAGTGCAAGCCGCCAACCAATACACCATTTATATTTGGTGAACAGTCAATTGCGGTCAACAGTCTGGTGTCATTAATAAGTATTCATATTTTATATTTTATTTTATGACCCTATGTATGTACATATAATGTAGAGCAGCGATAGCTCAGTTGGGAGACCAACAGACTGCAATGCAGAGGGTCTCGGGTTCGAACCCACGTCGCGCACCTCTGACTTTCGGGAGTTATATGACTTTTCGAAATTATGTGCGTATTGATTGACAATTATCGCCTGCTCCGTGCCTCGGAGAGCACGTTAAGCCGTCGGTCCCGGCTGCCATGAACATCTATGGCAGTCGTTATTGGGAAAGTCAGTACCCTCTAATATTCTGACACTGGTCTAGCCTTAGGGTATCGTTAGCCTTCGGGTTGCGGAGGTCAGGTGGCAGCCGCTCCGTGTAAAAACTGATATCCAGTCAAATGCGGTTAGACCAGAGAAGCCGACCCCAAGTGACTTGGGAATAATAAAGGCTAAGAGAGAAGAATGTATGTACAACTTAATATTTCACATTGCAAGAGCTACTACATGTCAAGATTGCTCAACCATATCAACTTGATACATACAAGTCAAACACACATCCTAAATAACAAAAACACATAATTATAAACATATAATATTAATGATAAACAACACGATACGGATGACAGATCAAATCTGCTTAATTGATTGTCGCAGGGTTGAGTTCGACAGCATACAATATACTGGTGTCGTAGGGTTAGATAACGGCTGTCGGAAACAGGATGAATATGATTTCTAATCATTAAACTTGTCTGTACTGCAATCGTGCCTATTTAACGGCTATTATAACTGATTAAATTTTATTATGTGGCGGCCGATTAAAATCATTTACCACATTATTTTAAAGCCGAGTAAAAGTCCCGTTACTTGGCGATCGGTGGGCGCGCCGCAGCTACGAAGACACCCGAACGTACTTCGTGCGCGTTCGGTTTTCACCGCCTCGACAGTCAACAACTGTACTCGACGCCGAGAGGCTGCGCGCGCGATTCTAGCTAGCCGTTGAATTCGAATACGCTCGCAATATTATTCTATAAATAACTGTTTTATTTCGCTCTGTTATATATTTCCAACGCTTACTGCTAAGACTGTGCTTCCTCTTATGTACTTTCTCCTTCTGTGTTTGTGAACAATATATCTGTGACTTTCAAGTGCTAAAAATCTCTTTCTTTTATCTCTGCTTAACTTGCCCTTCAATTATAGTGTGTTTTATAGCTCGAACACTATACTGGTGACCCCGAGAACACTTGTACCGTGGAAATGGCTAATTCCGGTTTAAAAGACGTTTCGAGTGAAGTATGTCGCGTTAGTGTAAAAATGCCGCCATTTTGGGCAAATGAACCGGCGCTATGGTTCGCCCAATTGGAGAGCCAGTTCGTATTGTCAAATATAACGGCCGACGTTACGAAATTTTGTCATGTCATCGCGAACTTAGACTATAAATATGTGAGCGAAGTGAAAGACATTATAAATAAACCGCCGACAGAAAATAAGTACGAGAAAATAAAATCCGAGCTTATTAGTCGTCTTTCGGCGTCACAAGAACAACGTGTGAGGCAACTGTTAACCTTGGAGGAGCTGGGTGATCGAAAACCTTCACAGTTCCTGCGACACCTGCGCAGCCTGGCTGGATCGGAGGTACCGGACGACTTCATACGGTCGTTGTGGACGAGTCGTTTGCCCACTCACATGCAGGCGATAATGGCAGCTCAAGTGGACCTCCCCTTGGACACGGTGGCGCAGATAGTGGATAAAATCCACGAGATCTCTGTCCAGCCCAGCGCTCAGGTGGCAGCCGCATTCACCCCGACTTCTACATCGGCAGCTTCGTGTCCGGTGGCTGCGATCGACCAACTTACGCGCCGCATAGATGACCTTACGCGCCAAGTGGCTGCGTTGTCAGCTGATCGTTCCCGTTCGCGCTCGAGAGGTCGAGCGCATTCTCCACGCTGGCGTCAACGGTCCCGGAGCCGCTCTAATGCTGGCCCGGGGCACTGCTGGTATCATCGACGGTTCGGCAATGCGTCAACGAAGTGCCGCGCGCCGTGTACGTTTCAGCAGGGAAACGGACAAGGCAGTCAGTGAAAGCGGCGACATATGACTGCGATAGTGTTGCTAGTGGCCGTGTCTTCATAACAGACCGTAAGACTAAAATGCAATATTTAGTAGATACGGGTTCCGATCTATGTGTTTATCCATATAAATTTATTCGCGACAGACAATGTGTTAAAACCGATTATAAACTGTTTGCAGCTAACGGTTCCACGATAAATACATACGGTTGGATAAATCTGTCGCTAGATTTTGGACTCAGGCGTGCATTTATATGGCGTTTCGTTATAGCTGACGTTACTAAGCCTATAATAGGGATTGATTTCTTGTCGCATTACAATCTGTTAGTAGATGCTAGACATCATCGCTTGGTGGACAGCCTAACGTCGCTAAGTGCTTTTGCTAGGCCCGCATCATCCGCTATTTGCCATATAAAATCTGTTTCTGGTTCTTCGCTTTATCACAATTTGCTTTCGCAGTTCCCAGACATTACTCGCCCCGCTGGGGACATATCAACGCGCAAGATAAAGCATAACACACTACATTACATCCGCACAACTCCAGGACCGCCTGTATTTAGCCGTCCTCGCCGATTAGCACCGGATCGACTCCGTGCCGCTATGAAGGAGTTCGAAGAGATGGTAAGAACAGGTATTGCTAGAAGATCTGACAGTCCATGGTCGTCCCCGTTACATCTAGTACCAAAGAAAAATGATGAATGGCGGCCATGTGGCGACTACCGAGCACTGAACGCTCGTACCATACCTGACCGATACCCGGTTCGGCACATTGGAGATTTCTCTCACAATCTTCTTGGCTGTACCGTATTTAGTAAAATTGATTTAGTTAGGGCCTACAATCAATTACCAGTTAATCCAGAGGATATAGCGAAAACAGCCATCACTACACCGTTCGGAATGTTTGAGTTTCCGTTTATGAGCTTCGGACTTCGCAACGCCGCTCAGACATTTCAGCGGTTTATGGACGAAATCCTTAAAGACCTGGAATTCTGTTATCCGTATATCGATGATATTCTTGTTGCTTCCCAGACCGAAATTCAGCACCTGGAACACCTGCAACTAGTTTTTCAGCGACTACAAGATCACGGAGTTGTAATAAACTCTTCTAAAAGCGTGTTCGGCGAGTCGCAAGTCGAATTCCTGGGCTACAACGTTTCATCTTCGGGTACGAAGCCGCTTCCTGAGAAGGTAAATGCCATTCAGAACTTTACACAGCCTAAGACCATCAGAGACCTTCGTAGATTCCTAGGTATGATAAACTTTTATAGGCGTTTCATACCCAAGGCAGCAAAACTGCAAGCCCCACTACACAAGCTTTTGTCTGGTTCGAATATCAAGTCTAGTACGCCCATACAATGGTCAACGGAACTGCAACAAGCATTTACCGCGTGTAAAACTAGTTTAGCTGATGCCACCCTTTTAGCGCACCCAGATCCATCTACAGATTTGATACTGTGTACAGACGCCTCAGACAACGTGATCGGCGCCGTACTACAGCAGAAAGAACAATCTGGTTGGAAACCACTTGGGTTTTTTTCTAAGAAGCTCAGTCCGGCTCAGAAAAAGTACAGCCCATTCGACAGAGAGCTGCTGGCTATTTATGAAGCTGTCAAATACTTCCGACACATGGTGGAAGGTAAGATGTTTATCATCTATACAGATCACAAGCCAATTGTTTCAGCCTTCATGAAAGCTTCAGAAAATTGCTCACCTAGGCAATTTCGCTATTTCGACTTCGTGTCACAGTTCACGACAAATATAAAACACATCTCAGGTAAAGACAACGTAGTTGCGGATGCTCTTTCACGTACCGAAGCTATTACGAGCGTAATAGATTTAGAGGCCCTAGCAAGCTCACAGCAGGAAGATGACGAGCTCCGCCAGCTTCTACAAAGCAACTCTTCACTGGACTTACAGAAAATAGAAGTTTCTGGTTCCAGTAAGATGATATACTGTGATGTATCTGGTCCATCACCTAGACCTTACGTGACACCACTTTTCCGTAGACAAGTATTCGACTGCATTCATGGATTAAGTCACCCAGGAATTACGGCTACGGTTAGATTGATGACTCAGAAATACGTATGGCCAAATATTAAAAAAGACTGTAAGAACTGGACGCGTACTTGTCTTTCATGCCAACGGTCTAAGATTGCCCGACATACTCAATCCCCAGTACATACATTTGTTCCTCCAACGAATAGATTTAGTCATGTACATATCGACCTTGTAGGACCTCTGCCAACGTCGAACGAATACAAATACTGTCTTACAGCAGTTGACAGATTTACACGTTGGCCAGAAGTAGTACCACTCCAAGACATTAAGGCTGACACAGTAGCGAATGCTTTTGTTACTGGTTGGGTATCACGCTTTGGTTGCCCGGAGACAATTACTACGGATAGAGGGAGACAATTCGAGGCGCATTTATTTCGAGAACTTTCAAGACTGATCGGCTTCAATCACGCAAAGACAACGGCGTACCATCCAGCTGCGAACGGAATGGTTGAAAGGTTCCATAGACAGCTTAAGTCAGCGATTATGTGTCATGCGAAAGAGAATTGGTGTGAAGTTCTTCCCCTAGTTCTTCTCGGAATACGAGCAGCTTGGAAGGAAGATATAGACTCATCAACTGCAGAACTCGTATACGGGGAACCCTTACGGCTACCGGGAGAGTTTATAAAGCCTTCACCATTGCGGACTACTCTCGATGTTACAGATTTCGCATCTCGGCTACGTCTTCACATGGCGAAACTATCCCCAGTGCCAGCAAGCCGACACGGGCAGAAAACCTTTTACGTTCCCAAGACACTTACAACTACGGATTACGTGTTCTTGAGGAAAGATGCCGTACGACGCCCGCTCGACCCTCCATATACAGGACCGTACAAAGTATTAAAGCGAGACGAGAAGACGTTCCAAATAGACGTACAAGGCAAAGGAGTTACTGTCACAATTGACAGGCTGAAACCAGCTTACCTATTGGACGATTCGCCACAGGAGATAATCAAAACCGCAACTCCTGCTATCCTAGACGCTCCGCGTGAAACTAGATCTGGACGTCGGGTGAGGTTTCCTGATTTCTTTCGACCTTAACGGTCTCCGGGGGGGCTGATGTGGCGGCCGATTAAAATCATTTACCACATTATTTTAAAGCCGAGTAAAAGTCCCGTTACTTGGCGATCGGTGGGCGCGCCGCAGCTACGAAGACACCCGAACGTACTTCGTGCGCGTTCGGTTTTCACCGCCTCGACAGTCAACAACTGTACTCGACGCCGAGAGGCTGCGCGCGCGATTCTAGCTAGCCGTTGAATTCGAATACGCTCGCAATATTATTCTATAAATAACTGTTTTATTTCGCTCTGTTATATATTTCCAACGCTTACTGCTAAGACTGTGCTTCCTCTTATGTACTTTCTCCTTCTGTGTTTGTGAACAATATATCTGTGACTTTCAAGTGCTAAAAATCTCTTTCTTTTATCTCTGCTTAACTTGCCCTTCAATTATAGTGTGTTTTATAGCTCGAACACTATAATTATATTATATATCTGGCTAAACAGACATATATAGACAAGAGTCTAAATTCATCGTTCTATATACTATCTACTAGTATATGTACTAAGTTGTGAAACAATACAGTTACAATTAATTATCTCGTCCCACTTCTAATATTGTGAGCGGCTTGTTGGCATGTGATGTGAAGATTTATGGCTTTTCAGCGAATCAGATTCAGTGTGTTCATTGTACTTAGCAGTTTATGTCACACTTATCGCCGTAAAGATAAAAACAAAAGTATTTTACAAGTTTGCACTGATATTTGATTGCAGTCGTGCGATCCTGGGGTCGTTTTCTTGGCTGGGCGAATTGTTTTTTTTTGTCTTTGTATGTCCATCAAGGATAGGTGAGCCCCAGCGTTTCCTAAACAGTACATATACTGCAGTAATATACATTTTTTTTTATTAAGGTATAATGTTTAAAGTATCATCGGTTATAAATAATCATATTTTCTATAATAAATTTTGCAGCTTCAGAAATCGTTTTTTTTTTTTCGTTTTTTTACAACCTTATGGTAAGTGGTCACCGTAGCCTATGGACGCCTGCAAAACCAGAGACATCACTTGCGCGTTGCCGACCCTTTAGGAAATGACGAAGAGAATAATGTGTGTGGGAAAGTGGGAAGGAGAAGGAGCAGAAAGGGGATAGAGGGTGATTGGGCCTCCGGCACTCTTACTCACCGAACGAAACACAACAGTAAGAATACTGCTATTTCATGTCGATATTCTATGAGAGGGTAAGGTTCTGCTAATATGCTTAAAAATACTTCTTGATCAATTCAATCAATCAATAATTACTGCAGAATTTTAATATTAATAAGTATATTAATATTAAAATTCTGCAGAAACTATTCTCTGACCCTGGGCTAATTGTTACAGGGTTTGCTTTTAAAAAATCTCGTTTATAAGTGAGATCTAATGCATAGCTGGCAAGCGCTTGTAGTAATTTATCTCTGCCTATATATATCCTTATAAACATAAAAGTTTGAATATAGACTTACGGTTATATTAATATTTATAAATACAGGTCGTATATCACCATGAAGATTCTTTCTATGAAAACTCAAAACTGCTTCGATGGCGCAGCAGTGTTGAATGCGACTGCTATGCACAAGGTCTAGTTCAATTAAAATAATATTTTACTCGACTCGGGGAGTAAAATATTATTTACATTTTCGTCAACAAACTCTAAACATGGAGGCTGTAACTGTGCCTGTTAAACGGCAATAAGCGTATCCCTATTACGTGGGGCTTAAGACCAGTCAGCAAAATGTGAGTGTAATTCATCTCTGCCTACCACTTTGAAATTATAGACGTGCAAGTATGCAAGTATTATGTATGACCCTGACATTTTCATTCCAAACTTTCAAATACAGATTCTTCCACTAATTAAAAGTCAATGTCCATTCTACTGATTCATCACTTACGATCTATTAACACGGGATAGTTTAGTATTCATCCCCTACGGGTCGTAGTTTTAATAATGACGTCACGTCGTATTCGTTAATTAGGAACAATAACCGTCAGATCGATCAGACGATCAACAAAAGCTTGGTTTCGAGATTGTGGTTATATAGTAATTTAGAGGAACAAGATTGGATATAGGTCGAGTCGTAGCTACGATGTTGTTCCGTTGCTATGGATATGTGACTATAATGAAATTATTATAGCATCATAACATAGCGCCTGTATATCGGTCTTCTTCTTCTTTTCGTGTGGTTAGTGGCCAACCTGTTGTCAAGAGTTGTTCAAGCCGCCCGTAGGCCTCTGACATGGCTTAACGATTGCTGTCAATTTGACAACAACCGGGACCGACTTTTACGTGCCCTCCGAAGCACAGAGATGCTCAGATGAAATACTACTAAGTGGTCTCCCATCTACAGACTGACCGCACCCAACGTTGCTTAACCTCGCTATGCTACTAAGGCAGAGATGACTTCATCGTCAGCTATGTTTGCGTATACTCTTTTTAATCCACGACGCAAACAGCTCCTATGTTTGCATCGAAGATTTTAAGTTTAATCTGTGTATCAGCTTGTGGTATCCTATCAGCCAAATGGATGCATTAAATAAATTAATTCTTTGTCTGAAAGGTGAGTCGGTCAAGTTTGTTCTTAGCTTTAGTGCCAGAAAACCTGTTTTGCCTTTTCAAGATCACCAGCTTTTATTTAGTTGTTAAGGAGATGTAAGCAACTTAGTGAGATGTTCGATGTCTCTCAGTGTGTTCACAATCAGTGATTTTTAGAGTTCAAAGAAATTAGAGTTTGAAAAAAACTCTTATACGACAGCTTTGTCCGTCCGTCTGTCTGTTATACAACTTTCAACTCAAGAACCGTAAGAGCTAGAGACTCGCGGTCAACGCCATTCGACTCAGCATAGTCGATATACCCTCGAAATGACTATGACCTTTGACCTCAAGTTCACGTGGTATCACGTGACCTATGCATATTACTTGAACCATTTTTTCGAACTCTAAGATTTACGTCATTGCCGATTCTCACTTGTTTAATTATCATTTTATTACGTAGCTATTAAAAATAAGCGATTACCGTCACCTATAATCGCTTGCAACACCACAGATATTAAATGAGCAATTATAGCCTATACGCGCCACATGTTTCGCGATTTGTTTATTAATTGTAATTAAAATGTTACATTCAAATATTTTATGCTCCTAAAATAATTTTAAGTATTATCCGGACACGACAAAAATTTTAAATAAATAGGTTATAATAATAATAATAATAAAGAGTTTATTGTTTTCTCTCACATAGAAAAGATACATATAGTGGTAAAAATATAACAGTTGATGCAAACATGTAATAAGACAATCGGGGACCGCTCTACAATCCTCAACGGGCCCCAGGTAGACGACTCCAATGCACTCCCACCGTTCGCAGTATAAGCGAACGGAAAGAGAGCCAGCGATCTAGTCCCCAAAAACCCATTTGGAGATTGCAAAACGTGCCCTTACACTGTTCAATACATGAGATTAAATCTATGTTAGAGACTGGTTTTTGTACTAGGAGACCTGTATGACAGATAACCAAAAAATATTTTCCAAAACACAAAAAACATTTTAAAAACAAAGTCACGTTTGGGTGGGTCGTATCTGAAAGTCATTATTCTACAGCACAATTAGAGAGCTTGCTTACAACTTACATACAACCGTTTTGATACTCTACGACGATGAAATGAGGAAATTTCCACCAGTAGTAGTATACAATTGTGCTCTAGTAAATTTTGTACTATGATTCTAGCATATATTTGTTTCGCAAGCCTTAATTTACAGACCTATTTCCAACATTTGTCTATTCTGTACAGTATACTACTATAATAGAATAACAAAATTCAATAAAACCTCAACCTTTTCCAAAGAATATTATCATACTACTACAGAAGGGTATTTTAGACTGCCGCCTTAGGATTTGTTTCTGTAGCGGGAACAATTATACAAGCATTCATACGACGGACACCTAGAGTCAGAATAAGCATTTGTAGAGCACACAATTTTAGTTCACAGTGAGTTTCAAACCCACCACACTCGGCGCATTTCACAAAAGATAAAGGTTTAGCAATGTATGGGATATTGTCATTCCAAATATCCATGACCGGCATTTACTATTTACTATCACCACCGACTAGCAAGCTAGTAAAAATGAGATATAAGTCTTGGCCAAAAACCAAGAAAGATGGTACATACTTCACTGACAAGAGCAAAGATCTTAAGTATAAAGAAAATAAGAATCTTTATAAACGTTAGGTAACACTACAAATCCAGCTAGAGGGTACCAAAGACAGCTAAGGGGTTCAATAACACCTTACCAAAGCTAATTTATTCTCCAACCCTACATCACCTCGCATCGTTACTAGGCCAACTGTACCCAACCCTATTCGGATCACGTAGATGAAAACATTGCAATTTTTATAACGGAACCGGGCGAGGAATAGTGAATGTACATT
Organism: Catocala fraxini; assembly: GCA_930367265.1. Lineage (NCBI taxonomy): Eukaryota > Metazoa > Arthropoda > Insecta > Lepidoptera > Erebidae > Catocala > Catocala fraxini. Next base: position 2,631,909 of record OV884040.1, on the reverse strand, counting down.
CTATTACACGGCCAATGATAGGGTAGCCTCTAATTGAATGGTTACACAATTGGTCGGGGTATAAATATTGGGTGTTTTCCGAATGTTAATGCTGTTTTGGTTTCCTATTTTGAAATAGAATAAATTGAATATTTTTGTACTGCCAGTGTGATATAAAATACTTAGATACATATAGGTACTAAATCGCGCTAGAAAATCTACTAATAATACAATTCCTTTTTAAAAAGGTTGACTTAGAATGTCTTTTCTGACATGACTATTAACTGCATAAGTTTACGGAAAACTTCTTTTCAAAGTCGACAAAACCCGAGTGATAAATACATCATACTAGTTGTATTGCAACCTATCAAAGATTATGTCGGCCAACCTGCACTGGCCCAGCGTGGTGAACTAATGTACCCTTACCCTTCTCACACCGAGAAGAGGCTTATGCCCAGCAATGGGACAGTTTAATATAGGGCTGATGTAGGCTATGCAGCGATAGCCTAGAGGGCAACCGTTAGACTGCCACGCAGAGGTCTCGGGTTCAATCCCACGGCACGCATCTCTGACTTTTCGAAGTTATATGCGTATTAAATAGTTAATTATCGCTTGCTTTAACGGTGAAGGAAAACAACTTGAGAAAACCTGCATATCTAAGAGTTCCCAATAATGTTCTCAAACATATGTGAAGTCTGCCAACCCGCACTGGGCCAGCGTGGTGGACTAACCCTTCTCATTGAAATTAAACTACTATATACGGATTTTATCGCGTTGTTTATTTGACACTTTATTACATAATTTTGAAAATTGTTACACTACTATTAATACTACAACTATTAAACGTTATAAATTTTATAAAATCCGTATATAGTAGTTTAATTTCAATTAATAATATTCGCGTAAACAGAAGACAATATAACCCTTCTCATACTGAGAAGAGGCCCGTGCCCAGCAGTGGGACAGTTTAATACATGGCTGATATTATTATTATATAGGCTATGATGGCCAGACGATCCGAATACATATTCGTCTCCGCAATAATATAAAAAAGCACATCTAGATATTCTGCAACTATCTCTACCTACCCAGTAATAACAAAGCGTTATATACCGTTCCACTCCACAGCTGTCTACGATAAATAACTGTCTGTTACTCGTCTAGTTGCCTCAATTTGTATACGTCTTTGTTTTCTATTATTGCTTTAATTAATATGCCTGTGTGTTGCTATATGATACAAGAATACTGTGTTAGGTTGCTTGTATTGTTATGAAGTAGGTTCATCCTGCGATTGTATACCTCTCACAAAATTTTATAGTAGCCAAAGGCTACCCGGACCTATTTTGGAGCTGTTAGTTGTCAATTAAAGTAGATATAGTGACAAGAATAGAAAAGGGTAGGTACATTAAGCTGGTTTGGGCATGTAGAAAGAATGGACGAGAAAAGACTGACTAAGAAAGTTTATAAGGCTAGTGTAAATGAAACAGTCGCAAGGGAAAGACCTAGGCAAACGTTTCTCGATCAGATCGGAGACGTTCTGTAAAAAGGCCAGGTTAAGAGCTCCTTAAACCTGCGTGAGCGTGTATGAGGAATGTGATGAAAGTGCCAGCCAGAGAAGTATGTCAGGATCGTAGCAAATGGAAATCTGTAGTCTCTACCTAACCCTCTGGGAAACAAGCGTGAATATAGATTATAGATTATATAGATTATAGAAATAGACCACTACATAGGTAGTTGTAAATTTTAACCAGATGGTATCCCTCTATCTACCAATGCAAGAAACCATAGAGTTTATAGTTGAAGACACGTATTGCCTTAACATAAATATGACAAATAACTTTTCACAGAATTTTGCTAATGAAAGCGCCGCCAAAATTTCGTGTAAGAGATCTACAAATACTTGATCTGAGTCTGAATGTTTTCTGGGTCCGTGTGTCCGTTGTTAGAATATTCGTAAAGACACGACACAGAAAAAACTCTTGTGGTTATTTGTTGTCTTTAAAGATATAAATATAATTGCATCGCTATATAAATAAATAAACTGATATCATTTTGAATAGCCAAACGCCTACCATTGTATTCTTAATTACGATATGGATACTTGCGCTCAAAATGTATCTATACATTATCAATACAAGCACAAGTTTCACCTGCTCATTTGGCAGTTAGATGAATCGATGAGTACCTCATTTGTCAAAATTAGCTGCCGAAGTTCCAGAACTGTAATCCCTGGAGTTTTCGGCCGAGTTAATCTTACACACCTGACTTCGACCAATAAGGAACTACCTATTCGTCTGTTTCTTGGTGTATACCAAAACATACACATGCAATCTGAATTTTATAAAATTGTGAGTATAGAGAGCTGGAAATACATAGTGTACAATTTTTATGTAGTCCACATATAGATACTCGAAATCTAGTTGCTTTCCGTGACTATTTCTCCATTTTATTTAACCTTTGTTGCAGCTTAGGAATTCAGTGTAATACAGCTGATCAGTTGGATAATGATCTTACATTGAGTTTGACTACACGTACCCATATTAACACTCGTTTTCTAAAAAGACCTTTCCCACATCATGTACCTTGCAACAGACTTTAAAAATGATACGTAATATTATATATTCTATAGACCCTCTCCTATTTATCAGCGAAGAAGTTAGCCCAGATCTATTGCGTATTACGCCTAAATTCCACTAGCTGTTTTTCAAAATCTACGTAATAGGGAGCGAATCTGTTGTCGTCAATTGGGCTCATTTTCACACAATACTACTACTGTTTTCTTTTTTAAGAGAAACTTTATTCATTATTTGTACAACTAGGACATAGAAACCGGTACTCTATGACAAATCGCAAATGTGTGTCACAAGCTCCATGAAGTAATTAAAATATTTATCTCCTGTTCAGTACAGTCAAACAGTTAAGCCAAGGACATATATTTCCACACCAATATATGACTACAATGATGTTAAGTATAGCCCAGCTAGTTGAAAAACACTTGAATGCATCGGCTTCAAATATAATTCTAAAATATTGAGCCAGCTGCACATTGCAGTAAAAATAATGCTCTTTATTGAATTCCCTTAATGGACTTAGAAAATAATTTGCCTGTATTCCCGCAAAATAGTATCGAAAACCGCTATTTAAACTCATCCAGAGAATTCTATTCACGGAATCGAACTATTCTCTCTGCCAGTTTTTCCTTTACCACAAAAACACTTTTAAAGGCTGCAATGTATTTTTACTGGTGCGGCGTTCACAAGCTTCCCTTATAATCCTCCACTTAGTAGATTAACAAACATAGTTTCGATACGTCGGGACTGAATTTCTCCGTAACATCGTCTAAAATTGTATTTTTTATCCCAACTTGCCGTGTAGTTGCGTGTATTTTAACGTTTTTATCCTTTTCTATTAAAGATATTCTGCTTACTTTGTTGCTAGGAAGGCAATGTTCTGCTATACAAATAAATAAATTTAGTACTTTACATTTTTAATGTATCTTTTTTATTTTGTAACGTTTGTCACACAAATAATGTGTCTGCAATGTCAGTCTACGCTAATGAACAATTGTTTTTGAAACACAGTAAACATATCTTTATTTCTCTCACCACAATATCATGTTATTAATACATAGCATTAGTTTATTGTGGGAGACTGGTGCCTAAACTAGGCGTTAGCCTGAATTTCGGACCACCAGGCCTTTATTTCATTTGCTTATTTAAACAATTGTAATTTCTACTATGAGCCAGGTATGATGTTTAGTCTGTTAGAAGTGGTGGTTTTGATTAGTAAGGTTTTGTATTTTTTGTGTGCGTGTGTATGTGTGTGTGTGTGTGTGTGTGTGTGTGTGTGTGTGTGTGTGCGCGCGTGTGTGTTTGTTTGTATACATGTGTTTGCCTGTTTTATTCTAGAATTTTTATTAGGTTTTCGGTGTTTATATAATTTAATGACATAAGCCATTCAGTCACCGCTTTTTTACAAGCTAATTTTGCTAGCGGAACCATATTTATGGCTTTATTTATTTTATTATGTATGTATCCTCGCATAAAGCAAACGAAACGATTGGAAAACTGAGTGTGGTAATGAGACTGGGTGCGATCTATGTGTTTGCGCTGTCTTTCATTTCGTTTCTTTTCGTAAAAGAATATATCAGGATAGGAATCAATTAGATGGGTAAGATGATCCACGTCGATAGTCTTTTTTATCTTTTAATAACAACTAGAGGTCGCCTAGTGGTCAAAATTCGACCAAAATTCTTAAGCTTGCTACTTTGTTTTCTGTTTTTCCTTATTACATATAAATAAGGTATAGGTAACCAGAGTTACAAACAATTGTACGACGTCAGACGAACAATGCCGAAATACTACGAACACGATTCGACTGCGTGTGTCAAGTGCATGTTTTTTTTTTGCTCGTCCAAATAACCACATTCCACCTGATGGTAAGCAGTCGTGTGGTCTAAGAGCAGTGGCTTCCACAACGTCCTCATAACAGCCAAGGCGATGTTGAGGTCTCTACTTTGACGGCCTGAGGAGGTGCTTTTTCACGCTCCGCTTAAAGGAACCAGGATTGAAGGAAGAAGGAAACACGTGCCTTGGCAAAGAATTCTATGCCTTGATCGTTCGGCAGAGGTATGTGTACCCAAACTTGTTGGTACGCACTCTAGTTGACTCTACCGTGTAAGGATGTCATCTGAGCCCAGCACGCGTTGTTCTGGATAGGAAAGGGGAGGGCGGGATAAGGTGGAATAACTCTTCAGATGGTTGTGTGCGTGTAGTGTTTTTTCATTAATTTAATGTATTACTTATGCATATTTTATAAAAATATTAGGATTCGGCCCTCCTTCTCCATATAAACTTTAACTGTGCCAAATTTCATACTCCTTCGACCGTGCAATTTTCGTAAAAAGGGGTACAAAGTTTTTACTTCACGTATTAATATATAGATACTGTAGCATTTAGGCGTGTTGCCAATAGTATACGTGACTAGATGAGTATCTTTAAAATTATTTCATACCTATATAATATTAGTATAACTAATATATATTTCAGTAACAACTCTTTGTAAGTAACTTTGTCTGCGTGGACTGCAGCTGTGCAACTTTGCAAAATCTCACTATCAAAGTCATTTCAGAAGCTGCAGTGAAAGTTAGTTTTCCTTAATCACCATAGTAATAATACATGACTACTATGGTTACGATCGAAGAGACATTTGACTTCACGTTGAAAACTTGTACAGAATAGCACGGCAATTACGCTGCGACTTGATTTACGTGGATCACACTACGCACTATATCCGAATGTGTGTATATGTATTTTTTACGAACGGTTTTTATGGTTTTAAGTTAAAGCTGAACAAAATTGTGGAAGCCGCACAAAAATCCCTTCAGAGGTTTCCACGTGCTGTTGGAGCAAACATATAGACATGAACAGACATGAAAAACTAAAACTATTATTTTAAGTATTAATGCCATACAATACTCATTCAATAATTTCGGTCTAAAATGTTAGCTAATGCGTGAGATATAAAGTTATACCTGGCTAAATGTAGGTCCCTACCTCTTCGGGAATAGAGGCACTCATGTACATATTTCTCCCATCTGCACTTTAACTCACTAAATTATTATGCTACTTACCTATAAAACCTAAAATACCAAAAAAATTGAAAATTATATATAATTTTAAACTATTTATGTTTACAATTTCTCTGACACTACGACCATTAAATCGATATTTAGAATATTCAAACGATTGAATAATTTAAATAAACCACGATAATAATATAATCCGGTGAAAAATAACTTAATTTGAAAGTCAAACATTCGCGTGAACGTAAGACAATATTATGAATACCAAACATAACTTAAGTATAAAAGACCATTCTCGAAAATACGTTTCCACATAGTATTCCCCGAAACACAAGGCTCTCAGAAACTCGTGGAACATACTGTCCATTGCTAACGACGTTGTCTAACTTAGCAAAGTTGATCCAGGATAATCTTCACTCCTCGGGGATCTATCTGAGGGCAATAAGCTCAAACTTTCTGCCTTCGACTTTCCCTATAATTAATTGGATGGACTTGTTTGACACCTGTTCCAGTATTATTTGCGAGGGCTTTTCCGAATACGGTAGTATCGGCATTTTTAAGGACCTAACACGTGTTAAAATATACGGTTCTTTTTTTTTCAAATATTGTATCGATTCGAATTTGGCAGCTATTTACTTTGTTTTGTTTAGTTTAGGTAGTTTTTTAGTTTCTGTAGCTTATGAGCGCAATTGCAACTGCTGTTCTTTTACCTTTAGTAATGGAAACGGTTTAGTGTTTAAGCATATATTTTGATTGCAAGGATAGCAGTGGTCGCACCGCCACTGCTTCTGGGCCAAATGTTGTGGGTGCACCACGCTGGGTAATAAATTACGTGATCCACAAATAGTTGTTCCGGGTCTGAGTGTGTGTTGTCGGCACAGAACCTATTCCAAGTGCGGAAGTTGTCTTATAAAAGAATAAATAAATAATATAATAGAATAAATGTGATTGTTGTTCATGAGGTTCGATTGGCGAGTCGTGTAAAGTTTGGTTTATACCCGACATAAAAAACATTTCACATATCAGGGGGTCTACCGTGAAACGCGTTATACGCAATTGCGTACGTTCGTTCGTGCTTATTCTTACCATGAAACATCATTTGAGCCGACATTCGTCACGAATATCGTCGTATGACATTTGTACGTCCTAAAAAATCCGAAGTGTTTTCATGATAGGTATATGCTTATTATTTCGTTCGTAATTCGTTTCGGCACGTCATTGCGTAAAAACATTTTCACTGTAGACCCGCTGTTTCTTTCTTATGTATAGATATTCTATTATAAAATTTTGCTACTATATATAGAGTAATCTAATTATTATATACTTATTAGGACATCAATCGCTATAAGCTTTAGCTTATAGCACTTTATAGAACTTTAGTTCTGTAGCGATGTGATCTAGAAATAGCTCAGAGCATAGTGAAACATATCCCAAAAGTATAATATGTTACAAGAGTTAAGCTCTAAACATAATACTATACAGTTTAATCGTACATATTATTTCGTCTTGTTCATTTTGTGTTTTAGGGTATATACAGGCGTGAGTTCATATGTGATTTGATCTGATTTAATATCAGATAATATTGCTAATCGGTAGCCATTTTAGTAATTGATTGATAGCGAATTTAAATCATCGAACAATCGAGCAAAATGGTTTCATGTAGCAGGAAATTTTGATTGAAGTCAATTCGTCTTATTCCAATATCGATATCGATTGGTTCATCATGGTAGCATCCTTTATTTAGTTTCTGATCGCAGATGTTCGAAATGGGTTAATACACTATGCAAGTTAAAGATAACCTAGACAATGTTAATTCTCGAGTTGCAAACGAACTTTCGCGTCTTACTGATGCTGTAGTTTTTATTCAAAGTAAGGACAAGGAAGTACTGATAAGAAGAAAACAACAACTTAGCGTACGTACGAAAAATTAAACTAAAACCACTTGTTACGCGACCATTTCGATTGTAAAGTGGATGGTGTTATATTTTGTCGGCCTCGATGGCGTAGTGGTTAGTGTAACCAACTGCCACGCCTGAGGTCGCGGGTTCGATTCCCGCACAAGTCAAACATTTGTGTGCATGAACATGGATGTTTGTCTTGGTCTGGGTGTTTCTATGTATAATATGTACGTATTTACAAAAAAAAAGTATATATGTATGTTTATCCATTGTCTAGTACCCATAGTACAAGCTCTGCTTAGTTTGGGCTAGACGGTGTTGTGTGTATGTGGTAGAATATTATTATTATTATTATTTTAAATTCTACTTCCCTTCTAAGTATAATTCCTGTGTTACGATGAAATATCTAAACTCGGATAATTTATGTATGGATCGAACAACTTTAATAAACCAATTAAACTCGAAGCACTGGCAATAGCGAGGCAACCACTTAGGACCGGTTCTATATCAAGAAATAACTAGCTTTAACTGAGGACAGTAAAATTTTGAAATATTTTTATAGTATACTAGTTTTTCCCGCGGATTCGCTCGCGTAAATATAGGTTATATTAGGTTAGGTTAATAGCAGAACTTTTTCTGGATGAAAGGTACTCTATGTCCTATTCTTTACTCCTGACCTCTGAATTCGCTTCGATTTGGAATTTTCGCATACAAAGTGTATGCGAAAATTCATGATGATCGGTCAAGTAGTTAAGGCGTGAAAGCGTAACAGACAAACAAACTCACTTTAGCATTTATAATATTAGTTAGGATGAGTCAAATAAACAGTCTGCAAGTCTTCTCCCTAGCCTTTACTATTCCCAAGTCACTTGGGGTCGGCTTTTCTAGTCTAACCGGATTTGACTGGATATAAGTTTTTACACGGAGCGGCTGCCACCTGACCTCCGCAACCCAAAGGCTAACAATACCCTACGGCTAGACCAGTGTCAGGATATTAAGGGGGACTGACTTTCCCAATAACGACTGCCATAGGTTTTCATGGCAGCCGGAACCGACGGCTTAACGTGCTCGCCGAGGCACGGAGCAGGCGATAATTGTCAATCAATACGCACATAATTTCGAAAAGTCATATAACTTCCGAAAGTCAGAGGTGTGCGACGTATGGGTTCGAATCCGAGACCCTCTGCATTGTAGTCTGTTCATCTCCCCACTGAGCTATCGCTGCAGTCTGCAAGTAAAACGACTTATTTCTGGAATGTAGGAACCGGAGGAAGCTATAAACCAATGCTACCCGTGCAGTCAATATGTCGCAAAACGTCTACTTGCTTAAGATAATGAAAACGTAACTGATCCATATCCAAGTCTCAAGTACTAAATAGACGGTACAGAGATAATTCACATTAGTTGAGCAAAGCCAAGCGTTTACAATCTGCATGTATCAACTGAATTTGGTTGGCAAATTTGTGCTAGAACCTAAAGTACGACATATTGTCTTGAATTAGCACTCCATCTTAATAACTAAAGTTAGGTTTATGTTAGTACCTTACGAATTCGAATTAGAGGTACCGTATTTCCTTCTACATTGCACATCAAAATATACCAGTAATACATTTATCATTTATAACATCAGCCCTGTATTAAACTGTCCCACTGCTGGGCACGGGCCTCTTCTCAGTGTGGTAAGGGATAGGCCATAGTCTACCACGCTGGCTTAGTGTGTATTGGCAGACTTCACATATCTTCGAAACATTATGGAGAACTCTTAGACATTCAGGTTTCCTCACGATGTTTTCCTTCACTGTTAAAGTGAGCAGTAATTAACTATTTAATACGCATATAACTTTGAAAAGTTAGAGAAGCGCGCCATTGGATCGAACTCGAGACCTCTGCGTAGCAGTCTAACGGTTTTCCACTAGGCTATCGCGGTTTTTCAATTACTGGTATATTAAAAAACCTAACTAATATTATAAAAGCAAATGTGAGTTTGTTTGTCTGTTACGCTTTCACGAGTTAATTACACACGAGCCGGCAAGGCCACAGGGTACCTTTCATCCAGGAAAAAGTACTATTCCCGAGGGACAGAAGTTCATTGACGTAATCTACATTAACGCGAGTGGAGACGAGGGCAAAATCTATATAGGTACTGAATTTATGGCAAGCGGGTACCACGGTGTGTGGTAGCCATAATGTAGCCGAACTAGGGGTACCAGGCTTCTTATCGGGTTGGAAAGGGTTAGGTCATAGTCCACTATGCGTGCAAGATGACCTCCAGCCACCCTTTGGTTTGACTTGGGGGTGGTGGGCTTCGTGGGCCTGCTCGCCACCCAATCAGCACCAGGTCCGAGAGGCGGCGTGCGTGTTCCCACGCGCGCCTCTGTGTCGTGTGTCCGTCCCCTCTCAAGGGACAGTAGAGTTAAAATTTAGAAGTGAGTGATAGGATAGGTCTTTTTGTGTAGAAACCTCGGTGGGGTCGCGATTGCATGTGAAAGTGATTCGCGCGGCCCCGCCGATTGCAGTTATGTCGAGGAACACCGTGGTGGGTTTAGTCGGTGTTACCGGGATGTCGTTCACCATCTTGCCTCCGATGATTCCGACATAACCCCTCCGCCCGCCGCAATGCAGGGATATGCGTCAAGGCATTCTCACAAGACAAAAAAAACAAAAAAAAATTGTCCACTATGCTGGCCCAGTGTGGTTATTCATCTTGGTAGAACGAAAAAGATCTGTCTTTTATTGAGAAAATTATATATACGAATTTCCCCTTAATAAATGTGTTGCTAGTCAAATATATAATGTGGTAGATCACTGTGCTTTATTGAAGGTCTTTGATTACGATTCGACGAAACATCGCCGATGTTATGTGTACAAACAAAGCCTCTAGGAACAAATATTATTGTTGCTTACACAAACATTCTGAACAAGACTTAGATTGCCCTAAATACAGATTCTTAGATGTTATACTGTTAAATAATATCAGACGAATTGACTAAGTTTTGTGTAATATGCATATCAGTTATCTATCTGTGTTATGATTACAATATTATGTTACGTTCTTGTTTGGATGCCGCGAATATACCAAAATCAGTATAATAACATGGTAATAATTTTCGCTCGTGATATTTATTATATCCTAACTAATATTACTAATGCGAATGTGAGTTTATTTGTTACGCTTTCAGGCCTTAACTTCTCGACCGATTATTCAAAATTTTGCATAGGTATACGTAGTCAGAGATACAGAAAGGACTTAGGGTACCTTTATATAAAAAATTGTGCATTTACGCGAGCGAAGCCACGGGCAAAATATAGTAGGTACAGTTACAGTTGGTTATTTGAGCAGAGGAAACAGTTCAAGCAGATAAGTAATTATAGTTCCATTCCATGACAGATAGAAAAAAATAATGACGTTTATTGCTGAGGCACACAGTGAGATACAATAAAATAAAAAATATTGAAATAGTGCCTTAAAGCAACTAGCTTTAGCTAAATAATTTAATACAAATGCAAACAAGCTGGACAATATTGTAGCAAAAAATGTCCATTACAGCATTTGCCTAAACCATGGCCTCACAGAAAACCGGCGTAAAAAAGTGCTTGCGTTGTGTTTCGTCGAGTGAGTAAGGGTACCGGAGGCGCAACTCCCCTTCCCTCTCTGGGTGGAAGGAGGAAATATAAAAGGCTGACAACGCACTTGCGACTCCTTTGGTGTTGCCGGCGTCCATGGCGGCGGTAATCACTTACCATCAGGCGATCCATCGGCTCGTTTGCCTGCTATACCATAAAAAAAACTCCTGGGGCGGGCGCTTGTTTTCAATCCAAGGTGAATACATGGATGCCACACTAGTCATGTTTCCAAACTCAAATTTATATGGTATATTAAAATAAAATTAAAATATATTTATATATTTTTATATAATAAATATAAAAATATGAAGTACAAAAAATATAATATACTACGTAGAAAAAAAAGTGAACCGGTTGACAGATACCACGCCGCCATTCTATAATTTAAAAAACTTTACATAGCTTACTCCTTCGGAGCAATATAGTAATGAGTGTTGTTTTTAATGATGGGGTTGTTATTTAGCGACAGCTTGTGAAACAGCAAGTGACCTAGAGCCTGTCTACGGAGTTTCAGACCCAGTGTCACTACTAAGACTATCCTGGTTCCATGATTTTGAAAATAGACAAGCCCCTAGGGTCTTTACCTGCGTCGCGAGGAGACTCCACAAACATACAATTACACCCAGATTCAGAACAATAATTTATAGATTACACATGAATTGGTTAGACAATCGCTTACCCGCTACGCCATCCGTGCATTCATATTCTTACTGGTAAACTCAATGATACTCAGCCAAACCTGGAAATCATATTCCAGACCCCAAGGTTAGTAGTTGCACATAAAACTAATACTAGTATCAGTTTAATTTTTTAATTTTTTATGTTTTATGAAGCATAAAGGCATAAAATCCAAAAAAAATACAATATAGCCTAATTTACTCGGTCATAATAAAGCTTTCTAAGGATGTATTTTTAAATCAGTTGAATAGTTTTAAGTAGCAGCGATAGCTCAGTGGGGAGACCAACAGACTGCAATGCAGATTGTCTCGGGTTCGAACCCACGCTCGGGGCTCGGGTTCACGCACCTCTGACTTTCGGAAGTTATATGACTTTTCGAAATTATGTGCGTATTGATTGACAATTATCGCCTGTATCGCCAATAAAATATGTACACTCATAGTAATTTAACATATCTCTGGGAAGCTAAATGATTCAGTAAATACATAAATGTATTGAATTTCTGATACTTCACAAGTAGGCTTTGCGAACTAAATATTTATAGAAAAAGTTTCCAATGACTTATAGCTGAAATAACAATGTTTTACAGCATACAGTCTCAAGTGGGCTTATCTTTGAGTGTATTGGTGTTAAATAAATTTAGCAGTTTTTAAGTTATGGAATTTTAAACATGTGAGAGAAAATATTTTCTTACTCCATTTCCATATAATAATAATATTCTATCTCATACACACAACACCATCTAGCCCAAACTAACCAGAGCTTGTACTATGGGTTCTAGACAATGGATACATATTATACATAGAAACGTCCAGTCCAAGACAAACATCCATATTCATGCACACAAATGTTTGACTTGTTCGGGAATCGAACCCGCGACCTCAGGCGTAGCAGTCGGTTACACTAACCACTACGCTATCGAGTCGTCATATGGCTATATGTCGTTCTAGATTATTTACTAAGATGGTTTTAAGATCGCTTGCTACTTATATCTTGTATCTTATGTCTTGGGCCAGTCAGTGTAGACCGGCGACACATCGACGCAGTGGGATCTTTTGTGTCGACACTCTTCCAATAACGACTGCCATAGATGTTCATGGCAGCCGTGACCGACGGCTTAACGTGCTCTCCGAGGCACGGAGCAGGCGATAATTTTCAATCAAAACGCACATAATTTCGAAAAGTCATATAACTTCCGAAAGTTAAACGTGCGCGACGTGGGTTCGAACCCGAGACTCTCTACATTGCAGTCTGTTGGTCTCCCCATTGAGCTATCTATCGCTTGCTACTTAGGAATTACAAACACTGCTAAATATTTCGGGAGCGCAGCGGTAGTGGAACAACTGCTGCATGTGCGGTCTCGTATTTGGTTTCCATGTCCAGCATTATGTTATTTAGTTTTGCTATCGAGAAATGCAAGAACTTTAGGCAGTCAGTTTTTTTTAAGACTGTTGCCTGTATTCCGGCGTCCTTAAAAACATTTAAACAGCAAACACTAAAACCACCTCAACTCAGAATACCAATTTGTGGATCATACAATTTTTGTCCCGTTTGGGGATTAAACCCATAAAACTCATAGCACATGACAAGTAGTATTACATTTTTCTCAAGTAATTCAAGAAAATTGGGCAGTTTTAATTTACAAATTTCAAAATTCCGAGTCTCTGGTTTATTTTGCCTATATATTAGTATCACCACATCGCCAACGCTTCTAACTCACTCCAACGTATAGTTCTTCAACATTTATCTGGTAACCAAAGTTGGCAATGTTCCAGGCAACATCGCCACCAATCAGCTGAGATCCACCCCGTTCGAACATACCGTAAATCTACCCGCTGGTAATGATGTTTTAACAAGTGGATACTGTAGCAGTTTCAATTCATTTCTAGCTGGTTTTATTTAGAAAATACCAAACAGACTTTTTATTCTAAAACGTAGGTTGTTTCGAATGAACGTACGTGTTTAATATAAAGGCGTTATGCTACCATAGTATCGGGATTATATCACGTAAGTGGTATGCAAAGATGTATCACATCTACATTTTCCAACTACGTCTTTAGGTCCCACGTATTAGATAAACTGCCGCCGTGGCGCAGCGGTAGTGAATGCGACTGCTGTGCATGAGGTCTCGGGTTCGAATCCCGGGTCGGGCCAACAAAAAGCTATTGGGTTTTTCTGTAAAGAAATCTCAATAGCAGCTCGGAGTTAGGAAGTTGGCGGTGTTAGACACCCCCGTGCCTCGGAAAGCACGTAAAGCCGTTGGTCCTGCGCCTGATCTCTCTCCGGTCGTGTCGGATTGCCGTTCCATCGGATCATGTTTGCACACACACTTGTGCACTATAATATCTCCTGCGCAGATGGCCAGTCTCTGTTAAGACTGGCCGCCGTGGCCGAAATTCGGTCTGGAGGACATTATTATTATTAGATAAACTTATTGCAGGTTACTGGGCACAGACCAGACTTCAAGTTTTCTGAGAATAATTGGCAGAAATATTATCTAATTCCTAATACCAAAAACTAAACAAGCCAACATGTTCACGCTCTGCTGCCTGGTGGTACCCAGCTACCGTAGCCTACGTGAAGATGACAGAGAAAAAAGGATAGTAGAACGAAGAGACAGCGATCAAAGGAGTGATTGGGCTTCTCGCGCTATCACTCACCCAACGAAACGCAGTACAACTTATACTTATCGATACTTTATATCGATATCCTGCGAGACGCGAGTACCTTTTCTTCAATGCAGAAATATGTACTGATATCATGTTGACGCGTTGCTATTCAGACCTAAAAAATAATTTTCCATCTATTCATATTTTAAAGCCAAAGGTTTTGTTTGCTTTTTGTTCAATGCACTATTCTCTAAAATTACCAATCAGATTAGAGTTTTGCATTTGATAGCTCAGATTCTTAAGGAAGGAATTAGACTGCGAGTATTATTATCACGCTACGAGCCACGAGAGCAGAGCAGTAATCATAAACGTAGGTGAAACTACGAGAGACAGCTAATTTATAATAATAGTAAAGATTAATAGTCTACCTATATGATAACGAGTCGAAAATGGCAGTTGTCTTCCATTTTCTTCTCCTTTATGCAGTAATCCCACAAGTAACATTGCATTAACGGAGTCTGTCGACTGAATAATTAGAAACTGCATACGTTCTGCCGCATTCTGTACTTTATTAACGTAATACGTAATATCATATGCACTGTTTACTCATTACACTTTTGTATTTGCTGTAGGCATAAACATATTAAATCTAGAAATATTTTTCTTACGTGTACCCAAATTTACCGAAACTACTTTATATGTATTTTATCACTGCTTATATTTTATATAATTTTGAAAGCATTTGATCAAAAAATTGATTGACAATTATCGCCTGCTCCGTGCCTCGGAGAGCACGTTAAGCCGTTGGTCCCGGCTGCCATAAACATCTATGGCAGTCGTTATTGGGAAAGTCAGTACCCTCTAATATCCTGACACTGGTCTAGCCTTAGGGTATCGTTAGCCTTCGGGTTGCGGAGGTCAGGTGGCAGCCGCTCCGTGTAAAAACTGATATCCAGTCAAATCCGGTTAGACCAGAAAAGCCGACCCCAAGTGACATGGGAATAATAAAGGCTAAGAGAGAAGAATTTGATCAAAAAATTATCTAAATTTCTGTTTTCAAATAAACCGCGATAAAATCTGTATAAAATAACTAATTTTAATATAATAAACTAAAACTTTACAAAAAATATAATTGACAGAAATCCTTTATTTTAATTTTCATCTGTGTATTTTTATTTATTTGTTTTATTTATCCATTGTTGGAATTGAAATAACGGCCACAAATAACACTGTTGGACACAACGCATGAGTTTAATTTATTGTGCGTATACAAGTAAGTAAAAGCCACTTACATTGTTACCACATAACGTACTAAGAACCGTTACCCATACCGTCTTTTGAACGTTAGAGATGCTACATGTAGCGTTGAACATAATTTATCAGTAGAATATCACAATCTGAAAAAAAACCTCAATTTATAATTTACTTTATGACTATTTAAAGACAGCTGTCTTTATTCTTAAACTAAAACTGTTAGTATCTTCAGTCTGCAATATACTTTATTATTATAATAACTGAAAAGCAACCGAAACGTCGGAGAAAGTGTAAACTTAAATATAAATAGTTTTAATAGTTTTAATAATTAATATCTAGTAGTAGTGTAACAGTTTCAAGATTTTGTAATAAAGTGTAAAATTAATAACGCGATAAAATCCGTATATAGTAGTTTAATTTCAATGAATAACATTCGCGTAAACAGAAGACAATATACTGCAATATATGGCAAAATTTAATGATTTTGCCATGGTTTCACACTAAAATAAATCATTACTTGTTTATGCATAATTTTGTGGTACTGCACATATTATTTTAATTGTAGCGAAAAGATTGTGTTTTCGAGCGCTATCATTCTCTATCTATCTATTCTTAATGACCGCTCAACATTTTATTTATAATGTTATCTAAAAGTTATTCATTAGATCAAACAATTCACATACTTCGAGACGAAGACGAGAGAAGTAAAATACATACAAACTACAGATGCAATGAACATCGAGACTCACTATAATAATTATTATAAAGCATCCAATTTATGTCGAGTGAACTTGCCTTGCCTTTTAAGGCAACCGACTATTATGCCGCATATTATATGCAGCAGAAAGAATACCCATACTCGATACAGAGTTAACCTGGGAGAACATTAGTCCAAGTACCAATGAAATCACAACTAATATAGGTCCAGCCCCATTATAACCATCATATCAATAGCAAGTAATTTTCATCCACATCAGAAACTGGCAAGAGAAATTCAATTCTGATAACAAATTAACTCCACACGCGAAAAGAACTAGATACAATAAACAAAACGGTTATATTCCTCCAATAGCTTCATAACGATTGGATAGCTCGAAAACTAAATTACCAACTATAAAAAGCATCCTTTACAATAAAGGCGGTTCGCTTCAATAGTAAGATTTAAGTCTATGAAGCCTCTATTTAATAGATATTTTACTTAAGACATACCCATAAAGGGGAATTTCAGAGTGCTCCTACGGTGACTTATATATCGTGACCTGCCCCGTCCCCTCCAAATGCTTTAAAGATGGAACTTTTAGAAGAATCAGTTGTATTTCGAGAGGTCTTTCTATCTGGGTTATCTAGGTTATAACAAGAAGTTGGTATGCGAATAAAATGAATAAGCTACGGTTAATTTCTTCTTACGTTTTTGTTTTATTGATAACTTAGTTTGATTGTTTCAGTGACGATTAGTGATACTATTCATGATGATCGATAAAGTAATTTAGGCGTTTAAGCAAAACAAATAAATAAACATACAAATAAACTCACGTTTGCATTCATAATATTCGTTCTACTTCTACCCACCGACCGCAGTTTTATTCAGAAATATTTCATTAGAAAACAATTGTTTTATATACTTTACCAATTTCAAAACCTATCTCCTGGACCAGGAATTTTCACTTCTTTACAATAATAGTATAGTAGACCAGCAGCTAGCCAGAAAATCGTGCCTGTTTTCATGCACTCTCATGTCCTTTCTCTGAGCACTAATCATTACCATACCGAATAGCATCCAAAACCAAGAAATGCAATTACTCAAATTACTTTAACCGATTTCATATATAAATTTTGTACAACAAGTAACGAGCACACAGACCTATATCTGTGTATTCTTAAATAGGTAAATAAAAATGTATTTACACACATTTTGCCAGCGAAATCAAGACTCATTGAATTTTTGTCGCGTGTATTAGAAAGCAAATCTATCGCCGGGAAAATTATAAAACTCCATTTACTGAGACGTATAATCTTCTAACAGAAATACGAAACAACACTTTCTTCGACCCGGCCTCTCAATCGGACGCAAACGTGAGCTCAAACTTTACCCGCAGAACCAATAAGGCAGGTAAATAGAAAGCCATATCAAAACGTTTAACGTCGCAACATCCCTCCTCCATTCCTCTCAATATTCATACATTAGTAGCTCCGCAATGAGACTAGACCCACTAGTTTATTGCGGTGGCATTAAGGCACGGGATCCAGAGCTTTACGATCTCATTTGCGATATTATTTCTATTGGTCTTTGCATTCGCCTGCGGGTGGTGATCAGATGCGCTTCATCAGTTATCAACCTACTTTCTTAGGAATCTATTCTCTTTTATACTAATGTAAAATCACTTTTTATCGCATTGATGTTGCAGCCTATCGATGCTCTGCATTGCATTCGAATTATATTTTAACTATAAAAGTAGGAATTGCGTATTGCATAACTTTATCCAAATATCATGCAATAATTTAATTAATTTATTGTTTCTAAATAAGCTATTCTTATAGGAATCTATCAATAAACACAATTCTTTAAAATTAACTTATATCTAAAATATTATCAAACAGGAAAAAAATAAAACTGAAACCCTCTAATAAGCGTCATAGAATTCATCGCATCACAGCCAACTGGTAGTGTGTCCAGAGGACTGGCAGGATTGCCACGTTGAATGGCAATGCTTATTCTTTCCGCGTAATAAAGGCCAACCCTCTGTATTTATTTTATGCGCATTACTAGTACAGTATGTGGCAGTCACCGATGCTGTATGGTGCGCAGTGGTGGTTACGGTTATATACTGGGAGAATAATATCAGCTATGCGATGGTTAGTATAGCGTCAATGCCGACCCCGTATTAGTAGCCAGGCTCCCCAATTATCAGATATATTAATAAAATTTGCAATTAATCAATTTGAATTAGCAGCACGAAAATACACAGTTGCAGTAATATTTCCCTTGTTTCGAAAGAGATATCAGTGCCATCGCTTAAGACAGCGATTTTGCTTGAATTCAAGCGGCTCACCTGCGGAATTACATTTACTTTCCAGAACATAGCAGCCAAATAACTTTGTGTTGTATTTCTAAACAACTTTGTGGAGTGCTAGGTTCTTTAAAGACTCACGGCGTTGCTACTGACAGCCGTTCCCACCTGTATGACCACTAAGAGGTATTCAGATATGTACTTGTAATACACATTTTGCTTACTGTTTTACTGAGTTATCGCTGCTCAGTGGGGAGACCAACAGACTGCAATGCAGAGGATCTCGGGTTCGAACCCACGTCGCGCACCTCTGACTTTCGGAAGCTATATGACTTTTCGAAATTATGTGCGTATTGATTGACAATTATTGCCTGCTCCATGCCTCGGAGAGCACGTTAAGCCGTCGGTCCCGGCTGCCATGAACATCTATGGCAGTCGTTATTGGGAAAGTGTCGACACAAAAGAACCCACTGGGTCGAAGTGTCACCGGTCTGCACTGACTAGCCCCCACATAAGATACATACATACTGTTTTAATTCAGATGTAAGCGTGAAATGTACCTTATAGTAACTCTAAAACATTTTATCTAATCGCGGAATCAAACCTTCCCGATAGAACACAAACTTAAGCCACGGGGGAGTCATTTCATTATGTGCAAAAACTACGATAACATTCAATTAAGGCTTTTACTGTAAGGTCCTTTTGAAAGGCAAATTAAATCGTGAGGCACGTTTTAAATTTGCCTTTTAAAACAACCAATAATTACCTGGCTCGTTATCTTTGCAGACTGCAAGGTACATCGATAGCTTTCGTGTTCCACAGAAGTTCCAAGTTCCATGAGTGCCTATAATTTTTTTATACAATAATTCTTGCCAAACAGGCATAAGAAGATAAGCTATCACTGCACCTTATGATTGCTTGAGGGGTATCAGATACACGTACCTACTCGATTTTAGAAAAATAATTTATAGTAAGGATAGAAGAAAAGAAAAGAAAGTGATATGTGTCCAGAGCTTTTACTCACCAAGTGAAACGCAGTAACAATATTACTACTATTACACTGAGTTCAAGAAAGAGGGTGGTATGGAGGGGTACTTTTCTAGGCAAGTTGCCTTATTTACGACCCGACGTGCCCGCAGTTTCAGCCACGTTTATAGTTACTGTGCCGCCCCCGTGGGCCGTAGCGTGATGTTATATAGCCTATTAATAGCCTTCCTCGATAAATAAGCTATCTTACACTAAAATAATTATTCAATGTGAACCAGTAGTTCCTGAGATTAGCGCGGTCACCCAAACAAACAAACTCTTCAGTATTAAAATATTAGTATAGATATCAGTTAATTGGCAACGGACTCTTGCATTCGGTATTGTTGTATCATATTTATTACTTTTTATATGTAAGGAAATTTTCAAGGTACAAAATCTCTGATTTTGCCAAATCATCTGAACAAAAGGTTATTTTGAGGATATTGAATCTCACTGTAAACTAACATACTGTATTCAAAATCGGTTTAGTAATTTAGTCGTGAAAGCGCAATAGTGACACAAATTACTAAACACGCATTTGTAAAATTAGTGTACACTACAAATTTTTTTAATGATCAGTGTTCAGTTGCTAATGTCGCTAGCTAATCATCGCAGTTGATGGCAGAAGTCAAAGTTGGTTTATTAGTGGGTTTATTCATATCAGTCAATTTATTTCGTCTTTGTACATAAAATGTACACTTCGTCTTCTAACATATCAATTGTCAATAAATATGATGACGAATGGCTTAAACGAAACTTGAACCAAACTCCTCAAATGTAGAAGATAAAATCGGCATACCGTTCATCGCTTGTGTGAAACATATTAAAAAGAAAACATATTGCGACCTACACGTTGTGGTTTCAGACATTTCTTATGCAGCTCTCGTTCCACACTTGAAATTCTGCCTAGGGTTTCCGATCTTGAACGAACTTTACGTTGTTGGAGATGCCATATTATTTTTAACGTTCAACATTGCCCGAAAATTGTTTTGGTGAAGCTCTCTGTAACTCGAAAAATATTTGAAGAGCAAACCAGCGGATGATGGAAGTAAAACAGTGTAAGTAATCATTGTTTGTCGTAGTTATTTTACCTGAATTTGTTTGTATTGTAATGGTACATTTCGTGCAGAAATAAATTGTAGAATGTTTATAGAGCGAATAAAAGTAAACGTATTTTTCTTTTGCGTTTATGCACTTGTGGATTTTTATTTTACTATAGTAGTAAACAAGCATACGGCCTATTTAGCTGCAGAAGACTATACGCCTTTATTCTCTAGGTTTTATTTTAGAGTTCGAAAAAACTCTTATACGACAGCTTTGTCCGTCCGTCCGTCCGCCTGTCTGTTATACAAGTTTCAACTCAAGAACCGTAAGAGCTAGAGACTCGCGGTCAACGCCATTCGACTCAGCATCGTCAATATACCCTCGAAATGACTATGACTTTGACCTCTGACCTCAAGGTCACATGATACCATTTTTTCAAACTCTAAGATTTACGGCAACGCATGGCCGTTTCTCACTTGTATTCTCTTTGTTCTTGTACGTAACAAACAGAAATGACAAACGACAAACATTGTTTAACTTTGGTTCATTAATATAAGATTACATTGTAATTATTATCCATTGATACCTGTTGTTTCATTGTTTGTAAAGCCGCCACTTTACATACATATTTATACAAGAAATATCTACGGACACATCCTAGTGTCCGTTACGTTTTCAAATACAACTCTCAATACATGTCATCCCTCTTGTGCGAGAGTTGAGCTAATCCTTGTGAGGATTCAGTTCCAGCGACCCAACCACACATTTAAGGCAGAAGAGAATATACCGTGGTAGGTTTAATCGGGAGGACCCAGGGCTTTTCATCTTTCCCTGTGTAATCCCGATATAACCTATCTACTCTCAGGAGAGGGATGCGTAAATGCATTCCCCTAAGTAAAAAAGGCCTTGTGAGGATACTATGTAATAAAAAGAAATAAAATATCGTAGAACTACGATGACTCATTACTAGTTGTTTAATAACATCAGATAGGAAGTGTTGCCTATGATTAGAGGCAGCCAGATAAGCTTCTATTCTTTTCTCCCTAGCCTTTATTATTCCCAAGTCACTCGGGGTCGGCTTTTCTAGTCTAACCGGATTTGACTGGATATCAGTTTTTACACGGAGCGGCTGCCACCTGACTTCCGCAACCCGAAGGCTAACGATACCCTAAGGCTAGACCAGTGTCAGGATATTAAAGGGTACTGACTTTCTCAATAACGACTGCCATAGATGTTCATGGCAGCCGGGACCGACGGCTTAACGTGCTCTCCAAGGCACGGAGCAGGCGATAATTGTCAATCAATACGCACATAATTTCGAAAAGTCACATAACTTCCGAAAGTCAGAGGGGCGCGACGTGGGTTCGAACCCTCTGCATTGCAGTCTGTTGGTCTCCCCACTGAGCTATCGCTGCTGGTAGCCAGATAAGCTTCTATTTCCTCAAATTACCAGATTTTCTACCACTGGTATTTGAACTTACAACCGTTTAAATTGCATTATTATTTACCTCTCACCTCCGCAACCTTTAGTCTACCGTCGAAGTTTACGCGGGCACTCGAATTGTAACCGAACTAAATCTACATTATATGGATAACTCAATTTGAAATTTTGAATTAATCGTGGCATCATTTCGCGTCTCCCGCAGGGCGGTCGAGGGGGGAGTGGATAAAGGGGGGTTCTAAATTAAATTTTGACACAGACTGAACGTGGGACTACTTAATTGCAATTTGCTTGACTTATTAGATGCTGAGATGGTATAACTCAATTGAGATTCTCTAAGATTTTAGTTGGTGGTGACTTTTATTTGGATGGTTAAATTGAAGCTACTGTGTATAGCAGTAATGGTCGTCATTTATCTTGTACCTGCAACTTTGTATTGTATACGTGGCACTAAAACGTTAAAAGTACTACAATAAAGCAGAACCAACTGAAAGTAATTTAGCAGACGAAATACTACTTTATAGTAAAAACGACGGAACAAAATAATTAAGCATTTTAAAGTACCCAACAGTGCAAATAATATCTTTGTATACTGCCTCGTTGGTTCCGTGACATAAATTTGTGGTTATGTCAGCCATTCGTGAAATTCGGGATTCAATTTGTCAGCCAGACTGATATTTGGATTTTCTGATAGGAAACTCTTAGAAGATGTAACGTCGCTTGTTAAACGGTAATACCTAGGACCTAAAACGATAAATATGCATGTAATACACATCAACCGATAAGCAAACATAGGTCGCATCGTAGCACTAAAAGTACAAAAACGCTTTCATTTCCTAAGCTTTCCTATTCCTAATCATTGCCGCTAAAACCTCAAATTGAGATAAAATATAAATTTAGTTAGATAACTACATCTATATTTTATCTCGATTCGAGGTTTCATAAATTATTAAATATCTATTTACAGGACTTGTAATTTATAAATTTACGGTCGAAAATCCATTATCTAATTACAAAGTTACTGTACCAGTATATATCCAACTTTTCCATAAGCCAAACCAATGTAATATGATAAAAAATCTAATTACAACTAGGTACAAAAGCTGCTATAAATTTTCCCTCCCTGAAACACTGAGCGTGTGGTAAGATTTGGCTCATGGCCAGCTGGTGTCGGTTCGATGCCAGTTCATTGCACGCTGGTAATGACCACCTGATCTTGTAACTTAGCCGCCAAATTTGTTTCGTAATTAATCGCCTTTGGTTGAATACTTATGATAGAGTTATGTGATTAATTGTTAATATAGCTCCGTGGTTTAACTACTTGATGCTTGGCTTGTACTTGGCTTAGATGGTCATTTCGATACTGCGCCACATTGAGTGTTGCGGGTTCGATCCTTACGCGTGGTGAATACATATGTAATTTTTTTTGGACAACAATGTCAGTTAAGGCATCTCTGGTGAGCGCTTATCGTCGCCTATATTTATAGGCACACATAAGCATTTGCTTGCAATACCAAAAGGTGTTTTGTTGTCGTCACAGGGTTCAAAGAATCGAGGGTCGGCCTCGATGGCGTAGTGGTTAGTGTAACCGAACGCCACGCTTGAGGTCGCGGGTTCGATTCCCGCACAAGTCAAATATTTGTGTGCATGAACATGGATGTTTGTCTTGGTCTGGGTGTTTCTATGTATAATATGTATGTATTTACAAAAAAAAAGTATATAAGTATGTTTATCCATTGTCTAGTACCCATAGTACAAGCTCTGCTTAGTTTGGGCTAGATGGTGTTGTGTGTATGTGGTAGAATATTATATTATATTATAAAACAAAAAAAAAAACAAAAAAAAAAAAGAATACTCATCCCCTGCTAATAACATAGCGTTTCCTTAATGACCTCATTACGTACAGCGAAAGTAGCTCAATTAATTTATCCCAATGACCTATTGCTCTCTTGGGTTCAGTTTAATCTATGTCACATGTCTAGAAATATGTGATATGCAAATAGGTGCGCTTTTGTTTGAACTTTATCAGACAATAAACTCAAAAACGTAGCAGATGATTCTTCTCTTTTCTCAACTTATGCTTCATGTGTTCTCAAGATTCTCTCTATATTGACTAGGCCTTTTACACCTATTTAAGAGCAGCGATAGCTCAGTGGGGAGACCAACAGACTGCAATGCAGAGGGTCTCGGGTTGGAACCCACGTCGCGCACCTCTGACTTTCGGAAGTTATATGACTTTTCGAAATTATGTGCGTATTGGTTGACAATTATCTCCTGCTCCGTGCCTTGGAGAGCACGTTAAGCCGTCGGTCCCAGCTGCCATGAATATCTATGGCAGTCGTTATTGGGAGAGTTTCGACACAGAAGATCCCACTGGGTCGAAGTGTCGCCGGTCTGCACTGACTGGCCCCACATAAGATAAGATAAGATACACTTATTTATTTCTTTTTTAAACCCACTCTCATATTAGGGTTCACACTCTATGTCCCGGAGCCATTACTAACATACAACAAATAGACACAAAGAAGAGCCAGACTCAAAACTATAATTTGTGGAACACACAAGTAATTATCCTATCTGGGATTCGAAACCACAACACTGGACACTAAGGTAGCGACAAGGCGGTCGCTTGCCTACTACGACATCGGTGTAATCAATATTACGGTTCGTTACCTTAAGTTCCAAGAACTCTTTGGTTTAGTATTATAACAAACAACACACGGAAACCAACATCTTCTTTCAAGCGATTACTTAATCATTCAATCCACGCTGATTCATCCGCAAAATATAAAACTGCAAAGTCACCACTATAAATTCATAGCTCCAGATATTCATAGCGTCTAGACCAGTCTGTGTGTTGTACTTAATTTAAAATGTATTTTATGCATGTCTAAATCTTAGTTGGTTTGTTTGTCTTGCTTGCATTGTGTACATTTACTTGGCAGTCGGCCAAGTTGTCTTGGCCAGTCAAGGTATAAGCCGATACTGCGTTTTGAGATAGGGTAAGCCTCTTTTTGTAAGGAGCTATGGGGTTGTAGTAAGCGGTTATCATCACCATTCATGATTATTAATGTTGTTTTTTTAAGTTTCACGTACGAACTGCCTCAGCGATTTTGTATATTATAATTGAATGGCGATGTAAAAAAGTGGCCATGAGTTTCTGGCAGGCATTTTCTCATAGCCTCAACTCTTTGCCTGAATCTAGCAACTAACCTAAATGTAAATTCATTAACTTTGACGTTCATAAGTGTTACTTCGTGAACTAAAAGAATAAATATTTTTTTACTTTGTGTCCCCGAAGAATAACGATATGTTAAGATGTTTTATTTTACCCAGCATAAAAAATACTTATTATGTTAAAGCTATCTCAATACGTTTCATCTACAGGAGCTAAACAGTTGACAGGAGCTTTTTAGTAATTATATAAAATATCATGTTTCTCTTATCACAGGTACTTTCTAACATATTATATTAGAAAATACCTGGCCCTTTGGGAGGCTTACACGGAGACATGGGTCCAACGTGAAGAGGCCCTTCAAGAGTTTTAATCAAAGGTGGGATGGAACTCCTACAGCTGCACTAGCCACAGCAGGCATAGGACTATTACTACGTATGGATTTTAATATATGGGCTATGGGTATGGGTGTCTGGTGGACCGGTATATTGCTAACTATGGATGAAAAACGGCGTCTGCCCTGAATACTCTAATAGCATCAATGCTATGGGCAGACGGTGACTCGCCAACTCACTAGATGGGCCCCCAGAATAGCCACTATAGGCATACACGCCAGCAGCAGAGGGCAACACCGGTGCGAGTGGCTAGGGGTGTCGAGCGGTGCGGCGCCGGTTTCACCATAACGGGTCTCGTGACAACGGAGACCCGGAGTGGGTTTCCCCGTAGTTATGCCCTTGAAAATGACACTTCCACCCCCAAGCATATAGCTCTAGCGGCCTCCCTCTGACCGGCCGACCAAGGCAAGCCAGAATTGAGAGTCCTACGGGCACTTTTGTAGTTCCACCCCAATCAACCAGTAACGGCAAGCTGGGGACGAGGCCCTAACCAACTATCTGAGACATTCAGGACCGTAGTGTCGCCACTCACATTCAGCTCACCACAAGCTGTCCTGCGGGTTGTGCGCTTTTATAAAATATGATTATTATTACCTATCTCTGGTAGAACAAATAATCAAGAGATACTTCTTCTTCCTTAGCCTTTATTATTCCCAAGTCACTTGGGGTCGGCTTTTCTAATCTAGCCGGAATTGACTGAATATCAGTTTTTACACGGAGCGGCTGCCACCTGACCTCCGTAACCCGAAGGCTAACGATACCCTAAAGCTAGACCAGTGTCAGGATATTAGAGGGAACTGACTTTCCCAATAACGACTGCCATAGATGTTCATGGCAGCCGGGACCGACGGCTTAACGTGCTCTCCGAGGCACGGAGCAGGCGATAATTGTCAATCAATACGCACATAATTTCGAAAAGTCATATAACTTCCGAAAGTCAGAGGTGCGTGACGTGGGTTCGAACCCGAGACCCTCTGCATTGCAGTCTGTTGGTCTCTCCACTGAGCTATCGCTGCTTCTTTATATAATAAATAATCAAGAGATAGGCAGTTAATTTTCCTCTTGAATTAATACACTTCCATTTACTAACCACACCGATTCCTTATCGTCTCATACTATAACTAATAGCAACAAAGAAACAGGCTTTCAAGGCACATTGAATCCTTGATACATCAGCCACAGTCATACGCTACCAAAGCATTCACTTTACGTCCACAAACAAATATCGAGTGAAAAAACAAAGGTTCTTAATATCACTTCCCTAATATAGTTCCTCTTGAGGAAATACAGTGGCCAAGATATTTATTCTGGTTTGGAGTCGGTGCTTGCCAGATCTAAGCAAATATTTCCTCCGTGCTTCCTTTGTTAAGGTGCTCCCACATATGTGATTGTAGATGAACTGCGCCGTTAAAGCGTATTTATCCAACTTCCTAAAAGCAAAGCTTTGTTTTAAGTCGATCGTAGAATATCCCCAATCCGTGAACTATTTTGACAATATAGTTAACTAGCTTTTGCCCGCGGCCTCGCTCGTATTAATGTAGATTTTGTCAATAAATTTCTGTCCCTCGGGAACACAACTTTTTCCTGAACGAAAGGTTAGGGTATATGTCCTTTTTTAACATGCTTTTATTAGCTTGGTATGTATCTATGAATCTATGTAACGGAATCTTTGAACGTGATTTTCGCCCCTTTCAAACAGACGGATTGATTTGAAACTTTACACACTTATTGAGGACCGATGACAATACAATAATATAGACAAAAAAAATATATATATATATATATAAAATAAACAATAGTTTAAACAAACTAAAAAACATGCTTTAAAAAGTAGAAAATAATTTAATAATTATAATGTAAAAAAGCGTGGGGTGCTTCTAAGATATTTTGATATCATCCACACCCACGCTTTTTTACATTAAAATTATTAAATTATTTTCTACTTTTTACTCTATATTATTATTTATTTATTGTACCCTTGACTAAGTGTGTACGAAATTTTATGATGATCGTTTGAGTTTTTAAGGAGTGAAATCGTAACAAGTAAACAAATTCACATTTGCATTAATATTATTAGCAGAGATATAATATGTGGTTAACAGGTATATGTCGGCCTCGATGGCGTAGCGGTTAGTGTAACCGATTGCCACGCCCGAGGACGCGGGTTCGATTCCCACACAAGTCAAACATTTGTGTGCATGAACATGGATGTTTGTCTTGGTCTGGGTGTTTCTATGTATAATATGTATGTACTTACAAAAAAAAAAGGTATATGTATATTCATTGTCTAGAACCCATAGTACAAGCTCTGCTTAGTTTGGGCTAGATGGTTTTGGGTGTATGTGGTAGAATATTATTATTATTATTATATGCGTCTCTAGATGGCCAGCGATATCCTATGGAAGCTTGAAACACTTACAGTTTTGCTTACTTGACCTTCGAATAAGGAGTCACAGTAGGGAACAAAGATCACTATCCGTATGCCTCGTTCACTGCATAGCGGCTACCCCTGCAGTATGGAAACTACTCACACACCTAGAAACACAACACAAGGAGCGTCTGTAGAGTTGAGATAGATCCTCAGGCAACCTACTCTAGTTAAGGTTCGCTTTAAAATTTGGTTCTAAATTCGAATCCTTAACCATTAAGGTACAGGCCATTATAAAATTGCTACCTTAACGGTTTACGCGTGATTGAGTAACAAATACCCAAACATATTATAAGCGACAAACATTTATAATATTAGTAGGAGAAATTAATTTTCTTATTATTTTTTATGAATATTTCTACTAAAAACAAACACTATTAATCGTACACCATAGCTATACCAAAAAGATCAATTTAAAAAATTTACTTAAAGCCAATGCTATTCTGGGACATAATCTTATTTGTACTGCATTTCCCATATTTATTCTCATCGATCTGAACTCCTTTGTCGTCTGGGCTCTCCCTAAGCAAATACTTCTCCATTGATTCGTTTTGCTGGACGACTTCCAACGCGGAAGCCGGACGGATTCTTTCAGTGTATTGCTGCCTTCCTATGACGAGGGCACTCGCTTTAAACACTGGCGAGCCGAAATTTGGGAATACATTTTTATCTATATATAAATCCAATTCATACATTTATGTTAAATCAAATAAGAAAGACGGCTCAGACTGTTTCGTGGCATGAGTTTGCGTGAGCATAGCAGTACGATTTCAGTGTTGTGAAAAGTCTGATTAGGTAAACTGTTAGACATTTTTCAGTAGTAGCATGAAGCCTGGAAATAAACACTGTGGATAGCAATATACAGAAACTGTTTGAGTGACAGGGTGACATAGTAAAGGACGAGTCTACTACCTACCGGAGATTTTTCCTGTCTCCATTCTACTTCCAAGTGTTTCCTAACGGGAAGAGCCAGCAATACTGATGACATTATAATCAGCGCCAATAACAGGCGTAAACTTACATTCTTGAACGACGGATGCAGTCTTCTATGTATATAATGCAACTACATCAGATATTCATGTCTACCCTAAATTCGAAGGTTTTAATCAATCAGTTAGCATTCTGCAATCTACTGCTGGTCAAAAGCTAGTCTCCATTAGCGACAAGACTGAATACTTGATAGTGATTACTTTCATTTAACAGATTTTCTCTCCATTCCCAGAGTGGACTTCAGAAACGGCCCACCGGTCCACTGGGCAGTCGCCGGCGAGTTTGGAGCCCGCACTCACTTCGTGCTGAACGAGTCTGATCCATCGTCAGCACACCTCGTCGTGGAGAAGGTGGCACGACATGATGAGGGCATCTATAGGTGCAGGATAGACTACGTAGATGCTCCAACTAGGAATTATAAAGTAAATTTGACTGTTATTGGTAAGTATGGTCGCTAAAGACACGTCTATAAAAACTCGCCTATACATACCTAAAAGGGTAGGTAGACTTTAATAATACGAGTTATGCTCCATATTTAACCAGCTGTATTTGGAACTCCAGTTTTAGAATGCGAGCAAGCACACAAGTACATTTCAAGACTCCGCGCCACTATTGCGTCACCAGGGTAGTAAACAGAATATGGTCACTTAAAATAATCAATTTTGTTTTTATCTTACTTCGTAACACAGTTTCGCGTCTATATCCCCGTAGAATTAGGCACGCGTTAAAGGCTTTATTTTCGCCAGGTATGAATTTGGGTCCCAAATAATAGGGATCGAGCCTGTAGCCGTCTACTGACCATAGTTCCAGACTCCAGGCTGCTACTAAAAAATAATTACAAAAAATTTATAACACTTTGACTGATGCGGAAATCTAGACCTCTGTCGCATATACTACCGCTACGCCACTATGGCAGTCTGCTGTAAATTATGATTATGCCTTTATTTAACTACAACAGCTGGATATAATGTAAAATTATAATTATAAAATCTGGCAAATATTTACCTACTTTCACTCACTGAGTATACCTAAGGCTATTCATAAATAAATGGTATAAGAGGAGATAAATGGTGGAAACTTTGCACTACAAAAATATTTTTATATGTTTCTGTTCACAGTTCCGCCAGAGCCCCCTCGGATTTATGACTACGAGGGCACAGAGATTCTAGGCAACATAGCCGGGCCTTTTAGAGAGGGACAAAATGTGCTCCTGTCCTGCCAAGCTGCTGGAGGTAAAATACACTATGATCTGAATAAATGCCAAATATTACTCTTTATCAGCCTAGTGGCGGCACCATTGGATTGCCATGCACATTTATCGAGTTTTATCCAACCGAGTTTTCTATATAATCAGGCATTTTTGTCAGAAACATTCGTTATAATGCAATGTCTAGTGTAGTGTCCCTGCACTCCGCCATTAAAATTCTTTCATCATTTTATTCTCAGCGCATTTTAGAATTCGAAAAACCTCTTATGCAACAGCTTTGTCCGTCCGTCCGTCCATCCATCTGTCTATTATACAACTTTCAACTCAAGAACCGTAAGAGCTAGAGACTCACGGTTAACGCTATTCGACTTAACATAGTCGATATACCTCCGAAATGACTATGACCTTTGACCTCTGACCTCAAAGTCACGTGATACCATCTTTTAACTCAAGAACTGTAAGAGCTAGAGACTCGCGGTCAACGCCATTCGACTCAGCATAGTCGATATACCCTGAAACGACTATAATCTTCGACCTCTGACCTCAAGGTCACGTGGTATCAGGTGACCTTTGCATATTACTTGAACCATTTATTCCAACTCTAAGATTTACGGCAATTCATTGCCGATTCTCACTTGTTTTAATGAGGTTAATCTAACGAGTAGTAGACCGTCCACGAGACCGATTGCTCTTGACTTATTAAGTACACACTAGAGCGCCTAGAACACACCCAATTTAATAAACCTTACAGGCGCTATTAGTCCTTTTTACAACATTAAGTTGCTGAAGCTTACAGCATAATATTAATTCTTTCTTTGTGCCTTTTTGAGGGCATATCTTCTAAAGATTGATAATAATAGGTTTCGTGTAGTGCTAAGTAAAAACACGTATATTTATTAAATTGTCTTAACTTATTATTGCTTCTAAACAGGTAAACCTCCACCAGACGTCTCCTGGTATAGAGGCGAGGAACGACTTGCATTTACAAAAGAAGGTTCAGTGACCCAGCTGCACCTCCCAAACCTGTCTAGAGAGATGACAGGAACTAAGCTGCAGTGCAGAGTCGAACCACCTCTGCTGCAGCCACAGTTCAGAGATGTTACTATAAGATTGTATTGTAAGTATCACTCTTCTGTTTGAATCATGGAACGTCAAAATAACATTTTATCAATGGTGGCAATCGTGTATAAAGTGTATGGTAAGCGATTACCGTCACCATCGATAGCTTGCAATCCTAGGGTGAAATAGTTATAGATAAATTAAAAACACAGAAATAGTATAATAAAAGAGTAAACTGAATGATGCAAACATTATGAGGTGATAAAAGATTAATGTCATATAACCTTATTATATAACTGATACGACAAAACAGCCCGCTTGGGTATAGCCAATTCTGTGTATAGCCTATGAAGAGTTTCAGAGTAGGAACACCAGGTGTCAAGTAAATTAAGAAGTCGCTATCTTCATATCGAAAGCATAAGCATCACTAATTACAACAACATAATGCGTTCTTAATGATTCTAAAAGTATTACTTAGCGCAAGAAAAGCTTAGTTTATTTTAGTTCGATATTGTGTCGTGTCTCTTGTGGGTACAAGGTTAAGCGAGTTCTATGTCGCATAGCTTTCTTAAAATCCCTACTTTAATTTTTGGTTTGAAATCGATCCAAACGGAATCCATAGATTTGGTGACAGCTTTTTTAAAAGCGTCAAGTGATTCGTTTTGGCCGTAAAGTTAACTATTACCGTGTTATAGTATGACAACTACACAGTCGATACAAATATGGCACATGCTGTCTAACTGAGATTGCTGACTATAGTAGAAGCTATCCGTCAATAAGCCTGAATATCATTAGTTACTTCGTCTCCAGTAGAAGTGCGACGCGCACTATATTGTGGTTGCAACCTTGGCACCTTTAAGATTTCGTGAGATGTAATTTATAGTATGTATGTATGTATCTTATGTGGGAGCCAGTCAGTGCAGACCGGCGACACTTCGACCTAGTGGGATCTTTTGTGTCGACACTCTCCCAATAACGACTGCCATAGATGTTCATGGCAGCCGGGACCGACGGCTTAACGTGCTCTCCGAGGCACGGAGCAGGCGATAAATGTCAATTAATACGCACATAATTTCGAAGTCATATACTTCCGAAAGTCAGAGGTGCGCGACGTGGGTTCGAACCCGAGACCCTAATTTATAGTAAGTTAAGGTTTAATATTGCTTATATTGTTCTAGCTACGACTGTATATTTTCCCTTAATATTCTATCTATGATTGAACAATTAACGTCCAGAATATATAGATATCCATTGTCCCGTAATCTGCTGAATCATTACGTACAGCATGGGGTAAATAGCCACCAAATCGCTTGGAAGTTTGCCCAACTGTTGAAATATTCAGGAAGTCAAATAGCTAATAGCAGCAATTTGTATCAATATTGTAGTCGTACCAGCTATATTTTAGTGTTTATGACTCATCAATGAAATATCCTTTAAGCCACCAGCTTAACCATTCAGACATAATAATAAAAGCATTGTATGTCGACACCGACGTCCGACGAATTTGTTTTTTTTGAATCAACAACAAAAACGTCAGAGAATTGTTAAGTACAATGATGATGATGACATCAGGCAGTACTGTGTTTCCATACGTCTCGTCTAATAACTAGCTATAGTCCATAGTCGCCTGTTTTAGAAGCGTCACACACTGGTTATAGACCATAAAAAAGTACTACACTACGGCAAAGCAAACACATGCCACTGGATTTCCTGCCAATAAAATAAAAATAATAATAAAATATTTATTCACCAAATAAAGAAATACACATTCTCAGATGTTAATTAATAATATTACTAAGGAAAAGAATTAATTGTTTTGCCAAAGACTTCCTACACTAGGCTAGGCCTGTCCTGTAGGTAGTCTTTTAATTCACATTTACCATTCATTATTTTTGACTCGACGTAAATAAATATATCATATAAAATGTTTACAATAATTATCAAGATCGTATTTAAAATTTATAGTAAATTATATAAATAAAAATTAACAATTACTTAAATTACATATTTACAGTAATGAAAAAATAAAATAACATTTAAATTTAAATTATATTATACATACCTACTAATTTGAATATTAATAATTTCACAATTATATTATTAGACACTTTTAAATTAAATGTTTTATAAAAGTCACTGTATCATCATAAGACCAGGTAATTAATGTTTCATGTACAGTTAATTTAACTTCGTGCATTGTCATATTGGCCAGGCTACATATTTTGTTAATTCTGTTATACACAAAGGGCTTCATATAGGTACAAAAACGTTGTGCAAATCTGGTATTAACTTTAACGAGAGGAACTCTGTAGACCCGTCTCTTGATCAAGTCTCCATAACCGCTAGAATTGATTATTTCCTCGTGTATCATAAGAGTAATTTTAAAAATATATAGTCTTCTGACACTCAGCACCTTTGTTTCACTGTACAGTGAGCTGGTTGGAAACCTGTAAGGTTTTTTTAGCATAGCTTTCAGCACTGCACGCTGAGCCTTTTCCAAATCTATGAGGTGAGTAATGGCAGCTCCTCCCCAAGCTGCAATGCAGTACGATAAAAGAGATTTGCAAAGAGTTAGATAAACACTCTTTAGCAAGCTCATCGGAGCCACGTCCCGTAGTGTTTTCATAATATAGATGACTTTCCGGACTCTTGCAGACGTGGCAACGATATGCTCGCCAAAGGTGACTTTCTCATCTATAATAATGCCCAGGTATTTTATAGATTTTGCTCTATTTAATCGCATGCAATTACAGCTTGTTGGTGTATTAATATGGATGTCAGTGCTGCAAGCGTGAGCTATGATTTCAAAGCCTGTTGGAGGAGCTGATGCGGCTGTTTTGTGAAAACATATAAAGCTTGTCTTGTTGACGTTTAGTGACAAAAGATTTTTATTCAGCCAGTTAACCACACTATTGAACCCTAATTAATAGCAAGATGCTTAATTTTATTTAGGTTCTAAAACATAAAATTAGTATTTTGCTCTAACTTAAGCAGCTCAACGGAATTACGTCTGAATTACTACTACTTTACAGGAAGCCGCATCAAACATCAAAAAGTTAGATTTCTGCAGCATACAGGTTGTCCAGGCCCTTTGAGCAGACAGTGCTGTTAGCAAAAAGTATAGTGGAATGCTTGCGCTGACAGTACAGCGATTATTCTTTTAAGTATTGGCGTAGAATAATTGCCCTAGTATTGCAGACGAGCATATTCTGCTTGATTTCTACCCTGATAAATTAGATAGAACAATATTCATATAAAGCTACGATCTATACATACATATAAATATGTCTACTTTAATGTCATATGCGTAATAATCTGGTAAAGCAAACTTAAACGTATTTATAGACGAAAGCCTTTTACGGTTGAGGTATTTATTTTCGCTATAAGATTACAACTGCTTAGACACGTGGCTCCATAATTAGACTTTTCTTACCAGGAGCAAGATCGTTCATACATTTGTCTTGAAATCATTTGTCCGTTGTTTACATGCTAGGCGATGCGGCAATAATTCCTAGATCTAGATATGCGTTTAAAGAACCATTTTTAACTGGAACGCAGTAATTAAATCAGGAGATATGCTTTGGTACTTCATCATCATCATCATTTCAGCCTATTGCAGCAAAATTATAATATAAGATATATATATTGCAGCAAAATATTGCCTTGTGGCGCACCCTGGGGGAGGCTTATGTCCAGCAGTGGACTGCAATAGGCTGAAATGATTTGGTACTTACTTAATATTTATTCTGCAGTAAAACCTCAGTACGTCCGAGTGACCGGCAGTGGTGCGACCAGAGCAGGCATGGACAAGTCGTTTGTTTGCACCACACGCGGGTCTAAGCCAGCACCGAATATTGAGTGGTTCATCAACTCGCAGTTAGTGGATTCCACATTGACACAGGTAAGAATATAAATAACATTAAAGATGAAGAAAAGAAGAAGAAGAATGCACTGTCAAACTAACTATTAAACAAAATACAATACAAGAATGTTTAAACATATTCGATTGCACGGATAGCGTACTAGATTAAGTGGTCGCCTCGCCACCGCCACTGCTCCGAGTTTTGTGGGTTCGATTCTCATACGGGACAAAATTTATGCAATCCACAAATAGTTGTTCCGAATCTGGTTGTTCTTTGTTCCGTTATTTCAAAGTTTGCAAAGTTCCCTGCAACACATGATTTTTGTCTAGTGCGGCAATTCTATTCATCAAAAAATTATCTTAATCAAATACTTCGAGAGGGTAGGCGGATAAGAGAAAGACTAACAGCACCGTCCTTCCATAAAGTTCTTTAGGAATTACTTAGCGAAAGAATAAAACACAGTTATGTGGATTTAAATTAAATGCAGAATTAATGTGGTTGCGATTGTTTAAGTCGGCAGCACGCCATTTATATCGCATCGCGAGTTATAAGTTCAATCTCAAGAACGAAATTGTCCACAAATAGCCCTATTTGAGATATAATTGTCACGAAATTCTCACTTTTCACGCTTTGCACGGTGATTATACTGAATAGACATTGAAAAGTAGCAAGAAGACAACATCATATACAGAGAAAGCTTTGGCGACGTATGTATGTATGTATCTTATGTAGGGGCCAGTCAGTGCACACCGGCGACACTTCGACCCAGTGGGATCTTTTGTGTCGACACTCTCCCAATAACGACTGCCATAGATATATATATATATATATATATATATATATATATATATATATATATATATATATATATAGGCACGGAGTAGGCGATAATTGTCAATCAATACGCACATAATTTCGAAAAGTCATATAACTTCCGAAAGTCAGAGGTGCGCGACGTGGATTCGAACCTAAGACCCTCTGCATTGCAGTCTGTTGGTCTCCCCACTGAGCTATCACTGCTCTTTTGGCGACGTAACTACTGTATGATATTAAAACTAACAATGTCTTTAGTGAACGAATGAATCGTGCTATCGAACTTTGCCCGAGTTACTATATTCGCGCTTACCTGACAAAGTTAAGCTCACAGTTGTTCAGATTGTATAGAAACTTAGTGTGTCACGTTTCTGCAGCTATTATATTCATAGGGCACGGATATCACAGTGGGTTATGTGGTCACTGCCAGTAAGACAAGTTTTTTTATACAACTTAGGTTGCTAACAAGTTTACGGCCCATCTGATGGTACTCTTAAGTGGTCACAGTTGCCTACGAACGCCTGCAATACCAGAAGCATCACTTGCGCGTTGCCGATCCTTTAGGAAAGGAAGTGGGAAGGCGAAGGAGCGGGAAGTGGGAAATAAGGTGTTTAGGCCTCCGGCACTCTCACTCACCGAACGAAACACAACAGTAGGAATACTGCTATTTCACATCAAAATTCTGTGAGATCCTTCCCCGGTCCAGCCGGCCATGCTGAAATCAGCAAGGCTCTACTACTCATAATTTCGATTCCTCACAGGCCTAAACGTAGTTACACGTCAATAAATACATACATACATACATAGATTCACGCCTATTTCCCAGAAGGGTAGGCAGAGACTACGGATTTCCATTTGCTACGATCCTGACACACTTCTCTGGCTTCATTCACTTTCATCACATTCCTCATACACGCCCGTCGGTTCAAGGTGCTCTTAACCTGGCCTTTGTCCAGAACGCCTCCGATCTGATCAAGAAACGTTCGCCTAGGTCTTCCTCTTGCAACTGTTCCATTCACACTAGCCTTATAAACTTTCTTAGAATTTTTTCAAGTCAATAAATAAATGGAACATATCAATCTTTTTTTATCCATCATTAATAAAAACATACTTATTTGTAGAACAACGCCTGTTTACATTCGAAATATTAGCCGAACCCTATGACACCATAATATGCGAGTAAATATGGGCAATATGGGCCTCTTCAATAATATTGTCAGATAGAATCGAAAAACATCTATTATCCATCTATACCAGTGTTGGGATATAACAATCGCAACGTACGCAGAGTGAAGTCCAAATTTTGGCACTGATGGGACACACACTTTTCCATTACTTTTAAACTTAAGTTAAACTTAAATAATTTAAAATATTTATCTATTATTATTTGTATTGCCTGCTCACTGACAATACTAGCCTTGACTTAAATGGAGGCAGTTTCCGACTTCCGTTTAGTTAAGCGGAAGGTGTGGTGTTGCCAGTGAGCGGAAATGAAATCATAGTTGTAGTATTTGTTTTATATTTTTAGTTTTTATTATTGTTCTGTTTCTTTTGTTTTTTATTTTTTTATTTCTTCATGTTTTGCGTGTCCCCTTTTGTGTGCCAAAATAATTTTTTTTTTCTTCTTTCTTTCTTTATTTACTTTACTTATTTTTCAAACCTACCAGTATTCTTAAATATTTTCCTTTCTCCTTAGGTGGAAGTAGATGGAGAAGTGACGAAGAGTGTCCTAACCTGGCATGTCAGGAGGGAAGATAGTGGCAGACAGCTTGCATGCAGAGTTTCCAATCCATGGTTCCCAGCACACACTTTGGAAGACTCGGTCACATTGGACGTTATGTGTAAGTATTACATAATTATATAGTGTTGATTATTTTAAATAAGTGGAATTAGGTTTGTAGGGAATAAACGTTTATTTTAACGGAATAACAATTTTATGTACACAGTTACTCGTAGTGTCGGAATAGAGAGAGAATATATCATAAAGTATAGAGTAGCCAAAGACACAGTCTAACAAAACTAACATTGCAAGGCGAGAAATTTAAATTAACATTTCAATATATAGTTAAAAATGTATACTATGTATAAGTAAACAAGTGAGAATCGGCAATGAATTGCCGTAAATCTTAGAGTTCGAAAAAATGGTTCAAGTAATATGCAAAGGTCACGTGATACATCGTGACCTTGAGGTCAGAGGTCAAAGGTTATAGTCATTTCGTGGTATATTGACTATGCTGAGTCGAATGGCGTTGACCGCCAGTCTCTAGCTCTAGCTTACGGTTTTTGAGTTGAAAGTGGTATAACAGACAGACGGACGGACGGACAAAGATTGTATAAGAGTTTTTTGGAACTCTAAAACTACCAAAGTTTTATCTGGGCTAAATCGTGACTACATACATAGCCCAAAGCAGTAAGCGAAGGTAACCCTGGACATACCACACACATATTTTGCTACTTATGTGCCAGCTACGTTCTTGAGTATCACGTAATAAGAGGCAAGATGCAGCATATTTGCTGACTGCAAGTTGCTTTTAAGACTCGAATATCCTAATAGAAAATACAACAACTCTTCGACCAAATTAGCCAGAGAAGCTTCAGAAGAAATCGACGACGGAGTTCTTAATTTTAGCAATTATTTATGTTAACACAAGATTTAGCCCGCGACTTTGCTTGCTTAAATGTAGGCTAGTAATTACGACGTGAAAGCGTAACAAACAAACAAACAAACTCACATTCGCATTTAAAATATTAAATATACACATTTTTAAAAGTATTTAATACTTGGTAAGTAAATTTTTAATAATAGTATCAACGTTCGTGATATGTATATTTTTATTTGTACATATTAAATCTGATTTCAAATATTTCCGTTCCAATTAACTATTATATAAAAGGTTACTATAAAATCGCCATCAATAAACACGAACAATTCAAACGAACACAATACAATGGCGGACAAAATAATTGACCCAGTAACAAAAACAAGTGAAAATCCGGACAATATATCAAATGTACACCACACACTAGATATCGGAGCGGCGGAGCTTCGTTGTTTGCCGGCGTCGTGTGCCAACAACTTTGTCCCAAGTTTAAATATTATCGCGAGCTAGACTCGTGCTCGCTCGTGATACAAAGTGACGCAATACGGGCTTATTATGACGTATATTTGCTATTGTTTATAAACTTACCCAATTGGAAAACATATAGGTTAATGATATAGTATATCTTTTTGCGTTTGTCTGTTTGTTGTTGTGAAATCTGAACTTCATAATATTGTCTTCTGTTTACGCGAATGTTATTCATTGAAATTAAACTACTATATATGAATTTTATCGCGTTATTTACCACAGATTCTCGCTAAAGAACACCAATTCCTACCAAGGATGCTTCGCGAAGCTATTGAAATCAAAAAACATCCTAATTTCAATAGAGAAGATGGTTGGAATGTACCACCAGCTTGGGATCCAGTCATTCAAATAGTCAAACCCAAGAAGAAGCAAACCATAGCTAGACTTCATGATACTCTGAGCTCAATCTGCGTAGATAGAAACACCAATGATTAAATTATGTTCGGGTACTTTGAAATAACGACACTGGAACATTGAGACAACTACCATCTTAGTCTCCCCGTGACCATGGCTGCTGAAAAGCAACCGAAACGTCGGGGAAAGTGTAAACTTAAATATAAATAGTTATAATAGTTTTAATAATTTAATTAGCTTAAAAATTAGTAAAATTTAATAGTATCTAGTAATAGTATGAGAGTTTCAAAATTTTGTAATAAAGTGTAAATTAAATAACGTGATAAAATCCGTATATAGTAGTTTAATTTCAATCTGAACTTCAGTTGTTTAACGTGCACAACGCCACAATGCGCACAAACATACTTTAGACACACGGTTGTATAAGCGCGTAGCGGTTGAAAGACATGTATCACACCCACACTGCGCCAGAAATATTTTAGACTCAGTATTAGAAAGCGAACTGTACACCGATCATATAAAGCATCACCTCCGTCCTTATGATAATTTGCTAAAAGTAAAACACAATGAGATTATTCTTAACCCAGGAATTTAACCAAGGACCTCACAATCGTCCGAAATCGCAAGAATCATGTACCATGGGATTAACGGATCAATAATTTATTGTTTAATGTCAGGATTTAATAATAGTTAATCAATATAGTCTAGATAAAAATATACGTCGTTTCTTGTATTAATTGCCATCAAAATAATTTATCAGAATTAGGTAATAATTGTTACATAACCGGTATAAGGTACATTTGATGGCTTTCAATTAATTGCTTTGAAGCCAATAGCAAGCGTGACTGCGACCCTAATTTGACTCGTGCTGCTGGACTTAACTGACAGCCAATTTTTAGTAGAAGTTAGAATAATATAGCACTGTGTCCTACAGTAAGAATGATTTTATCGGAAGCTGTTAATAATAATAATATTCTATCACATACACAAAATACCATCTAGCCCAAACTAAGCAAAGTTTGTACTATGGGTACTACACACTAGATAAACATACATATATACTTTTTTTTGTAAATACTTTCATAATATACATAGAAACACCCAGACCATGACAAACATCCATGTTCATTCACACAAATGTTTGTCTTGTGCAGGAATCGAGCCCGCGATCTTAGGCGTGGCAGTAGGTTACACTGACCACTACGCCATCGAGGCCGACTATTACACTGTTACCGCATAACTAACAAAAGTAGATGTGTTGTGTCAACAAGTTTATGTTGAGCTTTCCGTTCGCATCAGACGTCGTGAATAATATATACACATACGTGAAAACTGCTACATAGTTACTGCCTTGTTAGTTTATGATGTAACTCAGTTTTAAGCTACGGGATTGTGTGGTTCCAGGTTTGGAGTCTTGAGTTTTAGTTAGATTGTTCTCTGTAACCAGCAAATGTGGTAGACGTCAAAAGACTTGACAATTACATTTTTTTTAAAATTATACTTCTCCCGCACCTGTCATAATGTCTGTGTCACGGAGGACTTTACAAACATTTGACTTTACACCCATACTAGAGACACCGAAACAACTATTTGTGGATCACACAAGTTTTTGTCAAGTGTGGGATTCGAACCTACAATACTCGGTGCAGTGCCAGCGGCGAGGCGCCCACTTAAACTACTACGCCATCTGTGCAGTCATTAAAACTAAAGCAGCTTATTATTATTATTATTATTATTATTATTATACAGCTGGCTAAAGATGTACGACATGTCTGCCTTACACCATCTCTGAATGAGTGGCTTTCAGAAGTGGCAAGAATCTTAAATATGCACCTATGTTTTGATTTTTCGATTTCGAAAAAACTCTTATACAACAGCTTTGTCTGTCCGTCCATCCGTTTGTCTGTTATACAACTTTCAACTCAAGAACCGTAAGAGCTAGAGACTCGCGTCAACGCCATTCGACTCAGCATAGTCGATATACCTCGAAATGACTATGACCTTTAACCTCTGACGTCAAGGTCACGTTGTATCACGTGACCTTTGCATATTACTTAAACCATTTTTGCGAACTCTGAGATTTAAGGCAGTTCATTGCCGTTTCTCACTTGTTAATTCTTAGCTAAACAACTCCTGCTCTTTGTTTTCTAAATATTTTAACAATGTACACACAAAAAACCTAATCTAGGAACAACCATTTATGGATGATAAACAAACGATATCGAAGTCACTGTCGCTCTGCTAGTTACTCGCTAACTACGACCACAATCGATATGTATATTTTAATATTTGTTTGCCATATGGGCTGTAAAAGTTTCATCAGGAAGTTTCTTTGTTCTACTAAAAGGAAAACACTAGAATTAACTACAAACTAAATTAATTATTTACTAACTACTTGTTACTTGTGGAGTGAAGAAAAACGAATGTGCACTTCAAAGTAATCAGCTAATTCTATCAAACCATTGGCAAACTACATTGCATTTATAAGTCGCTGCTAATTCTCAATATAAAGCCTCCAAGTATCCCGGTCAAAGCTTACAGAAAATTTGTTCCTAGAACTCGGTCGACGAAGGCTTTACCTCTCACATTGAAATACTTCTTAATACCAAAGTACCACGATACACTCAATAAGAAATTACTTTCTTATATTTAGTATTTACATTTATATTATAACTGCTTCTACTTCAACGATCAGATCCGAAAATACATAATTGGTAGAAACTCTAACACTTATAAGCTATTGAAATTGCGAATTCTAAGCTATAGTTAATTCCTCAACAAGTATCGAGGCAGCCATCATTATATAATAAATATGTGCCAGACTCCGTCCCGCTACTGAGTACTTATTGGCAGAAATTTCAATAACAATGCTTTATGATTAGCCACAAACATATTATGTCGAAAAAAGGAAGTACCCAGTTACGAGTTTTGTTGCTATATAGATATAATTTAAAATGTAGAAGAATCATTGGACTAATTAGACCTCCGTGTAGAATTAAATGCCCAGAAAAGGGAAAATTAGAATACGAGCCGAGCGTGGGAATACAAAACACGTAACGCTTAAAGGTTTTCCAGAAGATTATGCCGCCCACATTTTGTCAGCTATATTTAGGTGAAACAGGATCTTTAAAATTCAACATGGGAGTGAGAACGCAGTGAAGAGACAATTTTTTCCATTAAATATTATATTATACACCGTAATAGACACGCCTTATATTAAGTGAGGCGAAAACTCAAACGTACCAAGCAAAATATGCGCACAACACTGATATACCTATAGCTTAAATCTATTTATTTAGGTAGTATATAATAATAATATCAGCCCTGAATATAAACAATTCTACTGCTGGGACGGGCCTCTTCTTAGTGTGATAAGGGTTAGGCTATAATGTACCACGCTGGCTTAGTTCCGGTTGGCAGCTTTCACATATCATCGAGAAGATTATAAAGAACTCTCATGAGACATACTGGTTTCCGTTTCAGTTCACGATGTTTTCCTTCACCGTTAATCTTCTCTCTTAGCCTTTATTATTCCCCAGTCACTTGGGGTCGGCTTTTCTGGTCTAACCGGATTTGACTGGATATCAGTTTTTACACAGAGCGGCTGCCACCTGACCTCCGCAACCCGAAGGCTAACGATACCCTAAGGCTAGGCCAGTGTCAGGATATTAGAGGGTACTGACTTTCCCAATAACGACTGCCATAGATGTTCATGGCAGTCGGGAACAACGGCTTAACGTGCTCTCCGAGGCACGGAACAGGCGATAATTGTCAATCAATACGCACATAATGTCGAAAAGTCATATAACTTCCGAAAGTCAGAGGTGGGTTCGAACCCGAGACCCTCTGCATTGCAGTCTGTTGGTCTCCCCACTGAGCTATCGCTGCGTTCCTTCACCGTTAATGTGAATGATAATTAATAACTTAATATGCATATGACTTTGGAAAGTCGGCGAAGAGTGCCTTGGGATCAAACTCGAGACCTCTGCAAGGCAGTAATCTTTGAGACCTGTTTTAAAAATTACCGTATTTTATTTTCAGTAGATTTCCTATTTTCTTCTTCTTTTTTCTTCCATATTTCATCATAATCACGTTTTAGCAATCAAAGTGTAAAGTTAAAAGCAACATTAAACAAACTATGCAAACGAAGCACTTTAACAGTTTGAAACTATCATGACAGTGCTGAACGCAAACAAAACTCAGAACAAAGTTTCGCACTCCATTATATTTAAACAGAAATAGTGTGACAACATGTAAACTCGTAACATCAAGTTGAACATAAACGAGTAAAGAGATTACTTCAAAAACGTAAGCTTTCACAGCCAAGTTTATCTCGTCAAGTTAAAACATTATCGCGTATTGTCAACTGTACGGCCTCAAGTGTAATTGTGACAAATGTTGGTTGCGAAGTTTGGCCAACTTTTGTGTGTTAGTCTTAGGTAATTATGATTTATCAAAAATATGCTTTATATTGTCTTTCAACGGTAGAATTCATGTTGATATTTTTGTGTTACCCGTGACATCGTTTTGAGTCCATATTGCACACAAGACTAATCGGTCTACCCGAAAATACCAACGTGCGTTTTTAAAATAATTTATATGATAAATACCTCTTCTCACCTCTTACGAAAGTAATAAGCATTATGTTTTTTATTCATCATTTTAATTGGGGTGTAAAATATGCTATGGATTACAGTTTATTGCCCCAATAGATGAGAGGCGTAGACATATTATTGTGTTCTCGATTCTTGATTTTGATTCTCAATATTATAACGCAAACTACTCCCAGTTTCCATTAACCATAACACCTTTATTTACCCAAAACCCTGAAAATACATTTCTTAAACCGAAACAACAACATTTCCAATAATCTCGTCCAACATTGGCCCAAGCTAACAAGTAAACACTCTACCAAAATTAACAGTCAACTTATTAAACTTTTTGAAGTTGTTTGTTAACTTATACGTGTGCGGGGATGTTAAATAATTTTGTTATGATATAAACAGCAGAGTGTGCCTCTGGGATTGTAGACGGACGGCTTAAGTTTGACAATGATGGAATAGGGAAGTGTAGGCTTTTATAGCCGTGCTGAAGGTGCGACAAAGCGGTGGGTGGCAAGGAGTGCAT
This sequence comes from Catocala fraxini, assembly GCA_930367265.1. NCBI lineage: Eukaryota > Metazoa > Arthropoda > Insecta > Lepidoptera > Erebidae > Catocala > Catocala fraxini. The sequence goes on along the minus strand of OV884040.1, from coordinate 2,587,225 downwards.
TAAATCAAATATGGCTGCCGTCAGTTAGTACAAAAACAGCATAAAATTTTGTGATAAGATTTCTTGTTACTTTCTGGACAAAGATTCGTAAAGTAAGATTTCTGTTTGCTTTAGGAGCAAATTGGAGTAGATTAAAACTCTTTATACGAAAAATATATATTTCGGATGGCGTCGTGGTCTAAGTGGTTTCATCGCCACTGTCGCTGTTTCGAGTATTGCAGGTTCGAATCCCACACGGGACAAGAAATTGTGTGATCCACAAATGGTTTGTTCCGAGTCTGAATGTTCTTTTTGTTCGTTGCTTGAATGTTTGTAAAGTCCTCCGCGACACAGGAATTATTCATAGTGCGGGAGTTGTCTTTTCACATAAAAGGAATAAAAACAATTTAGGACAATCTTGGCTACTACTGAAGATACATACATAGATTCACGCCTGTTTCCCAGAGGGGTAGGCAGAGACTACGGATTTCCATTTGCTACAATCCTGACACACTTCTCTGGCTTCATTCACTTTCATCACATTCCTCATACACGCCCGTCGGTTCAATGTGCTCTTAACCTGGCCTTTATCCAGAACGCCTCCGATCTGATCAAGAAACGTTCGCCTAGGTCTTCCTCTTGCGACTGTTCCATTCACACTAGCCCTATATACTTTCTTAGTCAGTCTTTCCTCGTCCATTCTTTCTACATGCCCAAACCAGCTTAACATACCCTTTTCTATTCTTGTCACTATATCAACTTTCATGCCGCATCTCTCTAATCACACTATTCCTTATTCTATCTTTCAGAGTCACACCACATATATTTCTCAGCGCTCTCATTTCTACAGCATTTATTCTGCTCTCATGCTTCTTTTGCCATACCCAACTTTGACTTCCATACATAAGTGTGGGCACTACTGAAGATATAGCATAATAATGCTTTAATTATAAAATTATCTTATCTTACATACCAACGCATTATCAACACCAACGATATAGTCTGTTTATTACAATGCCTGACTTCGTGCTGTTACTAAGACGTTCGAAGTAAGCTCTACAGCAGTTTGTCCGATCTTAGAGCAGAAACTGAGATCTGTTCGTAAGATCCCAGTTTAATACACGCTCCACCTATTCAGAGTCTGGAGAGGCTGGTAATCTTTAATACAGGTCTCCTAGTACAGACACCAGTCCCTCACACAGATTGTACTATATTATGAATTATATGTAACTAGATACCTACTATTGTCTTGTTTTTGTAAAACTGTGTGAGAGAACAAATAAAGTTATTTGTATTGTATGTAAGTGAGCGTGATCTCGGGTTTACGTCTCTTAATCTTCGAGTCAAAGCTAAAGTAATAATGATGGATGTTATCTATTCATCTATTCTACTATTATAAAGTGAAAAGATTAGATCATTTGTTTATAATTTTATATCTAAAATAAATAAATATATATATTATATATTTATTTATTTTAGATATTATATTATAGATATTATATTAATTTATATATATATAATAATAAATATATATATAAATTAATAATAATAATAATATTCTACCACATACACACAACATCATCTAGCTCAAACTAAGCAGAGCTTGTACTACGGGTTCTAGACAATGGATAAACATACATATATACCTTATTTTTGTAAATATGTACACATTATACATAGAAACACCCAGAACAAGACAAACATCCATGTTCATGCACACAAATGTTTGACTTGTGCGGGAATCGAACCCGCGACCTCGGGAGTTGCAGTCGGTTACACTAACCACTACGCCATCGAGGCTGACATTGTTTGTTTGTTTGTTTGTAAGAATTTAACTCAAAAAGTACTCAACCGATTTTAAACATTCTTTCACCTTTAGGAATATTATCACCGAGTAACATAAGCTATATTTTATTTTAAAAAGTACTGTTGCTAAGCTAAGCAAGCCTACTTTTACGCGAACGAAGCCGCGGGCAAAAGCTATATCAAATAATAATAAGAAGCACTTTCTTTAAATATGCATCCCTATGTATGCAATACTCTCTTTATGGAAGAGATTATTTCTGTCATGGGTATCATTTACTATCAGATGCGCCGTAGGTTCATCTCCCACTAGAGGCATTAAAACAGAGACATTTAATTTTATTCAAAACAAGTATTTACCATAAAGTTTAGTATAACTGTAGGTATATAAATATACTTAGACTTCATTTTCATTTTACTAATAACTCAAACTTATTAACAAAGTGTCTTAATTTAGACACATGTTTTATCTATATATATAAAACTATTCCGTTACTGAGTGACTGACAGACAACGCACAGCCGAAACTACTGAACGCAAGAAGCTGAAATTTGGCATGTATGTTCCTTGGAGAGTGTAGGGGAGCACTAAGAGAGGATTTTTAGAAATTCCACTCTGAACGGGGTGAATGGGGTGAAACCCGATATTCACACGGGAACGAGACTTACGCGGGTGAAACCGCGGGAAAACTACTAGTTACTTATATAACTTTTTAAATTATCATTCTATAACAACCGTTCATTGACCCCGTGGCATAAGTTAACACTGAAATTGGCATCCGACCTTTAGGTCACGGGTTCAATTCTCAAATCAGACAAATTATTATTAGGTATTATTAAGAAAATTCTCAATAGCAGTACAGGATCTGGCAAAATAGCCTGCGATAAGCAGAATTTTTTTTTTGTTTACCCCTTCTGTATGTTATATAGATAACTGCCTCCGTGGCGCAGCGGTAGTGAATGCGACTGCTGTGCATGAGGTCTCAGGTTCGAATCCCGGGTCGGGCCAATAAAATGATTGCGTTTTTCTGTTTAGAAATCTCAATACGAGCCTGGAGTTAGGCAGTTGGCGGTATTAGACAGCGTGCCTCGAAAAGCACGTAAGTAAAGCCGTTGGTCCTGAGCCTGATTTCTCTCCGGTCGTGTCGGATTACCGTCCCATCGGATCATGAGGGTTAGGGAACAGAGAGTGCACTTGTGTTTGCGCACACATTTGTGCACTATAATATCTCCTGCGCATATGGCTAGTCTCCGTTAAGATTGGCCGCCGTGGCCGAAATTCGGTCTGGAGGACATTATTAATAATATATATAGACGTAAGTAATAAATCTATATCAATATTATAAAGAGCAAAGATTAGATTTTTTGTTTGTAACGAGGTATATCAAGAACTACTATTACTGTTATTTCACCAGTATAAAGCTATATTATCACTGAGTAACATAGGCTACGTTTTATTTTGAAAAAAGGTACGGTTACTAATATTACCTGACCTACTTCTACGCGTGTGAAGCCGCAGGCAAAAGCTAGTGTAAAATAAATTCGAAATATATTCTAAATTAAAGAAATACACACGCAATTTCACTGCGTAAAAGTATTCACCTACATAAACGCCTAATTTTCAAAAGATCATAAAAACAGACGGCCGTGATAATTTACAAAGCAATCTATACACACGGCAGAATTCAAATTCAAATTTCACCACACTCCCATACTAAACAGTGCTAGAACAACTTTTTATACCGCACGCGGGAAATTACAAATAAAATTCGTTATTTTCAAAACTTATTTTATGCACGTACGAAATGCAGTAATACGAGTTGCAAAACAAAACAAACAAACATCGTAATAATTGTACTGTAGCCTGTTCCCCAGGTTCAGAGTGGGACAAAGACTATGAAAATATTTTATATGGTTTTCTGCCTACGATTAGGTACTCAACGAGTGTAAAAATTGATTTAGCTGATATCCAGTGGACGGCAATATTATATTAAAAAGGAAATCTACAAAAAATGTGTAATTACGTGGAAAATTGCATTATAGTAACTATTGCCTTGCCCATCTATTTTCTATATGCCCACTTATAATAATTTTCAATGGGATTGTAACCAACTATAGGCTACATTAGGCAGGCTGGCTGACTGTCAATTTAAATAAATCACAAATTTAATTCGATTTCATACCATTAACATATATTGGAATTTTGTTAGAATATATTTTAAAATCCCTGATTCTGTGCACCGATTTTAAATATAAAAGCTCTTCAAAATTCAAGTTGCGGTTTGCTTTTCTGGGCTGCCAATATTGATAGAAATGAGCTTTAGACAAGCTAACCTTAGTTGATAACCAGTCTGTTCTGTATACGTAAGATTATACATAACCAGATAATAATAAAGATCTTTAGGTTATGTTTGATTGTGGTAACCTACTCCGCCAGTTAAGACTATATGTCAATAGATGTATCGTTTCTTTAGTTTTTTGCTGATCTATGTCCAAGCATTATGTAGGTCCGACTTTGTCAGAGCATTCGTGCTTTGAATAAACAATTTTGCCGTTGTCTGCCCCAATAGAAATATTCACTTATCTTCACGCTTTGTTCATTCGGTGTGTGAACACTCCTGTATGTATTAAAATATTCTAGAACTGAAAAAGTGAAGTGAAAACGTGTAAGGAGCTTTTTGGTTTAATATTAATTCAAATACTGCCTGGCATTTCTAATTAAATTGCTTCGACGCTAAGCGGTTGTGAATTTGACTGCTGCATGGGCTTTGGATTTGATTCCCGAGTTTGACAACGTGATACTATCTAATGGTTGTTTTCAAGAAAAAGTTATTGAGTTTTTCTGTTAAGAAATCTCAATAGCAGCCCGAAGTTAGGAAGTTGACGGTGTTAGACAACCCCGTGCCTCGGAAAGCACGTAAAGCCATTGCGTCTTATCTTCTCCAGTCGTGTCGAATTACCATCCCATCGGATCATAAAAGTTAAAGAACAGAGAGTGCACTTGTGTTTGCGCACACACTTGTGCACTATAATATCTCCTGCGCAGATGGCCAATCTCCTTTAAGACTGGCCGCCGTGACCGAAATTCGGTCTGGAGGACATTATCTAATGGTGGTAAGTGTTGGTGGTCTCTCAAGTAATTACCAGCAACAGCACGGATCCTAGAACTGTGGCTAGTCAACGGCGATAGGCTTGCATATTACTTGAAATATAAAACCAACTTGCGAACAGGTCAAACCTGGAGCAATGTTTAAGTAATAGACCTATGCATATCCCATCGGGAATATGCTTATGATATTATATATATATAACTTTCTATCAGAGAACTGTTAAGTTACAGAACTTTCAATAAGTACTCAGGGGGTCTACCGTGAAACGCGTTATACGCAATTGCGTACGTTCGTTCGTGCTTATTCTTACCATGAAACATAATTCGCGACGACATTCGTCATGAATATCGTCGTATGACATTTGTACGTCCTAAAAAATCCGAAGTGTTTTCATGGTAGGTATATGCTTATTATTTCTTTCGTAATTCGTTTCGGCACGTCATTGCGTAAAAACATTTTCACGGTAGACCCGCAAGTCTAACAATACTATGCGTCGGGCGTAGTCGATTTTAGGTAAAGGAGTTAAAGTTGTTATAAAGGAACCGAACTCCAGCAAAACGCTGCACCTGACAGTTTGGCTTTACTTACACCGGTTGCCTGTAATAGTAGTACTTCCCCGAGCGTTCATTTGTACCAAATAACTGACAACTATGAATTTTTCCACTCGTCATCTCTAACCTTCTTCTCTCTAACCTTTATTATACAAATGTCAGTTTTTACACGGAGCGGCTGCCACCTGGCCTCCGCAACCCGAAGGCTAACGATACTCTAAGGCTCAACCAGTGTCAGGATATTATAGGGCACTGACTTCTCAATAACGACTGCCATAGATTTTGCATTGCAGTCTGTTGGTCTCCCCACTGAGCTATCGCTGCTCGTCATCTCTAACTAACCCCTCATAAACATGATAGCTAATTACTAATTGTCGTTTCAACGAGGTATTTCAAAAGGATAATAATATGCCCTGTAGGCATATAAACTGTCCCACTACTGGATATTGGCCTCCTTTTAGTGTGAGAAAGGTTAGGGCATAGTCCACCACGTTGACCTACTGTGGTTAGCTGGCTTCACCTATATTCGAGAACATTATAGAGAGCTCTCAGACATGCAGGTTTCCTTACGATATTTTCCTTTATCGTTAAAGCAAATGATAATTAACTAATTAATAGGTACATTACTTCGAAAAGTCAGAAGTGCGTGCTCTGGGATCGAACTCCAGACCTATTCGTGGCAGTCCAACGGTCTTCCACTGGGCTCATTTTAAAAGGTTACACTACCAAAATCCTATTATTCTATTAAACTTAAACAAATTGAGACATAATTACTTACTTACTTACTTATCGTGTCGATGGCAACACATTTTATATAATTGTGGACCAGTCGGCAACGCAACATAATGCGAAAGCAGTTTCTGGACGCCAGTGGCCGAATGACAGATAATATAATTAGTTAAATCAGTGACAATAACAGCAAGCGAACAAAAAGTTATTTAAACATACTAAATATAAACACATTAAAAGTTAAACATTTACAGTCGTATAAAGTACAGAATTAGGTTAAACAGCATAAATTAATGTGACTCGGAACCCTAGGCTGGCTCCTAAATTTAAGTAACCAGTCACTATAATGTTATTTTAGTATGTCCTATTTTCGGTTAGGTAAAATTTTATGATAATTATATTCGTTTTTAGAGATACTTTGGAAATTAAGTGTGACGCAGGCATAACTTTTTTTATCAGACTGTATCTAAAAGACAATTGTGTAGTCCTTAAGACTACGTACGATGTATTACACCCACATTTATTCAGCTTTATTTCTTACGTTATAAGACAAGAAATAATCAGTACAATACTTTAAAACTTGTATGCCTCAGTGGCACAATGATAGTAAATGCAACAGCTGTCAGTGCAGTGCAAGACGTGACGAACCGAAAATGCTGGTTTCCTTTTCATAACATGACTTAGGTATGGATATATACATAAAAAATATAAATCAAAAGTTTGCTTGGCGATCTACAGTGTGCTCTCTATTTTTCCAGTCGAGTTGGTTGACGCTTGGAGAACATTTTAAAGCTGTCCTCCGTGCTTTTTTATAATATGAAATATTCCATATCTATTGTTATTGATTTCATTCAATATTATTATTTAACATAGTATCATGTCACATAAGTTTGTTACGCGTTACTACCTAAAGGGAATCGCCGATGCAGCACTCGAATGACGCATATCGATTAGATCGCAATAAACATCGCGCGACGGAAACGGCTAGCTCGCTATGCACTTTTGGACATTTTATGACGCACGAAATATTGTGAAATCTTGTCTTCCTAATTTATGCAATAATTTAATTGTTCACTCTATATTCATACTTCGAATAGGAATTTAGGCTAATTAGAAATAACTATATTGTAAAAGTTTTTTATTTTAAATTAAATTAAAGTTTAAGTTTTAAATTGGTTTTTTTTCGCTCCTCCGATCGCAGCTAACGTAATTGGCGCAGTCGGTAGGATATTCGCGGGCCGGTTCGCGAGCTTAGGGATCTCTAATATCGATATCCGTGTACGCGAGTCGCCCGGGCGGCTATCAAGCCCCGTCGCCGAATATCCGAATCTACGGTCCAGCTGCAGTTCCAGAGGAGGAATCCAGACATTGATTCACGAGAGAACCAGATATGAAGTCTATGTAAGTACACTTGAATTGCTCTAGTGTTGCTTCCCCTTTTTATTCCCTAAGTGCGTAATCCTCTTCCAAGATTTTTCACCGGGAAAAACCCAAGCTCAGTGAGCCTACATCGCGTACGGCTCGCAGGAATACTATAGATTTAAATAGAGATTTAGGTTGTTGTAGCTCAATTAATATTGTTAAGATGGCACATGACCCGGATACCATCTATAAAACCCTCCGAATGGTACCGGAGTTCGATGGCAATCCGAATATTTTAACTAGATTTATAAGTATTTGTGACCAAATTGTCAACCAGTATGTTAGTGCCGCCCCAGGTAACGAATTAACGAATTTATGTTTGATTAATGGCATATTAAATAAGATTAAGGGATCCGCCGCTTGTACAATAAATTCGAACGGCATACCCGACAGTTGGCAAGGTATTAGGACAGCACTTATTAACAACTTTTCTGACCAAAGAGACGAAACAGCCTTGTATAGAGACCTCTCTTTAGCTACGCAGGGAAATAGAACCCCTCAGGAATTTTATGAGCATTGCCAAACTTTATTCAGTACGATAATCACTTACGTAACATTACACGAACCAATTGCAACCACAATCGAAGCGAAACGTACATTATATAAAAAAGTTACTATGCAGGCTTTTGTAAAAGGTTTAAAAGAACCATTAGGGTCCCGTATCAGGTGCATGCGACCCGATACTATAGAAAAGGCTCTCGAATATGTTCAGGAGGAATTAAATGTGATTTATCTGCAGGAACGTAGTGATTTTCAGAAACCCTCTAGTAACCATAAAATCCCTAGTCAATCCAACCCTCACAGCCATCCCATTATTCCACGGCCCCAACATTTTTCGGGACCAATATCAAATTGGCCTGCTCCTGTAGGAATGAGACCTAGCCAACCACCTCCTCAACCCTTCAAGTTCAACCCTAATACAAACCAGCATCCACAATATCGTATGCCTTCGCGAACTCAGCAAGTGTTCCGTGCCTTACCACAATCTTATAACCCCCAAAGTAATGTCTTCCGTATGCCACCTAGAAACATGCCACCTCAAAATCAGGGCCCGAAACCAATGAGCGGTGTTCAACATTTTACATCTAAACCAATGTTATCTGGACACGACTGGCGTAGGTCAGGGAACCCGCCACCCAATAATTATTTTAAAAGTCGCGAAATGAATATGAATGAATGTGCGTCATACGAAGAGTCGTATTACCCAACGGAGTATTGTTACGAGCCCGAGTATTATAGTAATGATAACAATTATTACGATTATGATTCATACACTACATTAGAGTGCGATTATAATAATGAACCGACCTATAATAGCGATATCAATTTAGAGCGCGAATTTGAACCACAGCCTAGCACGAGTCACTCCAGTCAGGATTTTCGGGAGGGGCACTTTGCAAAAAGGCCAAAATAGAGTTAAACCTGCAAACTCAGCGACAATTACCATATATATTAATTTCTAACCCGCCCTTAAAACTTTTGATAGATACTGGCGCGAATCAGTCTTTTATAAGCCCAGAAGCAGTAGAAAAATATTTTGCCGAATTTCCACTTAATTATGACCCTTTCGAGGTAACTAACGTTCACGCGGTTTCTAGAAATAATTACTCTATAACTTTACCGTGCTTTGCAGAGTTTAACGATCCAAATAGTATTAAATTATTTATTTATCGCTTCCATGATTATTTCGACGGGTTAGTAGGTTTAGATTTGCTTACCAAGTTCGAGTCTAAGATAGATTTGAAAGAGCAGAAATTAATTACGCGATCATCGTCTAATCCTATTCATATGTATAATTCTTGCAACGTAAACCTTTATGAAGACATTATACCAGCGCAATCATCCAAATTAGTTAAAATCCCGATTGATGCCCCGGACGGCGCAGCCTATGTTAGCGAACAGACCATATGCAATTGTATTATACGCGAATGCATTACAAATGTGACTAATCGTCGTGGTTATATAGAAATAGAAAATCCGAGTTCTAATGACCTAATTATTTCACTTGACCGGCCTGCGAGCGCTAGTTTATTTCATGCAGAATGCTCACATCTTGAGCAAATCAATAAATCTCGTACTACAGACGTTATAGCACGCTTACGTACGGACCATTTGAACGAAGAAGAGAAAGCCAACCTTTTGGCCCTCTGCTCTAAGTATGCCGATGTATTCCACCTAGAAGGTGAAGGCTTAACGTTTACCAATCAAGTTAAGCACCGAATTAAAACCACAGACGAAGTCCCTATATACACTAAGAGCTATAGATACCCGTTTGTTCATCGCCAGGAAGTTAGGGACCAGATATCAAAAATGTTGAATCAAGGAATAATAAGACCTTCAGATTCTGCTTGGAGCTCTCCCATCTGGATAGTTCCTAAGAAGTTAGATGCTTCTGGCAAGCAAAAATGGCGATTAGTAGTCGATTTTAGAAAACTTAATGAAAAAACCATCAATGATAAGTACCCTATCCCCAATATTAACGATGTCCTTGATAAACTGGGTAGGTGCCAGTACTTCACGACCCTAGATTTGGCCAGTGGATTCTACCAGGTCGAGATGGATCCCCAAGATATACTTAAAACAGCATTTAACGTCGAACATGGCCATTTTGAGTTTCTAAGAATGCCGATGGGACTTAAGAATTCCCCTTCCACATTCCAAAGGGTTATGGACAATGTCCTTAGAGGTCTCCAAAATGACATATGTCTCGTATACCTTGATGACATCATCATTTTCTCTACCTCATTAGCAGAACATATGATTAATCTTGAAAAGGTACTTCAAAGATTGCAAGAATCCAACTTTAAGATCCAAATGGACAAATCTGAGTTTCTTAAGCTTGAAACTGCCTATCTCGGACACATTATAACCAGAGACGGTATAAAACCAAACCCAGATAAGATTATTGCCATAGAAAAATATCCTATTCCAAAAACCCCCAAAGAAATCAAACAATTTTTAGGTCTTGTAGGCTATTATCGTAAATTTATCCCAGACTTTGCCAAAATAACTAAGCCGCTTACTTCTTGCTTAAAAAAAGGTAGAAAGATAGTTCTAGATCCCGAATATGTAAATAGCTTTGAGAAATGCAAAACTCTCCTTACAAATGACCCCATATTGCAATACCCCGATTTCAGTAGAGATTTTATTTTAACAACCGATGCTTCAAACGTAGCCATTGGCGCCATTTTATCACAAGGTGCGGTTGGATCTGATAAACCAGTATGCTACGCATCGCGTACCCTGAACGATAGCGAATTGAATTATAGCACCATAGAGAAGGAGCTTCTTGCCATAGTGTGGTCCACCAAGTACTTTAGGCCTTATTTATTTGGTCGTAAATTCAAGGTCCTAACAGATCATAAGCCTTTGCAGTGGATGATGAATCTCAAGGAACCCAACTCGCGATTAACGAGATGGAGGCTTAAACTCAGCGAATACGATTTCGATGTCATCTATAAGAAAGGCAAACATAACACAAACGCCGATGCCTTGTCCCGGGTGGAGATTCATAATGAAGAAACTAACTCCTTAATAGAGGAGATCTTTTCTATCATGCCAAGTCCTACAGAAAACCCACCTTCCGCAAACTCATCTACCGCAACTGTTCACACTAGTTTAGAACACCCCATACTAGAAGTTCCGATCACTGACGAACCGCTCAACAAATTCCACCGTCAGATATGTTTCACTATTGTTGACGACGTTAAACGTAAACCAATAGTGTCCAAGCCATTCGAAACTCACACACATATAGCCATCCAAATTTCATCATCGAATTTAGAAAACGACGTAGTTAATGCTATTAAAGAATACGTGAACCCAAAGGTTAAAACTGCAATTATAATAAATCCACCTCTTGCCATGTACGCAATAATACCCGTTATTCAGGATAAATTCAAAAGTTCGTCGATGAACCTCGTACTTACCAAAGTTGAGCTTGAAAACGTCAAAGAATATCTCCGTCAACAAGAGATTATTCAACACTATCATGACGGTAAAACGAATCATCGTGGAATTACCGAATGTTATTTAGCCTTGTCTAGGAAATATTACTGGCCAAAAATGAAAGACCACATAACAAAATTTATCAATGAGTGTATTATCTGCGGACAAGCCAAGTATGACAGACGACCGATTAGACAACAGTTTAACATTGTACCTCCCGCAATGAAACCATTCGAGATAGTTCATATGGATCTATTCACTGTCCACAATGAAAAATATGTTACTTTCATAGATGTATTCACCAAGTATGGACAAGCATATCACCTTAGAGATGGCACAGGAATAAGCATACTCCAATCCCTATTGCAATTCTGCACCCACCATGGTGTACCCTTAACATTAATAACTGATAACGGCACGGAATTCACCAACCAGCTCTTCTCTGAATTTACACGTCTCCATAAGATAAATCACCATAGAGTCTTACCACACTCGCCAAATGATAACGGCAATATCGAACGCTTCCATTCAACTCTACTTGAACACATTAGAATTCTCAAACTACAGCACAAAGATGAGCCTATCGTTAACCTCATGCCATATGCTATTATTGGATACAACAGTTCTATACATAGCTTCACAAAATGTAGACCATTCGACTTACTGACAGGACATTTTGACCCTAGAGACGCCTTAGATCTAGACCTTACGCAACAGTTGCTACAACAATACGTCCAGAATCATAAAGCTCAAATGAAACAAGTTTATCAAATCGTGAATGATTCATCTCTTGCTAACCGAACCGCTTTGATAGAAAGTAGGAATAAAATTCGGGAACCTGAACAGGAATATGTTCCCCAGCAGCAAGTATTTATAAAAAATCCTGCTGCGAGTCGTCAAAAAACCGCTCCCCGATATACGCAAGATAGAGTCTTAGCCGACTTGCCTATTCACATATATACGTCTAAAAGGCGTGGGCCAGTAGCTAAAGCAAGATTGAAAAGAGGCCCTAAAAACCCTACCTTGTTACAGGATTCTACTACTATTAATCGTTCGGGAGATGCGGGCAAAGGAGATAAAACTTGAGAGTTTGGCCAATGGACCAGGAATATTACCCTACAAACTTGGACCAACAAGAATGACTGCTAACCATCATACTTTCCTACAATATATAAATTTAAAAGACATTGACGATCAAGTTGTAACTCTAGAAAATCAGCTTTCAGATTACAGAAGTCGACTTAGTAACGATAATTATGCACTATTTGAATTTCAAATCGATTATCTTACTACGAAAATTGGCAAGGTATCAGCTCAATTAAAATCGTTAGAACCCGATCGTGTTAAAAGAGGTCTGATAGATGGTTTTGGTTCAATTATTAAATGTATTACAGGAAATTTGGACTATACAGATGCATTGAAATATGATAGTGCTATTAAAATTTTACAAAATAACCAATACAAATTAGTAAATGAAATTAATGATCATATTAGCCTCAACAAGGAATGGATGAATAGACACAATAAAGTATTAGTCCAGTTAGTCGAAAATCAAAGAAAAATTAATAACTCTCTAGATACCTTGTTAGTTATTACAAATAAGACAGAAAGTTTAATAAATTATGCGAAGTTTGGTCAACTCTTATTGATTATAGGTGAAAATGTAGAAGATTTAAGATTAGAATTAACTAGGATAGAGAACATGTTAGCATTTATTCGCGCATCCAGCACGCATCATTCTATGATAGATATAGATACTCTTAAGTCAATGTTAAATAGGTTAGAAGCAATATATAGTAAAGATGAGCTATTAAGGTTAGAATTAAGAGAATATTATAATATAATAAAGCCAGGTTCATATTTTAATGAAAACCAAATAGTTATAATTTTCAGTTTTCCTATACTTTCAAAAAGCATATATAATTTATACAAATTATCTATAGTACCCAACAGGAATCACCAAGCTCTTATCCCCACCTATCCTTTTATAGCAACCAATGACAAGTCATATGTGTACATAGAAGCTGAATGCTCGAAGTTCAACAACTGGTATCTCTGTGAAAAGGAAACAAGTCATCAAATCCGCACTAAGTCCGACTGTATCCAGGAGCTTATCATAAATCAAGCCCTCAAGGACTCCTGCCAATTCACGAAGACGTTCCTGACGAAAGAAGCACTGGAGAAGCTCGACGGCCAACACTACGTCCTATCATTTCCGCAACCAACGAAAATCCAATTAGCTTGCGACCGAGAAGAATTCGACTCACTACAAGGAAGCTATCTGGCTACCATCCCTGTCGGCTGTTACCTGCGCACCAAAGAACTTACCATTATCAACGAAAATGACGAAATACAAGGTCAGCCTCTGAAACTGATGAATATACCCTACGATGTTCAGAAACAGGACAATCTATCTACCCACATCCAGCTGAGCTCCATTGACCTGAGAGGGCTACACAGCATCCAGAATCAAATCATAATGAATAAACCTGTACAACTAAATCAAATTGAATCTGATGTGTTCTACCACACTACCATACCTTTCTATGTGGTACTATGTGGTGTTGGAATACTTGGCATAGCAGTATTGAGTTACCGATATTGGTGGACCCGTAAGACCCACGCACCGTCCAACATCGAGGACCCAGCCTACGCAGAACCGGAGAAGAATGAAAGGAAACAGATGACCAGGGAACAAATCCCAGCAACATTTTCTCTCAATGTTCTAAAATAGTCGCTGATCTGCGGGTGGAGATGTTACGCGTTACTACCTAAAGGGAATCGCCGATGCAGCACTCGAATGACGCATATCGATTAGATCGCAATAAACATCGCGCGACGGAAACGGCTAGCTCGCTATGCACTTTTGGACATTTTATGACGCACGAAATATTGTGAAATCTTGTCTTCCTAATTTATGCAATAATTTTATTGTTCACTCTATATTCATACTTCGAATAGGAATTTAGGCTAATTAGAAATAACTATATTGTAAAAGTTTTTTATTTTAAATTAAATTAAAGTTTAAGTTTTAAATTGGTTTTTTTTCGCTCCTCCGATCGCAGCTAACGTAATTAGTTTGTATAGGTATATGCCGGTTATAATAATAATAAAATAAATAAACAAATTATTTCCCTTTAAAAAAATTACAGATAGTACATAATGATATGACATGATTACTTCAGAGTTATTTACAATGCACTTTTATGTGTATAGGACTCCTGTCTCCCAAACTAAGTAATAACCTGTATCTTGGGAGTCAGCGTTCCTCCGCTGGATTTACGACATTAAACAACAGTGAAGTAGTTGTAAATGACTAATTTATTTACCATTATGGGTTAGCCAATAATAAATTATATATATTATAAATATATTATATATATATATATATATATATATATAATATATTTATAATATATATAATTTATTATTGGCTATATATATCTATATATATATATTAAATTAGTCATTTAATTTTTATATCATATCTATAATTTTAATGTATTATATATTTACTATTGGCAAACTAAATAAAAAAAAGGATTATTTTAACCAAATAAAAACAACATATTCTTATAATAATATTAAAATTATAGATATGATATAAAAATTAAATGACTAATTTATTATATATATAATTAATATATAATATTAGTGTGGTAAATAGTTGAACTTTATACCCTCTCGAAAAATTAATCTGCACTGCACAGTTAATTAGAAATATAGTGTCAGACTGCAATATCGAGATGAATGTTTAATATTAACTTCAGACTGTTATTTGCATGTTAAACAAGCATTTTTTTTTATCATTCTCTGTCAGTATATTCGTAATAATTAAATAGACCTTAATGAAATTTTGCATGCATGGGGGTCATGCGTGGTATTTGACATTAAGAGTTAAGTCGTAGTTAAGTACAAAATACAAATTCATACTAAAAATTATTTAAGAAACGATTTAATTTAAATCTGAACAGTAATCGAATTCGTCTGATCCTAAACATTATTATCATAAAGTTAAGAGTTTTGGAAACTATTTGTTTGAATCGTGAGGCCTTAAGCAAAGGTCTCAGGATTTATAGAACTTGACGACAACTCCAATCAATCAAACTATGATGGATGTTTAAACTTTCTAAAACTTTCTTTAATGGCCGGTCTACACTACGGCACTGGAGTTAGCCCGTTTTAGATCCGGTCATGATCCAGTCAAACTTATTTGAGGCATTGAAGAGATCTTAATCACAATGTTTTTAAATGGGTTACAGAGTACTCAATACTTAATATTTTATTTTATTCCATAATTTCATACGAAGATGGACTTATAAAACAAATTAGAACATTATGGTTCTTGTTGGGCACAGCAAAGTAGAGGAGAAAGAGGGCTACGTAGCAATAAAAATAATTTATTTTAACTAAATAAAATATAATGAATACACATATAACACACACACATTTAGTTATGTGTATTTATGTTAATATTTATATACCTCTTGTTACATGCCTTCTCTCTTAGCCTTTATTATTCCCAAGTCACTTGGGGTCGGCTTTTCTAGTCTAACCGGATTTGACTGGATATCAGTTTTTACACGGAGCGGCTGCCAACCTGACCTCCGCAACCCGAAGGCTAACGATACCCTAAGGCTAGACCAGTGTCAAGATATTAGAGGGAACTCACTTTCCCAATAACGACTGCCATAGATGTTCATGGCAGCCGGTACCGACGGCTTAACGTGCTCTCCGAGGCACGGAGTAGGCTATAATTGTCAATCAATACGCACATAATTTCGAAAAGTCATATAACTTCCGAAAGTCAGAGGTGCGCGACGTGGGTTCGAACCCGAGACCCTCTGCATTGCAGTCTGTTGGTCTCCCCATTGAGCTATCACTGCTTACCTATTTTTATATGCATGTGTTCAGAATGCTTGTTTATTTGATCATTACGAGAGTATTTATAATACAATATTAAGTATGTGTGAGCATACACATATACACACATGTAAACAGAAATATATGACTAAGTAAAATATTAAATAATAATTCAGCACAACTGAGTTATACAATTGAGGTCACAAGTACGCCTAAAATATTAAGGTGATATAAATGTAATGTGCCCACAATGTTTATTACTAACTAGATGACCCGGTGTACTTCGTATCACCTATCTTAACGACATTAAAACCCTCCCTTCGCTAAATAAATAAATCAATCATCTTCATCATTTGTAATCATCCGTTTAGGTTTTTATTATCTACCTCGCAATTTTTCCATATTTTCTCACCGTTTAAACCTTCCCTGGACTACGACAAACATTTCAAAATCAAAATCAGCTAAAGCAGCCCAGCCGTTTTCGAGTTTTAGCGAGACAAACGAACAGCAATTGATTTTTATATATATAGAAGACTAGATGACCCGGTGCACTTCGTATCATCTATCCTAACGAATTTTCTATATTTTCTCACCGTTTGAACCTTCCCTGGACCACGACAAACATTTTAAAACCAAAATCAGCTAAATCGGCCCAGCCGTTCTCGAGTTTTAGCGAGACAAACGAACAGCAATTGATTTTTATATACATATGTATATAGATAGAAGAAGAAGATTATATAAGTTTATATTAATTATGCACATATCTATGATTAGTCTTATATTTAAGTACAATAAGTGTCAAAAGTAAAAAAAAAATTGCACTGTTTATTTATTAAGTAAAAGTTTTACTTTGATGGTATTTTATTGACGAAAAATAGAAGAGAGTATCAATAGTCTATGCTAACACTACCATGTATTTATTAGTTTAAATATACCTGCATACTATGTAATTATTTTTGTTTAAATTGTAGAAAGTACTGGTATTACTCACCCTCCAACTAAGTTAAAATGCTTGTGTGTTCACGTTGGTATTTTAATGTGTAGGGATCGGTATTGACCTGGGGATGGCGGGCTTTGTGGGCCTGCCCGCCATCCGTTCAGCACCAGGTCCGAGAGGCGGCGTGCGTGTTCCCACGCGCGCCTCTGTGTCGAGTCCGTCTCCCCTCTAGGGGGGACAGTAGGGATTATTTATGAGAAGTGCCTATAGGGTAGGTCTTTTGCGTAGTGGCCTGCCATTTCATACGGCGGGTCGTAACCTCGCCGGGGTCGCGAACGCATGTGCAAATGATTCGCGCGGCCCCGTCGATAGTGGTTTTGTTGAGGAACACCGTGGTAGGTTTAGTCGGTATTCCGGGAGGTACATTCTTTTCTTAACATCTTTCTTTTACCCCGGCGAGTCCGACATAACGTAGGGGTATGCGTCATGCATTCCCCCACGTTAAATAAAAAAAAAATAAGGGATCGGTAGGAATCATGACCTCGTAATAACAATTAAAGTTGAGGCGAAACACGTGTCGACGCATATTTTGTGCTCGAAGCGGAATACTGCAAGTTGGAGTACGCCCGGAGCCTACGTTGTGGCTGTCCCTATCCAGATGAGTTCGGTATTGTCAACGTTTTTCTATTGCAATAGTTGGGGTGGGCAAGCCGAGGGTGCGTGGCAGGTTCCTCTCTTCTCAATAAATTTATTACAATAGACTTCTGCCAATCTGCCTACATCGATTCAGTTATCTTTATAATAAAATAAATGATTACACGAATAATTCGAAATTAATTCAAATCATTATAATATTTTATTTAAATCCCGTCAATCAATATATCGCAATCATTAAGTCCCCTGCGACACAGAAATAAAACCAAATAGGGTACGTCTATGAAAATCTTATGAAAAATATTTTCTGTTGCTAGTAACACATAATAATAATAATAATAATAATATTCTATCACATACACACAACATCATCTAACCCAAACTAAGCAGAGCTTGTACTATGGGTACTAGACAATGGATAAACATACATACCTATATACTTTTTTTTTTGTAAATTCTTACATATTATACATAGAAACACCATAAATATGATATGTACATATTTATGTACATATCATATTTACATTTATATCGTAAGTATTATGGAGTCTACCCTTTTTACCCCCTTATGTACCCTACACTGTTTGTCCTGGGCATGGTAGGATATAACGAACTGAAAGTACGTAGGGAATTACGTCTTGTAATATATTTAGTTAGGCTGTTACGTGGAATTGAATACAATCCTGGAGTACTGCGATGCCTTAGTCTCTGTGTACCAGATCGATACATATGGCGGCGGCGACGTCCACCACTCTTAGTAGTACCAAACGCCAGGACCAACTTACTGGCAAAGTGTCCCATATCCAGGTCTATTAAAGTAATTAGTATGATAAGCAAGAATGTTGACATATTTTGCTGTCACATTAGTCACTTGACAAAAATTACTATTTACACAGTGTCCTATTACTGTTTCTAGTATTGTAAGTAGTTATAAGTTAAAAGTTTATTTGTATTTATGTTTTTATTTTAGTTCTATTTTGTTTCTTTTAGTTACTTAGTTGAGTTTTATGTTAATTTTTTTATGTATATAATTAAGATGTAGCGCACTATCGAATTGGGTTTACCTGTAAAGATAGTTGAGTTTAAAAAAAATTATAAATAAAAATTAAACAAACAGATTATATCTTCCAGAAAATTTCAGAATGTGAAGATTTTAATTATTTAGAATTTAAAATTTTTCCGATATTTGGACATTAATGGTGCTTATATGATAGAAAGAAAAGACCCACGCGAATTACATGCCTGAACTAAAACGACATACGAGTAACTAGCGCAGGTACTATGGAATGTTATTCTGAAAATAAATATTATTATTATTATTAATACAGAACGTTCGCTTAGAAAAACAAAGGCATAGATGTTGAGCTTAAAGAAACACTCAAAGGCGTAAAATATAGCTCTGCCTGCCCTTTCAAGGATATATGCGTAAGACTCTATATATGTCTCAAATGTGATCACACCTTTACTAGATGAATTGTTTAGTATAACAAAACCTTGACTTGAATTTCAATACCAGGCATCTTAAAGATTTGTCTGTAGTATTAGCTTTTAACTTGAAAGTTCTTTCGGACGAATTTAAGTCTCGTCCTTAGAAGCTCTCTCTCTCGTCCTTAGGAGCTCATAAAAACAGTCCTAGAAAACAATTTATTGGCCTAGATCCAGACTTTTCGTTTAATTTTGTTTGGAATTTAAAATAGAGATCTGTTTGTTAATAGCTAAATAAGTTAAACTAGATTTTGGTAGAGATACTGAAAGAATAATGTGTCTGTGGAACGTGATTTGAAACAACATGATACGATCAGTTTTAGAATCTCATTCGTCTGTCATTGAAAACCTATTTACGTGAGGTTTAATATTCAATAGCCTACCGGAGAGATTGACAGAATGCCCAATGAGGTATCAGATTCAAACTCAAGATAGAATTGCTAAGTTTAAGCACTTAAGTATTTACGCGTTGAAAATTTAGTTTTACATAATGTTTTTTAATTTGAACGTAATGTATTGTAATAAAAGATTTATGATTTTTAATTAAATTGATTTATATTTAGTACCATAGTTACTGATCCATATAAACTGTATTAAATCAAATAATAATACTACCCAATAATACATTCATACACAAATGCCAATTCCCTCAAAAGGCCATAGGTGAATTACACCTATGGCTTTTTGAGACACATTTCGTCACATTTTGTTTTAGGTCCCACGTAATAGAAGGCTAGCATCTTTCAGGCTCCGTCTACTACTGAGAATTCGTTGCACGCTCAGATAGACCTAGACCTTTTTCTGGATGAAAAGTAGGTACCCTATGTCCTTTTCTGTACTCCTGACAACGTGTATGCGATTTTATGATGTTCGAGTAGTTAAGGCGTGAAAGTGTAACGAACAAATAAACACACATTCGCATTTCTAATATTCATTAGGATATATTTGTTTCAAAATGACATATTTCCGTTGTTCAGACCACATGGTAGGGTCTAGGACGATCAAAACGTTACGTGCACGTGAATGTGTTTCATGGTACGACTAGCGCGAACAATCGCCACGAAGCTTCGCCATTTACATTTCATGGTAGACGTACAGTTGTCAGAATATTTGCGTGAACTGGCCAACCCCCACCCTCTCTCCCACAAATCACTATTCTCATGGCGCTCATAGCCAGTTGCACTCACTGATCGGTAAACGATTAGCAAAGTTAAGCAACGTTGGTGCGGTCAGTCTATAGATGGGTGACTGCTTAGTGGTATTTCATCTGAGCGTATCCGTGATTCGGAGGGCATGTAAAAAGTCGGTCCCGGTTGTTGCCAAATTGACAGCAGTCGTTAAGCCATGTCAGAGGCCTACGGGCGGCTTGAACAACTCTTGACAACAGGTTTGCCACTAACCACACGAAAAAAAGAAGAAGACTATTCTCTAAGGTACAGACAGTCTTTTTGTATGGCAACTTACCTATGAATATGATACTAGTAACCTTGCTGAACCTAGTGGACCGATCAATTTGTGCGTTACCAACTCTTCGTACGAACACCAACCAACCAACCAACAGACGACTATTCTACAAGGTTACTGCATTGTCACAATATTTACGGAGATGATTAAGCTTACTTCAGAACATGAATAAATGAATAACTGATACGCTTAAAAACACGATCATGTTATTTTTAATATTGACAAATAATAAACATCAATCTATGTTTCACGCACCTTACACAAATTCAACTTGTGTGTATCGACCAGAGAACATATAAGTGTATCGACGATTTAACACACGCTGACAAGCGTTTTTCGTACTGCGCATAAACAGCGTAACTCCTGTTTACTATTTAAAAATAAATAATAGTTTAAAAAAACTTATTGTATCGTCATCGGTCCTCGATAAGTGTGCAAAGTTTCAAATCAATCCGTCGGTTTGAAAGGGGTGAATATCACGTTCAAAGATTGCGTTACATAGATTTGTAGATACATACATACCAAGCTAATACAAATGAGAAACGGCCATGAATTGCCGTAAATCTTTAAGTTCGAAAAAATGGTATCACGTGACCGTGGTCAGAGGTCAAAGGTTATATCATTTCGGGGGTGTATAGACTATGCTGAGTCGAATGGCGTTGACCGCGAGTCTCTATCTCTTACAGTTCTTGAGTTGAAAGTTGTATATCAGACAGATGGACGGACAAAGCTGTTGTATAAGAGATTTTTCGAACTCTAAAAAGTGTGCTAATGATTTTTACGATTAAGTATCTCTATTTGTGATTGTCGCGTACTATCTTATTATATACCCAGCTTTTTTCTGCGGCTTCGCTCACGTAAAAATAGCGTAAATAAAATATAGCCTATGTTACTCGGTGATAATATAGCTTTCTAATTATGTAAGAATTCTAAAAATCGATTTAGTAGTTTTTGAGTTATATTCTAACAAAGGACAAAGGACGTTCTGGACAAAGGCCAGGTTAAGAGCACCTTGAACCGACGGGCGTGTATGAGGAATGGGATGAAAGTGAATGAAGCCAGAGAAGTGTGTCAGGATCGTAGCAAATGGAAATCCGTAGTCTCTGCCTACCCCTCTGGGAAACAGGCGTGAATCTATGTATGTATGTATTCTAACAAACAAATAAACAAAAAACTAATTTTTCCTCTTTATAATATTAGTATGGATAAAAGCAATTGCTACGCATGCTTTTTTTGATGAACGCAGCCTTAGTCGCAGCTTGAGACGTTTGTCATTTTGAGTGACGCAGATGCATCAAACGAGTATGTACGTTTGACACATGGGTCTTCCGCGTATTATGCCGTATATACGAAGCAAGCGCTTTACTAATGTGCACTTAATTTGCAATTCACCCCATTTAATATTAATAAAATGTAAATCCCTTTGTTACAGATCCGCCAGTGACTCAGATATCTTTGGTTGAACCTAAGGAGCCTCGTCTACTTCGAGAAGACGAGAACGCCGAGCTGCTGTGTTCGGCAGATGCATCGCCACCGGCTGTCAACTTTACTTTCTATAAAGGGACTGAGGTAAGTCCACCTAATAGACCATTTATATAGACAATTTTTTTTAAGAAATTTGCCTCTCGCTTCAGTTTTATTTTCTGTGTCGAAGACTTCACAATCATTTCGGCGACGGACACAAAAAATATCTAGTCTTGGAAAAATTATTTGTAAATAACACAAATTTTAGTCCCGCGTGAGGTTCAAACCCATAACACTTGGCGTAGTGGCAGTGTCGAGTAAGTATGTAGATTCGAGCCTATTATACCCTAAAAGATAGGCAGTTATATGTTATTTGACCTCATCCCACCTTCCCCCTTCGTTTTGAGAACCACACGTGCCGGCACAATCCCGCCTCGCACCAAAAGGTTCAGCAATTCCTTCTTACGCCGTACCATACAACTTTGGAGTGGTCTTCCAGCACATGTGTTCCCTCCCTTCTATGACATTGGGTCCTTCAAACGTAGTGTGAAGAAGCATCTGGTCGGACCGGCTTGACACTGACGACGGCTAGAAGACATCTATCTTCTCGTCGTCGTCACCGTCTCTGGACTGTAATTGGGCTTTCCATCATGTCCAATACAATCATTTCGCCGTAACAATATATAAAAAAACAACCTTTTTCTAGCTTCATTTAACAAAATAAAAAAGGTGTGTTAATATTAGAGCCGAGCCTATTTAATTGCTGTATATAAGACAACTCCCGCACAAGGAATAATTCCTGTGTCAACGGGGACTTTAAAGACATTTAAACAACGACACAAAGAAACTCGGAACAACCATTTGTGGCTCACACATTTTTTTCCCCGTGTGGGATTTGAACCCAGAACACTCGGAGCAGTGCCGCAACCGCTTAAACCACTACGCCATCCGTGCATTCTTAGTCCATCTACAGGACATATATACCCTAACGAGTAGGCAGAGATTTATACCTACATTTGGCGAGCTATGATGGTTTTTAGCACCATGTAATAGAGGGCAAGCATCTCAAACACCAAGATTCCGTGCTGCTACAAAAATAATCTTAACAGAAATAACACTTTGCACGACCCAATAAACGAACTCCACACTTAAAGCACATCAATCATCAACATTCACTGCTGGTATACAGACACATTCTAAATGTTGTGTTATCATCAAGTTTGTTTACGTAATTATAATGTTTAATGGCTTAAGCTTGTTATACGGTTAACAGGAAATGGTTTATCGGAAAACGTATACGTGACCTCTGACCTTGAAACTTTGAGCCAGATCTGATTATGGAGTTCACGTGACTTTCGCCTCGTGACTCGTTAATATTAGATGAATTAACTCACGGAATCAATGTTATGCAAGAGTAGGTACATATCACTTAGATATAAAAAAAAATTATTTGACTTTCTTAGTAAGTAAATATGGCGTACTGGTAGCTAAAGGCAATACATAGAGACCCATATCTATGTATTAAACTCTCGTGTTTTAGGATTGAACTTATAATTATAATTATTTTTGTATTGCGTGAGTTTTACAGGCTTTGAAACAACAGACTCAAAGAACAGAAAAACTTTCTGTGGATCACACAATTGTTTTCTCCTGTGTAAAGGTGCTCCCACGCTGCTGTTCAAAAATGTTTACAAACATTATTTATTTAACACTAAACATTTACCAACAAATGTTAGGAGTTGTTACAATATATTAGGAACTGTTAGATGTTTTGAGTGCTCCTACATTGATGGAAAATGTTTGCAAACATTTTTTTACATTTGAAAACGTGACATTGGCTCGCAGTTTAGATTTACCGTTCGAGGCATCTACACGAAAATCGAAAAAGATTTGCTTATTGGATTAATTTCTATTATTTGTATAAAAACAAAGGAAAAACGCTCGAACTGGATGCATCATACACAAAGACCTGGAAAAATAGATGTTTACGAACAAATGATAATAGATGTTTTATTTTGTTACAATATGTTTAGAAATGATTACTAAGAATTTTGTTTAGAAAACAAACATGAAAACATTTTCTAACTTTATGATTAAATGTTTTAAGAAAACGTTTACTAATGTTTGCGAATATTTTTGAACAGCAGTGTGGGAGCACGATAAGGATTTAATCCACTATAATGCCTGTTTTGCAAATTGATTACTACCTGCAGATATTTAGCCAGCTATGATTTTAAATCCCACGTTATTGACAGCTAGCTGGCACAACTGCCAACACCGTGCTAAAAAATTTCTTGACAGAAAAATTACTATAGTACTTTGCCCGAAATCAAGGGCCTTAGACTTTAAACAAAAAACGTAACGTAACGAAACGTCGGGGAAAGTGTAAAAATAAATGAAATCTAAATAGTTTAATAATAATTTAATTAGCTTAAAAATTAGTAAAGTTTAATAGTAGTAGTAGTGTAACAATTTTCAAAATTTTGTAATAAAGTGTCAAGTAAACAACGCGATAAAATACGGATTTTATCGCGAGTATTATTCATTGAAATTAAACTGCTATATACGGATATAGCAGTTTAATTTCAATGAATAATACTCGCGTAAATAGAAGACAATATTATTTAAACAAAATGTCAAACAATTTAGTTGACCATACAATTTGTTTTTCCTTGATAATCGAACTCACAATGCTCGTCCCACTGGTATGAGGCGAACATTTAAAATACTGCGCCAATCGTGCAATATCAGCCTGAAAATACTATTTATAGATTTTTTTATTACATTAAAACGTAAATAGTAAGTTAGCATGTTATGCTAAGTCTTAGGTGGCGTGATTCAATAATGAGTATTTAATTGTTGCTTCATGAAAATTCTATTTGTTATTACAAAATAATAACTTCATAATAACGTTCGGTAAGGCTGTCATAATTAGTTTTTGCTTCGGACATTAAAGGCAATTTTACATGATGGTAAATTTTTAAAGCAAGTGTCTTGCTATCCGTTTCTTACTTAGTGAAAAGACAGAGGTAGCACGATATTTGCTTCCAATCGAAACTCGCTTCGTGTAAATAGGCTTTAAGTAGACTAGATTAGAAGTGCAATAGTTCTAATGAAAGATCTCTATTTTTATTTTTTCGGTTCTCTAATTATCTAGTGAACCTTAGAGTAATTAATGTATTGACACTGTTCTTCTAAAATATTAATCGCATTCTAAATTCGAAAACATTTAAGTCACAAAGTCACACTTATGAATTAGTAATTTATATCCCTTGTTTACAATAATATACAAAGTAAAGTAGAATGAAACTAAATATTTAAACATAATCCGACTGAACAGGGAACGTTAAATATTTAGGTGCATGCCCTACGTCTTTGGTCATACTAAGTAAATATCATGGTATACTTTAGAATTAGAAAAGGATTCAAAAGATAACTGCTATCAATCAGGCAGTTTGCTTGTTTGCCGCCTTGATAGGATATCTCTTAGGCCCTATGGATTTTTGAAATACCAAAGTTTTACAAAAGGTGTCGTTGTGCTGCCAATACAAAGAACAAAAGATAATTGGTGCGCTAAAGATAGAATATAAAATCAAAGTCTGAAAACCCTACTCAATGCAGACTTATAAAGAGAGGACTTGTCGGTTGCTTCAATTTGACTGAAAGCGAGGATTTTGCTCAAATAAGGATGGTCATATAGCTAGCAATTAAAAGCAGCAGGCTTGCGTTGTATATTTAAGTTTTCAATTATAGTTTAGTAGGTCAATGTTCCTAATATTATATTTTATGCATATCAGAGATGGTTAAGAGACTACATCACAAATTTACTATGAAGTCTTTTGGTGAAGGTATCTGATATATATTTTTTTAATTTATGTTTTGTGGGTCTAGATTTGTAACTACAGCAAATTTTACCTTCGTGTATATTTTTAATTTGCAATTTCACAGCTGTGTCGATTTTCAGCACATGATAATTAATATTTTATTTCTGCGATGATATTCAGATTGGCGAAATATAATTTTAATTGAGATAGAGAAACGAACTACGATATTTTCATTTTTGGATCTAGGTTCACCTGATCAGAGATGACCCCATCGGTGGTGTATCGGTAGAAAATAACAGACTGGTCATCAGAGGCTTGCGAAGACATCATTCCACAGCGTACAGGTGTCGAGCGAGGAACTCAGAAGGCAGTGCTTTAAGTGATCCTCTCACTTTGAATGTTCTTTGTAAGTACGCTTCAATAGATCGTCTGTTCTTTTCTTTGAAATTACCTGTGACCTGAGTCTATAAATGTCATAAATAACCTCACAATTCGTTTATATCAATGCATGCACGCACGCAGGTATTTTTATTTTACTTTAAGAAAATTTCAATTATCTTTGTATAATATTTTGTTTTCCTTTCGAATATTTTCTTTTGATAATTTGCTATTAATACTATCAGAACATAGTTAAGTTTGTAAAGATATAGAAGCATGGTGAAAGGTGATTTCAACAGTAATACCGTAGCATTCCTATAAACTAGATTATGAAGATAAATAAACAAATACTCAAAAATTTTTTTCTATATTTAAAGTAACTTGGTTATTTCCAGCTCGACCTGAATGTGCAGCAGGTAATGTAATCCAGCAATTAGCAGGCACTCCTGGAGGAGAAGTCAGAGCGAGGTGTTCTGTCACAGCTCCTGTGAGTCGCGATGCTGGGCCATTACGGTTCTACTGGACTTATAACGGGACTAAAGATGTTTTGCCAGTAAGTCTTCAAATTTTAAGTTAAATCATACGTAATACAAATGATTAATGCCCAAAGATTTTATAGATTGAAGTCAATCGCTTTTATAGTCATCAGATTATGTAGTCAATTGGTTTGATGTTTTCTATCACCTATCAACATTTATTTTGGAAACTAGTATATAAACTAACTAATGATAAAAACTTCGTTACCGCAACTTAGGTTCTAGTACAAGTTGTATGTAGTAGTGAGAAATTTAGTACAGCGCCATCTGTTGCTAGCTTAAAATTCTTAGCAAATTTGGAATTTGTGACAAGATTATTTTTTGTCTCCAGTTTTATTGATTCAAATATTCTAACGAGCCTAGTTCGATACTGTATGTTATATTATTGCTATTAATAATATTAATCTTTAAAACTATACTTTTGTAATAATCTAGATACCAGCATCCAACGTCACAGTTATGGGTACCACGAGCACAGTGATTCACGGACTACCAACGGAGGCAGATGAAGACCTGGGTTGGCTGGCGTGCTGGGCCAGCAACGATGTCGGCAACCAACGGGAGCCGTGTCTCTTCAGGATTATGCCAGCTGGTATTATTTAGAGTCAATTTTTTTTACTTAATTAAAAGCACAACCATTTTTATAGTGAAAACCCAGTAACTAAACTCTTATAACAAGACACTTTTTTATTAAAATTAGTTACTTCTTTGTAACCAATGTGTTCATCTGCATTCTCGCCATTTTAACAGAGTTGACATTAAATCTTATTGTGAACACAAATCAATGAAAAACACAGACCCTAAAACATATACAATTTTTCATATTGACATATAACAAACAACAATAATCCGTATGTAATCTATTCAAGTTTCATTTGTATGCAACTATTCTTTGACGCACGCCGACATGCGATCCCGATTAACGATAGCAAGGAATATATCTTGAGACGCATGCGTGGCGATTGTTTTATTTCCTTTATCATAACATTGAAAAATATGGATATTTATTAAGGCTGCGCCGAGCAAAATGTGCCAAAACAGGCGGTCACAGTTAAGTGAATAAAATCAACACTTTTTGTTTAATACAAATATAAAATATGCATTTACCATAACAATAAATGTGTTTACAATTACTCTGTGTAAAAAACTTAAAATAATTAATATTTTCGCCTTCAAAATTACGTAAATTTGCACGAAAAATGCAAAAACGTAAGCTCGTGTTACGTGAATTTTAGATTATAACAGTAGAAGTCTATCCTATTTTACAGCTTAAACGAAACATAAATAGTTATATTACAATTTGTCCGTCCTAAATATTTAAGTTATTGGTCGACAATAAGCACTTCAAATCCTCCATACAATTTTACTATAGCGGCGGCGCGCTGATTTGAATATGCGTCGGACGAGCTCTGTCATTATCTGTCTTACGCTCGGCGCAGTCTTAAATGTAAATCGCAAAATAATTAAATTGTAAGTTTTAAATATGCATTAATGCTATGCATTATTGCTAGGCGAACGCCATGCCCTTACATGATGACCTGGTTACACGTATTTTTCTCTCTCTAGCACTCGCCTTTAGAATAAAAAGAAATCACTTAAACAAGTTTCTACATATCACAGCATACTTGAATGCCAAAAATCAAAACACTTTCTCTTCTCAGCTCTTCCTGAACCACCAAACAATTGCGAGATCGAAAACGAACTCCTACACTGCGAGCCTGGCCACGACGGAGGCCTGCCACAACGATTCCTATTAGAAGTACTGGAGGTACGACACCGCACTGAACCGAGCGACAACAATGAGATCTCCACAATGAATGACCAGGTGAGCGTGGCAGTTGCCGTGCTAACTATGACCTGCATCTAACGTCATCCTTCTGTCAATAACTGTTGATGCATCCATATCATCTTTAAAGTCCATTCCAACTGGTTCTCTAACATTTTCTGTTAATGTTTCATCCCTTGTACCCTTTTGTTCCAATCAATCTCATTAATACTGATCTATTTGTAAATAACCTGTGTCGTTTTAGGAGTGAGAGTAAAAGTGTGTCCCCTTGTGACTGTTTTATGCCGAAACTGACTGCCATGTGAGGTAAAATTTTAGTTTCAAAGTATTTCATACAAAATAGCTTGTGTTCCTGTTGTCAAGTTATTTAGTTCAAAGCTAAACTTTAGTATATTTTAAATGCCCAAGGCATCCGTTTCTATAGAGCTTTTTGTTCATTATTCCGTGCGTATCTTTTGAGTCTAGTATTACAAACAACAACGATTTTACAGCATTCCACACAATTTACTTTGTTATAGGGAAACTATGAATTCCGTTGAATGGTTCCAAAAATTTGTTAAAAGAACCAACGAAAACGCAGCAGTAACTGTCCTCAATAGATTTGTATGGCGCGTTCGGTTAATTCATGGGCGGTTTTGTAGTTTTTATTCGATCACAAATATTTTTATGTTGACTTCGCATGTTTTTCTAACATTTTGCGTACGTGAATGTTGTACCATGGAATGCATTTATACTCTTGTTTATAAAAACTATGAACTACATTTTGTTCTCCATTTATAAATGACATCGGCCAAATATTATATTAACTATAAAGAACATTAAATATACATACATATTTTTATTTATTATGTTGGTGATTTCGAGACTCTCTTTTATTACAATTTTGGTATTTTCTTTAAGCTTTATTTAATACATTAATACGTAAATCAAAATAAAAAAAGAAAATATACATGTTTATATATTATAACGTTATGCTAGTCAGTTAGAATAAACTCGTTTATTGTAACGAGTTTATTTTAACTGACTAGCATAACGTTTAGTTCACTAGTTACTTTGCAGAAATACCAATCACAGCTAAAACACTCAAAATGTAATAAGTATATTAAGAACATTTAAATATTTTGTCAATAATTACGACTTAAAAAATACTATAATATTTTTAGACACTTCAAGACAAAACTAATTCTTGCTTCTCTCAGGGTATATCCGCTTTTGGTCTGACTGAGGCGGTGTACCGGGTCAGGAACGACAAGCCCCAGTTTGCATTAGATGCATTATCGCCTGGCCGATATACGCTGCTGGTTTATGCTGAAACACCACGAGGAAGATCGCCCAGACCTGCAGCATTGCATAGTGTATCGATAAGAACTGCTGACGACTTGGATAGGCCTGGTATGTACATTCCCTTATTTTATTTTATTCAGTCTATCTCTTCTACCATAAGATCAATTTAGTCCACTATGACGTTACATAATTTTTTTTTGTACTAACGCGTCGCTTGCGCCTTGCCGACCCTTTAGGAAAGGAAGTGGGAAGGAGAAGGAGCGGGAAGGGGAAAGTGAGTGATTGGGCCTCCGGCACTCTCACTCACCGAACGAAACACAACAGTAGGAATATTGCTATTTCACGTCGATATTTTATGAAAGGGTAGTACCTCCCCGGTCGAGCCGGCCCATTCATGCTGAAATCGCCGAGGCTCTAATATTGCCCGCTAGAAATGCTTGATTCCTAATAAGTCCTCCATTTACTGCGATTTACATATTTTATAATAAATGGCTTTATAGAAATTTACTCTTATTGTGATATATGTATACGCTAATCGACTAAATCTTGGTACTATTCTTTTAATAGGTTCTCTTCAAACCATGACTCCAGCGCCACCGCAGCCTCCTACCGTCAGTGACAATAGCGTCGCACTGCTAGTAGGAGCCGCGCTATCTTTAGTACTTCTGACTATCCTCACTACGCTATGCGTAGCAATGATAGTCATGTGTAAGAAGAAAAGTCGGCCGCGCGATCCAGAACAAAAGTGAGTGTGCTATAAATTACCAAACAGACGCCTATAGCCCTGCCTACTGGGATATATGGCATATATGCCTACCCTTTCCAAAAGGAAACACTATCCTTAGGTGACATCCAATTAGCTATGTACGTCTTAGATTCCACGTAATATGGGGCAAGGCTATTGCCGTGCACTGAGAATATTTTCTAGATTCTGTGCTGCTATTAAGAATAATTAAATAGAAAAGCCTTGACAACATTATGTTCAACCCAATCGAACCTAGGTAATGACTATAACCCATAAATGAATATTATAGAATCTGTGGGCGTGGTATTCACCCTCAACCACATTGACCCTGTACATAACTGGCGAAAGTGACACATCTCTAAGTTTCCGTAATTCTTTTTAAATAAACAGGTGTAAATAATTCTAAAAGTTTCTACTGCCTAACTAGGGAATAAGTGTATTAATCACTGAAAATAGAAATAGGAAATTTTACAATAGCTTTTAATGCTTTTTATTTGTAGCACCATACTCAGAAGAAATGTTGGTGTTTCAATGTATGGCGGGTCATCTATCGGCTCAAACGTTGTCCCTACTGTGGTAGTGAGAGGACATCGAGGGTCCAGAGTATTGGCAGCGAGATGGTCTGGGGTACTGGATGATACACCCCTAGCTGTACTGGCGTTGGATACTAGGCCTCATGGTAACAATACTTATTGTAGGTCATCAATAATCAAAATAAATACTTTTACTCTAAAAGTACACAACGCAAGTAGCTGGCGCGGGTTACATGCACAAGTTACATGCGTTGACTACATGCGCGAGGTAATCAACTTAGATTGCGCATGTTAGGTACCCGCTTTGTGTACAATAGCTATAAATAACAACCAGCCAAATAAGACATAAACTGGGCGGCCACGTTTTTATGTAGGCGTTAGGTATCTTTTTTTCCCAGTATCGTATAAACCGCATGAAAATGTTAAATATGAATGTGTAATATTTGTAAATCATTAGGGATTATAAAGAGGGTACGTGGGTTTCTTACTTAGCTCAAATAAAGGAATCGAGCAAAAGTCAGCGCCAAGATTGTCATCTTTACTAATATTATAAAGAGAGAATTTTGTGAGTTTTTGAGAATCCCCGATATCACGCACCTATTTGAAAACTATGGACTTGAACTATGTATATATTATGTTCAACCTGACCAAAGTTAAAGCGAGCCACTACTTTTATTATGAAATCTGTATAAAGAAACAACGGTTCCTTGCAGTAACAAAATCATTCTACACCTTTGCTTTATTCCGATAGTGACATTATATAAGATATTTAGTTATATTATTGTCAAATGATAATAATTTCTTTACAGGTGATACAGATTCAAGTCGAAGCGAAGACGAGATACAAGAAACCTCATTAACAAGGCCCATGGGCACGATAGAGACGCAAACTGACTCTTGATTACAACACTATCTTGATTATAACGCACGTTTATAAACGCAGCAACTGCCGTGAGTTACATGCACAAGCTAGTCGGTTCGCTTTCATGCGCAAGATACATGCACGAGTTACATATACTTGCGTGGAGTTCGCGGCTCGCTTCAGTCGTTTGTCATATACGTTCAAGAGTCTCCCCTTGCGCATGATACCCAAGTCAAGTAAAATAAATTAAAAGTTACTCTTTGTGCACTGTAGGTATATATCTAAAATATATTTAAGACGTTTATAAAAATCTTTACACGATATTAAAGCTAAATCATAATAAAAAAGATATGAATCACTCTACAGCCTGGTCCCAAAGAGATTCAGATCGCCTATTAAATTTGTATAAGGTTTTTGAAGATTGGTATTCTAAAATTCATGAAATTAATTGATGTTGCATATTAGCAATGTTTTAATTCCAAAAGATTTATGTTTCAAATAAGGGGGCATTAAGGTTTAATTATCAAAAATTACTATTTGTAAAATTTGGTAAATTACAATATTGAATCATATAATAAGTGAAATTGTAAAAGATATTTCTAAAATGTATTTTATACGACTCAAACGTTTGAAGTTTTAAATCACTATCATCCATCTTTGTATAAAAGCAGAAAATGGAACAAATGTATAAGTTCTTGAATTACAAAGATTATATATATAAATTAACTTTATATTTTTATTGGCTCTATTCGTTTTAATCCAAATAAAATTGTGATGCATTTTTACGTATTGAAATATCTTACGAAACGATACAGCCATAAAATGCTTCTTGTTATTAATCATGTGAGCAAACTTAAAAAACTACCCTCATCACAACCTAGTTACCATTTCTTTATAGAATGGCGACTTCGCTTAAATACAGCCATTATGTTTTAGCAATTTAAGATGGTGTTTCAATAAATTTTTATTGTTGTATAATTTAAATGAAATCAAACTTTATCTATTGTAAATGAAAATGAATTGCCAAAGGCTTAAAATAATCTGATATAATATTTAAAGTCGTACCGTATGAGATAGTTCGCACTACGATAAAAGTGAGTGATTTATTATCTTCAAAAACCCTGCATCATGCGCCAACATAAAAGCTCGCGTTAGCTATTTTTATCAGCTGTCTTTTTGTCGACGATATTTGAAGCTCCGATATTGAGTGCAAGCGATGGCTTAAATTTCTTTTGGTCTTTCGTGAAAATGTATTGTTACTGTTGGAAGCATAATAAATAGACTTACATGACTCTCTTTTTAATTAGTGCATTTGGAAAGTTTGGTATAGCTAGCACGGTCTGATGATTTCGAATCCTTTACGTAATAACAATTTTGTGTTATAAATGTATACCTTACACTACATGTTCCAAGTTTAAGTTGCCGCTGGATTACAACTAATGGTGAAAGCTAGCTACTATAGTGAGGTAGAAGTTTTAAAATATGTTATAATTAATGTATTTGCCGCTATGTCTTTTTACCCTGACAATGTTAGGTTTACAGCAAATGATAATAGTTAGTCGAATATAAAAAGCAGCTCAGTGGCTCAATAGCTCAATAGCTCAGTGGGGAGACCAACAGACTGCAATGCAGAGGGTCTCGGATTCGAACCTACGTCGCGCACCGCTGACTTTCGGCAGTTATATGACTTTTAGAAATTCTGTGCGTATTGATTGACAATTATCGCTTGCTCCGTGCCTCGGAGAGCACGTTAAGCCGTCGCGTCGGTCCCGGCTGCCATGAACATCTCTGGCAGTCATTATTGGGAGAGTGTCGACACAAAAGATCCCACTGGGTCGAAGTGTCGACGGTCTGCACTGACTGGCCCCCACATAAGATACATAGATACGTAGTCGAATATAGAATGTCTAGACTTTATTAACTATTTACTATCAGGTTAATGATAATCTCAGCACATAACATTTATATCTCCTATGACTTTCAAAAGTCTGAATGCTAAATTTTAGACTGCCTTGGCTATCTATTAACCTACTCACTAGGATGCCATTAAAGACAGTAATGTAAGTAACACTTACCAATAGTTGGCGCCAATTTATTCTACGCCTTCCATCACACCAACAAGAGCTGAAATAAATACATTAAATAAACTAAATTTAACATACATACACAATCTGGAATATAATATATCACACACATTATTACGCATTTCAAACAGTAATAGCGTTATTACGGAATCACCAACTAAATCGCAGTACGTGCGCTATATATAACTTGTTATAATATATTATGTTATATATCAAGAGTAATAAATTGCTAGCATTTATCATAGTGCGAACAAAGCCTCATGCGTCGAATATAATTTTTGTATCTTATTGAATTTTATAAAGAAGAAAGACTATCTTTTATAGACATCATAAAGAAAATCTCAAATGCTGCCAGCGGCAATTATTTTCAATTACAATTTCAAATGATGAATGAATAACGACACAATAAAAAATAAATTTGAATAATTATTCGAGAGTGACAAATGTGATTTTTGAACGTAGAATTTTGTAAAAATAATTCAATGTAGAATTATTTTACTAAAAATTATGATATTTACAATGCAATTTTGAAAGTTAGAATTGTATAAGTGCGATGTTTGCATGACACAGTATTATTTATAGTGATACAATATTTACTTTGAATACTTATATAAATAATTGTAATAAATTTATTTGTACATAGTATTATTGTAGAGAAGTTTTGTATTAGTTGTAGGCATAATTTATAATGCATAATATTAAGAGGAAAGCTCTTTGACCACTTAAGAAACAAATAATTATAATAACAAAAAACAATTATAAGACGAAGAATTGTATTATGTTTATAAAAACGATGTTTCTTCAGAACATATAGTATAAGATAAAATTAAGTCAATATAAAGCATAATATTAAAAAAAAACTATCAAATTGTAAGATTAAATTATGCAGTCATAAAAAGTAATTAATATTACTTACTTTAGTAGAATTAAGCTTAAAGAACGAGTGGTGTAAATCTACCAAAAATTTAATTAAAACAATTTAGCTGCCATATTTACATAATACGGGTATTAAGATGTAGAATATCTTAGTGAATTTCCATAAAAATAATGATATTATATTTAGTTGAAGTAAAAGTAGTTGGTAGTTACAACTCACCGATATTGTTACACTTATGTATGTATGGTTACTGTTTAAGTAAATAAATATGTATTGAAATACGTATATACGTAAAGCTACTGTTAATTAAAACGTTTCAATTTGCAAAGTGGTAGCCATATTGTAAATGTAGTATAATGATTTATTATGTGGTAACTGTCGGCATGTTCAAAGCACAGTTGACGTTGCTATTCAAAATTGTATGTACTCTATTTAATTCCTGATGTACATACTATATGCAACGTTGCTGTTGTTAATTCATGTTCATTTGGCCAGAATTGCGCCACACAAATACCGGCTGCATACCATCTTCTTTGTATTTCCTATTCCATGAATTGCTGTCAGAGTTAACATAATGTAGTTTTTGATCATAACAGTGAGCCTTACTTTGGATTAATTTATGTAGTGATGTAGTAATATCAGTATTTAACCGCACCGGTAGCGCAGTCGTTTATTTAGACACTTTACTATTACCAGTGCTTCGAATAAAAAGAGATGGGTCTAAAAGTGTTTGGGTATCTTAACACTACTATTTAGAAATAACTAGTGATGTGCAATTGTTTCTGAAAAATAGCGAATGATTCGAAAAATGTAGGACAACGCATGCGATTATCAAAAGATATAATGTATACTATTATACGAATAACTACAAAAAAATTAATTACTTGGTTAATAAGTTACTTTTACGTTTTGTTGTACCCTATCATTTGTTGATAACGTTTTTTATAATACTCTTTTGTAGATATTATATCAATCAACAATAATTAGTCAATTTAAAATCAATATTATTTATCTTCATTGGAACTACTTCAACATTTTAGTGTTTATTCGAAAATCGCACATCTCTCCCCTCGCTAAGCTTTAACCTGACAAATGAAAATGAAACTAGATTATATTACTTCATTCATTCAATCGTTGTACGATATGGCTATTATACTTTTAAAAAATAAAGCTTTCAAAGGAAACTTGCTTCATTTTTCAATTGTAATGTATTTTTTGCATACCTAGCATAGGTTTAAGAGTACAGGTTATATTGAAAACCAAAGAGTCAAACAAAGAATTCGTTCGTAGCTGGAGACGGGTATATTCATTTATTTCCTTTGTTCTTGAGAAGATTAATGACTAAGCACGGTTTGAATTCATTTTGCTAACGTCTTTCTAAGTATATTATTCATCCTTCTTGCATTTTCTTCGCTGTGTTTGAACTGATCTATTATACAATTCAAATTTCATCGTAATAGGTGCTGCCATCTTGGAACACACAATCATTTTCTTTTTAATAATAATAAAGATATTTTCGATTTTTATCGAAGCTTAGCATTTTTAATTAATCTATCTTTAGTCTGTGTGAAAACCTTGGGGGAGGATTATATCCAGCAGTAGACGTCTTTCGGCTGATATGATGATCATGATAGGATTAATTTTTCGGGCTTTTGCAGGACGCAAGTACATAGGTCGCGTTACATACGCAAGCTAATCACGTAGGCTACATGCGCAAATAAAATATACCTGCGCGGTAGCTTACGTCGCGCGGCAATTGGTTACACGATGCATGCAACCCGCGCAATTGCCTGTATTTGCGCATGTTACTCGCGTTGCGTACATGCCATTACTATCTCACTGACCCAGTATAGAGCTACTGTAAGGGCGTGCACATCGATTGACTACAAGTCCCCATTTCACCTAACGTTATCTATATTGTCTGTAAGAAAGTTCTTGATAGAATCACGGAGTCTGCAGTTCTCCTTACTCCAGCAAAATATTACTACAGCAGCTTGCATTGTCATCCTGTTTCGTATTTGGAATATATACGAAATAAAAAATATCAGAACATAACGTAGCATCGCACATCTTTGTATCCTTAGACGGTCGAGGTGCAAAATACTTGATACAGAAAACCATTACTGCATTTGGAGAAATTAATTCAATTTCGTTTTATACATGCTGCTATGTGTGTCTGTTTTAAGTGTTGTTTTGAGTTGACCTTCTATATATTTTTGTGGTAGTAGTAGATTTCATCACATTTTACTATTTATGATTAGATATCATGTTATAGTTAGAGCATCTATTGCTTCGTCTATTAGGCCGTCTCTAGGAGGATCTATTATTGGATACCACGGTATCCGGCGTGTTGTCAGATACCGTGGTATCCAATCGTAGTATCCAATAATAGGACCACATGGTCGGTTGCAAAACATAACTCACTAACAAGACATACCGATTCCGTTATACCATGCATGTATGTAAAATTTCACACATAGTTTTAGAATTTCACACGAAGAAACACGAATAATAATAATAATAATAATATAATAATAATAATATTCTACCACATACACACAACACCATCTAGCCCAAACTAAGCAGAGCTTGTACTATGGGTACTAGACAATGGATAAACATACATATATACTTTTTTTTTTGTAAATACATACATATTATACATAGAAACACCCAGACCAAGACAAACATCCATGTTCATGCACACAAATGTTTGACTTGTGCGGGAATCGAACCCACGACCTCAGGCGTGGCAGTCGGTTACACTAATCACTACGCCATCATTCACTAAATAATTTCATCGTAACAGATTTCATACTAAATGAATTCATGCGTACTGAATGATTTCATACGTATTAAATGCATGAAATTAAACGTATCGTCAGCATTTGTTATCTATTTACAAATCATATTAGCAATTATAAATACAAATCAACCGTTTCTATAATGTTGGTACAATAGTTATCTATTACGAATACATTTCCCCAGGGCAATATTAACAATTAAAATACGATGATATCATCTATTAGTATGCCGCGGACTATTTGATTTAGTTCGCCTCCATCTACGAACTATATAAGTACCATGAGTTTTCTATTGTTGCTAACGTTTGAACTATAAGTACAAGTAACAAATAATGATGTGTGGTCATCTTTGAATTTACAGCTCATATATACCCTTATAAACTTTAAAGTTCGGTTATATTCAAAAACTAAACTAGATATTTTAAATAAGAAAGTGAAACAATGCAAACCGCTTACCAGCCATATGCCAACTAGTAAGCGCTTACCCAAACTTAGCTCGATTTTTTTAGGATCTGCGATGGCCCAATTGGGATACCAACAGACTGCAATGCAGAGGCTCTCGGGTTCGAACTCACGTCGCGCACCTCTGACTTTCTGAAGGTATATAAATTTTCAAAAATTATGTGCGTATTGATTGACTATTATCGCCTGCTCCGTGCCTCGGAGAGTACGTTAAGCCGTCGGTCCCGGCTGCCATGAACATCTATGGCAGTCGTTATTGGGAGAGTGTCGACACAAAAAGATCCCACTGGGTCGAAGTGTCGCCGGTCTGCACTGACTGGCCCCCACATAAGATAAGATAAGATATACTCCGTTTACTTGTTAGCCGTCTCAGACAAAAAAATAGATTTACTAGAATAGTAGAGTACAGTACAGTACTGAAATCAAAACACATATTATATCGGTATATTTCTACGCCTCTTTCAACACACATCACTTTGACACGCTGCGTCAATATCTACCGTAAAATTTACTAAAAACTCTCTCATCTTAGCTCATTTTCGCTTCAGTTCAAATGTAACCTGTCTCGACTTTAGAGCAATGAATGTTGCGAATATTCGAATCCGTATCCGCAATTGCGGAGCTTTCGCATCGATTTGGACATCTGCATCCGTATCCGCATCTGCGGATGTGAGTTTCAAATATCCGTATCCGTATCCGCGGATGTCAAATAATCTGCATCCGCAACATCCTTGCTTTAGACCATCAATGTTACAAGCTACATACATAGTATTACTATTTAACCGAACAGTTGCATAAACTATGACTATAATAAGAAACTCATGGTAATGTACCAAATGAAAATAAAACCATTTCAAATGTACACGTTTTAGTATTACATTGTTCAGAAAATAAACGAAATATAAACTTTATATTTTATCACGTTGTTTTATTTGAAAATGACATTGTTGGTGATGATCGCAATAAAAAGTATGGTTTGTGGGTGTGTTGTTAAAGGAAGTTTTGTGCTGATGTTGCTATAAAGTATTATGTAGCGTTATTGAATGTACAAGAACAAATTTAGGTCATGACGGTTGGTTTTAAAGAGAACTACATAGCTGCGCAGAAAATATGTATGTCCATAAATGTATGCGAAAATACAAGTCTATACTGCCAGACTCTGATATGTCAATTTGACTAAACAGAAATAAGACACAGGACCAACGATTTTACGTTCTGACCGAGCAACATCGTCAACTTCCTAAGTCCAGCTGTACTGAAATTTTTCCGACAGAAAAACCGGCTAATATTTTTGGTGACCGGACTAAGAACGCGTCCGTTCATGTTCTGCAACCTCATGCCCTATTGGGCATTGAAAATGATTTTGGTAGAATAACAGCACTCTGAGCTAATACTCGTAATAAAAACTGTTCCAAACAGAGTTCTGATCTAAACTAATTACCACCGAATATGAACTGAAGTGGACTATGGCCTAACCCTTCTCACAGTGAGAAGAGGCCCGTGCCCAGCAGTGGTACAGTTTAATACAGGGCTGATATTATTATTATTATATTATTATGAACTGAAGTGCAATTTAAGGAGTCTGCTCACTACATCGTCTCATACCATGACCGTGCTAGGTACGTATCAGACACGAAAAGCAACACGATACGCCCTGCTATAACAATATATATAACTGCTGGTCGGTGACGAAACGGTCTAGGGGGCATAGTCTTATACATTTCCTTACAAAGAATATTTTATTGCCTGACACGTTCCTAGCACAGTTGTTCACATTTAACGATTATTTAAATTTTGGAGAATACTATTTGTAATATTTATGGCACAGGGACTAAATTGGAACTCCATTTTGAACACTTTAGATTATGCACTAAAGCTAGCTTGTTTTTTTAAGAAATACCTGAGTAATATTCCTTATATTGCAAGCGAACTTTAGAACTTTATAAAGGTATGTAGTTTAAGATCGATGCGATAGCTCAATGGGAAGACCAATAGACTGCAATGCAGAGGGTCTCGGGTTCGAACCCACGTCGCGCACCTCTGACTTTCGGAAATTATATGACTTTTCGAAATTATGTGCGCATTGATTGACAATTATCGCCTGCTCCGTGCCTCGGAGAGCATTAATTCATCCAACTTCTAATATAAAATTATTAGTAAATCAGCAACTAATGTTTTGGGTTACAGCTTTATGTACTGACATGTAAGTATTTGCTAAATGCATTGTATATTTTCCAATATATTTATAAAAGCTAAACAATAATTAAATGGTGGACCAATTGCAGATTTCTGTTACATAAACATAATGAACACACCGATATGATCGAGAAGTAAAGAGCTCCACAGACCAGTAGGACCTACCATAAAATGTAAATTCCTAAGCTTCGGAGTGATTATTCG
The DNA here is from genome assembly GCA_930367265.1 of Catocala fraxini. Taxonomy (NCBI): domain Eukaryota; kingdom Metazoa; phylum Arthropoda; class Insecta; order Lepidoptera; family Erebidae; genus Catocala; species Catocala fraxini. The sequence goes on along the minus strand of OV884040.1, from coordinate 2,546,242 downwards.
TTCTGTTCGTACTGCAACATAATATAAAGTAATGTTTCGATCATCCTAAATACTATTAAATAAAATGTTTCGATTAGCGGAATCTTCTTCTCTCTTAGCCTTTATTATTCCCAAGTCACTTGGGGTTGGCTTTTCTAGTCTAACCGGATTTGACTGGATATCAGTTTTTACACGGAGCGGCTGCCACCTGACCTCCGCAACCCGAAGGCTAACGATACTCTAAGGCTAGACCAGTGTCAGGATATTAGAGGGTACTGACTTTCCCAATAACGACCGCCATAGATGTTTATGGCAGTCGGGAACAACGGCTTAACGTGCTCTCCGAGGCACGGAACAGGCGATAATTGTCAATCAATACGCACATAATTTCGAAAAGTCATATAACTGCCGAAAGTCAGAGGTGCGCGACGTGGATTTGAACCCGAGACCCTCTGCATTGCAGTCTGTTGGTCTCCCCAGTGAGCTATCGGAATAATGTCACTTTAAGAAAAAGAAATCCAAAGAATCTTGGTAGAAATGTCTAATATAAAGTTCGCAACTAAATTTTTCAAATCCATTTTCTATACAAGTACTTTTATAAAAGATTTATTTGATTTATGATTCTATAGTCACGTCTCTTAAACAAGAAAAAATATATATATCATGCAGTATTTTTTAGCAATAAAAAGGTTTTCTTACTTACTTACCTACGCAACGCTCAATGTATCAGAATCCAAAGCACCCTAATTAATTCCTTCACCATCGCAGCCAAAGCCACGAACAAAAGGCAAGTCTCTCATTACAATTCAAGCAGCATCGCTAATACGACATTATGAGTTGTGAAAGCAAGAGACATATAACATATAGAAGATATATATTATTATACTAAGCGGATTGGAAGGCGACGAACTCAGAGAGTACCTTTAAGCTTTCATTGTCGTGTATAAGTTGAGTTTCAGCTTATATGTAATGTATTTTATTTTTATATTGTCACTGAGAGTGTGAATCTCTTAAGTATTTAGTTATTGGCAATTTAATCTTAAGACTGCGCCGAGCGTAAGACAGATAATGACAGAGCTCGTGCGGCGCATATTCAAATCGGCGCGCGGCCGCCATAGTAAAATTGTATGGAGGATTTGAAGTGCTTTTTTGATAAATATGTATCTTTATTGTCAACCAATAACTTAAATATTTGGTGCGGACAAATTGTAATATAACTATTTACGTTTCGTTTAAGCTGTCAAATAGGATAGATTTCTACTGTTATAATCTAAAAATCAGGTAACACGAGCTTACGTTTTTGCATTTTTCGTGCAAATTTACGTAATTATGTAGGCGAAAATTACTTTAAGTTTTTTACACGGAGTAATTGTAAACACATTTATTGTTATGGTAAATGTATATTTTATATTTGTATTAAACAAAAAGTGTTGATTTTATTCACTTAACTGTGACCGCCTGTTTGGCACATTTCGCTCGGCGCAGTCTTAAGCTGTCTGCGTGTTTTCTTTATTGCAATTCACTTTTATTTTTCGTTAATCGTATTGTGAATCGTTTTTCGAACTTTTATTGATTTATATACAGGTGGACGTGCTTTAACGGAAGTGACTATTACCCGAGACTTGGGTGTCCATCTGGATAACAAGCTGCGTTTTATCGAACACTATGACAATATACTGGCTATGTATAATAAATCACTAAACAGTTTTGTCGCACAAGCGTCCATTACACTTTCATGTGTCACATTAACATAAATGGTACACTCTGCATAGACTTTGTCAATGGCAAAGGTGTACACAACCAAGCAGCTGCCTATTACAATAGTGACACTGTCGTTAAACCTTGTTTCAGAAAAGACAAGTCATACCGCTCAGGAAACACCGTGGTAGATAATTATTTCTAGAGCCTGCATGTGTATGGGGAAAACATTCTGAAAGCGTGTCTAGCTGAACAAGAAAGGTTCTAGATGGAAACGGTGAGCTGCTGAACCCCTATGTGCCCTGGCTTCCTTTTTATTTATTATTCACAATGTACGTATATAAACCCACAATCTCACCGTATAACATTGTTAGATTCAATGTTTGGGTGATGTAAATGGTTCTTGGCAAGCATCGACTACTATATACTGCAATATATTGGCATGGAGCTGATATATCAATGAATGTTGGATGTGATATGTCTACGTAGGGATTTACAGGACATAGGAAAGGAATTTGAGAAATGAAAATGGACAAAATTCTCGATCTTATTACAAAGCCTAAATCAATATGCAAGGCGAAGTCTTACAATTTTCTAGTCACTCGATGTAACAACCGTGTACCGAAGCTTATTTGAATAATCAACGCAACAATGTGATTTCAAGTCCAGCATCTTTCACTTTCTAAAATTAAATTCTAGGAAAAGTATTCAACGCGTCACTAAAACATGCATGGATATTATGCACACCGCAATACTAATAATATTGAATATTCATAAGTAGGTAAGTAACAAATTAAACGATAATACGCTTTAGTCAACAATACATTTTACAGTATTCACAAATCTCAAAAGCATTTTCATTTGTCTTAATTTCATTGTGAAAGCGCTCTACGTTTTAATATCACGTCTTATTTTGCTATTTCACTTAACATAGAATTAAAGAATTTAACAAAAAATCCAATCGATTCGATTTTTCTATCTGAGCGGGCTGGCTGTATGCGATGGGTGCCAATGTCATTTTCACCAAAAAAACTTTGGTTCAACCACCGCACACGCCTGTCTCTCTTCTGCGATATATATATATTGTTGTTTTGTATTGTTGTTGTGATATTATTTTTCTTATTTATCGGATTTTAGTATTTTCCACGAAATATGATTGCATTCTCACGTATAAAATAATAAAATTTATCTTTCTATTATATTGCCAGTTTGCAAGTTGACTAAATTAAACATGTGAGCTGAATATATGATGGACTATTTTCTTTTGTAGACAAAAATATTTTCTCACTTTTGCCAAACATTGTTTATTCGTTAAAATACGTGTAATGCAAGACAATGACAGTATAAAACATTCTTTAAAAGAAATATAATTCTGAAATTGATTTACAAATTAACAGATATTTTTACAAGTCTAGTTTTATAAATAAAACATTACAAAAAATTACACATTTTTAAATACTCTTAAGGATATCCTCTATCCCAAATAGATGTACAAATAGTTAATATTTTTTAAGATATTGTATTGTTGTTGTTGTGTTACGAAATTAAACCTATATATTCTTATACGTATATTTGTGCATCTCTTCTGTCTGTAAACTTGATGTTTAATTGTTTCAATGTATGCACATGTGTTGAGTTGCAATCTAGAACTAAACATAAGCTTTATTGTTTTTAATTTTTAATAATATTGTAATTTGTTTTATGCAATTAATAATTAAAAAAAAAAAAAAAATAATAACCCTGTAATGGACTATGACTAATGAAGTTAGTCATTGATTGTTTTATCGTTTGTGTATTACATTTACAGATTTGGATCGAAATTTCTTCTCGGTGACGTATAATCTTAAAAGTTGTTACAAAGACCTTAGTACCAGTAAAAATAAATAAACTTGTCGTGTGCCTACCGTCAGTAGGGAATTTAAAAGTTGTCTAAGAATAAGTCACCAAAATAATGATGTGATTTTAAATATCGTCTTTAGTTTGACGAGTCAATCCATCGAAATAAAAAAAGTGAAAAAAATGAAAATTAGCCATAAACGAAGAACCTGTAGTTGTAAGTCTGAAAAAGTTGTGGGTACTTTTTTAAAAACTTTGTTTTTATTTCACATTTTCACAAATGTCATATTTTTTCTTTTTTAGCACATTTGAATGGTCCTTACCTAAGGAATCTCACGTTACAATTTGATTCACATGTTCTGGAACAGGGTGTCCTGTCCTGTCCTGTCCATGTACATTGTTTAGGCTTAAACCTCGTGGGTGTCCTCAGAACACCCTACCAAAGTTTCATCATAATCTGATCAATAGTTCAGGACCGCACAGAGGTCTAACATACAAACATTTATTTTTATTTATATATATAAGATTATTAATCTATATATATAAGAGAGAGAGAGAGATTATCAATGAATCATGGAATTGTTAAAGGTGCATCCCTGCGCCTAGCGTAATCGTTAGACCTGCATCTGATTGCTATACAATCGTGACGGGCTGCCCTCCAATCGTACTTTGAGTATAAATTAATAGAAAATGCACAAGTGTTGTCGCACATACTTGTGCAACATAATATATCATGCGCAGTTGCCAATTATCATTGAGGAGGGCCAGAGTGACCGTAATTAGGTCTAAAGGGCATGTATTATTACTTTTTAGAAGCGTAATCAAGATCGCACCATTTGATAAGGAAGTCCAGACATATTACCGCTAGTAAAACTGCAATGTTTCTACTCCAACGCTCAAACAGTCAAATTAAAAGCTTGAATCCTACAAGGTAAGTTTCCAATATTGTGGTTGGACCGTAAACCGTAAACTAGTGCAACAATATAAGCAACTAAGAAAGCCGTAAAACTGAGTAACTGTTGTGGCTGACTGAAGCTTTATTGTAGTTACAATGTGTTGATGCGACTACAATTACTAAAGGAAAATTAATTATGACAACAATTTCATCTCGACCGATTCTTTTAGTAGATAGAAACTGTGTCATCTTGTAATCACATATAAGAACCTTCGTTATGGCATTCCGTCTGTCTTACAAGGCGATGGGTTGTGTTAGACACACGAGACGCTAAATGATTACAAGGTCTTATCGTTTTCAGGCCCTAACAGTTTCTAAGAGCAGAGCTATCTCTTATGCTATGCCATCTATGGTAACAGGAGCGAGTCAGACTCGAAGAAAATACAGCACAACACCCAGTGTGCTTGCTCTTTTGATGACGTTGGTACTTTTCCTATAATATATTGACCCAGTAGGCGACCATGCTGGGCTCAGGTACGGTGGCTTTCATTAGGTTGTGGAGAGTACAGGTGTATGGAGGAACAGGGTGTGATGTCCTTCCAACACAAAGGGAGGATCCTCCGACCAGGCTGGTTTGATCGTGCCTGGCGGGCCGCGGCCCGACGGTTGATGTCGGGAGCTTGTATATATAGTTAGTCGCTGTGTAAACTCCGCTTGCGCGATGCAGGATTGTGACGTCATTTGATCGTATTAAGCGCCATCTGTTAGATGTAGGCGGAACTTACTTTTTCGTCTGTGCGGAGTCGCCACAGGTGTATTGACAACGCGCAGTGAGACTACGAAACAAATACAAGATTATTTCACTGGATCTTCTATCTACTTCTAAGGTGAAGACGAGACGAGAAGAAAGAGCAGCGATAGCTCAGTGGGGAGACCAACAGACTGGAATGCAGAGGGTCTCGGGTTCGAACCCACGTCACGCACGTTTGACTTTAGGAAATTATATGATTTTTCGAAATTATGTGCGTATTGATTGACAATTATCGCCTGCTCCGTGCCTCGGAGAGCACGTTAAGCCGTCGGTCCCAGCTGCCATGAACATCTATGGCAGTCGTTATTGGGAGAGTTTCTACACAAAAGATCCCACTGCGTCGAAGTGTCGCCGGTCTGCACTGACTGGCTCCCACATAAGATAAGATAAGGTGAAGACACTTCTGTAGCCGAGCAAATTTAAATTTGAACTAGGTTTCTGTTCTGTTATTATAATCTAACTTATCTCGGCAAAGTTAAAGCACAACAAAACCTGAAATAAGGAATAACGTATCAGTAGATCCTTTTCCCATATCCTGTTACTACTATCAATGTGATTGTTGTTAAGATATGTAGATGTTAGTTACTTAACAAGTAAGTAACTAACATTATGGACGAATTTTGATAACAACTAGGCACATAGATATATCATGTCCTGGAAATACACAATGATACTTTCTACCAGGGATGTTCCAAATATTCACAACCGCATCCGCAATTGCGGATCTTCCGCATCGATTTGGACATCTGCATCTGCATCCACATCCGCAATAATCAACGCGGATCCAGATATAGCGTAGGTTACGATAAGAAAGAAATCAGTTGTTCAGTAGTACGTGTTTAATTTATGAACCTTTGCTAAACAGGCTTGAACCTGCGAAGGCGGTGATATTAGATACTTTTTATTAAATAAGATGAACAATTTTAATCAACATCCGCATCCGCAATTGCGGAGCTTCAGCATCGATTTGGACATCCGCATCCGTATCCGCATCCGCGGATGTGAGTCTTCAAATATCCGCATCCGCATCCGCCGATGTCATAAAATCTGTATCCGCAACATCCTTGCTTTCTACCCCAGCACAGCATACCAGAATAACGGTCGACTTTGATGTTTGATCCAAGAAAGGCACTTTAGTCTATTCCAATCCAATCTGATGAAAATGTAAACAAACCAAATTGTGTTAAATTTATCATAATTACTTACTTAATAGAATAAGAAACCATTTGTCCGAATTTTCAAAAAGTGAATTTATTTGACAGATGAAAAAATATTTATAATTTATGATTGCATAGGGCTGCACGACATACAATTATTAGTTCCAAATCTTAAGATATTTAGTAATCGATTAGTTAATCGAAATTTATTCAACAAAATGATAGTTAAACACGGTATTTAAAGGGATTTTAAATTTAAATTAATCTGTCAACTACTGTCATTAAACACCAATCAACCAATAAGTACTTTTGTGCTCCAGGAAAGCTTACTGCTACCGATACCGTGTGCCGAAAGAAAGGTTCTAAAGCTCTTTTTGAAAAGGTTGACTATACTACGGGCTCGAATCACACACGGGACACACATTTGTGTTCACAAATGGTTTTTCCGAATCTGGGTGTTTTTTATGTCCATTGTTTGAATGTTTGTAAAGCCTTTTGCAACACAGTATTTAAACATAGTGCGGGAGACGAAAAAAGTAATTAAATAAAAATAATAATTAATTTAATTAGCTCACTATAATATCTCACTATAAATACCTTTGACGTTAAGAAGTATTATTTTGTGGCCTTGAGTATGGTATGGTAAATAATTTTGATCACTTATAATTAGTCATTATACCTTATGTTTTTTTAACAATGAAAATGTATAATGCATGCAAATGCGAATGTTTTTTGACTGTATACTGCTTGCTCAACTGCAGACATCGAAGGATGAGTACAATTATAACGCGATACCTTACAACATATTTAATGAAATTACAACATATTTAGAAATGCTATAGACACTGCTACAATTATAATTGTAGCAGTGTCTATAGCATTTCTAATTAAATTGAATTTTCGATTAGGTAATCAGCGATAGCTCAGTGGGGAGACCAACAGACTGCAATGCAGAGGGTCTCGGGTTCGAACCCATGTCACGCACCTCTGACTTTCGGAAGTAATATGACTTTTCAAAATTATTTGCGTATTGATTGACAATTATCGCCTGCTCCGTGCCTCGGAGAGCACGTTAAGCCGTTGGTCCCGGCTGCCATGAACATCTATGGCAGTCGTTATTGGGAAAGTCAGTACCCTCTAATATTCTGACACACTGGTCTAGCCTTAGGGTATCGTTAGCCTTCGGGTTGCGGAGGTCAGGTGGCAGCCGCTCCGTGTAAAAACTGATATCCAGTCAAATCCGGTTAAACCAGAAAAGCCGACCCCAAGTGACTTGGGAATAATAAAGGCTAAGAGAGAAGATTCGATTAGGTAATCAATTGACGCTACAATTGGACATCACTAAAATGTCTATGGTCATGTCAATGAATCGTTTGTTTAAGTTTCCATTTTATTGGATTGGAGTAGATTATACTTAATCACGTAGGCGTATTAGACACGAATACAACTATCTAATAGCATTTAACGACAACGAGCTACGTACCTGTCCTCTTTTAATGTTTATTATGACTAGTAACTAAACAAAAGCGTTGTAACGAACCTAAAAACAGTAGCAGTCTATCATACTTTAGGGCAAGCATTGAAACGTGTAATGATTTCAATCACAAATATAACCTTTCATTTTACCAGTATGCAGTTGTTATTGCATCAATTTACTTCTGTTATTTGACCACTTAGTGTCCGACATCGATTGTTCGCTTCAAACTGACGTTATAGCTGCTGACAACATCAAACTGACATAATCATTGACGTATCAAATAGTATGCACATTTTAATAGCGGAGAGTGATGTGACGGCCAGACATGCATTTTACTCATCTAAAAAATTAATGAGCACCGATTACATAACTATTCCAGATATAGCAATTTATTTATTTGTGTTTATTTAAAATGCGTTTGTTTTAGTATCACTTTGTGTGGCTTTACACTGCCTTGATGGCGTTTGTGAATGGGTTCTCTATTATATCCGTAATCTAAAGTGCCATAATTTGTTTTGTCCTAATCATCATTTGTCCGAATGATAACTTGCTAGAACTTAATGTCACGTAATATCAATTTGTTTGTCATAAATATTACAATCAATAATATACAAAAGATTTAAAAACCCTTTTGAATAAAAGAGATAAGTCCTAAATTCAAATTATTACTGTTTATTTATCCTAATAATGATTTTAAGTCTAATTTGTATTACAAAGCTTGGCTTTTGTCACGGCTCTGTCGCTGCGAGTCTCCAGCGGCCCCATGCGTGCTAATCGTCGCAGACGGCTTTCGCTCACCACCGCAACTTCGGCTTGCCAGCCTCAGCCGCGGTGGCTCGCTCGCAGCCTCTTGCTCCTCAGCGCGCGGGCCACCTCGCCCCTACGCACCTATGCAATTCAAAATTACACTCTAGGGGTAGGGCAGACAAGACTTCGTGGAGTCGGATTCACAGCTATTCATTTCTGTCACTACAGCCTAATTTTTAGCAAATGTTTCAGCACTAACAATTTGATTTTAATGAACATTCGGAATAATGCACATAATATAATACAATACTTAGGACATATGACTTTATTTCATGCAAATTTATGCAAGTTTTAGAAGTAAAGATACTTATGTAAAACAAAATTTCAAATTTTTTAACTTTATGTTTACTGAAGTTTATAGTAAACGTGTTATGGATAATGATTTTCGGATAAACAATTTTAGAGGAAGAAAGAGAGTACCTTATGAACGCTATATCACTGTAAATAAGGTCTCAAATACAATTACCAGATCGAAACAAATGTTGGGTGATAGATATTTTTATCTAGACATTATTAGCTAAAGAACGAAGTCTGTAACTGTTCCCGGTACACGGCAAAAGGTTCGTTCTCTATAACGTGGAATCTAAAGACCATAACTAGCAAAATGTGGAGAGGCAGAATACGGCCTGTCTTCCTTTGAAAAAATACGCGTAGGATTATGTATGTGAATATTACGATATGTATGAATGTATGTATGCACCAATATACATGAACAAAACAACAGCATACGCTAATACGTTGAACAGTTGATAAAATTTTTTTTTATTCGTTTCTTCGATGACAGACGAGCCAGCGGCCCACCTGATATTAAGCGAGAACAGTGGCTCATATACATGGCTGTGTTTTCTTACCATTACAGAAGTAATGTCAAATAAACACAACCAAGTCGCTGCCTACCGGAAGAAAAAGGGGAATGGAGCAGGATGGGGTTTGGGAAGGGAAGAGTGATTGAGCCTCCAGCGCTCTCACTGGCCGAACGAAATGTAACAGATACTGTTATTTTACGTCGATCTTCTGTGAGAGGGTGGTACTTCCCCGGTCGAGCCGGCCCATTCATGCTGTAACCAGTGTGGCCCTATCACTCAGAAATTACAGACAAAATAAAACATACTAACTAATATTACAAATGCGTATATAAGTTTGTTTGTTACGCTTTCACGTCTCAAATACTTGACCGATCATCATGAAACTTCGCATACACGTTGTCAGAGAAACAGAAAAAGACATAGGATACCTTAATTCTAGAAAAAGTCACTGTTACTATCCTAACCTACATTTACGCGAGTGATGCCGCGGGCAAAATCTAGTTATTAATAATATAATAATAATATAATAATATTCTATCACACACACACAACACCATCTAGCCCAAACTAAGCAGAGCTTGTACTATGGGTACTAGACAATGGATAAACATACATATATACTTTTTTTTTTGTAAATACCTACATATTATACATAGAAACACCCAGACCAAGACAAACATCCATGTTCATGCACACGAATGTTTGACTTGTGCGGGAATCGAACCCGCAACCTCAGGCGTAGCAGTCGCTTACACTAACCACTACGCCATCAAGGCTGAGTTATTAATATATTGTGTTTAATTATAGCTGACTATGTGGATCGTGTTTTAGTGATTCTGCATGGCTTCATTAACTGCATCAAGATTTACAAAATACGGTCATATCACCGCCGTTGGCATCATATTTAACTGCTTCAGTGGCGCAGCGCTGATGTGACTGCTATGCATGAGGCTCTCATAGCCAGTTGCACTCACTGATCGGTAAACGATTAGCGAGGTTAAGCAACGTTGCGTGCGGTCAGTCTATAGATGGGTGACCGCTTAGTGGTATTTCATCTGACCGTCTCCGTGCTTCGGAGGGCACGTAAAAAGTCGGTCCCGGTTGTTGCCAAATTGACAGCAGTCGTTAAGCCATGTCAGAGGCATATAGGCGGCTTGAACAACTCTTGACAACAGGTTGGCCACTAATCACACGAAAATAAGAAAAGAAGAAGAACATGCATGAGGTCTCGATATCGAATCCAGGTATTAGGGTTTTCCGACAAGAAACTCTCAGTAGCAGCTCAGATGTAGGAAGTTGGCGGTATTACACACCCTCGTATTTGGAAATCTAGTAAAACCGTTGGAGAGGAAGTGCACTTGTGTTTGCGCACACACTTGTGCACTGTAATATATCCAGTGCAGACAGTTGGTATCCGTTAATATTAGCCACCGTGACTGAAGTACGGTCTGGTAAATCTTATTTCGCATATTTTCAGTTAAGTAATTGATTACACAAATTCCAATAATACAATAATCGCCAATGCAGAAAAAAACCACATCTGCTACTAAACGGCCACACAAATCGTGTCACATAATAAAGAAAATTTTGTATGTCTACTCCTTTAACATTGCCATAAGGACTACATACGTCTGATATTAAAAATCCTAATGTATATTAAGCTCTAATATCAGCTTTTATATTTCATTAAAATACTTTTCATATTCGTTACCTTCCAAAAACCATTTCTATGAAGATCACACGTAAAACGTCTCCCACTTAAATTCGGAACGACTGTATTTGCGTATCTAAGTATTTAAAGTTAAACAGACACCTGAATATAACCGAGTAATGCCACAATAACGGTTCGGCCGTAAAATGGAGGCAACAATAGAAGCAACGGCTATGTCAGCCGTAAAAGTGAGCTGTTGTGCGTTTGAATGCTGGAGCTAATTTTAGTTAACTGGTTCTGCAATTGTTGACAACGAGAGCGGTACTGTTAAACAAATGAAAGGAAGGCACTGAAGATCAGGCTTGTTAAACATTTATGTTTAAGTACCTAGTTAAAACTGCTACAGTTTTAAGTAAGTTTGTTTTATATAGTGCCTGATTTGGATAATTTGGACTTGGAATACGAATGCCTAAAACCGTTAGACCGAAAGTTAATCTTTATAGTAATTAGAAGCGCCTGCGACACAATTGTGTCTGAGGTTGATTTCCGTGAACTTTATTATCCTAAAGATGGATGACCATTACGACGTGATGACGTCTCTCTCTCCTCACCTCTTTCATACCTCTAAAAGTAAAATTTGAACCAACTATCACGTCTTCAACAGCCATTGAGAACGTGGTGGTCTTCTAGCTATCACAACTGTAGTCACCCTTGGAATCTTAACAGACAGCAGGCGTTCCATAAAAAACTAATATACAATTAAATCTGGTTAAACCTACAGTAAAATCGACTGCAATCTTAAGAATATTATGGTACTTTGCTACATGCGATTAGAGAGAGAGATGCGGCATGAAAGTGGATATAGTGACAAGAATAGAAAAGGGTATGTTAAGCTGGTTTGGGCATGTAGAAAGAATGGACGAGGAAAGGCTGACTAAGAAAGTTTATAAGGCTAGTGTGAATGGAACAGTCGCAAGAGGAAGACCTAGGCGAACGTTTCTTGATCAAATCGGAGGCGTTCTGGACAAAGGCCAGGTTAAGAGCACCTTGAACCGACGGGCATGTATGAGGAATGTGATGAAAGTGAATGAAGCCAGAGAAGTGTGTCAGGATCGTAGCAAATGGAAATCCGTAGTCTCTGCCTACCCCTCTGGGAAACAGGCATGAATCTATGTATGTATGTATGCTACATGCAAACATTATCTCACGTTTATATCCTGGTATGGGCAAAAGCATATTATACCCACGTTTTGGACCTTAAAACTATAGCTATAGCAGAGCAAAGAGGGCGAGCGGCAACTATTCCAGACTCGGTGGTGCTACGGATAAGTTCTTATCAGGCAATCCCAGTAATATATTATTATATCATTACCCTCAGGAACGCATTCAGTGGAGAGCGACTCGAATCGTCGACTGCCAGGTTGTTTCAAATCCGCTAGACCCCTTGGTGCTGCGCAGAGATGTATCCTCGCTATGCATCTACTATCGCTTTTACTATGGGGAGTGCTCCGAGGAATTGTTCGGACTGATCCCTGCCGCCTCTTTTCGCCATCGTCCTACGCGACAGAATTTCCATCCCCATAATTTAGACGGTCGGCAGTCCACTACCAGTGCGTTTTTTCAAAAATTTTGACTCGCACAACTGTAGAATGAACTGTCGCCTGCGGTATTTCCGGACCAATACGACTTACAAACCTTCAAGAAAAGAGCGTACTCCTTTTTAAAAGGCCAGCAGCGCACGTGTAACTCCTCTGATGTTGCGGGTGTCCATGGGCGGCGGTAATCGCTTACCATCAGGCGATCTGCACGCTTGTTTGCCATTTAACAAATTAAAAAAAATTGTTATCCTAAATGTTACATGGGTATTAAACAAAAAATTTCATATAATTAAAATTATGTTTAAAAATGTTTTCATCCGGGAATCGAACACTAGACCACAAGCGCAGCACTGCAATTCCCTTAATTGATTTACTATCACCGCATATAAACCTAATGTATACGCATCTTAAATTATAATAGTGTAAGGAACATAGTCCCACCGACCTACCTACATAAACACAACTACCGCACTTTCCATAGATACCCGCACCGCAGAACGGCCGTCAAACCATTTGATCGTTGGCGCTCGCAACAGACAGTCGTCCTCAGGTGACGTAAGCCACTTACTTTGTACAATGTATATTCGTTCATATTTCTATTGTGTTTAAAGTGTGCAATCGTAATCATGTAATTTGGTGATATTGTTTTGAGGTTAAAAGTTTAAAAAACATTAAAACGGCTTCCTTGTTTAGTATTGTTTTAATTTTTTAATTTCCTAGTTCCCATTCAAAAATAGACTATATATACGCTAGCGTAAATGTAGGTTAAATTATTAATGGTACTTTTCCGAATGAAAGGTTAATATATAGCCTATATAAGCCTATGTCCTATTCTGTACCCCTGACAAAGTGTATGTAAATTTCACGATGATCGGTCGAGCGGTTACAGTGTGAAAGCGTAACAAACAAAACAATTCTTCATTACTTTTTTCGATTTGGATGCCTGTAAGTGAATGAGCACAAGGCATGTTTTTAATAATAATAATAATAATTTATTTGCATAAAGCATGGTATTTGGTGGTGTTACAATATTATAAATAGTACAAGCATGTTTTGCTAGATTATAGCATACAAAATTTTAATTATGGGTACAAATCCATTACAATTTTCAAAAAATTCTTTCACTTTGTTAATGTTGGATAAACTTAGCCAAGTATACAACCCTTTCTTAAAAATCCGAATTCTAGCTGCTTAAAGTGATTCGGTAGTTTATTATAGATACGCACACACATAGCAAGGCAGCTTTTGTTGTACTTATATATATAATGTTCTTTTTTTTTTCTTCATTTTTTTTTTTTTGTTTTGACATTTTTATGAATTTATGTATATTTGTATTTCTTTTTGTTAATTATTTATGTTAGAAATATTTTATTTTTATTTTTAATTATCATAATTTTTTTCTGGGAATTGTTATTAGCATCCGTGCAGTCACTAAAGGGATCTAGTTGAAAACCAGCGCCAGGCTTCCTTAGCCGGGCATATGCTGAACTAGGTCCCATTTGGCAAATTTTATTATAATTTTTTTTATTTTACTTGTTATTATTATATATTTTATTTAGTCAAATAAATAAATTTTTCTTTCTTTCTTTCTTCTTTCTTTCTTACTTGGTTAGTCTCGGTATGTTACTTAAGACCAATTTAAAAGGATCTCGTCTATTTCTAGAATGTACCTCATCTGCTGTTTTAAACAACTCTTTGTTCTTATATACAAACATACATATTTCGTAAATATATAAAGACGGTAAAGGTAACAATCCAAGCTTTTGAAATATTGGCTTACATGTACATTGTAAATTATTATTAAGATGTAAGAAATGTGTATCATTTGCTGGCGATCCAAATAAATAAATAAACAAACTCAAATTCGCATTTATGATATTAAGTAAGGAAGTAAGAATTTTCAGACAAATTTTGTTTTGCAGTATTTTGTATCTTGTATCTTATGTGGGGGCCAGTCAGTGCAGACCGGCGACACTTCGACACAGTGGGATCTTTTGTGTCGATACTCTCCCAATAACGACTGCCATAGATGTTCATGGCAGCCGGGACCGACGGCTTAACGTGCTCTCCGAGGCACGGAGCAGGCGATAATTGTCAATCAATACGCACATAATTTCGAAAAGTCATAAAACTTCCGAAAGTCAGAGGTGCCCGACGTGGTGCACATTGCAGTCTATTGGTCTCCCCACTGAGCTATCGCTCGGTCGGCCGTTTTGCAATATCTTGATATCGAACGGTAATCCGAAGAAACTTCGTTCAGCCCAAAGTTTCGGATAGACATTTTCATAGCATGTATCGGCTCATAGTATGTATATATATGTATCGGTTTACCGAACTACATGATCTGTCAGCTGCCACTTCAATATTACACAATGTCCATCACTATTGATAACATTATTTATGGTGTCATAAAACTGTGAATAAGCTATGCCTATACAGTAAAAAAATTAAATAAATGTAGATCAGCTGATAAAAGGATTCTGAATCGAAAAACTATGTAATTTTATTTTAGTCTGTTTAGACCCGCACACAAAGCCACTATATGGACTTGGTGCAATTATTACAGTAAGCTTGAGGTAACTTAAGGTTCAGCATAAATGCTAAGCAACGTTTTATCGAATTGCATACAACCGGAACTAACTGATGAAGTCTTGTCCACATGGACAAAATTGCAAGCAATATCTAATATATAAATAAACCTAGGCACATTTATAACAATCATATTATGAGCACCAACTAACAGAATACAATATGCGACACACTTGAAAAACAGTCATCAAAATGAAGACACATTTATCAAAACTCTTTTAACACTAACAGTTTCGATAGAACAGGCGAAACTGTCCACATTAATAAAAGTAACCGTTTCGCATTACCATTGCCTGCTACTAAAAACAATATTTTTTTTTTACACACATTTCTCTCGACAGTTTCAACAATAATTCTTAAACTTCAGAATCATATTCGGGTCTAGCACTAACTTGATTGCATGTCATAATAACCTTTATTGTCAACCAATAAAGTAACTATTCCCGGAGCAGAGCTGAAACCTGGCTTACGACTGAATAAACAATATTAATATATAAGCATACATAAGCTTTGCCATTCTTAGCTCATAAAAAAGGGATATTTCCCTACTAAACCATTCCATAAACAGAGAGTTCCTACCAAATTTTCGGCAGACAACTTAACTCTTATTATGAGCGCTATAAAGTTGAATTTTGCTTGATGTAATCGTGGCTATTAAAGCTGTTGTTTGATACTACGTAACGTCTCTTAATTCAGCTATAAACGTATAGCGCACTTTAGTTTATTGCAATCTAAAGTTAATAAGAGTGAAGATGGTTGCCTTTTTGGGGATTATATAATGTTCCTTTTTTAATCCTCGGATAACAATGAGAGGTAATCCTTTGAAGGTATTTTGGATGAAGGACGAATTTACATATTACGTGTATCATGTCTGTCGTTTATATGTATAAGGCGAGTCTCTGGTTTCCTGTAGAGGAGTATCGTAATACGTGTCTATCTATAAAAACTAATTACAAATAAGTGTCTATTAGAAAATAACTACATGGATCCGTAAGAATAATTTCTTAACTGGAGAACCCAAAAACATTTTAATTTGCGTATGTTAACCGCGTCGAATCATCCAAATTTTTTAATTGGATGGCCGTTGCTAAATGTTGCGTATTCTGGAAGAAGAAAGAGGAGGCCTTCACCCAAACGGGACCCACGTCACAGGGAGATAACTAACTATACTATTACAAAATTAAATAATAAGTTAAATATACCAACATTACTAACAAACATTTAAAATGTAAAATTATGTTGATGTGGAAATAAAAAAGCCTTTATTATTATTATTAAACAGCGATAGCTTAGTGGGGAGACCAACAGACTACAATGCCGAGGGTCTCGGGTTCGAACCCACGTCGCGCACCTCTGACTTTCGGAAGTTATATGACTTTTTGAAATTATGTGCGTATTGATTGACAATTATCGCCTGCTCCGTGCCTTGGAGAGCACGTTAAGCTGTCGGTCCCGGCTGCCATAAACATCTATGGCAGTCGTTATTGGGAGAGTGTCGACACAAAAGATCCCACTGGGTCGAAGTGTTACCGGTCTGCACTGACTGGCCCCCACATAAGATACATACATACATTATTATTATTATGTTAACCGCGTCGTGTACAAGAGCTATTATTTTACGTAAAGCGTGACTCAATAAGGTAGCTGGTTTGATTACCGGTCAAACAAAGTGTCACAGCATCTTTCTCTCAAGAAATTTTCAGTAGTAGCACGGGGTCTGTTGCCAGATAGACAGCTCTTTTAACATGGAACTTGAAATCATAGACAGCGAAATGTGATCTTAATACACCTATGCCACCCCTCTGGGTATATACATATACGCGAGACTTAATACCAATGTAATAATATTCAACGTATCAACAACAAAATAATATAGTTGTGACGCGACGACACGCAATATCATAGTTTAAGGATTACAGTAATATTATCATAATATTATCTATTCTGCCAAACAATTCACGTCACAAGTAATATTGTCTCTTTAACTTGAGGTAATTCGTACTATAGTGTCATGTTGCTTCGCGTCACTTCTTTAGGGCCAACTGAAACCTTAATGAATAAATTATGTAATGGGCAAAGCAGTTACTTTTTCTAGAAGACCGGCCATTTAGCAACTGCATTGAAGCACTTGCAATATCGGTAACGTATACCGTAAATCTTTGCTATTTTTAACACGCTTTTGTTAGCTTGGTTGGCCTCGATGACATAGTGGTTGGTGTAACCGACTGCCATGCCTGAGATCGCGGGTTCGATTCCCGCACAAGTCAAACATTTGTGTGCGTGAACATGGATATTTGTCTTGGTCTGAGTGTTTCTATGTATAATATGTATATATTTACAAAAAAATAATATATATGTCTGTTTATCCATTGTCTTGTACCCATAGTACAAGCTCTGCTTAGTTTGGGCTAAATGGTGTTTTGTGTATGTGATATAATATTATATTATTATTATTACATTATATATTATATTATTATATCTATGTAACGGAATCTTTGAACGTGATTTTCACCCCTTCCAAACCGACGCGACGCATTGATTTGAAGCTTTGCACACTTCTCGAGGACCGATGAAAATACAATAAAAAAATTGGTAAGTTTTTAAAAAAACTAAGAAACTCGCTTTTAAAATAAAAAGTAATATATTTTTTTATTTTTACAGTTGTTTTTTAGTTTTTTAGAGTTCGAAAAACTTTTTTTGTGGGGGAATGCTTTCACGCATTTCTCTCCGCGGGGCGACGGAGAGGTTATGTCGGGCTCACCGGGGGAAAGATACCCCGGTAATACCGACTAAACCTACCACGGTGTTCCTCGACATAACCATAGATGGCAGGGCCGCGCGAATCGCTTTCACATGCAATCGCAACCCCGCCGAGGTTTCGGCCCGCCGTGTGAAACGGCAGGTCACTACATAAAAAAAGACCCTCCACTGTCCCCTTGTGGAGAACAAAAACACGACTCGGAGGCGCGTGTGTGTGTGTCTCGGACCTGGTGCTGATCGGGTGGCGAGCAGGCCCACGCAGCCCACCACCCCCAGGTCAAACCTCAGGGTGGCTGGATGTCATCTCGCGCTCTCCGAAGCCTAGTTCCGCGCTTGGGGAGAGGATTTAGGCGCTCCCTCTCCCGCTCCGCTGCCTCCTTGATGGACATGACTGCCACACAGAAGGAGGTGACGGCGTTCCACGACATCTCGCTCCGGATCATAGATTGAACCACGGCCGGGAGCGAGAGGGCAACCATACTGACTGCCGCGATCAATTACTCACGGCGCTGCGATGCCCAGGCGGGGCAATCCGCCAAAGTGTGCAGCACCGTATCCAACCTATTTACATTCCTTACTCAACCGATAGCAATAATTTCATTTTTAATTCTTTATTCATTCTGTAAGTATTTCTAGCTCAACCAATTACGAAATGACTCAAAAGCTTTAAGGTTTGGGTGACGGTCTGAACAAAAATTACTGTTTTCGTAATGTTTTCGTAATTATAAATAAGTAAAAATTTATTATCACCGAATACCTAACATAGGCCATATATTTCTTTTAAAGCACTGTTACTAACCTAACCTACTTTTACGAAGCCAAGGGTTGTTTTGCTATCCATACTTTTTTGGTAATATTTGCCACGGGTAGAGTAAGGAACGCATTTCGGTTGAATAAAGAATCTTTATTAACGAGTATAATTGTTACGAGTATAAAACCTCGTGTGTGTGTGTGTGTGTGTGTGTATGAGTGGGTGTGTGTGTGTGTGTGTGTGTGTGTGTGTGTGTGTGTGTGTGTGTGTGTGTGTGTGTGTGTGTGTGTGTGTGTGTGTGTGTGTGTGTGTGTGTGTGTGTATAAATATAAATTAACTTTTTTAGCTTTAAGGTAAGTATATGAATACGTTCTAGCGACGAATGTTTTTTTAAATCTTCAATCTTTGCCATTGGCTACTACTACCGTGGCACAGCGTCGGTGAATGCGACTGCTATGCACAAGGCTCGACTCCCTGCTTGGGAAAAGTGTTATTAGATTTTGCTGTTAGGATTTTTTTAGTAGCAGGGCAGTATTGGGAATATAATAATAAATAATTTTATATTTGGTTGAATCCCCAACGGGGTATAATAATTATAAGCCTATGTATTCTATCATCTATAAATCATTATTAATTTGACTGAAAATTTATTTTGACCAATATAGTAGCTGCATCCAACTGCCGCAATGCATCTTATTCACGGATCGTCGAAACCAAAACAAGCAAGTCTATGTCTTACAAATATTTTACTTAATAATATTTGCATTCAGTATTGTTAAAAATATATTCATCGCACAAAAAAGAAGCCTTTAAAATCGAGTTCAAGTTCAAATTCTAAACGAATAACGAGACTGGGGTTTTAAATAAAAACATGAGTACGTGTGCCATAGCCGCGGCAGTTTTGGAAGTCAGCCAAATTTCATCTTATAAGCTCATTTCACTTGATTACTCCGTTGCTGAACCAAAAGAGATATCATTTTAATAGCGTAATAGATGTTTGCCAAGCATTTAACTATGAAATATTTTAGTTTGGGGAAAGTTCTAGTAAGATAATTGTGGTAACAGATAATTTTATTGGATTTTTTTATACTACCGAGGTGACAAATAAGTAAGCAGTTAGCTGCTGGTAAGCAGTTACCGTTGACTATGACTGTTTAGAACACTAATAGACATGTAGGATGTTAGAAAATCCTAAAGAAGACTGGCCATTCTGCTGCCAGCTCTCTGTCTCCTCAAATAACTGCACGACTGCTAATACCAAGTGTAGTGGGTTCGATCCCCACACGGCACAAAAGTGAGTTTTGTATCCTTTGTTTGAATTTTTGTAAATTTCCCGCGACAGTGTGAGAGTTGTCTTAATAAAAAATAATATCTAATAATAAAACAAAGGTTAGCACAGTCCATAACACAAGTTTTTTCCTTTTGAGAAAAATAAAACCACCCTGTGTTGTTGATTGCACAACAACTAGAGATTTCAGTATACCCT
Source organism: Catocala fraxini (assembly GCA_930367265.1). Classification (NCBI taxonomy): domain Eukaryota; kingdom Metazoa; phylum Arthropoda; class Insecta; order Lepidoptera; family Erebidae; genus Catocala; species Catocala fraxini. The sequence goes on along the minus strand of OV884040.1, from coordinate 2,525,941 downwards.
ACTATGTATCTTATGTAGGGGCCAGTCAGCGCAGACTGGCGACACTTCGACCTAGTGGGATCTTTTGTGTCGGCACTCTCCCAATAACGACTGCCATAGATGTTCATGGCAGCCGGGACCGACGGCTTCAGTTGATATCAGTTGACTGGATGTCAGTTTTTACACGGAGCGGCAGCCACCTGACCTCTGCAACCCGAAGGCTAACGATACCCTAAGGCGAGACCAGTGTCAGGATATTAGAGGGTACTGACTTTCCCAATAACGACTGCCATAGATGTTCATGGCAGCCGGGACCGACGGCTTAACGTGCTCTCCGAGGCACGGAGCAGGCGATAATTGTCAATCAATACGCACATAATTTCGAAAAGTTATATACCTTCCGAAAATGTCGCTTGTGGAGTACCGTCAAGTACTATTACCACCAATAAGTTATCGGTGGTAATCATTTTAATAATTTGTTGGAGATATTCTGGAGAAATTCCAGAATATGAAAACCCTAAATTGATGATCGTACCTAAAAACGTGATGAATGTCAACCAAGGAAAACCAATTAGCCAGGGCTGCAGCAAGTAAAAAGCCGTAGACTGCCTACCCTCCGGGAATCAGGCGTAAATCCATATCTTAACTAATATTATAAATGCGAATGTGAGTTTGTTTGTTTCTTTGTTTGTTTGTTGCGCTGTCATACCTTAACTACTAAACTGATTATCATGAAATTTCGCATATACTTAGTTAGGGGTACAGAAACGGACAACGGGTACGTTTATCCAGAAAAAAAGTACTGTTTCTGAGGGATAGCTTATTGACATTACCTAGATTAACGCAGACGAAGCCACAAGTATAATCTAGTATGTACTTACATGTACATATACATATATATATATATATATATATATATATATATACACACACAGATTTACTCTATCGTCTAAGAATACAAAAATGGACACCGATGATTTAGTGAATTAGATTATTAGCCCCATTTACCGCATGAGACAAGAATTTTTCAAACCAAAAATGACTGCCTAAGGTAAATAATTAGCAACATGAAATTCTAATTATAGAGGCTGACACGCCTATATATATTCTAGGGTGGCCAGACTAGTTTCTTATTCATGAACAGAGCGACCAGTAACAGCGTCTGTCAGTACTTTAGAGTCCAGTAGAGTCTAAAACTAATATGACTTCTCAAAATAGATTCGATAACACACACCGGAAACCACACTCAACTCACACATAAATATTTGGTCAATTTTAAGACTAGTTGGTTCAAATGGGTCGGCTAGCTTGGGTAAGCACCAGACCCTTACAGGTAACTGGGATAAGAGTAGTGAAACTGTTACTGGATATTCTCCTGTAGTTGGTATTACAAGCGATCATATTCTGCGGTTATTGCTTACTACAAGGCGACTGTCCCAGTGGCGCAGTGGCAGGGAATGCGACTGCTATACCGGGCCAAATTTTGGGTTAGGCGAACAAAAAGTTATTGGGTGTTTCTGCCAAAACATTCTCAATATACAACCCGGAATTAGCATACTGGTGGGCCGCGCCACGGAAAGCACGCTTCCCGTCGTGTCGGAATGCTGGCCCATCGGACTATGATTGTGAGGGAATTGAGAGTACCCTTGTGTTAGCGCTCATACCTGAAAAAGATGCGTACTACGAATAAAAAAATGTTATTAAGTAGGGCGATGAAACCAAAGAATAGTTGTGATTAATATAATACACTAACTAACTCCCCTCGATCGTACAGTAGAAGTAAATAGTCGAACAAAATGTTATTGGATTTTACTGTAAAGAAATTCTAAATAGCAGCAAAATCCTAGAAATATTCCCAGTATATTCTCGCCTTTTATTATGTAGGACCTAAAATTATAGTAGCTTATACGAGGGTAGAGTTGATAGAGGCAGGACTGTTTGTTAAATTAATGTTTTATTTAATAAGTGCAATACAGTTGCAATGCGCGTATCATACAATTTGCCATATACAGCTATTAATACTAATTTTAGATTTAGTTATTATTAAAAACGACTACTGCGTAGCCTGAAATAGTCAGAGAAGACCTTTACAAATATGGAAGATGGACAAAGAACACACAAACTTAGAACAATCACTTATGAACCACATCACTATTAAGCGTGGTGTAGTGGTGAGCACCCAAAGCAATATAAAATCATTAACACTAGATGCGGTATAGTAACAAAGTGATTACCTAAATTGTACAATGCGCCTTCCATTCTGTCAAAGTTTTTACGAGCTTAGAATTTTTGTCTGACAGTGTAATTGCCTCTAGCATCGCAACTGCCAAACACATGTCCATCCGTTTCAATACGGCTGGATTTTGAAAAACGGGGCGCTTTTCCTATTTTTGATTCAAATGGAGCAGTTATTTGGAAATCAATTCCTTTTTTAATTCTGTGTGCAGGCATCTTAGTCATGCTGAAGTCAAAGAAAGTCCTTAGAAAAAAAAAGTGGGATTCCATAATAATATATTTTATTATTTGCAAATGAAGGCCTTTTATATAGTACTTAGCGGGCTGCTGTAAAGCAACCGACACGGCGCGGCAAAGTGTAAACTTAAATGTGAATAGTTTTAAATAATTTAAATTGCTTAAATTCAGTAAAGTTTAATAAAAGTAGTGTTAGAGTTTCAAAATTATGTAATAAAAGTGTTTTAAAATAAACAACGCGACAAAATCCTGATAAAGTAGTTTAATTTCAATAATACTTAGTATTCTCTGAACTTTAAAATTTGATGCTTACTTTCGACCACATTTGCAATATCATTTTTGTTTGTTTTTCTTTACAATAATAGCAGCCAGGCAATACTGAAGACTGCGCCGAGCGTAAGACAGATAATGACAGAGCTCGTACGGTGCATATTGAAATCGGCGCGCGGCCGCCATAGTAAAATTGTATGGAGGATTTGGAGTGCTTTTTTGATAAATATTTATCTTTATTGTCAACCAATAACTTAAATATTTGGGACGGATAAATTGTAATATAACTATTTATGTTTCGTTTAAGCTGTAAAATAGGATAGATTTCTACTGTTATAATCTAAAAATCACGTAACACGAGCTTACGTTTTTGCATTTTTCGTGCATATTTACGTAACTTTGTAGGCGAAAATATTAATTATTTTAAGTTTTTTACACGGAGGAATTGTAAACACATTCATTGTTACGGTAAATGTATATTTTATAATTGTATTAAACAAAAAGTGTTGATTTTATTTACTTAACTGTGACCGCCTGTTTTGGTACATTTTGCTTGGCGCAGTCTTAAAGGTTCAAATTTTGGATCGATTGCCCTGGTAACTGCCGAAATAAGCAGCTGTGAAAAGACAAAGCCACAGCATATTATTTTCTTTATACCAGTATAAAAAGAAATTGCTAAATACCTCTAAAATAAAGTCAGTTTGTGTCGGATGTTCTTTAAACTAAATACGTTACGAAGTTAAGCAACGTTGGGTGCAGTCAGTCTGTAGATGGATGACCGCTTAATGGTATTTCATCTGAGAGTCTCCGTGCTTCGGAGGGAAGTTAAAAAGTCGGTCTCGGTTTTTGTCAAATTTACAGCAGTCGTTAAGCCATGTCAGAGGCCTACGGACTTGAACAACACTTGACAACAGGTTGGCCACTAACCACACGAAAACGAAAAAAAGAAGAATGATTAAAAGATCCTAGAAGGATTGCAGCAAGTAAAAAGCCTTTGTTTCTTGAATGGGTAGGCAGAGGCCCTTAAAGAAACAAACGTTTGTATACGCATGTTATTTATTCACAAATTTTAACTCCATATTCCATCTTCGGCTCTGCCAACTAAGGCAGTATATTTTTGGTTCAGTATAAAAATTAAAGTCCAATCTAATTGCACTGATTACTGCAGCAGACCAATCGATTTACACCACCATGCAATTATACTGCGGTCAAACATAAGACAGACGCTTTAGTTATAGTACCAAAACTGAACGTGCCTCGAGAACGGCAGTACTAACTTTACTATATGTGTTAGTAGTAACATGGATACTAGAATTTATAATATCTTACTATGCTTCCTCACAGTTTGGGTGTTATTCGTGTCCATTGTTTGAATATCTGTATGGTCTTACTATTTTGTTTTGTTTAAAGACAGCTTCTGAACCAGAGATTAGTTCGAGAGAAAAATTAAGCCAGAAACGATGATTGTCTCTTAGAGTTCGAAAAAAGACTTATACAACAGCTTTGTCCGTCCGTCTGTCTGTTATACAACTTTCAACTCAAGAACCGTAAGAGCTAGAGACTCGCGGCCAACGCCATTCGACTCAGCATGGTCGATATACCCCCGAAATGACTATGATCTTTGACCTCTGACTTCAAGGTCACGTGGTATTACGTGACCTTTGCATACTACTTAAACCATTTTTTTGAACTCTAAGATTTACAGTGATTCATTGCCGTTTCTCACTTGTTTGCTTCTCTGGGGTAGTTGATACGACTGCATTGCATGAGGCCTTGGCCTTCAATTGCCCATCGCAGTGTTATAGGTATATTCTAACAAGGAATTGTCAGTAGTAGTATAATCACGCATACATAAAACATAAGAAAATCAAGGCAGGCGAAATTTGGGTGTAATACGCTATTTATGCTCAAATCTGCAATTATATCTTGTTTGACAGACGACATTTTAACCTATACATACATTTTCTAAAATCTATATATGCATAGCCTCCACGAAGGGTAGGCAGATGTGTTTTATGCCGACTTTCTCCAGCTATGGTTTCACGTACCATATTACATGGGGAGAGACTGTTCCCGTCTATCGGGCACAATTCCAACCTCAAAGCTGGTATTAGGATTTTTTTAACAAAGAAGAGAACTGAACCTGAGACCGTAGCACAACAGTAGCATTTCCCTACATCACCGAGGCAGCACATCGAGTTGTATCACTCGTGAAGTCTCAGTGAAAGTTAAACTACTTTGGAAACCGCAACAAAATTAATCTAAACTCTAAAGTAAGTTGAGGAGTTGGCAAAAATATTCTACCACCGTACTTATCTAAGAAGACATGTAATGTTGACATATCTCTTATTTTCGTGTGGTTAGTGGCCAACCTGTTGTCAAGAGTTGTTCAAGCCTCGTCGGCCTCTGACATGGCTTAACGACTGCTGTCCATTTGGCAACAACCGGACCGACTTTTTGCATGTCCTCCGAAACACGAAGACGCTCAGATGAAATACTACTAAGCGGTCACTCATCTATAGACTGACCGCACCCAACGTTGCTTAACCTCGCTAATCATTTACCGATCAGTGGAGATGGAGTAAGGAATAAAAGTCCTTGTTATATTATTATTACTCCAATGTTATAAAATATTACATTGCAGTAACGTGAGAAAAATATTATATTTAAAATATCAACCCTGCATATAAACTGTTCAACTGCTGGGCTCGGGCCCCTTCTCAGTATGAGAAGGGCTGGTTCATCGTCCACTACGCTGACCTATTACGCTGGCGTATTGGCAGATTTCACGTATCTTTGAGAACATTATAGTTTTGCGTAATGCCGAAATAAATAAACAGACAGACAAAATATCTCAAAAAAACATTGCTTTTAAACTTTTGCGTTGCATGATATTATATAATATGTATATACCTAATTAGGAAAGAGAATTAACGCGATCGTGCGTAGCTTATTCTTAGCGTATCGTTGGAAACACTTTTGAATTATATATTTTCCGCCCAGAAAGCAGTTACGCTAGCTACGTTGTCGGAGGCAGCCATCAGATCCTCCTGCGTGCAAGTTGTCGGGCACGCAGGGCACGATGTAAGGTGGGACATCGTTTGTCTTGCACCGCACGCGCAAGCCAGATCGGTACCGTCTGAGAGTTTCCACCTAAACATGTTATCCTTGCACCGACAGACCTGGGTTCGGCATCTATTTAGCGACTTCCAGGCCGACCATGGCAATTGATCTCCAGGTGGAAGGCTCTTAGCAGGTGACACAAAAAGAGTAGGGAGAGATAAAGCTAAATGACATGCATATATAAGCGGTCACACCGTGACTTGACCACGGCCGATGTAATCTGTTCGAGATGTCAACCACCTACAAGTAAACAATACGCATGAGCGCGTGATTCCAGTTACAATTTATATACATACCTACCATTATTTTGGGTTTAGGCGCGTCTAAATAATCGATTCCAATTAGTGTTTTAAAGATATTCGTTATCAGCGTCATATTAATATAGATAGATTGAACTAAAAGAGTGCATGTTATAAGGGACTTACAAAAATTAAGTAAAAATAAATCGACTGAAATATAGATTAATGAAATGTTTAACGCGGCTTAAATTTTTGATTTAGGGCAGCCGCGAGAAAGTTCATTAGAAGACTATAACCATAGCTATATGTAAATAGATATAAGCAAACTCTACGTAATTAGTGAAGGCATGTTTTATGTGAAGAGAAATAATCATTATTATTATTATTATTTGAGGGATGATGCAGTAGGCAACAAGTCGTTTCGCCACTACGGCCGTGTTGTTGGTTCAGACCGCACACGGAACAATTATTGACCACAAAATATTGATCTAAGTCTGGGTGTAAATAGTGCTCGTTAAATGCATGTTTGTAAAGTTCTCGAGTCTTTGACACAGGTCTTTATCTAGATCACAGGCCCATTGCGGCAGTTACATTTTACCTAAAATATAAGTAATAAAAAAGTAGCAAAGGCTGCTGGATATCTAGTAATATTACTACTATTTTATATATATTCATGGAGAAATGGTTGCAGCACTTTACAGTTATAATTTGCAAACGAAATATTAATGTAAACCTGGCGATGAAAAGAGTGGCCATGAGTTTCTTGCCCCTTCTTCTCATGAGCCCTACACCCTTGCTTTGCTGAAAGTGGCAGTAAATGTAAATTCACAGAACAAAAATTGTGTAACTTTGAAATTCATAAGTGTCACCTTGTAACCTAACTTGAATAAATTTGTTGTTTGTTGTTTTTTTTTTTTTATACAGCAGAGGTGGTCAGCTAAAACAGATTTCTTAAAGCAATAAGCAGTATCTTTGTGCATCCTTTTCCATATATTGCACATTATGTGAATTTATTATAGGTATAGGCAGATGTGTAATACACTCACTCGTCTATCGGCCACAGTTCTGAATTATACGCTGCTACTGAGAAAAGCCTAACAGAAAAATCTAATAACACTGCCCGACCCGAGAATCAAATCCTAAACCTCATGAACAGCTATTGCATTTACTACCGTTGCTTGCACTTCTAGTTGGCACACGGATAGATCATCTCCTGAATTAACACAGTATGATACCTTACAAACTTGTATCGGAATTCATTCCCGCGAGATTCACGTAGATAAAGCCGCAGGCAGAAGCCAGCATAAAAACTAAAATAAAAAGAGGTGCATATGAAATGTCGATCGTAGTTCGAACAAGCGTTAGTTTCTATTCAAACCTTTGTGGTATAATTTGTACGGTATTTCTTGAATACTTGGTTTATTTACACTGGCTACTTGGCTTCTGAAGTATAATACTATGCTAGGTATAAGGCTGTTTGTTTTTTATTGTATTGGTCCTATTTAAATGACTGTTGTGGACCCTATAGTTGTAGATGTGATCAAGTATTTTTATTATTCACCTTTGTTTAAGTTGCCTAATTATAACCTGGATAGCAAAGTGGTATTGAATGCGATTGCTTTGCAAATACCTTATTTGATGGGTTACGCTAAGCACTATAAGGTTGTTCTGCCAAATTTCATTTACAGTTGTAGCACGGCGGCGGATGGACCTGTAAAGGGCAGTCGTAACGCTCGTGTCATATTTAGTGTAACCTAAAAATATAGCTTGCCAGCTACTTTTTCAAGTGAGTATAATATACCCCTGACTATCTTTTCGAGGATATCAGGCCGTCAAAGTAGAGACCTGAACATCGCCTAAGCTGCTATGAGGATGGTGTGAAGGCCACTGCTTACCATCAGGAGAAGTGTAGCCATTTTGACAAGCAAAATTTTGGTGTTGGACTATATTGTATTTCTGTTTAAGAGGCATGCCTGTCTTAGCTGTCTGGCATTAGTTTAGAGAAATAAGTCCACGCTTTTGCAAACAAAGAAAATGAAACCACTAGCTCATGGTTTGTCTCCGGATCATGCCAAAGTTTTTTGGGTTACACAAAAGACAACTCTCAAAAACAACACGCAGTCTAAAGTGGAAATGAAACAGCAACTATGAAATACAATTTACGAATGAGTAGCCGTTCCCATGCGTTATTCCTTTAATAAATAATACAGTAACCCTTTTTTTTGTTTTATTTTTTTTGATCCAGGATAGTCCTTTGTGTATACCCCTTCCCCCGGGGGGAGGGGGGAAGGGTGGTTATGTGAGACTCTCCGCCCCTGAAGGGGGTTGGTATACACACTAAAAACCTGGGATGAGCAGTCCCTCCGCCGACGGAGTGGGGCGGGTTGGGGTCGCGTTAGCAATCACCATCTCGCCCCGGCGGTTGGCCCGGCTGATGGTGACCGGGCCTCAGCACCCGTGGAGGGAAGGCCTTGCTCACCAAGGCCATCCCCCAGACGTGTGGCGCCGTGCAAGCCGGTAGAGAGTCCCCCGACTCTGTACCAGTGACCCCACTAAATAGCACAGTAACCCTGTACTATTTATAAATAACGATATTTAAAGGTAAGCGTTGTATGTGGTAAATTAGCATATGGCCTGCGGTTTCGTAGCCTATGATAGCTTGCAATGCCATGGTCATTATTCGCACATAATAAATCTTAAATAAACAAGATTAAATCTAGACTATAATAATATAATAAAACCGAAGAATTTGTTTGCTTTTTATTGTTTAAACGCGCTAGTGTCTGAAGCTACCAAGTAAATTTGAAAATATTTTTGCATTTGATAACCCAGATCTTAAGAAATAGTATAACAACACAGTATGCGTAATCAACTAATCATAAACATAGGTGAAACCGCGAGTGCCAGTTAGTATAAGATAGTAACAGCGATAGCTCAGTGGGGAGACCAACAGACTGCAATGCAGAGAGTCTCGGGTTCGAACCCACGTCGCGCACCTCTGACATTCGGAAGTTATATGACTTTTCGAAATTATGTGTGTATTGATTGACAATTGTCGTCTGCTCCCTGCCTCGGAGAGCACGTTAAGCCGTCGGTCCCGCCTGCCATGAACATCTATGGCAGTCGTTATTGGGAGAGTGTCGACACAAAAGATCCCACTGGATCGAAGTGTCGCCGGTCTGCACTGACTGGCCCCCCACATAAGATACATACATAGTATAAGATAGAAGAAAAAACTCGTATTCACTGGGAAAAACGCTGTAACAGTCGAAAAATCATACGTATGTTATCTCCTTTTGAAGTGAAAACTTCTTTAGGCGCGTTGAGCACTTTTTGGGTGAACAAAAATCATGGAACTCGCGTCATCGACATCGAAAGCATTCAAAATTAAAAACAAAAATAATATCTCGACGATACAATTCACAAGTTACTTAGTTTTCACTTCTATCGGCAGTCCGCAAAGCCTGCCCCGCATGTTTTTTTTTAAACTCAGCACTCGCACTAGTCTTAATTCCTGTGTCACGGACATGACAACCATTCAAACAATAACACCCAGACTTGAAACAACTATCACACAATTATTGTGGCCCGCATGGGATCAAACTCACTACACGCATCAGTGGCAGTGACAAACCAATTACTTAAACCATTATCGTCATAGTATAGTCATAACTGTAATAAGTTAGTTTATATTATTAAATAGTGTAATTGGCGCAAGTCGTTCTTTTTTTTATGTTATAGGAGGCTAACGAGCAGGCGGATAGCCTGATGGTAAGCGATTACCGCCATCCATGGACACCCGCAACTCCAGAGGAGTTACAAATACACTGCCGGCCTTTTAAAAAGGAGTACGTTCTTTTCTTGAAGGTTTGTAGGTCGTATTGGTCCGGAAATACCGCAGGCGACAATTCATTCCACAGTCTAGTTGCGCGAGGCAGAAAATTTCTAGAAAAATGCACGATAGTGGACTGCCAACCGTCTAAATGTTAGGGATGGAAATTCTGTCGCGTAGGACGATGGCGAAAAGAGGCGGCAGGGATCAGTCCGAACAATTCCTCGGCACTCCCCATGTATGTATGTATCTTATGTGGAGGCCAGTCAATGCAGACCGGCGACACTTCGACCCAGTGGGATCTTTTGTGTCGACACTCTCCCAAGAACGACTGCCATAGATGTTCATGGCAGCCGGGACCGACGGCTTAACGTGCTTTCCGAGGCACGGAGCAGGCGATAATTGTTAATTAATACGCACATAATTTCGAAAAGTCGTATTACTTCCGGAAGTCAGAGGTGCGCGACGTGGGTTCGAACCCGAGACCCTCTGCATTGCAGTCTGTTGGTCTCCCCACTGAGCTATCGCTGCTGCTCATATATGCTGCTGCTATATATACATATATATTACGTATTTTTTTGTGTTTGTAAAACATTACAAGAGTAGCTGATGTACAGGCGTTACCAAATAATATCAGGGTTGGTTTGAGGTATAAACCGCAAACCAACAACAAACCTGAGTGGTCCTCATTTATCATTATATATGTATCTTTTTTGTTTTTCCATGTTGCAATATTTGTTATGATAACGTGTACGTACTTATGTTTTGAAAAATAAAATACTTACTTACTTACAATGTCATAAGATCTCTTCTTTTTCAATAATTAAGAGAAAGAAAGCACTATTCATGTTACAAAAAAAACTAAGCTCGTGTAAAAGGATCTTGATTTCATCAAATTGAATGTCGATAAAATATTTCTCGATTGAAAATATTGTGAAACGTATAACATCAAATCGAATCAATCGACAATTTAGTTACGTTCTGAATCATACAGTTCGCATAGGTATTGCTCATCCGGCAGTTTTATTCGATTTACGGCACTAAGTATGATGGCACAGCGGTATTCATCGTGCTGCTTTTAAGGTCTTGGAGTTTGATTCCTGGGTCAAACAAATTATTATACACTTTTTCTATAAATAAATTCTCAGCACGGAGATTGAAACTGTGTCCGATAGGACTACCTGGACGATTAAAACCTAATTGATGAATTGTGAATGAATTGTACCTCTGTCTTTTCTTTCGGTATATATTTATATTCATGATAATTTGTATGTATTTACATAACATTATAATAATATAATAATAATAATACCACCACATACACACAACACCATCTAGCCCAAACTAAGCAGAGCTTGTACTATGGGTACTAGACAATGGATAAACATCCATATATACTTTTTTTGTAAGTACATACATATTATACATAGAAACACCCAGACCAAGACAAACATTCATGTTCATGCACACAAATGTTTGACTTGTGCGGGGATCGAACCCGCGACCTCAGGCGTGGCAGTCGGTTACACTAACCACTACGCCATCGAGGCCGACATAATAATAATAATGTCTCGCTGTGAACATATCTGCTGAAAAGCAACTGCAACGTTGGGGATAGTGTAAATTTCAATATAAATAGTTTTGATAATTTTAAGTAGCTAAACTAGCAGTAAAGGTTCAGTAGTAGAGATATATTTTCAAAATTATGTGTTAATAATCACCGCGATAAATTCCGTTTAAATTAGTTTAATTTCAATTGTATGTATTTACTTCAAACGCTCAAGCAAAGTGGCAACACAATAAATGAGCTGCCTGGACTGATTGGAAATGAAAGACTGGTCCCAGGTTCGATACCTAGTTCAACCAAGTTGTTACTGGAGTTTTGATCAAAATATTCACGGAAGCTGAAACTGTGCTCAGTAAAAAGCAATAGTCTCGTCCCTTATTACGTAGAACCCAAAACCATAGCGAGTGAAAAGCGTCTACCCCTTCGGAATGACGTGAAATAACTTAGAGCCCATAACCATAGCTAGAAATGTGGCTGCATAAGGCCATTGAAGGCTCCATTGAAATGGAGCGAGGCTGCGGAGCGAAGAGACGGATAAATATTAACCAATAGGATTGCATAAAATCTCCGCACCGCTCCGCTCCAGTATGCAATCCTATTGGTTAATATTTCTCAGTTTCTTTCTTTTCTGCCTACCCCTTCGACAGATGAAAGTACGTATCTACTATTCAAACAATTGCACACACTGTGCCTCACTAATGCTGTTCAGAATAGTTTGATGCAGAGGCATGTAGTGCATAACAGAAAACCACGTATTTCGTAAAAGTTTGAAACCAACTTGAGAATATTCAGCTATCTTAGCGTCTGTTGTCTACTCCGGTAACGATCTAAGTACAGAGCGTGGTGTTGTGAATGAAACATACTGATGAACATGCTTGGCGAGCCTCACAGATGTACGAAGTGCAGAATATGGCAAATCCTAACAAGTTAATATTAGAAATGCGAATGAACGTTTGTTTGTTACAATTTTACGCCTTAACTACATGACCGATCATCACAAAACTCCGCATACATATAGTCAGGTGTATAGAAAAGAACATTGGCAACAAATTGTAAAAAAAATAGTACTGTTTTCCAGCGACGCCGCGGTAAAAGGGCAAAAGATTTATATGTAGAAGTTTCGGACTCGATAGAGTAGCGGTTGCAAATGATGATTGTCGGATCGAACAATGTTATTTGCCTTTTCTTTAAACAAATTTTCAGTAGCTTTAGTATGTGGCGGTATACAACTATATCAGCGAAAGAGTAGGTAAAGAAAGAAAGAAAGAAAAATAATTTTATTTGTTCCACGCTCATGAGGTAACAGGAAACACAACCAGTATGTATAAGAAGAACAAATAAGGTCCTGCGTCGGCAATGTTGCAGTATATCCACAACGCTGGTATTCTGGCAGAGCCTGCATAATTTCGGTGCATGTAGGCAGTAACATACAAAACTCGATGAAAATTAAAACAAAAACAATATAACAATTTAAATAAATTAGTAAGAAGGTGGTCTTATATGGCAAAAGTAATTATATACTAAATAATAATATTGGTATTTATATAATACTTATATGTATACATATTTATATAATTAAAAGTATATTTAATATTGTCTTCTATTTACGCGAATATTATTCATTAAAATTAAACTTTATTACAAAATTTTGACAGGGAGACAGTCTCCCCGTGACCATGGCTGCTGAAAAGCAACCGAAACGTCGGAGAAAGTAGAAAAATAAATTAAATCTAAATAGTTTTAATAATAATTTAATTAGCTTAAAAATTAGTAAAGTTTAATAGTAGTAGTAGTGTAACAATTTTCAAAATTTTGTAATAAAGTGTCAAATAAACAACGCGATAAAATCCGTATATAGCAGTTTAATTTCAATAAAAGTATATTGAAAATAATAAAAACAAAAATAATAAAAGAAAACAATAATAAAGACGTTATATTATAATGTTTGACCGCATCATATTAATGTTGTGTTACATTTCTGAACGACCCTCGGCTCTTGTCAACAAACATGACACTGATTGTCATCAATGTCATCTAATAATTCTATTTCTATTAACAAATTATCAGTTACAAATTTATAAGCATATGATATTTTATGATAGGTAATATTTATACTTATCATGTATCAACATACATTTTCACATGATAGACGACTATGTAGTGCAATCTACGTATAATTACAGTTTGTGTATGTACATGTATATTTAGGTAGAGGTTTATTACAGCCACAATTCGCCAGCTTTAGATTAGGGTATGACGTAACAGTGAGCGAGCCTATTGCCGTTAACCTGTCACAGTTCCAGATTCTATACTACCACAGAAAATTTCTTGACAGAAACAACCTAATAACATTCTGCTGGAATCAGAAATCGAACCTGACACCTTATGGACAGCAAATTGACACAGACAGCAAAATTAATTTTGCTGATATTGAACACCATTATCTAATATTAAATATGTGGCGAGTATAAGTATGTTATACTCGGACCGCCACCTTTCACATGCCCGAGTTGCAGCGAATCGCTCCGCATATGGATATTCCGCCATGCGCTTACACATGGATGATGTGAGTTGTTTACGCAGAATCGACCTTCGACGTCGTTGGAGGACACTGCGGCGCCCGCGCTTCCAGATCATTCGAGTCCCGTCTGTCGCCACGCGTGCTACTAGCTTTAAATATCATATATTATACTTTTTGTAATTTGTAATTCTGAGTGCAATAAACTTTTACTTTATCAGTAATAATTTACCTATTAATTTTGTCTTGCTCTATTTCTTTTCATTCTTAACCTTTCACTATCATTAAGTCGCTATAATAATAATTGCTAAATTCATTTTCTTTTGCTGTCCTAAGAAAGCCACGAGTTCGATGCTCGTGCAGTGGAATTATACGGCCCGTTATAATTTTACAAATAAACCTATATTTTTCCAATGGACGTGATGGTAGTGAAGAACAACATAAAATTAGTAAAGTTTAATAGTATCTAGTAGTAGTGTAACAGTTTCAAAATTTTGTAATAAAGTGTAAAATCAATAACGCGATAAAATCCGTATATAGTAGTTTAATTTCAATGAAGAACCTCTTGTTTATTAATCTACTTGGCTAAACCATAACAGCATAACTTCAAACAAACCGCATCCAAGTTGCCCACAGCCATGTTCCAGCCAGGACAGGCTTCGACCGCGGTTACCCAACGCCTGACGTTTTGCCCCAAGCCGAATTGTGGACCAGTGAATTTAGTAGAAAATGCTCTCAACCGATCTCTCTGAGATTCAACCTGATTGGATCTTTGTTAGTGCTGTATCCTGGATCACTGATTTATAACACGTACTAGATGTATACGTATGCTTTGACTGAGCCTGATATTGCGGTTAATAACTGCTTGAATTTGCAGTGGTTGATATGGTTACCTGGTAGTCCACCGAGTGGTAATAAATAGTTGTTTCGTGTCTGAATGTTTGTAACGTTCGCAGGATTATAAGTAATAATAGTAGGTATGTAACAAGGATTTTTATAATTGTTTGGCCCAGTTACGGTGTACGCGGCAAGTGTTGTGGTCGACTTCGTTTGTGTACTAGGGTGACGTCAATAAACAAAACTAACCTTTTCCACAGATGTATTTTCGACATTTTACAAAAGTATATTTTTAGCTTATATCTTAACATCGCGATTCAGCAAGGGGGTGAAGACGGCACAATTCCATCTAATGGTAACAATATAAAAACTTATCCAATTTGAAGTTAATGTCATTGAATGAGGTTTATACAATAATATTATTGCTTTTCAGCAGCCATGGTCACGGGGAGACTAAGATGGCAGTTGTCTCAATGTTCCAGTGTAGTTATTTCAAAGTACCCGAACGTAATTTAATCATTGGTGTTTCTATTTACGCAGAATGAGCTCAAAGTATCATGAAGTCTAGCTGTGGTTTGCTTCTTCTTGGGTTTGACTATTTTTATTACTGGATCCCAAGCTGGTGGTACATTCCAACCATCTTCTCTATTAAACGGCTGCTGAAAAGCAACCGAAACGTCGGGGAAAGTGTAAAAATAAATTAAATCTAAATAGTTTAATAATAATTTAATTAGCTTAAAAATTAGTAAAGTTTATTAGTAGTAGAAGTGTAACAATTTTCAAAATTTTGTAATAAAGTGTCAAATAAACAACGCGATAAAATCCGTATATAGCAGTTTAATTTCAATGAATAATATTCGCGTAAATAGAAGTCAATATTACACTCGTATAAACTAAACGCTGGCCGCATTTCCTCTTAGGCCTGGTTTCTATATCAAGAAACGAGTCGTTTTAACTACGGACTGTTATTGAAATTAAACAACTTTATGCTTATTTTATCGAAATAACTACATACTCTTTAAAACATTGAGACAACCACCAACTTAGTATGAAAAAGGCTGCTAAAAAGCAACCGTACGTTGGAGAAAGTGTACAATTTAATCTTAATATTTTTTATAATTTAAGTGTCTTAAATAGAAATGCAATGCCTCTGCATTGCATTTCTATTCTTTTGCTGTCCCTCTGGTCTCGGGTTCGAACCCACCACGTCGCGTACCTCTGACTTTTGGAAGTTATATGACTTTTCGAAATTATGTGCGTATTGATTGACAATTATCGCCTGCTCCGTGCCTCGGAGAGCACGTTAAGTCGTTGGTCCCAGCTGCCATAAAAATCTATGGCAGTCGTTATTGGGAAGTCAGTGCCCTATAATATCCTGACACTGGTCTAGCCTTAGAGTATCGTTAGCCTTCGGGTTGCGGAGGTCAGGTGGCAGCCGCTCCGTGTAAAAACTGATGTCCAGTCAAATCCGGTTAAACTAGAAAAGCCGACCCCAAGTGTCTTGGCAATAATAAAGGCTACGGAGAAGAAGAAATATAAGTAAACAGTAACTAGTAAAAATGTTTAATAATAGAAGTTTTAAGTTTCATAATTATGTAATAATAGTTTATTAAATATAAACATCGCGATAAAATCCATATCAAGTTGTTTAATTTCAATGTATAACATTCGCGTAAATATAAGACAATATTACGGACTGTTAAATATTTTTCATAGTATTCGTGTCAAAAATTAGCTGTCCGTAGGTAAAATTACTCTTCTTGGTATAAGAGGCGCGCTTTAACAATTTTTTTTTTTTACGTGGGGGAATGCTTTGATGCATACCTCTCCGCGGGGCTACGGTGAGGTTATGTCGGGCTCACCGGGGGAGTAATACCCCGGTAATACCGACTAAACCTACCACGGTGTTCCTCGACATAACCATAGACGGCGGGGCCGCGCGAATCGCTTTCACATGCAATCGCGACCCCGCCGAGGTTTCGGCCCGCCGTGTGAAACGGCAGGCCACTAGAAATAGACCCTCTACTGTCCCCTTGTAGGGGTCTCCCTACAAGGGGACAGTTGTGTTATAAAAACACGACTCAGAGGCGCGCGTGGGAACACGCACGCCGCCTCTTGGACCTGGTGCTGATCGGGTGGTGGGCAGGCCCACGAGGCCCACACCCCCAGGTCAAACGTCAGGGTGGCTGGAGGTCATCTCGCGCTCTCCGGCGCCCGGTTCTGCGGTTGGGGAGAGGGTTTAAGCGCTCCCTCTCCCGCTTCGCCGCCTCCTTGATGGACATGACTTCCTCACAGAAAGAGGCGACGGCGTTCCACGACGTCTCGCTCCGGACCATAGATTGAACAACGGCCGGGAGCGAGAGAGCAACCATACCGACTGCCGCGATCAACTCACGGCGCTGCGATGCCCAGGCGGGGCAATCCGTCAATGTGTGCAGCGCCGTGTCCTCAACAACGTCGCGGCAGTCGCCACAGTGGTGACAACCGGGCGTCTCTTGCCGACCTATGCGACACAGGAACTGGCCAAAACAACCATGACCAGTCATTACCTGTGTCAGCCGGAAGGTGAGGGCGCCATGCCGCCTCACCAGCCACTCCTCAAAAAGTATTTTAGTATTTTATTTTGTATTTTAGTAATTGCGCTTTAACAATCATGACACAACCCTAAAATTACTTATTCTCTAAACCATAAACTAAATTCATTTCTTTTTCTTCTTGCGTTAAATTACGTCTATACACATTCCAGTTTCGATTTTAACAGTATTTTTGATGTCACGTCCTCATAATTTCTCGCTCGACAGGACTTCCATTTACCACTGCAGCCCTTGTTGACTTTAAGCGTGATTGGACCTCTATTTATTTATTTTGGACCCCGACTTGGTCCACAAGAAAATTGGGATCCGCCATACTTGTTTGGACGACATATTCCGTAATGAATGTTTTTATTTGGCCAAGTATTTTTTTAATATTTTCAATTTGAAATATTTTCGGCTGGCGGTTTATTTGTTTTCGTTGAGGGTAATAGCATGTTTTATGGATGTCGTTTGAAATAGGGTAGTTCTATGTTTGGTTTAGAATGTTATTTTTTACGCAACAGCAAATAGCATTGAAAATAATTCTTTCAGTGGAAGCGGCATTCAAATTGGTTGCAAAGTGAGCAATTAATATTTTAATTTCTTGTTAAGTAATCTTGCAATTTTCGTCGCACGTCTGCACGTAAATAGCGGCACGTAATAGTGTTTCAAGTTATTTTTCTAATTTTCTTCGTTATTTGACAATTATCCCTTCTACTGATCTACCGGGGTAGTGGATAACTTTAAAACTGCAATTGTAATAGAATTCTACCTTACTCTCCAGAAGGAAACAAGTGCGATATTATCAGAAACCAAACTGCAAACATAAGAGAGAGATTGTGAATCCATATTTTACGTTCAATCCATTATATCATCCGGGTATTACCGGTCACGATTCATCGTCTCGGAACCCGTGAATTTTATTGCGAGAACACATAATGTATCAGGTATTGAAATATGGACGTAAATAGTTCCCTTAGCATTGACATATTATGTACGATGTATCTCTAAGGATAAAAATGTAAGAGACGTTTATATCGAATATTCAATAAGTAACAAAACTTTTATTTTAAGAAATCCTATCTAATATTATAAGCGCGATGTGGGTTTGTTTGTTACACTCCACACCTTAAGTACTCGACCGATCATCATGAAATTTCGCATACGCGTTGTCAGGGGATTGAAAAGGACATAGGGTACTTTTCATCCAGAAACAAATGAGAAACGGCAATGAATTGCCGTAAATCTCAGAGTTCGAAAAAATGGTATCACGTGACTTTGAAGTCAAAGGTCATAGTCATTTCGGGGTATATCGACTATGCTGAGTCGAGTGGTGTTGACCGCGAGTCTCTAGCTCTTACGGTTCTTAAGTTGAAAGTTGTATAACGACGGACGGACAAAGCTGTTGTATAAGAGATTTTTCGAAATCTAAAAGTATTGTCCCCGAAGGATAAAAATATATTTACAAAATCTACATCATCGCGAGCGAAGCGCGGGCAAAATCTAGTATTTATATACAGTGTAACGATAACCTAGTGAAAGACTGTTCCATTGCCACGCAGTATGAGTTTGATTCCAAGTCTTTTCGATGTGATGGCCGCCTCAAATAGTTAATGATCGGTCACTTTAATTGTGCAGGAAAACATACACATAACGTTCTTGAAGATATGTGAAGTCTACTAACCCGCGTGGAGAAGTATAACCTAACCTTTCTCATAAGAGCATATTGAGAAAAGGCGACCACAACTGGATTGTTTATAAATGTGATAATATTATGATTTATCTATATGATTTATATATAATAAATAAATCGCTGAGATCTTACTCGATTATATAGACAACTTTTCGTATACATAAACAGTCTTAGACCTCGATGGTAGGCAGATGTGCATATTATATTACACCCACATTTTCCCAGCTATGTTATAGGTTAGGAATAGCAACACGTCTTCTGATATCGTACTATGAAGGTGTTATAAGATAATAGAGAGCAGGCTTATGGCGTCTTCTGAACACAATTCTAAATAGCATATTTCTGAGAGTTGGCTAACAGAATAACACAATAACACTTTGCATGAAAAAGGATGCGAACCGGATACCTCACGAACGTACGTAAATATAACCACAAACTTGAGACACGGGACGACAGAGACAGTAGTTAAAAAATATACAACATTTCGTACAGATAAATATGGTTGTCTTTCTTAGATTTGATTATTTCTAAAGTCATTTTCTTTTTTTATGCTTTCACTTATAAATATTAATTTATCTAATTAAACGTCCATAAGTATCATTTAGAATATTAAAATCATAATCAAAATACTGTTTCTTTTTTCAAGGCAAAAAGCATCATAATGTAACAATTTTAACGTCATATTTTTGTAATTTTAATATACCTACATATTTTAAGTTAAAAGAATTAAATAACTATTCGTCAGACTTCTCAACCCCTGATAATATTTAACCCTCTGCTAAGTTACTTCATAAATGTAACTTTAACACTCATAAACGTTACTTTATACCATCCTAGATTTTCACAGCGGTTCCGCTCGCATAAATGTAGGTTATGTCAATTTTCTATCCCACGGGATCGAACAGTACTTTTTCCTCGATTAAAGGTACCCTATGTCATTTTCTATACCCCTGACATCGTATTCAAATCCATGATGTTCGGTCGAGAAGATGTGAAAGCATAAGAAACAAATAAACAAATTCACATTCGCATTTATAATATTAGTTACGATACCAAAACCTAGAGCGTAGAAAATCGTACCATCAAACCCATAAAAATCCAAATATCCTGTTCATAATTTCTAGTTAAACCTCAACCCGGGTGGCAGCTACCGTCCCTTGGGACTCGAGTCTGAACAAACAGCACTCGCCATTAACATAGCTTTGTGGAACGAAGCCAACTTTGCCTTTACAAAACTCTATCAGCTATAAAGCGAAGGTAATGAACTTTCAAACACAGTATTTATAAGGCTACTTGTGTTGATGTAAACCATTAGTTCCCAAAGTGGTCCAGGTGGACCCCCAGGGGTCCACGGGAGACTTGACGGGGGTCTACGATAGCGTGACAAAAATGGGCGTCCACAATTCGTAAGCGGGAGTCCACAAAACTTTATTTGCTTTCGATAATGAAGAACTCAAATGTTGGCTTGACTTCACCTATGACTGTAGGCAGAAAATATTTTAAGAAGCTCAGCGACTGTTACTTGTAAAAACTTGCATATCAGGACCAGTGGTCAATTTCTAAAAAAAAAGGTAATTCTTCACCAATATAAATACGAATGCCAAGGAATATGGTAGAAATGTAGCTGCAGGAGAGCCAACGGAACCTGCTACATTTTGAAAATGTCTGGGAACCTCTGATTGTAAACATTGTCATGGCCTATTCTCGCTTGTGTATCGTTATAGGGTAAGCAGAGTGCGTGAACAACATTTCTGACGTAATAATAAGGTTATATTTGCAGAATTCGTGCTGCTTCTGACAATTTAGAATTTGATTTCTAATATAAAAGCCTAATTATACCTCGCCTCACTCGGTATCAAATCCAGTACCTTGTGATGTTTTATTAATTTTACTGTATGTATACTATCAGCCCTGTATTAGACTGTCCCACTGCTGGGCACGCGCCACTTATCAGTGTGAGAAAGGTTAGGCCATAGTCCACCAGGCTGGCCCAATGTGGGTTGGCAGACTTCACATATCTTCGAGAACATTATGGAGAACTCTCAGATATGCAGGTTTCTTCACCATGTTTTTCCTTCACCGTTACAGCGAGCAATAATCAACTATATAATAAGCACATAACTTCAAAAAGTCAGAGATGTGCGCCTTGGGATCGAAGTCGAGACCTCAGCGTGGCAGTCGAACGGTCTCTAGGCTATCGCTGCTTGTCTGTCTTCTGTACTGTCTGTACTTCTCTATTTACATTTTAATCTGCACTTCGCTTTTACATTAACTTGACAAAATTAGTCTAGTAAGATAGTTATAATATTAGATCATGCTCGTACACACGACTACACATTAAGTTATACACCCTATATATGCATAACTATGCTACAAAAGGAAAGGGACAGTGCATAGTGGTGTCGATGTACTGGTAAGGATAGAGCGTAACAAAATATAACGCATTCTCTCCCACGATTCGCAGTGTTTAACTTCTAATAGTTCAAAGTCCAAACAGTCTAGGCTTTTTTCATTGTGTCGCTGTGTGTACCATAGTTATATTCCTAGTAAGACAGCTATGAACCGCAGTTATACATATAGGTAACTAGCTACTATATTCCTCAGGATATAACTATATGATATATTTTTGCTATATAAAGATAATTTTGAAACATCAATATAATATGCATAAATTAATGCTTGCAAGCCAATTAGATAACTCCAATTAAATTGTTGATATCTTGATCATATTGTAATTGGGTGCTCAAAGTAAAATACTACTTGAGTTTAGATAAGAATAAATTATTATCGGATTTTATGTTTATAAATACAATTGTTACGATGTCACCTTCAGTACAAAGGCAGTTAAAGATATTGAACTTGATGTAATGTCTTAATAATATATGCATAGATTCACACCTGAATATTCCCGTAGAGATAGATTAAGGTACTCACATATCGCCATTTATAAAATATCGCACAATTTTTAGAAAATTTTTTTTTGAAAATTAACTACTAGAAAATTCTTGTATCGTGGGGCATTTACTAACATTTAAGTAACGGACATAAATAACACCGATGGTATCATTTAATTAACCAATTATTATTATTATACACACGATTTTTTAACTATACGGATGATGAATGGTTGAAGTGGTCGCCTTTCGCCATTGCAGCTGCGCCGAGTATTGTGGGTTCGAGCCTCCACGGGACAAAAATTTGTGTGATCCATATTTATGGATCACTCGGCAAAAGTATCTTTATATCGGTTGTTTGAATGCTTATAAAGTCCCCTACGATATAAAGGAAAAACGGATAACGGCAGTTTTAAAAAAATTGCAAATGCTACATTAAAAAATATTTTAAAATTAATAAATAGTGACTACTGTTTACTTGACCTCGCGACTCTTTTGCCACGGTACCAAACAGGAAGCTGCTTAACCGTCCAAGACTGAAACCAACATCACGCTAATCCTGCAATGCGGCACATGAATTTAATTGAACATTGCAATGCGTAATAATACCAAAATAAATCATCTATTGTTTCAATCGTATATAAATCCTAACACGGTGTGTATTTAATGATGAATGTGACCACAAAACAGTTAAATAATAGATAATTAGAACTATGAATCTACACAATACAATCAAAATAATGTATTTTATCGGTTTTATGTGGTATTTAAACAGGTCAGTGATTAAAGTCAGATTTCAATAAATAGAACTAACAAATCATTGAATAAATAACACAGAAGTCTACCTCAGTTTGAATGGTCTACGATCCAGAGAATTCTCAGTTCAAAGAGGCAACATCTGGTTATCGTCGAGCATTAGGCAACAGAACATTACACCCACATTTTGTTAGCTAACCTCACGCACAGCAGTCGCATTCACCCACCGAGGTTCCAACAAATATAACTCACGGTTTCAATCATTGGGTCCAGAGGCTACATATTAATCCCCACATACATAAACGTAGTATAGGACGCCCTCCGTCCAGGTGGGATGACGATCTGCGAAAGACTGCAGGCAGATGCTGGATGCGGCAAGCGGAAGACAGGGCGCTATGGCGCTTATTAGGGGAAGGCTATGTCCAGCAGTGGAGTATTATAGCCTGATGATGCTATAATCTCCTATTATATCGAGCACATTTCTAAGCTCCAAACTGCTATAAAGGATTTCTTGATAGAAAACTCAATAACTTTATTCTGCTCGACCTATAAATCAAACCTGAGGAGTTCTGAAAGCGACTGCTGTGTACAGTCGCTTTCACTACCGCTGCACCACAGAGCTTGTCAAATTATAGCAAATTAATCCATAAAACAATCAAGATCCAAAATCTTTTAAGAAACATTTTAAACACTATTAAACTACAAACAAAAGAGAGCTCACCCAATAAAACGATCTAAACTAGCTGTAGCTGTGTTTACACGAATTACACACGGTAATGATTGATCACAAGCGTTAAGACGTCGGCATCGAACCCTGGACCCACGGAGCGTAACCCATAAATAATACCGTGATGCGGCGTACCGTGAAGCGACTGAAATATAGACGCAATAAAGCGCTACGTGAACAGCTACATACTATGTCGTTGGGGAAGTGGGCAATTATACGTTTTTGAAAAAGTCTGCAAGGCATGTAACAAAGACGTATTATTTTAGCTATCATAGTTGGAACTGTGTTGTAATGTTTGGAGCTGCCGAGGTTTTGGACGGATAAATTGTAAATGACTATGGCGAAGTTTTTAATAGCAGTTCCGTGCCTGAGGGTGTGCTTGATAGACGGATATGCGCGATTCCTATTATGTGGGACCTTAAGCGTAGCTATTGTAACAAAACAAAAATTGTGGGTTAAATGCGTGTACACGTATATGATAAAATCATATAATTGGAATTAATAAAATAATTCCGATTATATATATTTTGACGGCCTCGATGGCGTAGTGGTTAGTGTAACCGACTGCCACGCCTGAGCTACGACATGGATGTTTGTCTTGGTCTGGGTGTTTAAAAAAAAGTATATATATATGTATATATATATATATATGTTTATCCATTGTCTAGTACCCATAGCACAAGCTCTGCTTAGTTTGGGCTAGATGGTGTGGTGTGTATGTGATAGAGTATTATTATTATTATTATATTATTACTATTATAAAACATACTTAATTTTGGTTACTCATTATTGTCTTTTTATTGAGTAATACTAAATACTAGCGGTCGCCTAGTGGTCAAAATTCGACCATAATTGATTGAAATTTTAAGTTTGATCGTTAGTAAAGTTTTATTGTCTATAACTTTACACTTATCGGCATTTCATGTAGATTTCGCCAAGGCTACACAGGTTAATTTACCTATCTTTTTCAAACAAATTATTATTTACTTAACTATACTCTTTCATTGGCGATATTCCTTAGCTTGCTACTTTGTTTTCATTTTTCTTTATTACATATACCTAAATAAGGTTTATGCAACCATAGTTACGAATAATTGTACGACGTCTTAGAGGAACAATACCGAAATACTACGAACGCGATTCGACTGCGTGTGTCAAATGCATGGTTGTGCGCGTGTAGTGCTTTTTCATTAATTTAATGTATTTCTAATGCATATTTTATAAAAACATTAGGATTCGCCACTCCTTGTCCATATCTGTGCCAAATTTCGTACTCCTCCGTCCGCGCAATTTTCGTAAAAGGGGTACAAAGTTTTTGCTTCACGTATTAACCTGTTGTATGCCAGAATACCAGACATAATAGAAAAAGCATTGTGTCTCGCGCAGATCCACGTTCCGGCATACCAGAGGTTAATATATAGATATTATACAAGACCAGATATTTAACCGGCTAGGAATATACTTGATTCAAATAAAAAATCACAAGTATATGGTACCATAACATAACCATAATTTCTCTAAGGTGGCTTGAATCTGAACTAAAGTTGTCTCTAAAGACAATTTACAGCCCTGCTAATGTTACGATGACAGGATAAAATGACACTGACATAAAATGTGGGAATAGCTAAATATTACGTTCATGTCCTATCCTTACCTATTAGTGTTATAAAATTAAATATATGTAAATGTTAGAATTATAGGTTGACCATAAATTATATGCTGGTACTGTTCGTATTTGTTTACACGTAGGATGTTATTTTAATTTATTTATGCTTATTTAAATCTATTCCATATTTTAATCTATGGAATTAAAACAAGTAGTAGTAGTCAAATTATATGAATTTGACTACAATTCTAAAAGTGATATAAATAATGTATGTTTAAGAATTGTAAAAGTGTTCTAAATTCATATGGAAAATATTGCACTATTTACTTCGTATTTATTTACATTAAACTTGTTTTTCTTACAAATAAGTACTGATAACAAATTGTTATAAATAAGTTGGGTAAGCGCCGCAGGGGCATTCTTATTCGGACCGTTGAACAAGACGGACGCTTCACTAGACTATAATTGTAAGTGAAAATATTTAAAATAAAAACGGAAGCCTACCTACAAATTGTTTTAATCTGCCACCCTGATTTTATATCAGAAGTGGGATTAAATTAAAATGGGTAGCGAGAACGACAGTGAACAATATGAACGACGTTCACGAAGTAGTGCCCGGCGCCCTCACCGCCATAAGCGTCATCGTCGGCGCAGTACCTCCTCCGAAAGTAGGTCCTCTAAGTCGCGGCTGAGACGCGATCGTGGTACAACAGCCAAGAGTGCAAAGAGGAAGCGTCGCCACAGGCGGCACCACCGACGCAGTTCCAGATCAGGAAGCGGTGTCTCTGACCTCAGGGCCACGCAAACCATTGTGCGTGGAAATAAAAATCCTAATCCAGGGGTCACGCTTATGGACCAACAATTATTGCAGGCAAGTAAATTACGTTAACGCTGTATATTTTTATCTATTTTTTTTTACAACCTGTTTATTTTTTCCCCCTTTTTCCCATATCATATAAAATGCAAAACGCATGCTTTTATTGAATAACCGCTGTTACGGTACCTACTAGCAACCCACATTTTTAAAGAGAAACTCTGCTTGAGGATATGAAATTGAGTTAATAATGTGAAGGAAAGGGTATTCTAGATATTTTATCCTTTATTAATATGTAGACGATGAATAATATACTATAATAAATATTCATCGCGATTCGATTCGATCACATCGAATAATAACAAATGTTTTTGGGTATCTTTTTATTTTTTCGCTGCTTTCACATGTAAAATATTTCGTTTTTAATTAGTAATTGAAAATTACTACCGACTTAATAAGTTTATTATTAAATAACTGTAAATAATTATATTTTAATAGAAGTGAACTCTTTTAGAAGTTGAAATTAATATAACCTGTAAATCTTAAACAGGTTATATTAATTAGATACATTAAAGACTCCCATTGTTGGATTCTGTTTTATAATCACCAAGCAAATAATCATAATATAGCAAATGTCCTTTTACAAATTACACAAATCGTTTCAAA